>VMRM01000042.1:52500-652500 GCA_010277075.1 Poeciliopsis retropinna
TTGTACATATTTATGTATATATTTATGCAAAATATATACATTTTGCATAAAATGTATATATTTTATGCAAAATATAGAAAATTTTGCGTGTAAATATGTTCTACCAAGAACCCCTCAAGTTAGCTTCACCTGGATGAAAATCTATTTAAAAAAATTATCCTACTCAGCACCTGACACTGCCTAGTTATTAATTGGATAATCCAAAGAATAATCACCAGATTAGTTCTGCGCTGTATTGATGTTAAGTGAAGCAGAAAGAGCTGAGCTTTTCACATGTTTATGTTAAAAAGTATTTTTAGCTGCAGATGCATTCTTTGCAACAAATAATCAAGGAACGCTGATATTGCACTAGATGCCATAAAATGTATATTTTCTTATTTAAAAAAGGAAATGAAGCAGATGGCCGGGTTTTCAGATGTATGATCTAGTCTGACCCTGATCACTGCGTCTCTCTTGTTCAGAGCCTCTCCGATGCGAGCGTCCTTCTGGACCTGGGCAGTCCGAGCTTTTCCCAGCGAGTGCAGATAATCCTAAGGACCAACAGCAGCAAAATAAACACTGATTACATCTGGACTTCTTCTGATTCATCTTTTTCTGTATGCAGCTGAAGTTAGAAACCTGATCATCGTGGACATCCTTGAGAGTGTAGCTGACCACGCTGATCCCCATGTTGACCAGATCGGAGGAGGCCACCTTAAAAACCTGCTCTGAGAACTTCTTCCTGTCCTTGTAGATCTCCTAAAAGCAACAGATGTTACCAGAGATCATAGACGAATCCTTTACAGAGTGATATCAATAGCAGTCAAGCCAAAACAAAAACCCCAGAATCTCTTAAGAAGGGGTGTGGGTTTCCGTACCTCTACAGTCAGGTGGGCGATGATGGCCCGCTGGTGTCCCTCCAGCGTCTCCAGGGCGATGTGAGCGATTTCAGCCTCAGACTTCCCCATGAACATCTGACAGGCTGCAGCCAGCATCTGCTTGTTCTGGCCCTGGATCTTCATCTGCAGGAAATAGAAGCATGTTTATCACTGCAGGAGGAGAATCACTGCAGGATTCATCAATTAATCAACTTAAAGACACAGATTTCACTCCTTGATGCAGACATGCTGCAATCATACTACTATCTCATCTTTTATTAACCAAATGTCATTATGATGGACATCTACAGTAATTCCCTGTCGGACTGATTGACTCACTGATTACTGGATGTAGACATTATATCATATTTTTGGTCCCTGAGTGCAGAATAAATATAAACTTTACTAAGTGTTGAGGATGAATTGATGTTTCCAGAATGTTTAATACAATTCAGTCTGTTTTACTTGGTGGAGGCCTAAACACTCACCTGGCTCAATGACTGCCAGACAAACAGACCACAGTTTGTGAAACTGAAGGGTCGTGTGACTGACCAGGTGGTCAACAGACCAGCACCACAGGGGACTTTTCTCTCAGCATTCATTCTCACTCTGAACACCTAAAACTTCAGGTAGCCGAGTGCTGAGAGCTGGTGGACCACTTTATGTTATGGGGGGGATAATAATCTTTTATGTGAACTAAATAAAGGAGATTACAATAGATTTCAAGAGAAACGGGGTTAGGTCAATCTAATTTTAAAGACTTTCTTTTAGAAAAAGTTGTTGGTTCGAACACTCAGATGGCAACAATCCATACTAAGACACCATTATCACTGTTATAAATAAATAACATTAAATATATATTAAAATACTTTGACAAAAGTGTCATAATACAAACTCTTCTACTAGATATCAATACATTAAACTGTTTAAAGTGTCTAAATTATACAGTAAGATTTTTATTTTTTGGTTACCAGAGTAAAATAACATGGTGCTGTTTGAATCAAGCAGTCTGACCTGAGCGATGCCAGTAACAGAGATGGGAACCCCATGGCGGGTGTAAACCTTATCGCTCTTCACATTCAGAGTCAGAGTGTTCAGAGAAATCCTGCAGAGCAGACAGAGACGTAGAGGAGAACCCTGAGGGACTGGAAGTGGTTCTAATGGAGCCCATTAATGGGGTTTATTTCCGGTTTGTTTCTGTCAGAGATGCTACACTGATCAGCAGGAAGTGAAGCTAATCCTGAAAATTAAAATTGATCTTTATGGTTACACTGACTCAGATTAATGGACAGGAACTGAATGGTAGATGCGAGGGGTGTCTGTTTACATCCATGTATAAAAAGCAGACAATAACATTTAAAATAGAGAATATTCTATTTATAGTAGTATAAATAAAAATAAACCATGAACTAAATAAAGTACAACTTACAATAAAGAATTTGTCTTTGATTTTGTTTACTTTGCTCAGCAAAAATAAAAGTTTTCTTTTTTTTCCCAAAAATTTAAAGGTGCAGTACTGATGCTTAGTTGTTTCTTTACCTCTGTATCTGCTGAATGCACGGGAAGACAAACACTCGGCCTCCAGCGATCATCACCGGAGGAGAACGACAGAAACCTGAGAGGAAAAGACCAGACAGAGGAACAATTACAGATCACATATGTAATTTAATTACAGGTCTATTTCTTCCACACATTTTATCAGGTTCTCTGATATTTGCACTTTAACAAAGAAGAGGCTTCACAAAGCTTTTTATTCAATTACATCAAATAAACAATATAATGTTCCTTGACAATACCCATAAACAATTGACTCTCTAGTAGATGTAGTGTATATCCATGCAGAAACAGATGGGCTTGTTACCTGACACCACCATGGCTTCATTAGGACCACAGGTGTAGAACATGTTTGTTGATCCTTTCTCAGACTAAAAACAAATGTGACAAAACAAATTGAATTAAAAATAATCAAAATGAACATGGCTTTCTTTAAATGTGTCAAAGCAAAAGCTAATATTATAACGACAGATGAAAATGTATATTTGTTTTTGCTTATATATTTATGCAATAAAGGCTTCAGAAATGATTTCTAGATCATGCCGTCTGAGCAGCATCCTGCAGGGAGGAGCTGTGGTGGGAGGCAGAACAGACCAACGGGGGGCCAATCTAATTTACGCAAATGTTGCGCAGTAAAAGCAGAAAGAAGCGCAAAAGAAAAAAAAAGATACTCCTCAGATTAGAGCCGCAGACTAATAAAGAGTAAAAATGTTGCCATTTTGATCCATTTCTTAACGCAACATGCAGGAAACACGCTGTTTATCCGCTGACTCCTTCTATTTTCCTCCATTTGTATGTTTATAACTAATGATTCAAGTATGAGCAAAGACCTACCGCTTGGTGAAAAACGCTGTTATTCAGATGCAGAAGAGTTAAACCGGTCAGTAAATGTTACTTTGATCTGGTTAGAATCGATGTATTTTAATCGCAGTAAACGTTTACTCCAGTTAAAGCCGATGATGATGGAGCGAGTCAGTGATGACTGCAGCTCAGCGTCTTCAGCACAACCAACTGCACGCGTCCGCCATCTAGTGGCCTGGTGGGGAACTAACTGCTATTTACAAGACGGAGTTTTCTTAAACAATTTTACATCACATAAATTGATTTGCTTGTTTAATTAATATTTAAGGTATGCCTTTCTTTTTTAGCAGATAATTTCCTAATTGTGCTGTAGGAATGGATATAAACTATAATAATTGTTTTTCTAGTATATCTGTTATTTTTTTTTAGAAAAAGATCAACATTTAGCCAGCCTCCTGCTTCAACAGGAGGCAATGTTTCTTTTTAACATAGCTGCACAGTTGTTCCCTTCAGCAGTTTCTCATTTTTGCTTTTTAAATGAAGCTCTTTTTAAAGTAAAGATAATTTCATGTTCCTTGAGATTTCAGGAAAATCGAACAAACAACAACAAAAAAAGACACTTTCTTTGTACTGCATTGGGTGATTTCTTTTTATTTGTTTATTTATTTATTTTAAGTGCCTGAACATTTATATGCATGCATTGCTTAGGGCGCTATAGAATTGTGTGACATGTCTGTGCAAATTCTCCCATGAATGTCAGAAAGAGAAATTTCTACTTTTAAGAAAAATTGAAGCATGGTTTTTGTTCATGTAGAAGCCTAAAACTATCTGGAAATAAATTCACAAATGGTACTCAAAGTAGACAATATCTGCCTTAGAATACAGATATTGTATCTGGGGGGTTTCATGCATAATAATAATAATAAAAAAGGGAAATCTGGAACATTTTATATATACACATATGTTGATTTCTAAGTCTCTGGAGCGTTAAAAGATCGCACTCCAGGAACTGTAAAAGAAAAGTGCTTTAAAGAATGCAAAGTTAAAAGAAGACTATTTGTAAACTAAACCCCAGTATTTTTCTCTTTTGGTTCCTTGAAACCAAAAGAATGAAAATAAATATTTTCATTTATTTTGTGGTTTTAAATAATTAGTTTCATTTCAGTCTACAAATGTTTAGTCTGTAGACTTAAAACTATATAATTTATATAATTAAATTATATATATAAGTGGTTTATATATATAATTTATAATTATTTATTGTTAGTACAGACAATTTTCTATTCTATTCTATCTGTCCTTGTATCATTTACCAGCCGGAGACACTGGGAACGGTTGTTAGGTGGGATTTACACTCTGTTCATACAGGAACATGACACCATCCATCCATCTTTCACCCTTGTCCCTAACGGAGTCGGGAGTTGCTGGTGCCTATGTCTGGGCGAGAGGCGGGGTACACCCTGGACAGGACACAGAAACAGACAGGACAAACAACCATGCACACACACACCTAGGGAGAATTTGGAAAGACCAATCAACCTGACAGTCATGTTTTTGGACATGAGAGGAAGCCAGAGAACCCAGAGAGAATCCACGCATGCACAGGGAGAACATGCAAACTCCGTGCAGAAAGACCCTGGGCCGGGCATCAAACCCAGGACCTTCTTGCAGCAAGACAAGCTTAATTGCGTTGAACATTTCAGCAATATCATGTTAGTGTTTCTTAAATCAGTGAGAATTCAACATTGTATGTCGCTGGTTAGCTCAGCTAGTCAGAACGTGGTCCTCATAATGCCAAAATCATGGGTTCAATTCCCATACTGGCCAAATGATATCTTAAGTTGTAATAGAATTAACACTTCAAAATGTGATTTTTTTTTTTTTCCCAAATATGAGCACTTTTCTCAAATCTTTATTGCGGTAAGATCATGTAAGTTTCTCTTAATTCCATGAAAACCCATCATTATGTAAGGTATGTTAGCTCATCTGGTTGTCCTACGAATCCTGAGGACATCGGATCAATCCCCATGCCAGCAACTGGACATCTGAAGTCTAAAGCATGGTTCTAAAGATGTCAGAGCTGTCTAAAGATCAGCTGGTCAGAGCGTGGTGCTAATAAACCCAAGGTCATGGGTTCAACCCCATCCTGGCCAAATAAAATCTTTTTATTTTTCAGACATCAAACACAAAAAAAGACTGGAGAATATATCTTTATGCATGTTGATTATGTAAAAAATTAGAATATGAACACTTAACATCAACATGTTCTTGTGTTAAGATCACATAATTTTTCAATCAATCCCCATCCTGGCCAAATGAGATCTAAAATCTTCAGAAAATCAACACATCAGAAGAAAATAAGGCTGGAATATCAAAAACTATGAATTTTGAAAAGTATCATCACTTTTCTTAAAATTATGTAAGTTTCTCTTAGATCCATGAAAACTCAACATTATACTCAGCTGATTAAAATGTGGTGCAAAATCAACAATAAAAGACTGAAAAATAAACTATTATGCATGTTGATTATGAAAAATATTAGAATTAAAAATCTGTTAAATTTGGAATGAGTGGCCTTCAGATGCCTATTTGAAAATAGCGTCTGAATAAAATCAGTGATATTGTTTACATTTCAAAAATGAAGAAAATTAAATTGACCTCTTTCTTGTAACCTGTGCATTAAAAATCTTTCTTCTCCGTTAGTCTCCGATATTTCCATCCGGATTATATTCCGGCGGGATGTTAAGGAGCAAATACTTTTATTCCAACATGTCAATGACAAAACTATAGACATTATAAATATATCTTTAAAATATAAATATATTTATATATGTCTATGGACAAAACTGCTTCATTTTCCAAGTCCTTGCCGAAATGATACGGAGACCCCTTATAAAAGCATTTCCACCAATCATCACTAAGGCACGCAGCAACATCAGCCAATCAAAAAAGAGGATTCAGTATTATTCCCTCCCACGGGCTTGGGCCCGCCTGTTGGAATCGGATCTTTCAACACTCTCCTCTCTCCGCGGATCCGGTTCTGTTAGTAGGTCGACCTCAGCCCAGCATTTTTTTTTTTACATAGTTCTCCTTCATCACTCTCTAACATAAACCATGAGGGAAATTGTTCATATTCAGGCTGGCCAGTGCGGGAATCAGATTGGTGCCAAGGTAGGAAAAAGTTAAAAAGAAGTCGGGATTTTTTTCTCTTTGATATTCTGAACTTGAAATATTTAAGAAATAACTTTTTTGTCTCAACGGTTTCTGAACTTAATACTGAATAGGAAATAATGAAAAAATACATGTATATGTGTTATTTAGATTTTAATAGAACCTCTGAGCTTTTGTTTTAAAATTGTTACTTTAATTTGAATGTTTTCTGTTGAGTATACATAAATAAGGAACTATTCAGTGTTTAATTAGGCAATGCGACCTATTTCCAAGTATAACGTGACATTGAAACATTCAGGAATTACTGGCGTAATTAGTCGTCTTAATATACAGTGAAGTCCATTCAGGATTAATTTCCCACCATATCAAAATTCAAGAATAGCCTATATATTCTGGCTGTAATTTAATTTATTCTAATAAACCGGGTAACCAAAAGAACTGAAGTTTTGCTAGTTCTAATTCTCAGTGGCCTCTGTTGTTTTGTCCACATCAACACGGGGGAATTTAACATTTAAAATGACGTGAAAGCATCAATAGCAGTCACGGAGGGATGATTAATGGGTTTGGTCAGACTTTTGGAGACTCACAGGGCCAGCTGCTGTCTTGGCCTGCCGAGGCTTTGTCACTGAGGAAAAACCCCTACAAGAGGCCGAAAAGAAGAAATTTGCTGAGGCAGAGCAGAGGAATGCGACAGGAGGAGGGTGGGGGGCCAACAAGTGGTCCAGTGTCTGCCCTGAAAGACTGATGAGGTCATTTAAATGGCTGCCTTTCCACTCAGTTGATCAGATGCACATATTCATAAAAGAAAAACCAGTTGACACAATATCAGTAACTCCTGTTTTCTGTGTTAGTGTGTTAGGCTGCATGAAAATGTCTTTTGGTTCCACATTAAATACAATGTTTTATAAATCGGAGTAATAATAGCTTAATTCTCCATGTGTCTGCCCCATTTAAAGCCTGGTTGAACTGAGTTTTCTTTGCTGCAGGAACAGGCGTGGCAGCAGCAGCATATGGCCCGAGTCAGAAGCCCTGATCACTGAACAAGTGTATTTACAGCAGACTTAGTGAGTCTGAGGTCATGAATGTTTCACAGTGGATTAACTCTGCTTGAAACCACTCACTAACACAATCCAACCAAAATCCCTCAGCCTTCATATTCTCCCAGCTCCCGTCATCAAAAATACATTAAAGCAAAGGTTCAAAGGTCGAAGGAAGCTGCCAGTAATTTAGCCTTAGCTACTTTTTCTTTGGTTTTGAGAAATTCACTTGGATGACTCCATTCAAATAATCTAAAACTAACATTAATAAGTTTAAATATATGAGTTAAAAGTAGCTAAAATTGAAAGGAAATGTTGCTGTAAGCTGCTTTTGGAGAAGTTATTTTGTCCTCTTAAGGCTCCCACAGATACAGCCCTTAGTAGAGATTAAGGTCAGCTGGCTGATCTGCTGGCTGGCTGATCTGCTGTGACAGTGTGTGTGCTCTTACCACAGTTTGGCACCGACATGTCAGCCACTAAAGATGGAGAGCGGACTGAATCCTCTGACAAAGCTCTGCTGATCCCTCCAACTACGACCCAACCCGGGTTCCTAAAGATGCCGCCTTGACCCGAAGCAGAGTTCAGAGCAGAACCAGTTAAATCCTATCATTTCACATCCCACCTTTCCTTCTGCAGAGCCTTAATATACAAGTCGAGTCAGCGAATTAGTTAAGAGTCCTGTGCTGGTAAACAGGTTAGCATTGATGCTGCCATGCTATCGGTTACAGCAGAACTGGAGGGCATATCTTTAAAGATGAGGGATTTAAAGATCCTCAGAAGAAGTTGGCTTTTAAAAATTTAATAATTTGCAGACAAAATTGTTTGTAAATTATGTCGTAATCTCTTTCCTGCTGTGACTTTGGTCAAAGTGAGAGTTCCTTATGATTTTAATAATCTTTGAAAGCAATAAGCTTGTATAACTCGGTACCTGCTTTAAATGTGAGCTGTTTTTGCAGCTTGAACTTCAACAAGCTGATTGGATAAAAGTGACACAAATGAAAGGTTTTCAGGCTGTAAATAGCATCTGACCAGAAACATACAGACCTGTTTCTGTGTTCCGGTGGTCTTGTGATGCTGTGATATATTTAAACATCAGCATGTGCTTTAGATCTTCAGAACAGAACACAGTTTTGTTTTGACTTTAATTAAGTCAAACTGAAACATTAAGACTCATCTTAATTCCAGGATTTAATCAGATAATTCTGGTCCACGAAATTTTTTCTGTCTTTAGTTCTGGGAGGTGATCAGTGACGAACACGGCATCGACCCAACAGGAACCTATCATGGAGACAGCGACCTGCAGCTGGACCGGATCAGCGTTTACTACAACGAAGCAACAGGTCATTTCTTTCTGATTCTGTGGCTTTAACTGTCCACACTGAGGTTTATGTTTAAAATGAGGGGGCCCTCTAGTGGAGGAACAGGATCACTTCAGCATTTTTCTTTTTCTAATTTTAAATGAATATTTAAGGAGAAAAATTAATGTTGTACTCATTTGTAGAAAATTAATTCATTTATGAATACAATGCGGTCTCATTTTCCACAAGACTCATTAAGAGTAAAAGAAAATCCTTGATTGTGTAAAAAATCTTTAAGAGAAAGTCTCACTTTGGGAACATAATTACTAACTGTCAGTGAAACCTCAATGTAAATATACAACAGTAGATAATGCATTAAGTAATACTGAAAGTGACTTGTTGTTACATCATTGTTTACCAGTTTAAAGTGGGAATTCTACATTTTGGCAATGTGGCTCCATCTTGTGGTGATGTATGATATTACATTAATTTGTCAAACCAGATTTTGATTGACAATTATCAAAAATGTTTGCAAACGCTGAAAAATGTTTAATCCAGACATGCTTGAAATTTAAAATAAATTTAATGAATTTTTAATAAGAATTGCATGTTGTGTGTTTCTTATGCTGAGCTGCTCATTTTCAACCAATCTAATGCCTAAACATGTTTGTTCAGTAAATATTTTTTAATTTACTGGTATTGTTGTTGTTAAATCACTACACTGCATAAAACCAAGTCTCTTAAAGCAGATTTCTAATGTGTTTTGGTGTGTTTGTGTGTGTGCAGGTGGGAAGTATGTACCCAGAGCCATCCTGGTGGACCTGGAACCAGGAACCATGGACTCGGTCCGATCAGGACCTTTTGGCCAAATCTTCAGACCTGACAACTTTGTCTTTGGTAATTAATTATTAGGAAAGTTGTTGATGAGAATGCTAGTTTTAATTTTCTTTCATTTTAAAGTTTTTGTATTAAAATCTTCATAATTTGTTTTCTTAGGTCAGAGTGGAGCTGGGAACAACTGGGCCAAAGGTCACTACACGGAGGGCGCTGAGCTGGTGGACTCGGTTCTGGACGTGGTCCGGAAGGAGGCGGAGAGCTGCGAGTGCCTGCAGGGCTTCCAGCTCACACACTCCCTGGGAGGAGGCACCGGCTCCGGCATGGGGACCCTGCTGATCAGCAAGATCAGGGAGGAATACCCCGACCGCATCATGAACACCTTCAGTGTGGTTCCCTCCCCTAAGGTAACACAGCGCTCTCCTAGCAGCTGCAGCAACCAGATCTTCTTCTATTTTATCACATAAAACTCTGTCTCCTTCCTGATTCTCATGATTTATGTTCCATCAGTAGTTTATCATATTAAATCAATATGTGTGTGCTTGGTTTTCTTCTTCGCTGGTTATTTGTCTCTGATGGTTTAATTCAAGCATCATCTGTTGAATTAATCATCTCATTATTTCTAATTCTGTCAGTTTCTTCTATATATACTGATTATAACATCGACTGAAGTGAGGATACATGTAATATGTAAACGTCTGACCAGTTGTTTCACACGCACTGATGGAATTAAGCTAGTTTTCACATTTTGAGGATATTTATTATTTTAAAGGTTAACATGATGTCAAGGAAAAGTCTTGATGGTTTACAAAACTTTCTGCATCTTTGAGCTGCTTAAATTAAACAAAAGCAGAAAAAAAATACCCTCAAGTTTCCTTTCTACCTTTAAAAAACACTTTGATCTGTTGTTCTGCACTGCAAAAACACAAAAATCTTACCAAATATTTGTAGTCTAGTTTCTTGTGAAAATATTTTAATACACTTGAAATAAAACAAAACTTATAAGTAATTTTTCAGCCAGAGATAAGTGTTTGTTTTAGGTCAACAATTCATTAATATTTATGAAAATGTAGCAGTTGAATTGATAGATTACTTCAGACATTACAAGGCATTTTTTCACTTTGCTTTATTTTGAGCCATGGCAAAGAAAAAAAGCATATTTTTTCCATTAGTAAGTAAAAAAAAGGAATAAAGAAAAAATATATAGATATAAATTTATACAGTGATAAATACACAGTAAGAACCAGACATTGTCATCAAATTCATGTTTTATAATAATACTGTATTTAGACATAAACAAGAATGTGATTAACTTGGAGATATAAATAAAATATATATTAATTAATTGAAAAATCTGACAGTGGAAGTTGTACTACTTATCAATAGTGAGGAATTATTAACCTAAGACAAACTCCTATATCTCCTTGAAAAGTTACTAGTAAGTTTTTGTCTTAATTAAATCTTTTTGTCTAGAAACTAGACTAAAAATACTTGGTAAGATTTTTGTGTTTTTACAGTGTACACAACAATTAGATCCAATAGTTTGTCTTTCTGATTCATTTGGGGGGAAAAATGGAAACAAACTGAGAAAACATCCCAGTAAAAATGTACAACCTTTAGAAAACCGAAAGAACATTTTGACTTTAAGAGATTAAACAAGTCTGACTCTGAGGAAACGTAAACTGGAAGTGATTTAGAGTAATTGGTCGTCATGGCGCCCGTGTCTCTGTCTCAGGTTTCTGACACGGTGGTGGAGCCGTACAACGCCACCCTGTCGGTCCACCAGCTGGTGGAAAACACAGATGAGACGTACTGCATCGACAACGAAGCTCTGTACGACATCTGCTTCCGCACGCTGAAGCTGACCACGCCCACCTACGGAGACCTGAACCACCTGGTGTCGGCCACCATGAGCGGCGTCACCACCTGCCTGCGATTCCCCGGCCAGCTCAACGCCGACCTCCGGAAGCTGGCCGTCAACATGGTGCCCTTCCCCCGCCTGCACTTCTTCATGCCGGGCTTCGCCCCGCTGACGAGCCGCGGCAGTCAGCAGTACCGCGCCCTCACCGTACCCGAGCTCACCCAGCAGGTGTTCGACGCCAAGAACATGATGGCGGCGTGCGACCCGCGCCACGGCCGCTACCTGACGGTGGCCGCTGTCTTCCGTGGCCGCATGTCCATGAAGGAGGTGGACGAGCAGATGCTGAACGTGCAGAACAAGAACAGCAGCTACTTCGTGGAGTGGATCCCCAACAACGTGAAGACGGCCGTGTGCGACATCCCGCCGCGCGGCCTCAAGATGGCCGTCACCTTCATTGGCAACAGCACGGCCATCCAGGAGCTGTTCAAACGTATCTCGGAGCAGTTCACCGCCATGTTCCGCCGCAAGGCCTTCCTGCACTGGTACACGGGCGAGGGGATGGACGAGATGGAGTTCACCGAAGCCGAGAGCAACATGAACGACCTGGTGTCCGAGTACCAGCAGTACCAGGACGCCACGGCCGAGGAGGAGGGCGAGTTCGAGGAGGAGGCCGAGGAGGACGCCTGACGGAAAAACACAGGGCAGAGTGAAAGGAAAGGTTGATAATGAAAGATATGTTTAAAAAAATGAAAGGTTTTTAGCAGGTCGGAGGAGGTCAGAGGTCAACGGAAGAGGATTAGGGCCGCTGGGAAAAACGGAGCAGGAATTCTGACTTTAATGTCTTACATTTTATTGACAGAAATCAATCTGGCAAATTATTTGTATAGCACATTTCAGCAAAACGACAGTTGAAAAAAATCAGACTTTTTTCCACAGAAATCTGACTTTCTTTGTTTCTCAGAATTCTGACTTAAATTCTGAAGAAAGTAAATTCTAATTTTTTTCTCAGAAATCTGACTTTGATCTTTTGAAATCAAAAGTCTTTTTTTCAGTGGTCTTAATCCTCTTCTGTAAAGGTCTGAATTGGTAATGGGCCAAAATTAGGAGAAATGTGCCAACTTGACCATTTTCATATTTCCTATCCAGTTTCATTATGTCACAGAAACCAAACTGTTATAAACTAAAACGCACAAATCTGAAACTCTCCAGTTTCATTATGCTGACAAATTCAGAAAGCCATCTGATCTAATGGAAGAAAAAACATCTGTCTGATTTATCATTAATCATGTTGTTACTTTGTCCAGCAAACAGTTTTATCATTCAGTCAGTTTTCTAAAAGTTTGAAGGATTTTCTCCACTTCTAAAATCATGAAGGTTCTGAATTTTTCCCCTGAAGTTAACTGAATCCCTGCAGGAGAAACGTTTCTCTTTCAGGATTCATTGACTTCAGAGCGAAACCATAAAGGCTTGATAAACTTAAAGGATCTCTGTTAGACATCCTTATCTGCGGTTCTGATTCTATCGGGTCAAAAAGGTCTTCAGCCTTAAAATGAGCCTCAGAGATAAGAAGCGAAGCTTTTATCAATGTTCTGACATTTTTATCACGTTTGCAGATCCGTGTTCAGCGCGTTTGGGTTTAGAAGTTCAACATGATCAGAATTCAAAGAGGAAGTCGTTCTTTTATTGATCAGATTGTCACGGTTGGTTCCGGTTTTGTGAAAAATAAAAAGTTCTGTTAATATCTCTGAACATCAGATACTGTTTTTATTCAGTTTTTTTTTTGTTAGAGTTTACTCTGAGCCACTACAGTATTAATTTAGATCATGCTTATTGTTTATGTTCAGTATTAAAAATCCAACCATGTTTATTTCTGGCTTTTTGATCTGATTTGGGATCTTTACTGTGAAATATTTGGGAGAAATAAAAATGCATTTGTTGGGGAAAAAAACTTCCTGTACTGTCATGATTGAGCTTCTTAATAATAATTATAAACTTTATTTAAAAAGGAAATGTATACTATTTGAAGCTCTGTACTTTATTACATCAGCTAATTTTCATCTGCAGTCCCTTGTTACAAAAATAGATAAACAATAATAGAGTAAAACAGAAAATACAGGTTACACTCGTCTGGCACGACAGACAAATGTGCACTCATACATTTAATAATTACATCTCATCACTTTTTTACATTTTTCAAGTTGGATTTGAAAAATCTCAGCGTCTAAATGTAGATTTATTTTAAACAATTGAGATAAAAGGTTCAGTTTTGAAGAATCTCAAAGTTGAAGCTACTTTGGGGGCAAATTGTTTTTCCAACCTAAAACAAAATGATGTGATTTTTAACCTGCTCTGATAAATCAAACATGAAATATTTTAATGAAACAAAGGTGGAAATCTTCCCAGCTTTCAGGGCAATTTTTGAGTTTATTTGATCTAGAAATTGTTCTGTTCTAATTTGATAAACAAAAATGAGACATTAAAAAAAAAAACAACTATTAACCAAGTTTAGTAGAATTAATGTGCTCTTAAAAAGTAAATGGATGTTTATAGCCATAATTACTATGAAATTAAAATAATAAAGACAATATGCTTAACACTCTTTTAAAAAAAGAATAAAAAAAGTGCAAACTGGAGAGCCTGGTCAATGTTGGAGACTAATGAGAAATTAGACAGAAAGAAAAAATGGAAGAAGACTCAATCAGAAGATCAGCAACTTTATCCTGCGTGGTGGTGAACGTTCATCCAAATAGTTCCTAAAAAAGAGGGTCAAAGGGCAGTGAACCAGGTGTGACGTCAGAGGAGGTTTCCATCCTTCTCCTGGGTCGGAACCCGGAACGTCAGTCTGCAGAAACCTGGTATGTTGAACCGCACAGCTTCTTCTTCTTGTAGCTCTTACGATTCTCTCCGAACTTTCCCGACCGCGCCCGAGCTCGAAGCCTCCACACGCCCGACATCTTCCGAAATCTTGGTCTTCATCCCGATCTTCGCTCGGTTGAAGTGAGCCGTGTTCGGGTTGGGGGAGGTGGGGAGGACGACGTTCATAAAATAAAGAAAAAAAGCGTTTTCCATCCTTTCTGAGCCCCTCCCAGCCCTCTGATCACCGGACCGAGGCTTTTATAAAGGTAATTACCATCATCTGTTTATGAATTCATATTCCAGCAGTAGATTTGGTCTCCATCAGGGAGGCGGTGGGTTAAATTCTGCAGCTTTTCATGTCTGTTTTTGGAGTATTTGCTTGTGTTGATTGGTGAACATATGAGGGATTCAGGGCGTGAAAACCAGCAGCAGCAGCAACATTTCTGGGAATCTTCCCTCAACAAAAGACATGCGGAACTTTACATTTATATAGAAATAAACATAAAAATAAATCAAATTAATACAGAAACCCACGCAGCGCTCACACAAAACCGCTTCAATTTAATTTAATTAGTCTTTTTTTCAATTAAACTAACTTTAAATCTTCCATTTGGTTTTAAAGTGATATAAATCCGTGTTTTCTCTCCACGTTTATATTTTTTACGCATGTTTCTGGTTTTCATGTATGTTGGGGGTTTACCCTGCTCCCTCCATGGGGGGTTTCTGGTCCACCCTGCTGGACGCGGTTACGCAATGCACTACGGCACTCATTAAATCTGCTGACTAAGATGCTCATTTGTCACACCGAACCGTCATTTAGAGCAGAATGTGAGCGAAGATGGATGACTGACGGGTTTTACGAGAAGTAATGAACTGAAATACGTGTTTATGTTCGCAAATTAGGTAGAAATGACAAACCTTATTGATCCTATTGTCTAATCTGTTCTGAATGCTCTTGTTTCGGCTGATCTATGAAGCTGGATGTGCAAACCTTCAGCCAGCATGCGTCTCTTAGAAATTGAAAATCCGAGTAGGAGGCGGAGGTGGAGGAGAGAGAGCATGCTTTACCCCTGAACATTAAAAACTGCAACCTTGCATTCTTCATTCATGCCCTCCTCTGTTCCGCTCCCATTTCCTCCATCTTCCATCTCCAGTCCTGATGCTGGTCACGACACACCCTGAGCTGCAGCCGCTGCTGCAGCCGCTGCTGCAGCCGCTGCTGGGTCTGTGTTTTGTAAAGAGATCATGAGCATGGAGGAAAAACATAAAAAAAGGAACAATTGGCTGAAAAGTAATCAAATCCCTCGAACTTCTCCACGTTTTGTTTTGTAATTTCATGAAACTGTGTTTAATATTTACTAAGAGAGAAAAATGCAAAATAGGTCATAATTGTGAAGTTCAAGGAAAATTATGTTTGCTTCTATTTTTGTTTTTATTTTATTTTTTACAAATACAAATCTGAAAAGAGCAGAGTGTGTTTAAATTTTAACTCCACACCAATCTGCTACATTTATTTAACTGCCTTTGATATATATTTTAAACTATACTTTGTTGCTCTTTTTTGGAACAAAACTCAAACCGATCAGATAGACAGTGAGATCAGTTTTTAATTCAATTCAGGTCATGGATTCTCATTTGGACTTTGACTAGGCCGTTCTAAAAGGTGATTGTGTTTTGATCTAGATCCAGTTTTATGTTTAGGTTTATTGTCCTGTTATAAGGTGAAGCTCTCCTCCAGGATTCTCCATCTTTTCCTGTTCCTGTTAAAAAACTAGCAGAACATTTGCATTTCTGGCCTCTACTAAATTATTGGGTAATGTCTGAAGGCGAATGGTTTTATTTAGGGGCATCACAGTAAAGGAAGCTGAAGTTGATATGCAAAAGAAAGTCTACCTTTCTTTGCCCCAGCATCACATAACATCCCAATAAAATCAATGATAAATTATGAATCTTTTTTAAGGTAATGAGGATTTTTTCATGGTCAACTCATCCTAGTCTTTTTCATTTGAAACCGGACAAAGAAATAAAAGAGAGAACCATTTCCTGATCCTCCTTGATGCTTTTGGAACAACAGTGTAATAATTCTGCAGGACTGAAGCTAATCAGATTAGCTGCAACGATAGAAAGTGCTTAGCGCAAGGAGAAAGCATGTCAGAGTGTGAGTGGCTATAGAGGATATTTAATATTAGTGGAGCTTATCAGCGAACCCAGAAACATCAGCCAGAGTGTCCTCTGAAGGACTCAGGGGGATAATTAAACCCAACGGAGGGATTTAGGTGAATAAAGCTGGGTTTGAGGAGGAAGATAAGGAATAAAGTCAGAGAGAAGCAGCGCGAGCTGACGCTGTACCGGGAGGCGCAGGAGGAGAGGCACTTGAACGCATCGTTCAGGATGGACTGATGAGATCAGACAGAGAGATGTGACCTCAGCGGCTCTTTGGCCCGGAGGCTGCTGCCTGTCACACACACATCTGATCAGGCCATAGTGATACACACTGTAAACTGTGAAGTTGTATTTAATGGAAAACTTAACTTTTATCAAGGTTTTACTATAGCAATCAATTAAACTAAGTCCTCTGTATTTTTGGGTGAAAAGTGAGTTACAATGTTGACTTTAATAGAATAAATTACATAAAGTTGACTCTACATCATGTTATAATCTTATCTCTCATTGCCTTCATTCTTTTATGCATGTTTGAGAAATCCTTGAATCTCCATGGCGACTGTTTGGCTGTGCAAAATGCCTGGGTGGACGGAGCACCACCTCTCATCTCCTTCAGACTAGCCAGTAGCAATTAGCAAACACCTGGCGAAACTTAAAATATGCTGAGCTCATTAAAGGAGCTACTTCTGAGAGCAACACTGGTAAAAACAACAGAGGAGCCATGTTGTGATGACGTCCTGAAGGCGGAGTTTCAGAAAGACCAGGAGTTTCTTAAAGAGACAGAGGCCTAATTTCAAGGTGTTATATATCAAAGTCTAATTTCTTTTTACTCATATTTGTTATATGCAGAATTTATTTTTATAACAGAAGTTAATATAGTTGCTTGATTGAGCTATGATGGCACTATTTAGATGGTACTGTTCCTTAAACCTTTTTTTTGACCAAATAGACAGTTGAGGGTCTTTTGATATGAAGACAATTTAAAAATGAACTTAGTTAATTTGAGCTCATGTGAGAGGGCTGACCTGGGGATTGGCCAGCAAGATATCCCACAATGCATTGTGGTAATTAAACAACTTTTTGTCACAAAAATGTGTTTTAAGATGCGTAAGGTGAAAATGTTCATGAAGAATGAGCCACTTTCACAGCTATTAACTTTTTTCTACATTTCCGTACATAAAACTGCACCATGACTGAGTTGTAAATTCATTTTCCTTTTGTTTTACTGAAATAAAAGTGAGCAAATTATCACTGCTTTGTATATTATCTGACAAAGTTTGAGTAGAGAATCAAATAAAAAGCAGGAGCTGGGAAATGATTCAATCAAGTAATTTTCAAGTTAAAATATGTTCCTTCAGAAAACTTTGGGGTTCAAAATGATTATGAGTTACAACATACACAGATTTATTGAAAATTGCACAAGTGAATTCTACTTAAGGAGCTAATTTAATAAAAATTAAAACATTTTGAGGCATTGAGTTGGCATATATTTCTTAAGTAAGGAGACCTAATTAGATTTTACAGTGCAGCAGGATGACAGGAGAACAATGGCCGTGTTTAGACTCCGGGTTTCAGATGGAGATCAAACCTGCGGCTGAAGGAAGGCAGGTTAAAGCGTCCAGGAGCTTCGGTGGAAAGTGCTGCTCATCTGGCTGTAATGAAATCAGAACCACATGAACACACATCCATCTTTATTTTCCTCCATGCTGCCCTGTGCAGCGCGCTCGCTGTGCCTCCTCCAGCTTTGTTTAAACCTCTTCTCTGACTTCCACTCAATACATGTCCAATTTGTTCGCCTTTTTTCTGCACATTTTCATAATCAGTGTTGACTTCTCATTTTCCCATCAGGCATAAAGTTTTCTTTGTCAGAGATGTCAAACTTTTGATTCAGATCCTTTCAAGCTCCCCAGCATGAATGCTCTTACAGGCAGTAAGGTAATGGCTCCGTGCAGCATTAATGTAAAACGTATTCAACCTGCTTCACAGGGCAGCGATTACAGAAATAAGCCAAGATTGCTGTCTTGCACCAAAGTACTAAGAGGCTACTGAACAATATCAGCCTGTTCGTTCTGCGGAGACGCTTGAGAAAGCAGCTTTTAAAGCCTCTGCTCTGAAAAATAGCTTTTAAAAGACTTTTTATTGACATTTTCCACTGAACTCTCAAACCTTTGCTGTTTTTCAAACATTTGAGGCCATGTCGGAGCTCCATTTCTCCCATTTCTTCTGGGAGAAATGGGAAAATAGGAGCTGAATAACTGATCATCATTTTACCAGAGTGTGGACAAAACAACAGGTTTGTCGAGCAGTAAAAGTAAAAAGTTTGACTTCTAAAATGGAAAGCAAATGTTTGGAGACGTCGGAAATAAAACCGTTAGGACTGGAGTTTGACACCTTGTATCAAGAAATGGTCAGAGATTTTTCTTTTTACTATGTTTATTTTTATTTTTTTTACATTTTCTGCAATGGTCTGTATTTGCTGGATGAATTTTCTCCGTTGTAGCAGGATTGATGTGAAGTGAATGGACAGAAGCCCTGCAGTTCACCTCACCTCCACTCTTTTCAAACTTTTAATGATCTCAGCTCTAATAATGTGTTCTGAGTCGACTGAAGCTATAGATTTTTTTTCCACCGGGTCTCAGATGTTTGTTGAGGAAAATAATTTCATCCCATGCAGATTTTATTTCTCTTTTTGCATGAATAAAATAAGGCCATCAAAGAAATATTAATATCAAACAAAGATAGCCTGAGTAAATATTAAAATCATTTTTCAAATGCTATCCAAACCAACCCAGTTTAATGTGAAAAGTAATTTTTCCTTGAACCTGCCTGGATATGTCACTCTTTGTCTGCTTTACTGTGCAGAATAGTTTTAATTCAGTCATATCTGAAGGTTTTTTGGTACGGCTTCTTTAAACACGTCATTTTACAGCATTTTAAACAGATTTAAGACCAGACTTTGACTAGGCCAATCTGTTTTATTCGAGTAATATAGGTATTGTTGAGCTTAAAGTCACAATGATGCCAGTAGGTTTTTCTTCAACATTTTCTGTTCAATTGTCCTTTTTCATACTAATGTAAACATACGTTTCTGCTCCACAGAGTATTTTTAAATCGAACCATCTCACACTCCGGTTGTTACATAAACTGATTAGTGCGTCTCATGAAGCAGAGTTTGTGTTTACTGAAGGTCTCGTTGGAGGCATACTGATGCTAAAGAAGTCTTTATTTGCTGTTAATTGTCTGCGTCTTTCTGTTTTGCAGAGAGAGGCAGTCCAAGATGAAAGCCACCGTAGCGGCGGTACTTGGCGCCGTGTTCTGCACCGGTAAGCAAAACAGAATCAGGAGCCGAGTTCAGATAAATGAATGCTAGAAACCGACTTTCTTCAAAACCAAACTTAATGATTTACATTAGAAAAAACTCAGCAACAAAGCTCATTTATGTCGCAATCTGTTTCATTTCCTCTTGTTTGCCTTGTTTTGTTGTGAAACATTGTAATCAGCCTATTTTTAGACAACATTTACATTTCAAATGTTTTAATGTTAATGTGGAAGTTGTTTGGTTTCCAGAACAAAGGATTTAATTTTTTGTTTTCTTTCTCTCTCTTCCAGTTGTGTCAGCGTCTTCCAAAGGTAGCATTACTAGTTTGGAGGATAATGTTTGAATAAAATAAACTTTTTGAAAGCTAACCGCTTCCTGTTTGCATCAGTCAAAGAGGAAAGGAGGACGGCCTTCTTCGGCGAAGACGTCCACATTGAAGTGTCGTCATGGAACGACCCGGAGGTCGTGTTCCGACCCAGGACCAACAGCTCCTACGAGGTGCCTCTGCTCCAGGCGGGCCGGGTGACGAACCAGAACAAGACTGAGCTCAACTCTCTGGGCCACCTGGTGCTGAAGGACGTGCAGGAGGAAGACGAGGGGCTGTACATCATCAGAAGTGGCAGAAATGTCAGCATTTCCAAAAACCTTGTCCTCATCGTAAGGGGTAAGAACTGAAACTCTGCTGCTCCTCCGGCAGAGTTTCACTTGACATTTTCTACTAGTGTTTGCCTTATTAGATACTAAATTATAAACCTACTCTTTGTGAATAAAAACACCAGATTTTGTGAATTAATCGTTTCTTCCAGGAATCAGCTCATTTCTGTGAGAAATGAAACTATTATTCAAGTTAATGATGTCTAAACTCTGCTGGAAGCTAATTTATCGCCTTGGATAAACTGTGAACTCAACAACATCCTAAAAAGTTGGCATATAAATAAATTATTATAAGTCACACAATCCATTAAGTGATTACAAAAAGAAAAGTTATGAATGACTTAATTACCAAGTGCATGAAGTAATTAGCTAAAACATTATCAACAGCTTTTTGTGTCTTAAAAAGAATGTAATCAAAACTGATTATGTGGCAAGGATTTTTTTATTTAATTCCTGGAGATTTCTAGAAAAAAAATATTCCGTTATGAGTCGTTAGTCTAGCTGACCTTCAGCATAATATGACTGTTTTTCAGCTTTTCTCCACGGTAAACATTTCTCTTTATCTTTAATCTTGTGCCGACGATCAGACTGCGTTTTGGAGCAGGTTGTAAAGTATGGAGAAACGTACATCATCCACCTGAATCAAATCGAAGGTCCGATCACGCTGGAGTTCAGGTAAGTCAAGCAAAGCTCGTCTCTAACAAACTTGGAGTAAAGTTGGGTCATTTTTACACATTAAGATGCTTAAGTTTTGGATGCATCCTGCTCCAACACACCTGAATCAAACATTGCTGGGCAACACATTAAACACTGATATGTGTGTGTTGGTTGAATATCCTCCTCTCTGTGGTTTCTGGGTTTTAGGCCCAGCCTGGTCAGAGTCAATCAGACGTTCGTCCCTCACACCTCGGAGCCGCCCCCAGTGCTCCTCTACAACCAGAGCGCCGTGTTGGGGGACGACTACGTTGGGCGCCTCAGCGTGTCGGACAGGCAGGTGATGCTGCACTCGGTCAGGATGACGGATGAAGGAAGCTTCACGGTTCTGGACCGGGACGGTCACACCAAGACGAGGAGCTGCCTGAATGTCAGAGGTCAGGAGAAGAGAAATCTGACACAACTGAAGCTTTCAACACTAAAATCTGATCCGTCTTGTCAAAAAATGTCTGATATTTAAATGTCGACTTTTAAGAAACAAAGGTGTGCTGCTTTGTAACTTATAAGTTGGAACAAATCAAGAAATTTCTGCATATTTATTGACTCTAAATCAACTGATTATCATCATAACAATAATTAGAAGGATAAAGAAGCAAATTTATTTGCAAGTATTAAAAACTATGCAGCAGAAGACAGTCATGAACGTGGAGAGAGAGAAAACGTTCCTGAGAAGATGAGCAGGTGTTCCTAATGCTGATTTGTTCTTTCCTAAACAATAACAGCAGGTTCAGAGGTCAAAAGGTCAACGCAAACTCAGAATGTTTGTATGTAGAAAAAAAAAGAGCATAGCTACAAACAGATTGTTAACTTGTACAGGAAATGTTTCCTGAAGGCATAAAGAGGTAATTTATTCCACTGGATGCTCTGATGTTCGATCAATATCTGCACTGGAGCAGCAGAAACAAGCAGAGACTTTTCTGTTTCCTTCCACACTTTTCTTCTAACTAAAAGTTTTTCTTTTTCAACCAGTTTTCAACTCAAAACTAAACAATAAAACCAAATAACATTCTGGGAAAATTATACAGGTTTGAGGCATCTGATTTAATTTATTTTGTCGTAAGTGGCTAAAATGCTAAATAAATTATGACCATATTATTTATTATTTATTCATTCTGACTTACTGACCTCAGAATGAAGGAAAATCAAATTAGTGTGCGTTGCTTTGCACCTGTCATGATGTTTTCTGGCCAGCAGCCCTCATCTCCAGTGTGTCTGATCCAGACTGATTAAATCTCCAGTAAACTCATCATGTTCATATTTTCTCATTTTCTCCTCCAGATCACCAGAGTTTCCTCCATTTTGCCTACGGAGAGAACCTGAAGATGAAGCTCTTCCTGGACTACTCCAACCTCAACGTGGTCTACAGATCCAGACTGGACAACCAGGAGCGGGTCATCGTGAACCAGGGGGTCCTGGTGGCGCCGCTGGACCCGCAGCTGGAGGGACGGCTCACTGTGGACGGGTCGGAGCTGGTCATGAAGAAGATGCACCCTGCTGACTCGGGGCTCTTCAAGGTCACCGACCTGGCTGGCTTTACTGTGGCCCATGTTTACATCAACGTGGAAGGTAATAAAAACTCTTTAATGTTCATCTTGTTACATTTATTTAAATGTACAGAATCCTTAATGATGACGGCTGGATCTGAAAGCAGCAACTGCTTGATTATTGCAGGAAAACAGATTTTATGTTCATGAACTTGACGTTGGTCTGGTTCGAGTGAAAATATCACAGCACACTTGGAATAACACAAAACTAACTTAGAAGGAACTTTAGTACAACATAGGAGCTTGTTTTATGTCAATAATTCCTTAATATTGATGAGAAAGTACTTGCTATAAGTGAAGATATTTTTCCCATGTCTTGTTTCCACTTGCAGAGTATTTCACTCATGGCAAGTGCTTTTAAAATAAATATATATTAAGGAATTATTGACTTAAGCAGGGTCCTATATATTACTGAAAAGTTACTTGTGAGTTAAATTATCTTATTTCAAGTGTACTAAGATATTTGGACTAGTAACCAGACCAAAATACTTTGTGTTTTCTGTGTGTTCAGGTTAAAACAATCAAAAATGCTCTTTAGTTCATTTTTATTTGTTGTTTTTATAATTTGGTTTTATTGAAAAGTGACACCCTTCACTTTATTCACATTTAATTTTAGGATTGTAATTATAGTTCAGAAACTATAAATGAGGATGAGCCATTAAAAACTTCCAACATTTCCCCAATAGAAACAGAGGAAAGTATAAATAAATACTAAATTAAAATTGTGAGAAAATTAAAGTTTTGTGAATCAGGATGATATTTCAGTGACATCCTGCGTCTCTCCATGGCATTACCCTCCTGACCCAGCAGAGGTCACGGGGGTTATGGAGGGACCACCTGGTAGAGTTGAGGTCGTCATGGAGACAGGAGGGTCTCCTGATTTTACATGTCAGCTGTGACCCAGTCGCTGCTGGATGTGGACCCGGTTTGAGCGTCTGTGCTCAGACTTGTCTCAACCGTTTGAGGAGTTGCTGTGTGTTTTCAAACCGAGGCGTTTCCACTCTGCCGACTGTAATCCATCTGATTTTAGATGATAATCACGCGACTTTTCATCATGTGCAGATTTATTACGTTTTCACCCCTCAGTCTGGGTGTTTGCTTTCTTTTTGTCGGTAACTGGAACCCGGTGAGTCACAGCATCCTTCGTTTTTAGTTCCTCTGCCTTCAAGGACAACACAGCCATAAATATGACAAATCACAATCCGGCTGCAGAGGTTATGTTGCATTGATTAAAAAGGTAAAAAGAACAAAACATTTGTCTCAATATCTGCTACATAACTCCTTGTCATTTCATCCCTCCTGCCTTAGGGGAATCTTCAGTTTGCATTTATATATATTTAACAGAGCCATCTGTAAGCACATCTCCCTCTGTGGCTCTGCGATGCTAACCGACCACTGCTGCTCCTCGTTAAAGGCCCTCGTAAATGCAAAAATCAATCTCGGAGCAGATGTAACTGAATCTGGGGCTTTATATTAAAATTCATCTCCACATGCGTCCCAGGTGACCTCTGGATCAGATGTCACCTTCCTGCTCTTCATGCAAATAGAATCAAATCTGATTTATGACCTCAGGAGGCTCCTTATGTTTTGTTTCATGATGTAGAAGACTAACAAACAGAAGCTGTTAAAATAGCTTAGTGAAACTCTGACTTTCCCTTCAGTCCAGGGGTGTCCAACATGTGAACCAGGGGTCATTTGCAGGACTGGGAATAATTTTGTGCAGTCAAATTTTACTGAAGTAAGAGTAGCGAGACTTCATAATAAAGTTACTCAAGTAAGAGTAAAAAGCAAAGCATAGAAATAATACTCCTAAAGGTTATTCAAGTAAATGTATCTAGTTATTACTCAGCTCTGGGCCAGAGCTGAGTAATTCAACTTGGACAAATGTCTACTTTAGATGTCAAGAGATGAAATTCCAGTTGAAATCAGATTTCCTCTTATGTTTATCTCTAATCTAACTCAGCCTATAAAATGGCCCTCTGGCTGTTGCCGTCCTGTCCATGCTGGGCCTGATCGCCTTCATGCTGCTGGTGTGCCTGCTGTCCTGCCTCTATAAAATACACAAAAGAAACGAGAAGAACAAGAAGCTGACGCTCATCGCCCAGCAGGCCGGCAAGAAAGACGGGGAAGCTTTCCGACAGGTAAGTTTCTGCAGCTCGGTTTATTTTTGGAGCAGTTTTTTCTTAAAGTGAGGACTGTTGGAGACAGTAAGCTGGTTTTGGTTCAGCTGGTTGCCCAGAAGGAGTGACGTGCGTGACACTTTGAGGGGATTAAAGGTAGAGGAAGGTTCTGCTCCTGCTGTGGGAGTCAAGATGGCCGGCTTCGTCTCGTGCAGAGCCGGTCCTGATGAGAGCCAAATTCAGCAGAACATAACGACTGAAGAGGAGCCAGAGAAGAGTTATCCAGCCTCCAGCCCTCATGCCTCCTCAGTTCCTGCTGAGCTCGACTGCACAGACACATGAATCTGGGGAGAACGGCCTTGAAATCACGCCCAGGCAGGTTCAGCGGCTGGAGATGTTTTTTCCAGACTGCAGGCTGAACACGGCTTACAGCCATCTGCCAAAGAGATATACTGGTGGCGACACTGCCAGGATATCTCTTCATAACTGAGAGATGATGAAGATGGGAGTGAAATGTGAGCAGGGAAGCTATTGTTGGGTTTTAGATGTGAACTGATGCAGCTAAACAACAATCACTTCAAACTGTTTGGACCTGAGTGGAGAGCAGGCTGGCAACAGGAACGGTTTGAAAGCTGCATGTTGTTTGGGTTTCTGCTTTCATTTATGTATTTGGATCACTTCTGAGCTCTTTATCATTATCTAACATGTTATTTATTGAAAGATACAATTTTAGTTCCTTTCTTGATGTTTTTGTCTGGCAACTTAAAATTAGCAGGACTATGAGATTCTGTGCTTCCCTAAACTAAAGCGACTCTGTCTGCTCCACACTGCAGATATGAAGTAGGTATAATACTGACTATTCATAAGTACCTCATACAACCACACTTTAATGAACCCAATCTATATTTTTAGGTCTCAGAAGTCAAGTGAAACCTCATATTTTGTATTTAATATTAAGTTATAAGTACAGTTCTTTTTGTGAACTCTATATATTTTCTTCCTTTATCCAGTTTCAGAGTAAATCAGTACATTTCTGCTCTGAGCGTCATGATTAGCTGACAAATTAACATGAATTTATTCATTTCTGACAAGAGTTCAACACCCACCAGGAAACATTTGATTTTTAGTTTGCTCAATTGTTCATGACTGATTGTAATTTTGTGCTGCTAATCAGCCTCAGAGCAGGTGTTTATTCGATAAATGACAGCCTACGTACTTCAAGAGAGCCTTTTTAAGGCCATTACCATGTTTTATGCTTCTTTAAATGTTAATCTTGAATAAAAAGTAGTTATTATTTTTTCCTTTGTTGTCCTGCTTTATGCTGGCTGATTAACTGATTTGGTAATTTGGAGTTAACACTGATTATTCACCAAAATAACATCTGAAATTCAAATAAATGGCTCACCTGTTAAAGAGCACCTAAACATCAGGAGCATAAATTAATCATTATTCTGAACAATGACGATATTATTCAAACATTATAAGCTTGATAAAAAAAACATCAAAGGTCCAAATCAGTTGTTGAATACAAAGGAATAAATATTCAATATCTATGGAGATTAATCTT
Organism: Poeciliopsis retropinna; assembly: GCA_010277075.1. Taxonomy (NCBI): domain Eukaryota; kingdom Metazoa; phylum Chordata; class Actinopteri; order Cyprinodontiformes; family Poeciliidae; genus Poeciliopsis; species Poeciliopsis retropinna. Next base: position 78,851 of record VMRM01000042.1, read on the forward strand.
AAGAGTAAACCCATTTAAAATCTCAACACCAAAACTCAGCATTTTGACATAATTACCAATTAATGAGAACTGTTCTCCAAAGCTTTTTGTTTAATTTTGAGTGCCATTTGAAGTTGATGTTCCTCTCATTCCTCAAGCAGTCTTCACAGCAAATGTTGCTTGAAAGTAATTGAATCTTCAGAGCAATTAAAAAGACACTGCAGGCAGAAGACTCACTCATCGTAAACAGCAGCAGCCGCAGAGACTGATTGCTTCACAGGGACGATTAGGTTATGCCAAGTGTTTGCAATAATGATATGCCACATTACAAGCCGAGATTATTTATGTCACACTTCAGGTCACAATTGTCCTGGGATCCAAGTTAATAAAAGCTTCAGACTTCACATACGAGAGCCTGACAGCTTCCTAACCACCACAACCCAACAGAACTAAGCAGATTTGGTTGACATCAGTAAAGGCTTTTTGTTTCTGTTATTATTGTCCTGATAGCGATAGCTCCCTGCATTTGTTTCTATGATAGGAACAGCTGTAGGTGCTGATACAGTCTCATTTTATTTCTCACTGCAGCTGTTTTAACACGGTTTGAGATACTTAATGCCCAACATATATTTCCTTTTTTATTCTATTTCAAAAAATGTTTTTATCAGCTATGTGACATATTTTATTGCTTGCCTTCAGCTTTGTTGTGTTTTTTTTTTTTTTTTTACTTCTCTGTCCTAATTTCTAAAGGGTAACATTTTAAATATGTAGGGAAGAAAATGAAATGCTGGATTAAACTGTTTTATGGTTTGTTTAATACATTTCGATTCCCAACAGAACAACAGATGCATTTTTTTAAAGCTAATGTTGGACTTAGCATGTCGCTAACATGTAGCTTTACTGTGCACCAATTGCCTTAAAAGCTGAGGTACAGAGTAACGCCATGAACCTTGTTTTAGTTGTACATATGAAAAAACAATGAGATTTTCTTATTATTGTCAGTAATCTGACTAACTACTACTAGCAATACAAGCTAATGTTTTTAATATTTTCTGAATTCAGACGTGTTAAATTCACTGACCTCTATTAAACAATATTATGACTAATGAGTTATTTAGTGAGGTATTAGTGATAAAAGCAGAAATATACTGTGATAAACTGTTACTGTATTTCATATGCTTGAAGTTTTAGTTAGGAGAACCTCTAACTTTCTAAAACAAAATTTCCACTTCTGAGATCATTTGTTTCTACTTCAGACCCTGAAATTACAGCTTCTTAGAGCAAAAACCAGCTTTAGTTAAAAATCTGTACACACAAATAAGAAATTTGACTTTGATGTCACTTTATTTCCAATGTAAAGACATAGAAAATAGAAATGGCCACTAACACACATAACATCCATGTCAAATGTAGTTTTTTATGTTGAATAATCTGATACATACGATGGCAAAATTATGGTTTCTTTCTTCCCAGGTTGTCAAATAGTGAGCTGTAGCATTAGCTTCAAAGTTCTTGACCCTCAAACAAGATCTTAACTCTTCTTAAAGTAATTTTGTGGAAAGTTGCAGTCTTGCTTAAACTTTCACTTCTTTACTGTGATATGGCATTTGAAGCTGTTCTGCTAAAAAGTAATTTAAGTTCTTCAGCTAACTGACGTTTCACCTTCAGCCATACTTTCTGCTTCAGCTTCTTCAGCAGATTTTTGGCGAGTTCATTCAGCTCAGAAAATCTAATTTCTCTGGTGTCACAGTTGTTTATGTCCCATTTCTAAAGTTTCTCCTGCACCTCCAGGGTTCACCTGTCACATCTTGCATTTTTGGTGCAAATATTATAAACTCTGCAGCTGGGATTTTCTTAGATGTGGTGATTTTCTTCCTGGCATCATAGTTTCCGTATATGAAAGTAGTAATTTGAAAACATACCTTTAGTTTATTCCCCACATGTTCACACATGCACTTCTGTTTGTGTAATTTGAATGTTTTCAATGAATGTTTAAAGTTTATTAATCTGACATGATGAATGTGCTGATATTATCTTCAGAAAAGAGGCTTTCTTGCATTCAGATGGATGTTTCTGATTTCCAGGCTGATGTTGTTGCATATTCATTACTTTCCTGCTCTAACATTAAGGAGCTTCAATCGGCGCCTCTTCTTGGTGAGAGATTTGTGTTGTGGCCTCCTCTGGTTTCCTCTCCTCCTCCTTCATTTTGATATTCAGAGTCGTGCTGCTTTTGTGCCAAACAAGTTCCTTAAATCAACTTTTTTTCTGTGACAAACTTTCTGGTGGCTGTTCCAGAAATGTGTGTGTTCAGTATCTATGAGCCTGTTTGCGATAACATAAAGCCATTAACGATATTGAGCACTTAATGACTCCTGCAGAGCCAAGAGAAACTGCAGTCATCAGACGTAATGATGGAACAGATGTTGATTGAAGACCTAATTTGACAAAAAGTCAATGAATTACGTGAAGCAGATCTGGCACCGAGACTTGAACAAAGTGTCTCTGTTATCCTTGTGGACTCGTCAGGATCCATGCGACCGGGCCGCAGCGGCACCTGCTCTTAGTACAGCTGCACTATGTGACATGGAAATCAGGATGCACTCATAACCAGCAGTGAGGGGTAGAAATCAATATGAAATCAATTACTTAATTATTGTGAGGAGTTCATGCATCACTGTTTTAATGGGTGAAGACATGCAGAGGATTCAGTTTGTTTATTTAGAATAACAGAGTTGCTTTCTCTAAATACCTGCGGTTTAGTGGATCTGTTTAGGATAAAATTGCTTCTTATTATGGATCAGTGTTTTTAATCTGATGAAAGAATTCTTGTATATAAAATAATTTTGTTTTTAGTTGAAATAAAATCGTAAAAAGTCAATTATGAGACTTATTACATCATCTTTCCTGACCATTTCTAGTTGCAGTTTTATGAAAATCTGCATTTCTTTTAAACAAACTTAATTGATGTGCTTGATTAGTGGCTTTTCCACTTTGAATGTTAAAACTTTAAAATAAAATATAGAACAATCCAATCTTTGTCTTGATGAGAAAGTACTGGTTCCACCAGAGATGTTTTTATTTATAACACAGAGAACAAATGAAATAATCTGATAGACATTTATTAGACCAACAGATGGCAGGTTTGAACTAAACAAGCTATTGATTTGTTCAGATTCATCTTTAGATTCAACAAGTTTTTTTTTTATTTTAACAGTTAATTTGTCAGTCAGCAAATTAATGAGTTTAAAACCATTTTGAAGGTTTTATCTCAGGGGGAAATTAGAAAGCAAAACAGGTTTTAGAAAAGAAATGTAGAGATGAATGTCGACATCAGTGTAGCAGAAGTTAAATGTGTCATTTTAGAAAAGGTTTCGCCTCTAAATGGAATGAAGACCAGAGGAAACGCATTTACACGTTACATTCAACCCAGAGTCAAGGTCTGCAGAGAATAAAATGCTTTCTGGCTGAGGTTATGTGTACGAACCAAAAGCATTAAGGGAGAAGTGCGAGATAGGATTGAGTGAGAAATGTCAGTGAGAAATGTTCTTATTAATTTTTAGAAATGCAACACCTGGAGGGAGAGGATGAGAAATAAGATGAGGGAGCAAAAGCTGCACGAATTTACTCTGAAAGGGTTATAAAGAACGGCCATTAGAGCACAGGAGAGGGAACCGTCGAGTTTCTGATGGGACACCAGGGTTTTGAGGGAATATGAAGCACAGCCAGGGCTGAGATCTGGGATTTAATGGGAGTTTCTATATTTTTACTCTTTTGTTTTGGAAAAAAATAAGCTTTTCATATTTGAATGCAGTTTCTGACCCAGGATCCGGACCAGAAGGTGGTGGTAAAACTCCGTAAAGCGTCAACTTTTCTAAGCAAATTTCTCTCTTTTCCAACCATTAAAGCCAAATATATTTTTACACATCCACAGAAAACATGTGAAAATATCAGGAAATATAGTTTGAACTGTAAAATTATTTTTCACACTCGTCTCTCATTAAGCATCAGAAGAATATTTCACTTTTTCTTTCCCTCACTGCTCAATTAAAAGCCAACAATCTGCAGTTTTTCATGAACAGTTACAATAACTGTCACCAATAAAGCTCCAGTGCTGGAATAAACATCTGGTTTTGCACACATTTCTATCCTCAGTGTGTTGTTGTAAAAAGATAAATCACGATGTAAACATGTGTGGTACATGTGCTGATTTAAGCTTGTTGTTGTTTCAACAGGGGAATCTGTTTGTGCTGTTTGTCCTTTTGTGTGTTTGTTAATATTGTACAATTATTAAATGTTAAGAAGTTAAAAAGTAAAATCTGCAGCTTTAAAAGTTATATAAAAACTACCTTTTTGGGGTAATTAGGGTTAATAAATGGCATGTCAGGATTTTTAACTCGTTTGAAATCAACTTTTGTGCAACAACCTCAGCTTGGGTTTCGATTGGTGGGTTTCGTAGAAAATTGTATAGCTTTTACATAACTATACATATGTTTACCTGCATATTCAACCAAACAAAAACATTTTACAGCTTTGAAGCTTCAAATCTGTATCAATTTATATTATTTTAGCTTCATTTATATCCTAAAACAGGAGTGTCAAACTGTGTTCAACTTTAAAATGAATCAGTTCTGCAACACACCTGAATGAAACGGCTTCATTCCCTGATCAGGAATCTGGAGACATGAAAACCAAAGACTAATCAGATGAAAAGTGGAACAGCTGTGGCCAGAAGAACAGCAGGAAGACTGAGAGAGGAGAATAATGAACACACAAGCTGAGCTCAGACTGGAAGGAACTGGAACCAGAGACAAAAGATAAACATCATTGATTAAACTAAACATAAAGGAATGAACTGATTTAACGACACCTAATAGAAGGAAAATGACCAGATTGATCATAACACAAACAAAAACCAAACTCAAACATGTAGATGTGACAAATGTTTCCTGATTGTTTCATGTTCCAAAAGTTAAAGCTGCAGGTTTTTCACTGTTTTTATTGTCTGTGTGCAGTCGCTATGTTTGTTTGTGAATTGCTGTTATCTTTTAATCTTGTGATATTTGTTGTTAATATTTGTTGTACTTTGATGGTGGAGGTTGAGACGATGAACACGGCCTGGTTTTTAATTTCTCGTAGATCTTAGAAAAGAGGCAACACAGATGGAGGAACATCAGTCACCCAGAGACGGACATGAAAGTCTGACCAGTTACACCTTTTACATGACTATCAGCCCATTCTGGAGTTATTTTAATAAGTTTTATGGACTTTGGAAGTCTTTGAAGACACATTTCTTTTCACAGTTTTATCAAATCATTAACTAAACTACAATAAAAAATGTTTTATTAACTCCAAAAGAACCACAAGTCTCATTCTCAGTTAAGGTCAGAGTTCATGTTTCAACAACTAAAAAGAGGTGGAGAAAAATTGTCTCCATGTTTGAGTTCAGAAATGTGCATAAAACCATCCTGATGATCATTATTTAGAAAAATATTCTGACCTATGAGACGAAAGTGGACCTTTTTAGGAGGAACGCATCATATCTGGTGTAAAACAGCATATTGAGAAACAATATTTTAATGTTTCATAACAAATATATTTTAGTTAGTCATGTTTTACTTTCATTCCCTCTTTTCTCCTGGACGGATCAAACATTCCTGAAACACAGGAGGCTCCTCTCAGCCTCCATCCCTGAAAACAACATCACTGTGTGATCAGTGTGTGTGTGTGTGTGTGTGGGTTCAGTGTGATCTGTGTGTTTGTCCTCATGTTTGGTTTTGATTTGAAGCTCATTTTCAGTAACATAGATCCCCTCACGCTGTGTGAATGTGTGTTTTTGCAGGTGGTCCATGAGGCTTACAGCAGGTTCACTGAAGAGTCTCTGATGCAGTCAGTGTGTGATAAACCCTCAGAGACCACTGAGGTCACCATCAAGGTAAAACCTATAATAGAAGCTGATAAAAACACTTTAAACTGACAATAAAATAAACTTTTGTTGGTCGGAGAATTTCATATTTTACTCTTTTATCTGTTCTACTTTCTACCATCGATTAAGTTTTGTTTGATTATTTTTGACATTTTCTTCTGTAAAACTTTATTTTCTTCACTGCTCTCCTCTCAATTGTTCTTTACTATTGTTGCTCAATTGTGGCTGTATTTATTGCATATTCCATTATAATTCCTTTTGGTAGATGTTGATATAGTGTTTGAGTTTCCTGAACTGAAGTGTTCCTGGTTTTGTTTCTGATGGCTTTATCATTATTTAGTAAGAACCTTCTTCCAAACTAGCTACCTCTTACAATAATAAATCAGTAATAACTATTCTAACTGACGTAAAAAAAGAAAACTTTGGTCTGATTCAGTTTCAGACAGTGAGAAAGAAAAGTGTTTTATAAATGTATTTATTTGGTTCTTCAGTCTGTAGAGACTTTTTAAAGTTTTATTGTTTTGAAGTCCAACTTAAAATGTGTGAAAGTCACAGTTTTAACAAACCATTTTGAACAAATTGATTCAGATGTGTTTTTATGGGACTTTTGGTCCTTCAGGTTTATTGCACCAAATTTATGAGTAATTATATACGGATCTGTAAACACAATAAACTAAAATGGATCCTGAATTGCGTTTTTTTTTTACATAAGACATTAAAAATAGGCAGAAAATGTGGCTGTAAGTGTCTCTGAATTGCAGGATCAGGCGATCTGCTCATAAATTGCTGTTGTGTGCATCATTGTATTGATGTGCTGCAGGTGTTTAGTTTGAGCTAATCTTTAAGTTTAACAACGTGAGAATAATCCTGAACAGTCGATTAAAAGCAGCTAATAGTCCAAACTGAACACGTATGTAAATCTAACCGTCTGTGACATGAAGGCAGTAAAACTGAAGGAAATATGGAGCCATGTGTTTCATTAGTTATGAAAGAAAAGTTTCTCATTTTCAAAAAGCAATCTCTCTTCTGTCTTATTAACCTTGTCAGACTGAAGTTGTAGAAAAAGGGAACTACTCTAGCAATAATTAGTATAAATGTTATGACGAAGTAAAGATATTCTCCTTATTAAGATGAATTAATGAGAAAAGAGAAACCGGCTGCTGCTGATCTGTTTCTGAGTTTCTCAGAAATGTTTCCTCCTGAAATATATCAGTTAAGATCCAATAATAAATGCAGAACCATCATGAATCATCCCTGGGATTAGTCAGCAGAAACCACCTGCAATAAAATGCCACCAAAGTGCTGAGCGTAATTAAAAAGCAATCAACCTTAGTCGCTGCTCTCAGCAGTGAAGTGGATTAAAGTTTAAAGGAAAGACCTTCTGTCAGGATGAAGGAGGAGCAGGCAGCGCCGGCGGTCCAGGTTCAGGGAGCTTTTCCACTCGGCTGATTGGAGTCATGCTGCTCCAGCTTTGGGGATCAGGTTGAAACTATCGCTGCTTTTCCAGATTATGGTTCAGTTATTAATCAGAAATCACCTCTGTGACTGCTTTATGTTTTAAACTATTTGCATTTACATGTAGCAGGTTAGACAGGAAACAAAATGTTTTCATGCTGATTCAAGATGAGTTGCTCATTTTTCTTTGCTGAAGTAAGAGAAACTGTGTGGCTCTTTTCTCCGATCTTATGACTAGATCTGGATAAAAAATCTTTTGCTTGAATTTTGACTTATAAACTTTTTAAAACTTTGTGACACTTACTTTGTTGTTCTTGAGTCACTTGAACCTAATTTGGTGCTATAATTGGGATCATTGTCCATTTGGTGACCATATTTCTGCCCTACCATTAAATTTCTGGCTAATTTATTCAGATATTGCTGCAATATTTTAGCATAATGTTCTCTCCTCATCATTCTTTTTATATTGTTAAATGTTCTAGTTCCCTTTGTAGCAAAATACCCACAGCATGATGCTGCCACCCTCGTACTTCACAGTTAGGTTTCCAAGTTTCTCCCTCTTTCTCTCCAATAACGCTCATCATCAGAACAGTTTTTAATATATTATTAATGTTCTGTGTGTTAATTTTAATAATTTCTTCGACATTATTCTGTTATTTTATGAAACATTTTAGTAATCATATCTGATCTAAAACACATCCTCTAGTCTCTCTTTATTTGTTTTTTTCCCTGTAGGGTCTGGAGGTGTCCAAACCAGGCCGCTACCAGACTCTTCCCTCTGACAACTTCCTGGAAATGAGTGACTCTGGAGTCGAGTTCAGCCACTCTGGACTCCCGCTGGACAGCGACACCGAGGCAGTGATGACCTACGCCTCCCACAAGCCCCTCCTGAACGCCGCCTCCCCTCCAGCCGTGACAGAAGGCGTGATGATCTCCGACAGCCTGGAAGCCACGGCGGCCATGGACGGAGACCTGAGCGCCGTCCGAACCCCGGACTCCATCCTCAGCGCCAGCCCCGCCTCCAACCCGCGATCGGCCTCGGCCGCCACGCCTGACGGCAGCCTGCAGGGGGCCGCGTCCCCGGCGACGGCCTCCAGGGGCACCGCGGGGTCCGACTCAGCCAAGACAGAGGGCGGGGCGGAGGGAGAAGAAGACGGTCAGAAGGAGTAATCAGGAAGTGCCAGAGTGTTTCTGGAACCTTTTGTTATCCGAACACAGACAGATCCTTCATCCCAACATCTGAAACATCACAGATAAAGCAGAGGATGGATGAAGATGTGCTGGATGCACAACACAGAGTTTAATTCACTCTGCACTGAAAAAATGAAATGCTACAACCTCACTGTCTACCAAAAGAACAAAGTAATCCAGTGCATAAAATGCATGCAGTTCCAGAAAACACAGAAGAAGAAATCTTAGATCAGACGTAGACGTTAGAGTAGACTACATGCATGCTTTAACAAATGAAATGCACTTAAATCACATCAAATCAGCTGAATTTCTGACAAACCGGTTCAATAATGAGAAAATGACAAACTTTTGAGAGTAGTGACAGACAGGCGGCGTGTTTCAGACAGCCTTTGATCTGCAGCGTGTTTCCTCCGACGCCACGTTCTCAGAAAATCACAGTGACGAGCGCTTCTCAGTCCGCTCTTATTAACAGCACAAGCATGTCAGAAAACATCCCCACATCTCACATGAAACTGCTTGTTTCAGCATCCGCTCGCCGGGATGAGCCACTGGAGGTGTTATGTCTCAGAAAACAACAACAACCAAAAAACATCCTGCAAGATGAAACAGGTTCAAGTAGACGGAGCAGCAACACCTCTGAAACTGCTGCTGGTTGTTTCAAATATTAGGTGTCAGATCTGCAATATTTGAAGGATTTGTTAGGGGAAACCTGTCAAAACGTTCCACTTTATCTCACTCAACAATCAAAATTTTCATCTTCTCTGTTTTTGTTTGCTGCTTCTAGTTATTGTTCACTTGGTTCCGGGAAGGGAAAGAATTCAGGGGAAACTGACTGGCATTTGTGTGACTTTCAGAGCAGCTCTTGAGAGCATAATTGGATCCCAGGTCTCTTTGCAGACAGACCAATTCATGGATGCCGTGGAGCGTGGACCGGTGATAAAAGAGCCGAAAGAGCCGGGAAAAGGGTACGATTCGGGGAACAGATGAATGGCATCCACGATTCAAAGCCTATTTTCATTTCAGCCTGGAATCCACCTCACAGAGCTCTCATTATTGGAGCCTAGTTGTTTGGCAAAATGAAGCAACTGGAAAGATAAAGTTGGATCAGGCATGATGACGTCGCAGCTTTTAGCTCCAGTAACGTGAGCGGCTGTCGGAGAGGTTTGTGTGTGGAGGAGAGAGGCGGCGGAGTTTCATTCAGTTCAGCCAAAATCATCAAACACTGGATGGAGACATGAGTCTGAGTGGAAAACCTGCTGCTGACGGTAAAATGATCAACCATGAAAAACAATAGTTCTACTTCTACTCCAGGATATAATTGATGTAAAACACAATAGAATTTTTTCTCAAAAGTAAACTGCAGTAAACTTTAAAATTATCAAAATTTTGAGGATTTCTTTATTTATTTGTGTGTATAGGGGTACACAACTTCTACAGGATACTTATTTAATTTAGTTTAGAATAAAAATTACCTTTTAGACTTGTAGGAACAAGAATGAAGGAAGAGATTTGAAATATAAGAATTTTATAGATGCTTAAGAAGAAAACCTGTTCAGCTTATTAAAATCTTCCAAACTGTGGTTGAAAAATGAAAATTAAAAGAAAGATTTGTCAAATGGGCTAAAAAAAAACAAAACACCTCGAACGTCTCTGTTAGGGCTGAACTTAGACAGGACATTTAGGCTAAAGAAGTAAAATTTTCAATACGTTTTTGGGACTAAATAAAGACGAGGATTTGTTGACCTGAAATAGCCATAAAAATAAATCTATGAAAATTCAGTGTTTGAAACATCTGCTCCAATTTTACTCAGAATTTGTAAAATTCTAAAGTTCCCTTTAAGTCAGCTCCAAATGTTTGCTTCTGTCCAACTTTGATCACAAAATCCAAAATGGCTGCCAGCAACACAAAACCTGATATCCTAATAACTCCTTTCTGCTCGGGTTTCTTTAAAGATTCACCTTTTGCTCCAGTTTGCAGAAAATTTGCCCATTAATGGATATTTTTGTAACGCAAAAAAAAAAAAAAAAAAAAAAAAAAAGAAACTCCATCTTGGGAAGCTGAAATATGTAAATGTGATGCTGTTTAATGCTGTTGACTGGCATTTGCAAAGCAGCCAATCCGGGAGCGCCGTTCAGTTTCCTGGGTGTTGATTGGTTGAACTCCTAAGAGTGGAGATGAGGAAGAATGTAAACGTCTCTGTGGTAGAGCCAAGATCATTTTAAATATTAATGCATCTTAAAGTATCTTTGGTGTTTGAATTATTAAAATAGGCAGTTTTAAATGTTTTTTGAGAGAGTTTGGAGTATTTGTGGATTTCAGCTGTTTGGTGGCGGTTGTGGTCAGTAGGCTGTAAAACAAAAAGATTTATAGGATTTAAATACAAAATAATAAATCGGTATGCATGCTTGCTACAGCATAGTCACTGAGCTCTACTATTAGCTTATCATTTGTAAATGGAGCTAATTTTGGTGTGATGTCATTATCCGATCTAATGGTTCGTTTTTTGGCAGCTTCTGGTTTCAAATCTGATTTCCAGTTTAAAATGTTTGAATTCAATATGGCTGTTATGCCTTTGGTGTTTTGATATCATTATTAAGTATCACATATTGTACAGTTTTGGTTTGCATTACTAATAGTGATTACTCCTCTCACTGACCAATTAGCAAATCCCTCTGGTTCTTAACTTGTAACTAGAACATTCTGAGCTTGGAAGAAACAGAGTCATACCCAGATCCAAATTCCAACATCTGAGGAAAATGAAAAGCAGCCCAAGCTCTCACAGGTCTAACAACTGTGTTTGACTAATTAGTTTCCTTTCCTGCTGTAGAAGAAGCTAATTCAGGTCACAGAAAACTCATTTCCACCTCTAAATGCGAGCAGGACATGAAACTCTGCTGAGGAAACTCATCGCTGTGCTTCCTCTCTTCCACCTCCAGCCTCTGAGCTCCTTTGCTTTTAGGAAGCATTATGGCAGCATCGATCACATCTGCTGACACACACTGGCCGCAACAAGACCTTTGGGTCCCAACAGTTTCATTTAGTCATCAGCGTTGACATCTGATAGCAGGATGGCTACTGAGCTGATGTCAGCCTGGATAGACTGCAGGATTCACCCGAAAGCAGCAAGACAGGCAACAAAGTTTTATTATTAGAAGAAAAAAGCACAAATTTAGCATGTGATTCTTTTTAGATATGAATCAGTTTCACATTTTTATTGATGAGGGTAAAAAATATGAAGCAGCTATTGTAACATAGTTCAGTGATCTGCAAAAAATGACTAGTTCTCTTCTTCTTCAGGAAAATTCATTTAAATTATTCAGCATTGTATGTAAAACGACTTGCATATCCAACTCAAATGGGAAAATGATCCATTTGATGGGAGTTTTATGAGGAAATGCTTAAAACTCACAGGAGGGTGACTGGAAAACTCCTGAAATGGACTCTGTAGATCTGTAAATATCAGCTGGATGTAAATGAGCTATGATGCATCAGTTTGGTGGACTAATAACAGGATAACCACTGAATATTTAATATAATCTAATGCAATATTAATGATAAAGGCACTGAAGCATCACAAACACTCTCCTCCTGCAAGAAAACCCAGACGTAGCACATCAGAACACAACTCTACTGTTAGTCGTCTGTTTTCACTGCTGTAAATATAAAATCTGTGATCTGCATGTGGATAATCATACTCACACTTTTCTTACTACGAGGCTTATGCAAGATTTTTTACTACATTGATCCTTGAACCACATATCCACAGTAGGTAGGAAACTTGTTTACTTGTCATGTTTACATGTTGGAGTCTGGTTGAAATCCTTTCATGAAACCTGGCCTCAGCAGGAGGCGAGCTGTCGGCGACTGCAGGGCCTGTTGACCTGCTGATGGTTGGAGCCGGTACCGTTCAGGCTCTGCCTCAAACCCAAAACCTGACAAACAAAATCTGGCAGCTGAAGCACAGATCCAACGTTTGGGAGAAAATAATACTTTCACAGCATCTGCATCAGTTGGGATTTTACCTCAAAATATCAATTAGATAAAGTAAGAAAGCTTTATAGGATTGCATGACTTTTAGAGGATAATATCTTCTTTAACTTCATTCTGTTATTGTAAGTAAAGAGTTGATCTCGTCTTGTTAACGCACACAAATTGCAACAACACCGAGGATTATTTATATTTCCTCATATTTGGAGATTAGTTATATCTCCTTATTGGTTTTTTTTTTTTTTTTTTACTATTAAAATCTTGGTGAATGAACCCAACAAACCCCAACAAATAAATTTTATACCCCTAAAACTAAACCACCGAACAAATCTGAGATTTTTAATCATAAAATGATGTCCCATAATAAAAATGTAGAGTTTTTCCACGTGCCGATGCAATAAGTTGCACATAAATAGTTTTTGTAATGCCTTTAATGCCTAACCTCAAACATACAGAATGAAAACATTTGTAAGGTTCTTGTTCAGCAGTGGAGATGCAGGATTTCATGTCCAGGTTTTAGTTGATCATCTGTGCCAGTCTGCAGGATTCCTCTGGATCCTTCAGGCCCACTGCAGGTGGCAAACGATTTTTTCACTGACTGTGCATGAACATATGGCGGCTTGTGGCTGCTGCAGACTGAAACATATAGTATGAACCAAGATGGCATTTTCCTAATGTGGATCTGAAAAGGATTACACTCGTAAACTGGAGGACATTGATTTTATTGCTTATATTTAAAGAGTAAAATTATTTATGTATTGATTTATTATTTCTTTAAATTGGATGACATTGTACCACTAGAGGGAGCTCTCAGAAAGTCATTTACTCTAAAAAAGGTTTTAAATTGATGAGTTAAACTTAAATGATCTGTAAAAATTGTTCTAAAATATGAATGGACTAATTCTGTGAAGAATAGCTCTGCATAGATCAGGCACAACATTATGACCACTGATAGCTGATGTTAATAACTCTCATCATCTCTTCATCACAGCTCCTCCTGGTGGTTTGGACACATTTGGCTCCAAGTGGAGGCAAAAAATGTGCAAGCGTTAGGATTTAAGTTTTGCAAGAACTAAAAATTATGTAGAGACATTCTGGGATGTTTTGGTGGTATTATTAAACATTGGTCTGATGAATAATTTGTGGTAAATTGGTGGCAGGGTAATAATTACAGTCACTGATGCAGACTGGTGCAGAAGGCTGTCCTGAACCATCCGACAGAAAGTTTAAGGAGGTTAACGTGGCATCTGTGAGATGTGCTGGAAGGCCGAGCCTCAGCTTCCATGATCCACAGGCTCTGCTGCATCCTGGTGCCAGATACCACAGCACAGTCAGAGCGTCAGCAGGGACCACAGAGCAGGGGGTCATAATGTTATGACTGATGTTGATTGTTTTAGTCCTGGGAGATTTTCCTTTTCTGTAGGTGACATTTTAACAGTTTGCTTCTTTATGTTGTTACAAAGATAAAATGCACATTAGCAGTATCATGGGAGCCACTCAGCGTCTTCATAATGTTTCCATTTTACCTGATTAAGGTCCAGTAAAGAGCTGAGATGGTGCCTTAATAAATTGGCCACAACTAGAATCCTGTAGTGTGCAGAACTCAGAGCTTTGCTTTGTTCTCAGTGCATCTCTCCACTGGGGGACATAAAACCGCCTTTTTAGAAATAGATGTTCATGTTTTTATTGCAGTCCTTATAGCTAATTTTACAGAATGCATTCAGACCATTTGTTTATGCATTATTCAGCAAATTGCAGAAAACAACTTGAAAAGAGGACTGAGATATTTCCTTCTTGGTTATTTCTTAATTTTTGTTATTTTTTAAAGTTATTACCTCCAAATAACAAATGTAAAATTATTATTATCAAAGAACTCAATTTAATTGGATTTTCTCAAACGTAAGCCCGTCTAAAACAGGAACAACAGGAATCAGTTATCAGAAGACAAACGGTTTAAAACAAGGAGCCGTTTTCCTTTTCTCTCCCTCAATCTGCCCCGGAGTGACATGCATCTCCTTTAAATGCCCCATAGGTGCAGATACTTACCCCTTCTGCATGAACCGGCAGATGGAGTGAAGTGAAAGATATTAGAAAGCTGCATTTAAAGCAGGTTTGAGGATTTCATTCTCTTCATCTCCACATTTCAAAGGCCTCTGGATCTGTGTTCACTCCTTTCTTTGAAAAATGCTAAATTTCTCCTTTTTGAAGTGAAGATGAAACATTTAATTGTAATCAAAATTTCTCATTACGAGGCCACTTTGATGCTTCATGAGGTGAAAGCTCCATCGATCCTCCTGGAGTAATGACTGTAAGTTCAGGCGATCGCGGCTGATGGAGACTTTATGAAAGGATTTGTGTTTGTGTCATTCACCTCGCTCTCGTGTTTTCTGTTTCATCACGTCTGAGCTGCGGTTCAGAAAGCTCCTCGGAGCAGAAGTGCTGATCCGTGCTCCGGCGGAGGGAGATTTAATAAAATGCTCTTTCAGCCATGGTTCCCTCTAATGTTAATCTGTTATTCTCTGAAATTCCAAAGAATAATAATAAAAAAAGGGAATCAACGTCTGCAGCGAGTGGCAGTTTGCTAATACCTTTGAACCAAACAGGAAATTACTCTGAGATCAGTTACCTTCTCTCCACTGGAGCTTGAATCAACAGCCTTTTCTGATTCATGACAGATAATTGGAGAAACTAATTGCCAGGCGCTTATCTTTGTGACAGTGATTTTATTCTGGCGCAGAGTGTTTTATAGTAATTTTCTTTTCCGAGTAGTGAACACATAAAGCGTCGCCACGCCTCCTCCTGATTGATCCCTCGGCTTGAAACTCGTTTCCAACCTCACCTTCATCCTCCCAGCACCGCAGAATGTTTTTATACGATAAAACTAGAATCTGAAATTATTTTGATATAATTTGTGTTTAAAACAATGATGTCATCCCAATATTTTTTAGAAAAGCACCACACGTTTTAATGAATGAATGTTTCAGTGTTTTTGTAGCAATGCATTTAAACTCTAGCTGTGTTTAATATTCCTTCTTATTCGAATATTATAGCCACAACCTGCTGTCCTGTGTGTTTGTAAGAGTTAGCGTAGGTGCAGCATGCCGGCCTGCAGATTGCTTGTGGGACTGAAGGCCAGAAAGCAAATAATGATGACATGAATTGCATCGTTTCTCTGTGACTCATCCTGATCTCTGGTTTCCCATCAGCCTCCTGAAAATCACCTGATCACTGCTGGGACTCAGCAGCAGTAAAACTGAAGGATGTTATTTCTTATTTTGCATAAAGTAAATATTAAGCTACTTTTTTTCTGGTTTTAAAACATTTTTGTTTCCCAATCGCTGCTGTTCCGAGTGATAATTATATGGAATCTGAAAACAAAAGACTTCCTGTCATATTTGTTTTTCTGCTTTTTAAATTTTGTTTTGTTGTCTGGGTTAAAATTATGCGTATAAATGGATCACATTTAGAACACGACCCTGGCTTGCTTTCACTGATGATTTTATCTGTTTTTATTGCTCTCAGTTGATGTGCTTTTCTGTTTTTTTGCTCCTAATGGAGTGGTATTATTCTGTTTTATTATGCAGCCATTTGGGTTAACTTGTCCTGTTTTCATTAAATCAGAATCACATCAGTTTTGACCTTCAGTGGGAAACTAAAAGCATGTGAGCAATCGTTTTCTAAGGAAACCTGAACAGATATGACTAATAAAAAGCTTTCTTTTTCTAAATTTAAAACATTAAAACATTTAAAACGAGTTTTTTTGTTGTGTTTGGGGCGGTTTTATAAGGAATCACAAAATCACCCCATAAGAAACACAGATCTTGTCTATCAGTTACACCTGAGACAAGTTTTCTGTTGCTTTAATGAATGTACACTCACACGACCTGATTAGCTGAGTTCAGTTGGCCTGTTTGCATTTTTCCTCTCCAGAATCGGACATAATTTCACTCATTTTGATTTGGCTGAGGTGGCAGATAGAGAGACTGGTCCAAGAATGATCTTAACTTCCATTTTGCAGCCGTATAGATGGTTTCTAATGAGTCACAAAAATGTGGAATATATTTTGCTTCAAAGCATTATTGATGTAAAGACTCAGACACAATAACATGATCACTGAAACCTCTATGAAACTTCCAAATCTATCCAATTGTTTTCTTCAAATTATGTTCTTAAAGTGTATTTATTATTTATGACATGTTATGATTAAAGAACTAAGACGACAACAGAGGAGGTGAAATGTTTTGATGAATAAATATAAACATAAAAAGTCTGTTTTATCCTTTTGAATTTAGCTGTTTTGGACAACAGATTAAAACCTTTAAACTTAAAAATGTTTGACTTTTTGCAAAATATTGTTAGTATCTGAATCTTTTAAAATCTGTTAATTCAACTAATAACTGTTAACATAAGAATGTTGCATGCATAGATTTGATTGATTTTGATGAAGTTGATGTTAAGCAGCTTTATGATGATCAAGACATTCAATGTTTGGGTTAATGCATATGAAACTGCGTTGACTTCACTTAAAACATGATAAAAAGTATTTATTTTATGGCACCGTCTTTAGTTGCATTGCTTTGTTTTTGTATGCAAGTCTTGTTCCATCAGCAGATGGAAGGTGGTAATCATTTTATTCTTCATTAAAACAAATGAAAGAGTCAAATAAAAGTCTATTTGTCTTTTATCTTCCTGCAGATAAATTTAGTTTTTTGATCAAATCAAAAAACTAAATCACAAAAAAATGTCTTGTTATAAGTGACATAAGCAGCTTTATTAAGTGTAATAAGATATTTTCATTTGAAACTATCAATATACTTGGTAAGATTGAACTGGAACTGGATGTGGCTCCAACTGGGGTTTACTGGAGTCATAAAGTCTTAAAAATGAACTTTAAATAATTTCCAGAATGATAGATGTCATCTGTTCTTTAATTTTATTTAGGTTGGGGTCTGATGTGCTGCTTTGTTATGACTTGTCTACTTCATCCTGTCAGACAGGTTCCATTTAGTGTTTTTTTTATTTTTAGGTTTTGGTCCAACAGGCTTTGCAGTGATCACATCTGAATGTGGTGAGTGAATTTGAGCTCAGCTTTTCAAAAGAAATGTGTCAATTTAGTTTAGTCATAATTGAACAAATGGGGGAGAGAATCACTTTTATCCACACAGAAACAAATTGGTCTGAAGAATCCTCATCGGAAAACTGCTTTTAAATTCTTTTGCGTTTTAAGATGCATTTAATGGTCTAAAGTGTTGAGTTCTTCTTCACAGTATTGTACTTTAATTTTCCAGAGAATTAAATAACTCTCTCTACAAAGTCCAATATGTCAAGCAGCTGCAGTTTAAAGCTTAAACCGTTTCTTGTTACAATAAAGAATAAATTCATACATCAGTATTTACAGTATGCTGACTTTGCTTTTTTTCTCTTCGGGCAATTTTCCTCCAAAGTGTTTTCACTTCATTGTGAATGTTTTACTATTCATTGATCTTGGCCCTTTCACACCTTCTGAACACTTTAAAGCATTTAAAGTGAATGAGGTTTTATTATTGGCTATGCATTTGTTAAAAAGCTCCCATGCACCAATAACTCTGCGCTCAATCCAGGTTTGTTTTTTTTACTGGACCTTAAATAATCCCCTGATCTTATTATTCATGAGAATTTGTCGGGAAGCAGAAAGACCTCAAAGCTGCTTTATGGGAAACAGAAACGGGCGCCTCTCAGAGCCTTTTACAGCTCTGCTTTATGGCCGCCATAACCGCACATGCTCTCGTGTCCCTGTGAAGTCTTTGTCACCATCTGTCGCTCCGGCAGAGCTGCGTCCTTTTAGCTGAATGAGACAAAGTGTGGATGCAGGAATGAGCTGTGAAGCATCACCTCCAGACGATGAATCATATCTGCATGTCTATCTGCTCTGAGCGGGGGACAAAACAGAGCGACTCAGGAGGTCAGAGTGAGAGATGACGTGATATCCAGCTCGTGATGATGTGCTCCTACTGATAACACAAACACTGAATATGACACAGATCCACTGCAGCCGAGCAAAAACTGACAGCAGGAAAACATGCAGCTTTAGAAAGGCTTTGCAAAAATATTTTCTTACAGTTCTTTTTGCAAACATGTAAGTCTAATATAGCTGCCATCCATCTATCAATGCATTATTTATTATAATTTATCTTCTTTATAGGATTTAAAAAATCCAAATCAGAAGTAATTATGAAAAAACAAAAATATCTGCTGGTAAATTAACAATTATTCTACTAGAGCCCAACAAAAATGTTAACAGTCCACGATTAAAGTGTGACAAAAGTTGATCTTTGTTATACAAGAAGTAATCTGCCAGTAGAACTGCTTTTTTACAATCAATATTCAGGAGTTTTCTTATTTCAAGTTTATTAAGCTATTTGAACTAGAAATCAGATCAGATGTACTTGGTAAGATTTTGTGTTTTTGCAGTATAAAAAAAGGCTTTTTGTCTGACATGTGACCTAGATTAAAAAAATAGTCAGAGTAGAATGGCCCAGTCAAAGTCCAGGTAATCTTTGGCACAACTCCTTGTCAGATCTGATCTGATAAACTTAATCAGATCTAATCTAATTAAACTTTAACTTTTTTGCCAAAAATAATGGGCATAATGTAGTAAACTTAAACTGTAATGTACGAGAAAATGGTTCTACAAAGCTATAACTCAGAGGTGCTGGAGACAATGCATGCCACACTTTTCAGATATTTACCCAAGCTTTCTTTAAAAGTGTCCACTACAAATTTATGCTGTACTTTATGTTTGTAGTTCTTATAAAAAATCACCAAAACATATTAAAGTTTGTAATGAGACAAAATGTTAAATAGTTAAAGATTCATGACCAGGTCTGTTTCCAGCCGTCAGAAAAACAAAGAAAGCTGTTCTGGCTCCGGTCCCAGTGGGACAAACCGGTCCTCCTGCTCCCGCTAAAGCCGCCATGGCTCTCAGCCAATCGGGGAGAATCAGGAAGTGACGCCACTCGTAGCGCACTGAAGACCCGGGACTGGCGCGCCAAATTTCAAAGCACTTCCTCCCGGACGAAGGCGACAGTCCGCACCGAAACTCGCACGGAAACCTCCGGGGACCGACGGAGACGCGAAAATAATCCGTAAAAGTTGAATTTAGCGGCGGTGTGAGTGCAGAGGCGGCTGCTGGGGGAGCGGATGCGGCGATTGGAGCCGCAGGACGCGGAGGGAGACGCGGCTCATTGTTGTAAGTGGAGCCTCTGAATTTTATCCTAACAAGGAACTAACGACAGCGAGCTGCAGCTAAATCCACCCCGATCAGCCCGATCTGGGTGAAAACGGGTCGGTACCTGGATTAAAGCAGGCTGCGTTGAAATACACTGATTGAAAGTTTATATTTAAATAATTATTCTAGTTATTAAGTTCTGCTTTGTGCCCTGATCCCGTGATTTGGCAGCTGGAACACGATGCTCACTTCTACTTCTTAAAGCTGCATATTCTGATCATACTGATCAATGAACTGGACCGTCAAAGTTCAGATCATTTCTGTCAGTAATGAAGCTACAAATAATCCAAGAGTTTAGTTTTTGTATTAGTATTAATGAGAACAGCTCAGAAAATGATTTTTAATGGATAAATTCTTAACGTTATAATCATTTGGAAGTCTGCGGTATTGACAGTCACTGACATGTTTTAGTGCTGGATCTAAATATACTCATGGAAAGTTGAGTGGAAGGAGAAATTAGAGTCGGAAGCATCAGGGATAACTGGAGCCTTGATAATATTGTTAAGATGGTGAAGAATCCAAGCTGCTGGAGGTTCAGGGTGAAGTTTCCCTTTGATAAAAACTGTAGTGACGCTGGTTTCATTTCTGCTTTAATAACCGCAGTAGAGCAGCGACAGAGTGTCCAGCTGACTGATCTGACCTGAACCTCACTGAGGATCCACAGAGTATTATCAACACAAAGACAAAATACACCAGAGCCATAAATGTTATGATTACACCAACCTGCCTGGCTACTTCTGTTGCTTGTGCAACATTTTCTACCACATTTCTTCCTTACACTCAACATTCCAATAATATGATTGTAGCATTCTGGGGAAAGCCTGCTTCTTTTACTGCTCAGGCCTGTTGTTCAAGATGTCGATGTTCATGATTTTTTAAATTTTTTGGCTCACTCTTGTGTTTATTACAGGTTAAATATTATTGGTCCTGAACAGATAAAGGTATTTTAATTTGATGTTTTTCTTTGTTTTCTTTCAGATTGATCATCAGTTTTTCCCTCTGAGGCTTGAACCTCCAGTGATTTTCAGTCTTTTAAGGTAGATTTCAAAGTAAGAGTCGCAGCTGCAGAGTTGGGAGCAGGTTTTGGCGTTTAATCCGTCCGTCTTGGCGTTGCATTAGTGATGCTGTGACTCACCTGCCGTCCACGTTCACGCGCCTCTTACTGTTTGGACTGGCAGCTTGGCAGCCCCCTCTCCGCAGGGGATTTGGCCTGTGAGAGCCGGGGCTCATAAAGCAGAGCAGGAGCTCATTTGCACCCTCTTCCACTCGGCTCCAGATCCTCATTACTCATTCATTTATGCGCAGCGTGGCGGCCGCTCTACATGCTGATGGAAGCACCTGTTGCTGAGCGACGCTGCACCTGCCTGTGACCTTCACGTTTCTGTCCGCCGGCTCGGCTTTCTTCTCCGACTCTCAGCTTGGCTGCTCTCCACTTGCTCACAGGTGTGTCTGGAAATGGATCTGGGCCGGCTGTAGCTCAGGGCCGGTCACAGATCAGGGGGCGGCCTCAGCCATGCTGAACGGGGCGCAGCCGTGCTTCCAGCTGCTGCGGATCGGCCTGTCCACGGGCGACTCTGCGCGGGACCTCTACACGTTCCGGCCGGGGCTGAGCCGCTCCGTGTTCCGGCTGGGCCGGGCCGCCGAGCTGTGCGACGTCACGTTGGACTCGGCTTCGGTGTCGCGCATCCACGCAGAGCTGCACGCCGAGAAGGAGGCGAGCGGAGGCGACGAGGAGGCGCCGGCGCCGCAGGAGGAGGGCTGGAGGGTTCACATCAAAGACAGGAGCAGCCACGGTGAGAATAAAACACCTGGAGCATCCAGGCAAGACCAAACACGACACAGGAAGACACACCCACTGACAGGAAATACAACATCTGCAGAGAGAGACAGGAACCTTCATAGTACAGCGGCAACTAACTTAGTAATCTATTAATCTGATCAAATAAATGGCCACATTTTCCATTTAAGCCTTTTTATACAGCATTAAATACATTCAGGTTTTCCAATAAACAAAAAAATAATTTTTTAAATGAGAAAATAAACATTTTATTGCCTAAAATGCAATATTTGTTGCAAGGATGCATCAGCAGCAACAAAATAACACGAAAAGTTCAGCCCTTTCAGCCTGATTACAAAGTATGGCTGATTGATTATTTGTTAGCACAATGTGCTTAATATGAGATTTTCTTTGCAGAATTTGAACCAGGTGAAGCTAAAACTTCTGTGTAGAACAGATTTATAAACAAAAAAGTTTTTCTGTCTTAAATCTAAATTTTTTTGTACAGTTTTGTTTTATTTACTGCTCTGACTGTGTTGTTCTTTCAGCCGTCGGCCCTTTTATTAAGCGTCTGTTTACTCCAGTTAATGCTGTTTGTGCGTCAGATTTTTGGATGTACCGGAAACGTGCAAATATAAAGGTTCCACCAAGAACTTTTTATTCATTAATCATTGCATTTTTTTCTACAAATATGCTAAATTGTAATTTTGTTTCAATGTATCTTCAGAAAAGTTACAATCTTTTGTACTTATTGGTTTACAGATTTATTTTCTTTTTTCAGTTAATGACAGAAAACCAAAAGTTAACGGTTTGACCAGAAATAAAAATATTTAAAGCTTTTCAGTCTTTCAGCGCTGAAAGCTTGGATCAGGGTTGAATATCAAATAAATAAATAATCCTGAATTTAACAATCATTTTTAATTATTGAGATATTTGTTGTGTAAATAAATTTAATTTTATGTTTAAAAAAACCCTGAATTTTTATTTGCTTTAAATGTGACCCGTTTGAGCAACAGAGAGTGACAGGTCGGTTTATTACAAGAAATAAAATAAATCAAACATTTTTCTGTTTGATTCAAACTGAATGCAAAGCTGCATCTGACAAAAAACAAACAAACAATAAATAAATTTGACACAAACATTTTTGTACATATAGAACCAATAATAAGATGTTTTCAGCTGATTGCTGCCCTGAGCAGAGGAATGCCTCCTGTTCGGATCCATGTTCAGGTGGTTCTGCTGCTGTCTCAGGTGTTTGTAAAGAGCAATCTGGAGGTAAAGTCTGGCCCTGGGCCTGCCGGACTGTGACTGATGGACTCTGCATCTAAACTGCGCCTTATTGTCTAATTTTTCTGGTAATTTCACAGTCCGTTTCCCCACATTTCCCCTTTTCGCCGTCAGCCTTGTGTTTTAGTATTCCCGCCACATTTCTCCTGCTGTCACGGCCGTTTGATTGGCTTGTAGCCTTCCAGCTTTTCATTTCTGCTTCCATTTCACAGCCTATTTTACATTTCCCTCAAAGTCTCCGAGCTGTAAACACATCCAGTCAACAAACGGCTTTATTTTCCAGGCTCCACTCGTTCCGTTATTTCCTCCTTTTGTCAGATGCTGGAATATTAAAAAGTTTTGTGGATTTCTGGCTCCAGGTGACAGAGAATCTGGAACTGCAAAACTGTTGCTCACTGTTGGTTTTACTTCAAACAGTTTCCATCCTGTAAACGATAAATATTTGATCATATTTCAGCAGCATCGGTTAGCGGTTAGCATCTGCTGTCTGGTTTTCAGGAACCTGGGTGAACGAAGTTCTGCTGCAGCCGGGCGTCCTGTGGGAGCTGTCAGACGGCGACACGCTCACCTTCGGAGATCAGTCAGCTCCAGGAAGTCCAGAGTTCTACTTCCTCTTCCAGAAGGTCAAAGTTCGTCCCCTGGACTTTGATGCCATCACGATTCCAAAGGTAACAAACCGATGCTTTCAAGAAAGTCGGATAAGACAGAAACTTATAAGTCATGTTTTCACGTCTTTTTGTGATAAAATAAAACTTTTTTTTAAAAAGATTTTGACCTTTTGTTTTCTTTATTCCCTGTTTTTTTAAACAAACTATGATAATCATCGATCTGTATTTTGTTATTAATCCACAGATTAATACTGCTGATTAATTTCAGCAGTAACTAATGTCCAACATAAGGCCCGCGGGGCCATTTACAGCCCATAAAATGATTTTGTGCGGCCCCCGACTGCATTTCAACATTTGTGCAAATTTGGCCCTTTATCTCAGGAAGTTGAAACAGATGGAGTCTTTTTTTTATTATTAAGAGCCTTTGACAAATTCCAGCTTTAAAATGGAGAGTCTGGGCTCTAGACTCATTTTTTCCACTGGTCGGACTGGTCCGATTGGATTGGAACTTTAAAAGTCAAATATTTTCTACTTTTAAGACTCAGAAATTTCCAATCTTACACACATAAATGTGATGACAATTTCAGACCTTTTAGGGCTTTTTCCATATGATAATTTCTCAAACATGGAATAAAAAATTAAGATAACTGCAGTGGTTTTGAAGATCCCACAGCATCATGCTTCCACCGCCATGCTTGACAGTCGGTTCAGAGTTCTGAGCTTTCAAAGCTTCATCTGATCTCCTCTGAAGAGACTTCTTATCATTTTGGCCAAACAGCTCAAACTTTCTTTGTCACTCTGTTTTTCAGGCAGGAACGTTTTCCTCTGACTTACAGAACCGCATCAGAACCAACTTGGACCGCAAATCAGCCGACAACCTGGACCTCTCCAAGATGTCCATCAACCGGGCCACGGTCATCCTGAACTCCATCGGCAGCCTGAGTAAGATGAAGGGCCGGGCCTGGACCTTTAAGAGGAGCCACAGCCACGAGGGGGCCGTGTCTGACCCAGGGACCCCGTCCTCCTCCTCACCGGTGGGCTTCTCCTCTCTGCTTCCCTCCGCCACGCGCCCGGCGTTTTCCTCCAGCGCCGCTGTTCCTCTGAAGCCCCTGCAGACGGCGTCCAGGAGCCGGAGGAAGTCCGCTCACACCGTGCTGCTGGAGGACGACAGCTCCGACGAGCCCCGAGGGCGAGGAGGTGAACGGCAGCTCACCTTATGGTTCTTTATTCGGTTTGAACAAGAATACGTGTATACAAACATACACATACAAAAAAACAATGTTTTACAACATACAAATCAGTCATTTTAGCTGCTGTAAGTGTTTGGACAGCAGGGAGAAGAAGTTCACACTTTTTTTACCTCCCCATTATACCATTCATCAATATACAAAAATACATCAATATACAAAACTATATCAAAATATAACATATAGTTGATATATAATCAATATTATACTTGATATTATATCAAGTACATGTTATATAATATCTTGCATGGAAAACTATTTTATTAAACAGATGTTTTATACTATATATATATATATATATATATATATATATGTTTTTTGGTTGGTTTTTTTTCTGTCATATATTGCTATAATACATATAATCCTGTAATGATAATGAATTTTACTGTATGATAAATTGTCCCAGTAATTTTTGCAATAAACAATAATATTGATGTTTTGAGACCATTTTCAAGTTATATCTCAATAATAGCATAATAATGCACATTCTCTCTCTCAGTGATCAGTAAGCTTTAATTTTGCATTAATTTACCTATGAATGTTCTAAGTTTCTGGTTTCTGGTATATTTGTGCTATTTTGAATTTAACAACATCCTGATATTTAAATACAAATGATTTTATAAATAGTGGGTTTGGGTTTATGGCATAAAAAATGAAATAGATTTTATTTAATTAGTGATTTTTTTGTTTTGGTCCAGCTGTGACAGGAGTGGTGGAGGACGGTCAGAGGTCGAGGCCAAAGAAGAGACGGAGACTCTACAAATCAGAGTCTGAAGGTTTCAGCTCTCCGCCGCCTCCCCCGCTGCAGCCCAAGCTCCACGGCGACATCCGCCGTCCGCTGGAGGTCAAGCCCTTCCCGGTGGGCATCCGGACCATCGGCAGCTTCCACGGCGCCATGACCAACAGCCGGCTGAACCAGCAGCTGCTGCAGGCGTCCTTCACCAGCATGGTTCCCCACAGACAGGAAGTGGACACCGCGCACCGCGTCAAAACCGTGGTGAACGGATCCATCGCTGCTTTCCGCCAGCAGAAACCGGTGGCGCAGCGAGGCAGGCGGAGGGCCAACAGCTCGCCGGTGTTCTCCCCCCTGGTGGTGGGAGGAGAGAACTACAGCCTGGCTTCGCCCACAGTGAGGATTCGCACCGACGACCGAGGAAGGATGCAGTTCAACCGATTCCACCATCAAACAGCGTAAGATGTTTGGAATGAAGTTTTACTGTCAGAGGAGATTATAAAAAAATGAAACAAATATGTAGATTAATAATATAAATGAGGGCTAGTTTTTCGTTACAATAAAGTGAATAAAATAAAAATCACAAAACTGTACAAAAGAGGTACAAATGCATGCAGTGCTTCAATTTTACTTGAATTCAATATAATAAAACATCTGATTCAGCATGTAACTTCAATATTCAAAATCTTCATGTTTTGTTATAATAGAGCTGAGTGTCATCAGCACAGAGGTGTCAGTAGACCAGCCAATCAGTGGTTAGGATTTGCTGGTCAAAGCCAACAGGCTGAAACCGCCTTCTGACTCTACAAATTAAAAACAGGATTATCATTCAAATAAAATTCAGAATTTATCACTCATCAGATTTTTTTTTACAACAAAAATGTAAATGTCTCGTTTGGTTCATGCAGGGATGTTTGTGTTAATTAGGGCAGCAGATGAAAGCACTTTGTGGCAAATTAAAGTTTTGGTTTTAGCATTTTGCGTCACCATGGCAACACAAACTCCTATCGGATGGATGGTTGGTAATCACCAGCCTCTCCTCTGCTTTGTTTGCGCTCAGTAGTGATGGAGCAGGAAGCTGAAAATAGACAGTTTGTTTCCCCAAAATGACATCCTGCCCTGTGATTCTCTGGAGCGTAAAATACCACAAATAATAATTTAACTGCTGAAACTATTAAGTTTGTACATAGAAAGTGTTGACTTTTAATTTAGATAATATCCAATTTTTTAAAAATGGTTTTCTTTTAAAATGTAAACAAGAAAACGTTGGTTGACAGAAATAAATCTTGAAACGTTTATTTCTGTTCATTTTGATGTTTATTTCTCACGACAAATAAAACCAAAACTTTAGTTTCATAAATGCACTTTTTCCATATTATAACTTGTAAGATGGCAGATTATTTTATTGATAGCTAGTAATTTTTTATGAATATTATAAAATTATTAATGTAAAACAAGCTCCATGTCATGCTGAATAGTTACTTTTCTTATTTCAAGTATGTTAAAATCATCAATATGTAATGTAAGATATTTACACTAAAAACTAAACCAAAATTACTGGGTAAGATTTTGTGTTTTTGCAGTGTTTTAAAGCCATCAGTGACCGTCACACATGTATTAAATCAAAAATCCATTTTATTGGTCTTGTTATAATCATCAAAACTGAATTAAGAACTGAAATAAGGAATTTAATCAGGTTTATTAAGTTTTAAGGTTTTTCCTGTAATTATTTGCAGTTTTTTATTCTTTTCCTGATTTCTCTGTTTTTCTTTTCCTCCCTAAAGTAAACGCCGCGGCCGGCCCAGAAAACACCCGCTCCCCCCTCGGCCCTCGCTGCCCTCTCCCTCCTCCTCTTCTTCCTCCTCCACCTCTTCCGCCTCCTCCTCCTCCGGCTCGTCCTCGTCCTCCTCCGACGAGGACGACGATGAAGATGAGGATGGCGGTGTGGCGGCGGGGCCGGTGGAGCCGTGCGCGGCGCTGCGCTGTCGGCTGCCGCAGCAGGACACGGTGCAGTGGATCCAGTGCGACGTGTGCGACGCCTGGTTCCACATCGACTGTCTGCATGTGGACCGGAAGAAGCTGCTGATGGATCCCAACGCCGACTTCCACTGCGGCTGCCACTGAGGCGACCCGGGGTCCCACGGAGCATTTCCACCCCTAAATGTTTAATTCTTTTAGTGCTAAAAACATGAAATGAAAACTGGAGCAGCAGCTTTCCGAGCCTCAGTGCTACTTTGGAGCTTCAGAGGAAAACTAATGTCTCTGCCTGGAGAGCCGGGATCAGGACGGGAACGCTCAATGAAACGTTTAAGCCCCTTCCTGCTGCATTCAGGAAGATTAATGAAATGTTTTTTAACAGAATAAACTTTCCTCGGATCTCCCCCATTTGCTGACGCAGCCGCCCACAGATGATCAGACTTTCCTGGGTGGGAGCGGCGGCGTGGGCGGCGCAGCAATTAAAACGTGTCAGCAGGCTGCTGCAGCTGCTGAGACAAGCTCTTAGGATGATCATCTGATGTTTGAAAGCACTTCTGCAGGAGCAGCTGCAGGATTTAAGAGGATTGGGTTTTTATTAAAATGCATAGCTGCAGCTGGTCAGAGAATATCTCCTAACCACTGAAATGATATGAAATATGAACTCCTGATGGGGGGAAGCAGATGCTCCGTTCTGGGCCCGATGGGCTGGTTGGGTGTTTATGATGATTTTATGATCTTTTCAACTCACATTTTCATAGATTCCTCACACTACTGAAACTTTAAGCCAAAGTTGGTCGGTTTACTCTGAATGTACTTAACTTTTCACAATCTTCCTTCTGAATTTCTCTTCTGCTCAGCCCATCTGGGAAAATCTAGCAGGTTTAAAAAAATATCTAAAAAAAATAAAATGGGAGAAAATGTTGGAAAAAAAGATCCTTTATTGATTTTGAAAGTAGGAAAACTTAAAAAAAAAAATCTATATTTTTGTTTGAGTGGACTGCATGTCAAGTTGCTTCCTTTCCACTCATGTTAGATTTTCTGTTTTTTGTTTTTTATTGTTGTTGTTTATTCTCAGCTTTAACAAGACAATAAGCAGCCGTCCGGAGTTCATCAAAGGTAAACTTTATGAACTTTATATAACTGGTTTTCAAGTTTAAATTCAGTAAATTTATTCTGAAAATCTGTTATTTAGTTGCTCAAATATTCCAGTTTCTTAAAACAGTTATTTTTAAATCAGTTTCAATTAACTCTCTGACTTCATTACAAACATAAAGGTGCTGTTCAGCTTTTTGCTCCGTTGTTGATGAAACTTTTGGATTTTCAGTTGATTTTGTTTTTACTCACCTGTTTGGTTTTTCACAGTTTAATTCATTTTGCTTGTTGGGTTTAGATTCTGAAAGATAAAAATATTTAAAAAGCATCTCTTCGGCTGCTCGGCTTCACATAAAGGGAGCGTCATCTTCACCTCGCTGAACGTTAAACCAGCCTTTTTTCCACTTTCATGTGGCAAACCTGACTGTTGAGGATGTTTTACAAATGAGGATTTTTTGCTCCAACACGTGTTAAGAGTCAAAGTTTGACTTGCTGGGAAGTTGAAACGGGTGCAATGTCAACCACAGGAACCACAAATGTGAAAACTGTGTAAAGCTTTGTGTTGTAAATTATTCAGAGCAGAAATGCCAGGAAGAAACCCTGCAGGTTTGCAAAACAAATTAAAATTTTTACTTGACTGAATTAAAACTGAAAATCCTCCTCAGGCTGAATTCCCTGAACTGTTCTGGAATATTTTTATTCGACAAACTACACAGGATTTTAGTGGTTTGCTGGGCTTTGAATGTTTTTTTCTTGTTGTGAGGGGGATGTGAAATCTTATTGTTGTCGACAAATATTGAGATATAAAGTTTGCACACGCTGGGAAAATGCCGGGTTTCTGTGATGTAAAGAATCAAAACAAATCATTTTACAACTACTTCCACTTGTTACTTTTAAGCTGCAGTTCAGCTAAATAACATAAATCTGAGGGAATTGTTAAAATTTAAATAATCTTCAGTAGCCTAGTTTTATTTATTGTCTATATTAATGACTCTGCAGTTTCTCCCCACTTTGTCCTGGAAAAGTTCTCCAAATCTCCCAGTGTGAGGACGTCTTCTGTCTACAAACTTCTCCATGTGAGCCAGCTTGAAGAATTTCATGTCAAGTTTAGGTCTGGACTTTGACTAGGACGTTCTTCTCATTAAAACTATTACTCACTCTGACTTTTAAGATCCTTTCTTGCAGACACCTGGAGGGTTTTGGGGTTGAAACTGTCATCAGTTTCATTTAATTCTGCAAAAACAGTGCAGTCTAAAGAATCCATCAGCATGATGCTGCCGTCACTGTTTGCTGTTTTTTGTGTTTTGTAATTTTGGTCCAAAACCAAAAGATTTCGGTCCTGCAGCAGATCTTGTTGTATGCAGAACACAACCAGTATTTTATACCTGCTGATCCTTCAGTCTACATATTTTTTGTCAACTCATCTTAGTAAGGTTATTCTGATACTTTACTTATTTAGATCCTTCAAAAGTCAGGAAAAATCCCTGTGAAGTTGATTTTTGATTGATCAAATTTACTGTTATTGGTGCTTCAACAAAGTTCTAGTTCAAGTTATTCTAACTTTTAGTTTTTGCATCTTCTGCCTAAGAGATTTGCTTAAAGTTGAGATGATTTAATTTGGTCTAATTCTTCTACATCACAAAAAATCTGATATTTTAACAGTGGTGTGTTTACTTATCACAGATTCTGTATCTTTAAACCATTAAAACACTTCATAACTGTTTAATGAAAAAGGAGAAGCGCTCGTCTTTAATTGCAGCGGATCATAAATCTGCAGATCTGGGATTTTTTTTTCATTGTTATCGCTCCTCTTATCATCTTTGGAGACTTTGACAGTTTGTAGCCTGCAGACATTTTGATGATTACTTTGCTTCGGTCATGTCTTTGTGTGTCCAGCGTCAGATTTTTGTCTCCTGATAAAGCTTGCTCTTGTGAGGTGACCGCTCTATTAATGAGCTGCGAATCAAACGGATTGTTTAGTAAATCACTTTGCTTTGATCCGGATCTTCACAGCGCTCTGCTTTTAATTAGTTTGACTTTGTTGGTTTTCTGAGGTTGTACAGAATCATAAATCTCCGATGTGCCACGAGCGTCAGAGTTATCAGAAATAAAGATTATTCAGAAGATTTATCTCTGCATTATCTGTTTTTTTTTAATCTTCTGAGGCTGAACTGTTTTCTTCTACAGAACCATCTTTGGAGGCTGTGATCAAAAGCACATCTTATTTATTCTAGATTCACATCCAGCTCCAGTCAAGATTGATCAGACCTTGATATCACAGTTTTTGTTTTCCTCCTCTTGTTTTTTTTTTCTTTTCCTTTTTAAACCATTAACCGCAGCCAGAGATGTAATGTTTCTGCTGATTATTTTCTTTGAAGCGATTACAGAGAAGCGTGATCCAACAAGCACAGACAACATCCTCATATTCGAGGCCCATTATCTCAACAATTTTTTTTCCTTTTACTTCAGACTGGATAATATCCTGGCTCCCCATGCATGAAGTTACATTCACTCACAAAATTAGAGTTGAACACCATCACCTCAGGCACACATGCAGATATGGAGGTTTAATAATTCACACCCATAATGTAGAGCAATGTCACTTCCTGCGTTTAGATGTTCAGGGAAGAAGCTGACATTTAATATCCCTCCAGGGTTACATGGTTTTATCAGCTGAGAGTCTGACGATGGTTTATAGCCGTCCCACATGGCCAAAAACGTGCCTGAGGGTTAAGAAAATAGTCTTTTTAAAACTAAAACATGAAAACCATTACTATGTTAATAAACACATTTTATTCATAAATCTTGGTGTCAATAAATCCTAACTGTGACTCTTATCTGAGTTCACCAGAGAGAGCTGGACTAAAATAGTGTTTCTAAGACTTCACAGGGCATCAAAATGACATTTGTTCGTAAAGCGGTTTCACATTGCACGGTGTAAACAATTTCCAAACCCTTTCACAAATCTGTTCCTCTCCTCGCCTGTAGGGGCGCTGCCACCAGAACTACTGAAGGAAACAACACAAAATCCTCAGACACTGAGCGCAATGTTGATGTGAACAAAAATGGCGCAGCGTCTGCTTGTCAACGGACAGGAAACGAATTGGATATTTTGCCGAAGTCAAAAGAGAAAAACTGCGACTGTTAAAGTGTGATGCAGCTGACAGTGCAGTGAGAAAGTGAACAACACCTGCTGCAAATATAACATGTTGAAACTTTGGTCCAGTCGAACCGAGTCTACTGGACGATCAGGTGTGAAAACACAACAGTTTCAGTCAGGAGGTGTGGAGCTCTGCAGGTCTTATTGATCTGAGGTCAAAGTTCGTGATTCACCATAAAAAGAGAGACTGGCATCCATGGGAGATTTCCAAACATCTGGTTAAAAACAACAGCAGCTTAGAAAAATAACATTGTTTGGACATTTAGTGACAGATTTTGATATAACGTCGATGCCACCTGTCCTGTGTTGGCCTCTCTGACTTCAGCTCTGAAGCTTCAGCGCTACGTTTAGCGACGTACAACTGGGTAATTAGAAGAAATGACAACCTGGGAGCATTTCTGTGGATGTTGGTGTCATAAAAGCAGCTACAAAGTGGATAAAGTGAATCTCACAGGGAGCAGCATGGATGGACCAACAGGCCTGTTGCTTCAGAACCAGCTGGAAGGAATCAGAGACTCATCCTGGATGAGGAAGGCGGTACTCAGAATATTCTAAGGTTGGGTGGTTTTTAATTTCTGTGTACTTTGATATAACCTGTGGTGATAGTTTAGAGCTCAGATTGGTGATGTTTTAGAGTTTTTGTGGAACAGAATTTGGTATCTGCTGGTTTATGACAAAAGCTGATGTTTTGATTCAAGATTTTGTTTGCAATACAAGATGAAGCTGCTACTGAATTCTGCCTGCTGCT
This sequence comes from Poeciliopsis retropinna, assembly GCA_010277075.1. Classification (NCBI taxonomy): domain Eukaryota; kingdom Metazoa; phylum Chordata; class Actinopteri; order Cyprinodontiformes; family Poeciliidae; genus Poeciliopsis; species Poeciliopsis retropinna. Next base: position 111,283 of record VMRM01000042.1, read on the forward strand.
TTCTGAATAGTTTTAATTTGTATTAACATATTTTATTTTGTAGTTTTTGTTTGCACATAATTTAAATAAAAACCAGTAGCTGTGCTTCACTTATGGACGTAGCAAACAATAAATGCTGTTTTGGTTCAGCAGGAGGATCTGATAGAAAGGTTTTCATATATTCACCTCATCTCATAGTGATCGTCAAATCTTTGCTCTGCAGGTTCACATAGTTATTAGTTTCTAAAATTAGAATGAGGGCAGATCATTTGGTTTTCTTGCTCCTGTCTTGCAGCTCTGAGTTTGTTGTTGTTACTTGTCTTCCTGTTAGAGAAACTGGTACTGTTTCTTCCTGTTTCCACTGTCACCACATGCTTGATCTGGATGATAAATTACAGCTAATTCGAGCAATCATCTGTTATATGTTACAAGATCAGTCTTTAAAAATACTGCCGTTTACCAAGAAGGCTCTTGGTTTGAATCCTGGCCGGATTGTCTGCATGTTTGCAAGTTTTTCCAATGCATCCATAGATTCTCCACTGGGACTCTGGTTATGTGTCTCTGTGTTAGAAAACTAAAACAAAGTGAGGTGGGATGTACTCTCCAACCCACCCAATGACCACGACCCCAAGCAGGCAGGGACAATGGATACATGGAGATTTGGAAGTGAATTCCAAGATGCGACTGTTGTTGATATTTATTTGGACAAAGTTAGAGTCTTGGATAATAAGTAATTGGATATTACTTCAGTTTTTAGTTCTACAAATGTGATTATTTTGATATAAAATATCAATAAATTGATGGTTTTCCAGTTTTCTGCCACCTTTCTGAGCCATAATTCATTCCGTATCAGAACTTCCAGGGCAAATAGAAGGAAAAACATCCAGAAAATAAAGAACAGTTGTTTATATCTGAGGAAATACAGACCCTCCATTGCACATGAAACATAATGATCTGGATGTTTCCTATAGCCTTCATGTGACACTTTGATTCTTTAACCCTACAAACCCCAAACCACCTAAGAAACATGTTTACGAAGGCAGTTTTTCTTGATTTGCTCATTATTTATATTTTTGTATTCAGTTCCTTAATTGTTCTTTAGAACTCCGCTTAATGATTTTTGCAGACTTTGTAAGCGTGCCAGAACCAGAACACTACCTTCCACTCTGAGGCCAAAACAATCACACCATGAACCCTAAAGACAATGCAGTCCAGATGTATCAGTCGATCCTGTCATGTGGTTTCCATGCTTGTGAGTTGTTAGTCAGTAAATGTTTGGTGAAAGCCATTAAAAAGTGTTGTAGCTGTTTATGCAGCTGTGTTATGTTTGGACTTTGTTGCATGATGTGATTTTCTCTGTTTGTGCAGCCAGAAACAATTACATTTTACTAGCAGCAGGTCATCATGACTGTGGCGGTCAGAGAGGACGAGTCAGAGTTTGCACACGCACAACTTTCCATCCAAATTACTTCTTTTAGTTATTATAAATGTACAAAATGTGCAGCTTAGTGTTATTTTATTATCCTCAGCTCCACATAGACAACCATTCCAATTCAGGTAAATGTCACCTTTAATTCAACCGTTTACCTACAATCATTTAAGCACTTCTTAGGTTGTCTACATATCTAGTTAAATCCTGTCCTGGGGTAAACGCTGCTAAAGCGTCATGAAGAGGTTCCATCCATCACTGAGCGAAGAGCTCATTTTTCTGGTTTGGCCTTCATCCAAGTTAAACTGAATTAACAATCGTTCAGCTTGAATGAAATGCAGTGGTTTCTATGTGCTTTTTTCTCATTAGTTATTAGTTGAAGAATATTCTTTTAGCGCAAACCCTTCTGCAGGTCTGGTTAAAGTTGTGAAATAAGTTTTTAGTTCTAGTCTAAAGTAATGTTTAAAATGCCAAAGTGGTCACAAATGTGAAATTGGATGGAAGGATGCTGCAGACTTATCAGGCTGTAATTTTCCCTCAGTAATCATAAAAGTAGAGAGTTTAGAGCATAACAAATATACAGAAATGAAGTTTGAAATAAGAGACATTCTTTTGTTTTTCGAAGGTTTTCTTTTAATGCCAAAACAGAAGATGTATACGGAGCAAACAGTTTCTGTCTATGGGCATTTATCATTATTTTCCTGTTTGTACTTTCTCTATATTTACATATTTCTCTGTATCTATCTATTTTATCCACTGGAAGATGGAATGAAGAGTTTCTTTGACTGATATAAACAGACTTCTAACTCCAGGAAAACTCATGCTGGTTTTATGTGCTTGTTACTCCTTATTTGCAGGGCATGACCTCCTCAGTGTTGATGGGTTTTTGCTTCTTTTAAATGAAAAAGCCACAGATTTGACTGACTTGACAGTCTGACTGCTGCTCTGATATGAGTCTTTAAGTATATGTCTTTAAAAACTGTTCAGGATGTCAAGGTGGTCTCATAAATGTTTTCAAGTTGGATGGATGATGAAAGTAAAACATGTCAGGCTGTCATTTCCCCCCCTCTGGAGTCAGAAAGATGCAGAATCTCATTTCAGAGCATCTACACACACACACACACACACACTGGTTTGGAAAAATTACCCAATGTATCACTCAGCAAATTTGTGACTCAAAACTCCTGCAAACCTATTTTACGGCGCTGGTCCAGTGGGGAGTTATACGAGTGATGGAAAGATTATGGCGCTGTTATGCCCACTGCTCTGACCTGCAAAGATGGAAGGAGACAATTACAATTGTCTGAACTGTTTCCATAGCAACGCTCCTCTGCGGATTTTTATTTTTTGTGTGGTTTGGGAAGTGGAGGGCTGAGAGAAATGAGCCTGTGCTCCATCCTGTAATACCGGCTGACACCTTCATTCCCTTCGACGAGAAATGTTCTGACATAGAAAGAGGCTGCGAGGATGATTGTGTGAAGATGAGCATGGGAAGGTTGGGGTGATTTTATTACTGAAGCACTTTTAGTTGCATGAAGCTCAAAGCATTCATTTGTAGATGGGGAAAAAAGAGATGCGAAAACAATCTGATTAAATATTGATGAAACAAATCGCACCCAAATGTAATGTCCATCACTTAAAAGCACATTAAGCAAAGTGCCAGAAACCCCAGAGGTCTGTCAGGGTGTGTTTTGAAGTGCAGACGTGGGTGAAACATCATGGCTTCGTCTCTGTTTGTCACAGGAAGCTCGGCAGGAACAGCCGCCGCTGCTGCCGTCTCGTTTTGACGCCGCAGTCGAACAGAGCTGTCACAGAAAAGAGAAACCAGAGTTTATACCTTTCTGGTGACACAAAACGTCACCAGAGAATTCAGCAGCAACAATTTACTTCCTGTAACAGAGACAGACGGCTGCTGCCCATTAGGCTGTTTTCGAACTCACAATCAGGCCTTGTACAGACACAAACATTATTCTGTCTGTATAAGTGGGAAACAGTCGGTCTTTTCAGGAGTGGATATCCAAGCAAATCCACTCCAAGGTCAGAGCACCCAATGAGCAGAAAATGGAGAAAATCTAAAGAGCTTCATCTCAGGCTCTACAGGTTTCTGCTTGTTAAATGTTGAAGCTCCTCACAGAACAGCAAAAACATTTCTACAAGCAGGACTTGATTCAAAGAGTTGAAAAAGAAAGCCTATTATATGAAAATAAGAACATGGCAGTGTGACTCAAGGTTACAAAGCTGCATCTGATTGAAATTCAAGACTTCCAGGAAAAATATGTCTTCAGATTGAGACCAAAACAGACATATTTAGCCATAATTCACAACTCCATGTCAGGACAAAACTAAACCCATCTTTTACTGTAGGTTTGAATATTTCCTAGCTGCTGGGGGGTTGATGATTTGGGTTCAGGACCTGGACACTGCATAAACTTTACTCTGTATGGTAAAGTACACAGAGGATCATAGAGTATAGAGCTACATATGAGGTATCCTGTCTGACAGATGAAGCCTGATTCAGACCGGCTCATCATCCAAACAAAGAAACAATATCAAGGTGTTGCATTGGCCTAGTTAAAGTCCAAATACTGCTTTAATGGTAGCATTTTTATTTGGACTGTCTGCAAAAATCTGTGTTCAGGTAAACTGTTGTGACTGTGCTGACTGTGTGCAGAATGACAGTCCTAGGCAATGTTGGTATCAGATGAAGGAAACAATGTTTGAGACCCTGAGCTAAAGAAAAGTAACAATAATTCCTCTTTGTTTATGTGTAGTTCTGACATCAATGCCACTTGATGACACATGTTTATGTTCGCCCTGTCGGCATTGGCTTTGAAAACATGTATGTGTGTGTGCGTGTGTTATTCCCATTTCTTCATTACAGAAATGTTTTGTGGGAGACTCCGTTGTTCCTTTTGGCCGAGAAAAACACATCAAAGAAGCAGAATTATCCAGACACAGTGCAATTTTAGAGCAAAATCAAGCAACCGTTATCTTCAGTTGTCATAGAAATGCTGCATAAATCAAACAAGAAATGACAACAGAATCTGATGCCTGTCTCTTTAAGAAGCTCCTGCTGTTTCCGACACACCGGCTTCAGTACGTCATCATGATCCATTTAAAAACGGTTTGTAGGAGTTTTAGCCTGAGAAATAGTTAGTTATGTTGTTATGTTGAGCTCAGCATACATGCAGTTCCACCAGGTGTTTGCTAATTGCCGCTGCCGCTAGTCTAGAGGAGCATCTTCACTTGGACTTGTCGTCTTGACATTTTTTCAGCCACATTTAAACACCTACAACTAAAACATAAAAGGCTGTGCTTTTGAGAACAGCATAATATCACATCTATGTCAAAATGGAGAATATTTTAAAAAGAAGTAGCTTTTTAATTCCATTCATCATTTTGATTTGTCATCTACAGGTTCTAAAACAATTTCTAATATTTTATTTTTGTTTATAAAAAACTTTAAGAGGAAATAAAATGACTTTATGGACCTTATAGATTCCTTCCTTCCTTCCTTCCTTCAGGTCAAATCCATGAAGCCTAAGCAGTGAAGCAAAGAAAGGTCACAAACAGCGAATGACAAGGTCTTCATTTTTCATCGTATTCAGATTTTCTTCTCCTTTGGTGACTCTCTGATCAATCTCCATGTAAAATCTGCACAGTCAATAAATCTCCCCAGTGTTATGGATGCTCTCAGTTGTTCTGATCCTGTATGTATTGAGTCCTGAGAAATCTCCCCGAACCATATTGATTTTTCTGGAAAAAGAATCCCATAAAGGAGGAGAGTTGAGAAATGACTGAAGGTTACTGTAAATACCTGAAGCTGTGTGGATTTGACTTCTGCTGATTTAATTTAGCACATTTCAGTATCAGCGTTATTTACAAGATTGAATAAAATCAATGCAGTAAAGGTCATATTAACGTTATGCAGACTTAATCTAAAAAAACATTAAATGAGCTTTTGCATAATTTCTCATTAGATGTAACAGGATCCCTGAATGAGTTATCACTTTCCGCTTCTTGCATGTTTCAGTTGTGAGGAATTAAACAGCTGCTGTTTTACATGGAGATTTTACTTTCTATTGTGCTTTTTTTATTGGTTAAATTTGCAATATTACAAACATCAGCCTCACAAAAACAAACAATAAGCCAACAACAGATGGAAAATCAGTGACTCTCACTCCTGAGAAGACGAACCAAGACGTCATTCCTGTCAGTTTGTCAGCGTTTTCCTGCCGGCCCAGCAGGGGGCAGTGCTGAGCTGACTGAGCCAGGCAGCAGACACCCACAGAGGACAGTCAGCAGGAGGGAAGGGATGAACATGCAGGACCACTCCCTGAATATTACACCCTGGATGTTTGTTCCTCCTCTCTGCTGATGCGGAGTAAACGCTCTGAGTGGAAGTGGAGTCAGCAGAGGGGAAAATTCTGGATCTTTTAGTGATCCGGACCATCTGCACGCTCCTACCTCCTACCTGTGCTGCTGTGGCCTCTGTTCTTGTTGTTTTGGATGTTGCAGGGTTCCAACCTGTGTGTGTGAGCTCTATGACTTTCCAATCACACACAGTTGCGAGCCAATGAGGCTCGTGTGATTGCGCTGGGTTAATGTGGGGGGGCTCGTGTGTTTCAGGCTGCGCTCTAATAGATTCTCGGGAGCAGATGTCGATTTGTCCCAACAGCCTCTCACATTCACGTCTCCTTTTCTTCTTCTCTCCCTTTCATCTCTTTGTCTACTTCATCTATTTCTCTCACTCTTTTTCTGATCCCACTCTCCTCTTTCATCCTTGCAGACCAAATTCCTTCCTTCTGTCCTTTCCTCTCACCTTTCCTCCCACATCTTTTTCTTTTATCTCATTTCTCCTCCCTTTAATGCTCCCCTGCTCTTCTCTTTTGCCTCCTATATTTCAATTCTCTTCATCTGTCAACAGATCTAATGTCAACTCATTCTCTCTACTTTACCTGTATCTTTTTTCCTTTTTCCTTCACTTTATCTTGCATTTTATTTGTTGCCTCCTCTTTTGTCTTAATTTCCCTCCTTTCTTTCTTTGTCACTTTTTTCTTTTTCCACCTAATTTTTTCTTTGTTCTTTAATCACATCAATTAATTTCCTCTCCCTGTTTCATTTGTTTCCAGCTGTCAGCTTCTTTTCCTGCTTTCCCTTCTCTCCTTAATCATTTCCCTCCTTTTCTGTCTTCTTTTCTCCTTTCATCCAGCTGTATTTCCTTTGTGTTCATCCATCCATCAGAACCTGGCCGCCCTGTGAAGGAAGCTCCTTCTCGATCTTTCGGCTGTGAGCCACATCTTGTGACTGTATGTGAGGGTCAGAACATAGACGGACCGGTAAATTGAACGCGTTGCCTTCTGAGCTGCTCTTTCTTCACCATGACAGATCAGAGAAACACTTCAATCTATCCATCCATCCAGCTCCATCCAACCATCACTATTGGACCAGACACCAAGATATTCCTCTGCTTGAAGCAGCCATTTTTGCTTTCCCTTCGATAATCTGTTTCCTTCCTTTCATCTTTTTATTCCCTGTTCCTGATTTCCAGTCCCATCAATAGTCCTAGAACATCCTGTTCTTCAGGTGATAGAAGGCTGACTGTGGAACTGTGTTTATGTGACTCTGAAGGTTCAAATCCAGATTTCACTAGTTTCCAGCTATAATAACTGAGACTGTGCATTGACTGTAGATCGTTGGTCTTTAGGTCCAAACATAATAACTTCAGTTTTGTTTCTGTTCAGCCGGAGGAAGTTATGGCTCCTCCGCCCGCGCTGATTTGTTTTTAACGTCTGTTTAATGTTTGGATGGGTTCAGGGTCACCTGGTGACATCGTAATGCAGAGCTGTGTATCATCTGGGTAGCTATGGTAACTAATCTTATTTCTTATTATAATATGAGTGAGCAGGATAATGCATAAGGAAGAACATTTGTTGCAATTTAATGGATCATTTATCATCTCAACTTCCTCCTCGTTTTACCATTTCTTCAACTTTTCAGCTAGTTTGTTCTCATTTGTTGATTTGTACCTTTAAACTGCTATATATGACTTTTGTTTTGTTAGCATTTTTGTATTCACTTTACCCATTAAGAATATCCTTATAAAACATGACAGGTTATGACTCTTGGGTTCATAATATAACTTTTATCAGATTCATATGATCAAACGTTCTCACAGCAAACTGTGAGTTAATTTAAAAAAATGAAATTTAAATTTTAAAGGGTGGGAATAAACATCCCAGCTGATGCCTGGTCTGTACAGCAGAAGTTTCAGTTTCATACCATAAATGTTTTCAGTAATCAGAACTACAAAGATATGAAATGGTGAAGAGGAGATCAACCCTCTTCTGTCTTCATCCCACCCGGTTCTCATCCTGTACGTCTATCTTCAATTTCCTTTCCTTTTTCTTTCTCATTTATCTTTTCTCCTCATATTGATTAATTTCCTCTCCTTTCAACTCCGGTCCTGTTGTCATTGCAATTTCTATTTTTCCTCCATTTTCTTTGCGTTTCCCTTTATGTTTTGTCTGGATGTCATTTTCCTCCCCATTTAATCCTGTTTTCTTTTCATTCTTTGTTTTTATCTCACCTTTCCTCTTCATTTCCTTTTATTATTCAAACCACCTTCTTTCCTTTCAGTAATAAACTCTTTCTTTACATTTTCTGTCTCTTTATCACCTTTCTCTCATCATCTCCTCTTCCTCCCCTCTCTGATTTTTGTCTTCTTTTTCCGCTCAACTTGTTTCTTTTCCTGATCTCCTCTCTCTCTCATTCCTTTCACCTTTGCTTTTCTCCACCCCTCCTTTCACCTTCTTCTCCTCAGTTTGTCACTACTCTCCATCTTTTTTCAGTGGCTTTTTGTTCACCTTTTTTGTTCTGCCATCTTCTTCTCTCGCATGCAGAACTGGATCAATGACATTCTTCTCTCTCTCTCTTTTATCTTTTGTTCCCACTCTCCCCCTCCCTTCTCTATTTTTCTTTCCATCGAACTTTCACTCTTTCACCTCTCTGGCTCACAGGAAATGAGTTTCGAGCTTATTGGCTTATTTCCACCTGTCCCCAGTTTGACCTCTCAGTCTCACAAACAGACCCAGTCACACTCACTTTTTTTTCTCCTTCCCCAACAGGTAACAGGAAACTCAGTCATTCTCCTGTATTTGTGCACAGATTCATAAAGTCAAACCACACACTTAAAAAGCGTTCCTTCCCACATGCCCACTCGTGCTTTTCTTCATTTCAGTTCATTGTTTCACCTCACAAATCAGCCTCGATCGACAACAGGAACGTATGACCTCTCTAAACTGTTTAATAATGCCATTAATCATCAGACTCTGACTTTGCGTTGGCAGTCGCCTCTATAAGTGGACTCAAAGTGGGTTAAGATTCCTGAGAGCCCCGAGCTTCAAAAGAGGCCCTTGAAAAGCTCCGAATGAATGTGGCCTTTCATTTTGTGCTGCTTGGATTTATTTTATTATAAAAATAGAAAAAAAAGGATCAGATGTAGTAATATTTAGTTAACCATAAGATTCAGTTGCCTTAGCAATTGCTTCAAGTCTTAAACTTTGCAGCAATTTGTCAGTTTGAATTAGTGTTTGAAAGTCAAGCATTTCCCTTTTAATGGAAAAAATCTGTTACAACAATCAAACTAATTGCAAAAGGCTTTAGGCGTTAGTAAAAACATGAGTTTTTTTTGGAAATTTTCCATAAAGTACATTTATTTTTGTAATTTCAGTTTGCTCAGTCCCATGGTTAATGGAAATGTAGCTACTGATGCAGCTAAACACACGGCCACCGGACCAGGAATACTTTCTGCAGGGAGAACAACATGGAGATTACACATGGTAAAATAAAAACAAAGATAATACTGAAAAAGCAAAAGATTCTCACTGACTCTGTTTACTAAAAAAAACTCAGCTGGACATAGCATCAGCTGGGGTAGCATGTTTTCTTTTTTTTTTATTGGAAAAAGCAAAACAAATAAAGAATATGGGAAATATCTCAACAAATGACAAGCTCCATTAATAGCATCTGGGAATAAGACACAACTTGACAGAAACAATGCTACAAGAACAGTACTCAAAAGTTAACAGCAGAAATGCTTCTGCCTGCTGTAATTTAATTATTTGCTTGCATTTCCCACATGGATGCAGCAACAATAAGATTTTCACGGTGAGCTCCATCCAGCAGCGAGAACAACAGAACCTCGACTTTAATCCAAAGACCTTTTGTTGTTTAACAGATTTTTATCTGAGAAAATCAAATAAATGTTTCTGCTTGTTTTCATCATTTCACATCTTCATGTTTGTTGTCTTTAATGAGGTTTACTCATCCTGTTTTGCCTGTTCTTATACACCGTCATCAACCACCGATTCCTCCACTCTCTTTTATGCTTCCAGCCTCTGATTATTATGTGTATTTTATGTGATTGCAGATGTGGTATTTATAAGATGATAGAAAAACAAGAACTCATTTAATAAACAGCATGGGTATGAAACAAATATATAAACATGTTTTTCTTTTAAAGGGTAATTATTATTAGAAATATTACTTTTACTTACAGCTTCTTGAGATTTAAGGAGGAAACGTTTAGACGAACAACTCTTTTTGTTCCTCGGTGTGACAATAAACTGAACACAAATGCATAGAAAACATGTAGAAGTGTGTCTGGGAGAAGGTTTATACGCCCAAAGAGTTGCTGGAGAAATTACATCCCACAAATGGTTTGGAAAAACCAATTTTTTCTTACAGTCGAGGTGATTGAAAAACTGCAATGCTTCTTTGAGCAGCTTCACCCTAATAAACCTGTCTCAGAGCTGTAGCAACATTATGGGACATTTTAAAAGTGCAGGCAAAAGTAAGTGTTTATGAACTGATTTCTATTTAATTGCAAATCTGGAGCCAGTGAAAAAGATTCTGCTGAGATAGTTTGTATGGAATGCCATTAATGTCAATATTTGTTGTTGTGTTGTTGAGTTCTGCATTGAGTACAGAATGATAAACAAACTATGATGTTTTAAAATCCTTACAAATTTCCATATTTGTGAAATAATAAATCCACCAGTCCTATCTTGTCAAACAGAGTTTTGTCCCAGAGAAACTAGGCTCTATGTCTTATTGAGTTCTTTTTTCATCAGTAGTATAGTTTGATACTTCTGCAAATGCCTATAAAATAGGATTATTGACTATCAGGCTAAAAATTACTGAAATTTAAACTGTGACTGCTGATGCAAGATGATGATGTCATCTAATGAACTATGACATATATAATTAAATTCTTTATTTAATAACAATGATGCATGAATTACTGAAGAGTAATTGAAGTCAGATAATGACCAAGAATCAAGAATCAATTCAGTTTTAAGTGTGTGAATGTCTCCTTGAACTGGTTTTTGATAAACTACAGGCGCAATTACAAATCCGGAAAATCAGCTGCAGTATATTTAATCACTTCTCATAAAACAGTCACAGCTGTATTATTTATTTCTGAAAGATATTTGAATCTTCACATATTGCTGCAAAAGTCTTCAGCAACTCACCGTTAAATTTAAAGAAAGTGAAATATTTGTTGTGGAGCTAGGCTAATGTTAGCTTAATGTCTCCTCTATGTTCAGATATGACTCAATTTTGCATGTAATTTGTTTTCTTTGTGACTTCAGTAAATCCCATAGGAACAAATATTACAGAAATATAGTATTGCTGCTCTTTAAACATTTAGCATTTTAACATTGATGGCTGAGTTTTATATACAGTGGTCGGATCGCTTCCCCTCTGCTGTTGCTGAGAGCTGAACTTGCCCTAAAAATAAAGCTTTGTCTCAACCCAGATTGACTTTTGGATCTGGATCAGAATCATGTCATGCTAAATCATGCTAAGAATTTAAACCTTTTCACTTTAGCAACAAAACAACAGTGAAGTAAGAGAAAACCTTTGACCTCCAAACGATCCAATCCACTTGTCTAATCAGAATCTGCTCTCTGCAATTAAACCGATTCTGTTCATAAGCCAGTTTCTCTTTTGGATCTTGTTAGGGAGCAGGCCGGAGCGCATGACACAATTAGCTGACATAAACACTGAAATAAAAAACACAAGCTTTAATTTTCTTTACACAGAGAGCTCATGTTGCTTGAATGTAACCAGACGTGGAACTTCTAATGTGAACCAATTCAAATATGAGAACCAGCTCTTCCAATTTAAACAAATTCATATGACAGTTTCTTTTAATTCCCTAAAACAAATAAATGTCATAAAGTGATATGTAACGCTCTCGCTGCTTTAGTTTGAAATGATTCCAACTTTACAGTTAAAGAGAGAAAAACTTTGTGATTTTAAGTTTTGAAGACTAGAACTTAATTTCTTCCATGTTTCTAGTTTTGACTCTGAAAATTAATCATGTCTTTGACTGACAGTTGTGGTCCATCTTACTTTCCCAGGGTTTGAATTTTCCGGCTCCAAACTAATTAACAAGGCAAAGGGAGAGGTCAGGATTCAGAATGAGTCCTCAGAGACATTTAAAGTGACAGTAAATTCAGACAGCACTCCAACTCTCGGGGAAACTCCTACATTTCACAAGATGTAATTAAATTCACATTACTGGCTGAACAAACTTCTCTTAGTCTCCAGAAAACGCAGCAGAACTGGTGGTTAGGAAGAGTGATGACATCCAGAGCAGAAAAAAAAAGTCCTGCGTCCCAGTCGGTCGGCTGCAGCCTTACTCCTTCGACTTAATGTGGATGAATGAGGCCCATCTCAGAACAAAACCAATTGAAATTCTGCCTTCATCCTCCAAAATAAAACTCTCAGCTCTTATTTGAGTGTATTAAGATCAGTTTGGAAGGGAAGGTAACAGCTCTTTAATGTGTAGCCGCCCATTTTTCAGATGTAATCAGTGGATTTAAAAGCTGTTTCATGCTCAGGTGGAAGCTATTCTTTTGTTATTTCTTTATCCGTCATGTCTGAAATTGATTGCGAGTGTGGATTTTACATTTGGAAGCTGTTACTGTTGTGGACCCACGATGTGCAGTCACAGGAACTCTCATTACAGATGGAAAAACACAAACGTTGTCCTGCGGAACCAGAACAAATTACACCGGAGAAAGCCAAATCAACAGTTATTCAACAAGTCAACCCAGATTTGCTCTGACTCTGGAAACATACATTACTGGCACCCTGGTGAGTGTATTTATGCAGAAAAAAACCTCCATTTACATTACAATCCATGGCGCCTAAATTATTGGCACTGCTAACAATTACAGTAGTGTGAACTGAATTAAAGCATTTCATATTTTCCTTTTTGTAATAATAACTTTCTCAAACTTTTAGTGAATAGTCCAGTAATTTCCTATTTCCCTGGGTTATAAATACGACATCACACAAGGCCTATTTCTCTTAGCTGCTCCTAAAAATGAAAGACAACATAGTATTCAAAAAGGCAGATGTGTGTTGCTCTTAAGTTAGGAAGTTAAAACAAGAAAATAGATTCATAATTTGAAATGTTTTAAACAACTGAACTATGTTGAATGAGGACTAAAGTTAAACTTGAGGCTTATATTGAACTTTTTAGCAATAAATGTTCCAGTTAATTCATGCTGTGGGACTGTTTATAGGAACCTTGAAAGTGACTGACTTTATGAACTCTTTGAAATATCAAATCATTTTAAATCAAAATCTGTCGGCCTCAGCCAGAAAACAGACAATAGCTTATTTTGGTTTAACACAGAAATGCTTCAGACACAAAAACAGTATTTTTTCATGGCTGTTTCAGTCTTCAGTCCCAAATCCTGCAAAAAAAAAAAAAGAAAAAAAAAACCCTTCAAGGTGACCTCAGGAAAAGAGAACTGTGCAAATTATTATTATCATAAAGCAATAATATATCTATTTTAAGGCTTTTCAAACATTTTCACAGGGTGTCAATAACTGTGGTAGATAAAACAAATGAGCTGGAATCAAAAGATGAAGTATGTAAAAAAAAGAAACCCTGAGTTCACAAATTAATAAGCTTGTCAATATCACTGCCGCACGGTTAGAGCTGAGTGGATCTGACACGTCTCATCTTGTGTTTTATTAACTGAATGTGCTGCAGGTGCTTTCTGCTGCTGAGCTGCGACAAACTTTACTTCATTTCTTCAGGCCCAACAAGAATGCATTAAATATTCTGTACTCCAAATAAAGAGCAAAGTTCAGACTCTAAAATGTTGAACTAGTGGTTTACTTGGTTCAGAATATAGATCATGTTGTTTAACAGAGTAGAAGATATTTCTGAATCTTTTCTGGTTCAGCCAGAAATTGTGTTTATATTTGTTTGAATATTTCCAATTAATAAACAGATAATTAAATGTAAATTCATTATATTTAATAAAAACACCTTTTTAAATATTTAAGTAATTGTTGGTTCTTTCCAGTGCTGCAGGGCATCATGAGAAAATTTAAAAGACCCTGAGATCTGATTGGTTAACGAGTAAACTTCTGACCAATCACCTGTAACCATAACAACCGTTGCTCCACTTAATGAAGCTCAATAACAAATAAATGTTCAAAATGAAGTGGAAATGACGATAAAGTTGATTTTGTTCCATAGGTACACTGCAGCACATAAACTATTAAATACTGAAATATTTACTGAAATACTATAGTTAAAATACCAAAGTTTGGGAACAAAAACTACCTGCGAATCGTCTGCTGGGGCAGGCACAGCTGGATTATCCCCAAATAACTTGAAATATTAATTCATGATTTTTATATTTATTATTTTTTTATAAACTCATATGGTTACATATTGAAATATTTCACATTATTTGCGGTTATGATGTTTTCTGGTTCTCTAAGCCCCTCAATAACAAACAATAACAAATGAAGGTCAAACAAATGAAGAATGGCTTCTACTGTCAGTTCAGGAAGAAATAAAGAATGGAAAAAGGATATAACTGTTTATGACTGCTATATACACTCTGTGACGGATTTGCACTCTGCAGGCTGTCTTTCCTGTCGCACTGAAACATTTTTTACCCAGGATGCAAAAAGTGACACTTTGTTAACAGATGACATTGTTGCTAGGCTGTTAACCTGATTTGTTTCTGTGCTGTTCTGGCATACACCATTAATTAGCATTTACATAAATGATCCCTTTGGGAAACACTGCAGCATTACTGTGGCCTAAGTTCAGTGGTTTACATTTGTAGTACCTCGTCCTTCCTGTCTCTCACCGAACTTCCTCAAATAAATGCAAAATGCCAGCCATAATTACATTAAAACACTAATAGCAGCGGATTGGCTGAGACAGACGTTTGCATCAGCGCGCTGCTCACACAGTATCTGCAGCAGGAGATCCTCTGGAGATTCAGCAGTTTTGCACAACGCGTCCCGGGAGACCCTCATGCACGCTCCAATTTAGAAAGCTGGTTTCCTGTGAGGCGCAAACATGGCTTTTCTGCGTACGGGGGACGCCGGGAGATTAGCAAGACAAAGAAACCTGCGGCTGGATGTGTTGGAAGTAATGAATTATGGAAGGGGGATATGCTCTCTTATCACCAAGCTGTTATATTTAGATCAAGCTACAGGTTATTTCTCAGGGAAATGTGCAACAGGACAGACATGCTGCTTCAAATAAAAGTTGGGAGGAAAGTGTGGTGGAAAGTAATGGAAAAACTCCCACTTGGTGTGCACTGTGCTCCGCTCCGGCTGGTTGTTGGGACTGCTTCAGGCCTGTTAAGGTGCCGTTTCCAACCTGAGGGAGAACGCGGGTCTCAGCAGCAATTACATGTTGGTGGACTGCAGCAGTTTTTCATGAAAGTGGTTTGGAGCTACAAACTGAGAAATAAATCAGTTTGGGAGACAGTATGCTTTTAGTATGCATGACATCAGCCACAATTCATCTCAGAAACATCCTTTTATTAGAAAAGATTTTGATACGGATCCACAGGCTTGTCCTGAAAAACAGCTTCGGCCTCCAGCATGAAGCAATAAATGTTTTCCTTCGGGGAAGAATCAGATAATTATCTTCAAAGTAATTAGCATTGATAACAGGATGATCCCAGAGAACATTTGCATCTCTATAGATGCGCTCTTTTCACACACACCTTGCACAGTTGCTTTGATTCTGCTTTTATTGTTTCTTCACACCAAGAAAACAGAAAATTATTTTTTGCACATTCGTGGCTTTGATAACACAGGATGTGGAAGAGCTTCTCACCTGCAAACCACCAGGAGACAATTAGAGAAGTCAGCAAATTTAGTTCATTTTCATCAGAAAAAGTGCAGATTGAGACATTAATAAATCCTGAGTGATTTTTTTCAGGGTCACTTCATACAAACTCACCCAACTCATTTGATTTATGGGATGTATTTAATTTAAAATACAAAAGTTACTTCTGACTTCTCCTTTAGGTTTAGCCTTCAGAGCAGAAAATATCCATTCATCCAGAGTCTATGTAAGGAAAAGGTCGATTCAGCTTCATTCATATGGCAACATCTCAACTTTAATTACTGGTAATCACTCAATTTTTACTTTAGGTGGGAAAACCTTTTGTGCTAAACATTAATAAAACACAAAGGAGTAGAATTACTCTTTCAGTAAATAAGTTTGCATTTATGAAAAATGTGAATAATTATGTTTCCAGTCATCATCTAGGTATAAGTAGATTTTTTACCCATAAAAGTACAGCTGGAAAATCTACATATGAAATAGAAAGATGAACAAAAACGCCATCCAATGTCAACATTTAAATTATTTCAGTTATTTAATACCAACTCCACCAAAATGACCTTTAAAAGTTGGGAATTTGAGTTTAGTCGCACCAGAAAAGGTTCAGTCTTTGGTTAGAAACATTTAAATGACAAAGTTTTAGCTGTTTGTTGTTTTGTAACCACACAGTTTATGACCAAAGTAATCCTGCATTGGCAAAACAATGACGCTGATGTAGAACAGCCCTTAAAAGTCAAACTGCTCTGGTAAAATACCAGGAGTTTGACAGTTAACAAAAATGAGAACATGAAAAATCATTTCCCAACTTTATCCACCTGTATTATTTCCCAGCATCCACTGGGAGTTTCCTTTACAGCACTGATTTGCATTGTGCTCTGTGATTTATGGGCTGGGTTCAGCTGCTTTGCCATGGAAACCTCATCCTTGCAGATCCTGTGAAAATTTGAAGGTCTGCAGCGTTTGACTCTGCAGATAGTTGGCGACCTCTACATGATACGGACCTCAACATCTGCTGACCCACTCTGTGCTTTCACACGACCTAACAAATGTGGGCAAGTTACTGTCGTTTCCAATCGCTTCCACTCTAATACCACAAACAGTCGACTGTGGAAGACTTACAGAATGACTGAATTCACTGAGCTGAGTTGTCTGCATGCTGCCATCAAGGTGATTGGAACATTAAATTCAATAATCAGATAGTGATTATTGTGGAGTTTAATGAGGTTCCAGGTAGAACTTAACAAGCTTCATAAACTAAATGTCATAATTTAGCGTTTTCACCTTTCTCATATGCTTTTCATTTCACAGCAGAAATGACAGGAAGTTCAGCAGCCATAACAATCTCTCTTTCCTTATTAGGAACATTGCAAAGCTGAAAACCCACTTAACTTGAGAAAGAAAACTTTTCAAAATAAAATGTGAAGCCCATAATGCAGTTTTGGAAACTGTTCACACATGGTTTTCGAAAATTGGATACATAACACAGCACTCTGTGCTTTTGCAGTCAGTATACCAAGACGACATAAGAGTTGCGTTTTCTCATTCTCTCATTAAAAAAAAGCTTTGAATCAAACTCCAAACTCATAACTGGGATCAAATTAGGACATTCCTACTTTAGAAACACAACATTCCAGCATTTTGCATCAGTTTTGTCAAACAGAGAATAAAATCTCTACAATCGCACTACATTTTTTTTCAGCTATGTTGCACCAAAAGGCAGAAAAAGAGTTTTGTTGGTGAGAGATAATCATTTTTGATAACCAGGCTCTTTTGCAGTGGGCCGGAGCGGAACGTTCCCCGTATTTCTTAGCTCTTTTTCTGACACCAATGATCCAGAAAGATAATAAAAAACACAGAAGTCAAGGTGGCAACAGCACAGCCTGTCTGAGTCAGTCAATCTGGCAAAGATTATTTTAAAAATAAAGCCAAACGATAGCATCTTTTATGAGTCTGGAGATGTGCTGTGACGAAGAGCAGGTCCAGAGGTACACAACAACAAATGTCATTCAAAGCTATTTTTGACTTTAAAGATGAGCCGTAGGAGATAATGTATGTCAGATCAAAAAGGGAAGGTAAAGAGAGCTGGAAGCAAGACAAAAAGCAGGGAGGAAATCTATTTTTAAATAAAAACAAAAGTCTTAGAGGTTTTTTTAGTGGATGTTTAGTGTGTTGCATCCTCTTCTCCCTGCAGAGAAACGTGGAGGAGAGAATCGGCGGCACTGCTCACTAACAATCAGCTGACACTCCAACAACTCTCCATCTTCAGGAAAATAAGGACCTTTCAACAAACACTTGAGTGTTTCTCTGTGTTCAGGTTGCATTCAGCAGTTTGTAAGGGATGTTTAAGCGCAGAAGTGTTGCCAACTAATGGTAACATTTCATGCAGAAAACAAAAGCAGTGCTGGAGCTTTATGTGGCTGCAGCTTGTTAAGGCATCAATTACTGTCAGAAGGTTCCAGCGGTAGGTGAGAGGCAGCGTGTGTCTGCTGCTATGATCGGCCGCGCGCTCGGACCGCCTTTCATGTGATGATGGCTGGAGAAAATTTAGAGGGGAAGAAATCGAGCAGAGAAAATCTGAGCGACAGCAAACGGAGGAGGAAGGACGAGTTAATTCAGATGATTGGATTTTTGTTTTCCTGGATGAACTTGGAGGGGAAGCAAGAGGGGCAAGAAGGAGAGGAAATTTAGAAAATGACACGACAAAGAAGAGAAGTAGAGATGAAGAATCAATGACATAAAGCATGACCTGGTACTGCCTCAGTGGCCCATTTAGGATCAAATTAAAACTGTATTTAAATCTAATTTCCCAAAACCATACATCCAAGTTATACATATTTTTTTTTCATTCATCATTTGTTTCTGCGTGCGTACAGCTACACTACGCTGCACTGGCTGTGAATGTTCTGGAACGTGACGGTTGTTCTTAAACTCTCCTTTACGTTCCCTTCAGGCTGGAGCTGTTGCGTCATCATCCACAACAGCAGCTGATCTATTTTTATCAAGCATTAACAAACGGGACAAACTTACAGCAAAATGGATCATCTTATGCACAAGATCAAGAAATTATTCTTTATATTATCACAAAATACTTTTCTTCATGGCTTTCCGGGGTTATATTGTGATAAACATTCTTTCTTCAGGAGCCTCTTTTTTTTACTTATTTGATTTTAGTGTTAGACTGAAATAGATGAATCTGATTCAACAGTTGCCCTGACGCAGGATTATACCCTGGTTATAATTTTCTTTTAGAAAAGCTCCAGTTTTGCACTTTTCTCTTTGCGGGCCCTTCATGAACGACTTCAGCTGATAAAAATGATCAGGACCAAATAGGAATAAGGCAGCTGCTCTGACTTTGTTTGACTTTGGCTAAACTTGGGATGTTATTGTGCAAAAAATGGTTTTATGAAGTAAGAGATGAAAAATTTAATACAGTGAAATGAAACAGGAAAAAACTCCTGGCTTTCCTCTTCTTTCATGTTCTTGGTTCAAAACATCGGATTCAGTTTCATCCCAGTTCACTTAGAACTGGTTCCACATTCAGTTCTTCCTGGTTAAAATGAAACGATTCTTCTTCATATTTCATCTAAGGCTCACAGATCTAACGGGAATGCTTATTTATCCTTTTATGTCAGAAATACATTTGTAATCATGATATAGGTCAGAAAGTCATTCACCCATTAGCATATTAATTATGTCCTCATTCAGCATTTTAATGCTTTCACTGCCTCAAAGCAAAATTTCTAGTGTAGCACAAACCTATAGCACTACATTTGGAAGTGTGGCAACGTTTGATGAACATTGGGGGTTGTGTGATGAAATCCTGATTCTGTATCAGCTGTTGCAACAACTTAAGCTGCAGCTTCACTCTTTTTCTCCTGACATGATCTGCAAACCAACCTGGAGAAATGATCAAATGTTTGTGCATGAAGGGATGAGCCCTCAGTTTATTTAGATTTTAAGACAACAGCATACATTTCTAATGTTCTTAGAAATCTCTGTGGTCATAACAAAACATTTAGTTTTATATCAATGTTACAGGGAGCTCAATTTACTCATCAGGTGATTTTTGAGGGCAATTGGTTGGACTGTTCTTGTATTTTGGGGTATCTGAGGACAGCGGGGTGAATGCAAAAGCATGAGATTCCCTTTCAGATTCTGTTTACGAAGCAGTTTGAAAGCTGTGCAGTTTTAGTCAAGAGCAACCAAATATGAGAAATGATGCTGAGGAAACGGCCATGCACGTCTTTCATGGATGAATTTTTGTTGCTCTGATTACAGAATTAAAATAACTAATATTTGTTCCAAATAACTTTGCAGTAATCTAAACATCCAAAGTTGAGGCACATTAAACCGACTCCAACTGAACCAAGAGCCTCCAGCGCCAGCAGAAACTGAGACAAACAAGTGAGAGTCCAGGAAGATGTGATAAAAATAGAGAAGAATGAGCAGAGCTGCGGTGGAGCCTCTGACGGTGCCGGGCTAATAGGCAAGCCTGAGGTCATTCTGTGGATTTCTCTCCGTTTTACATGATGGTTAGACCGAGGCGAGGGTTTGAGAGACATTAAAGTTTTATGATAGCTCCTGGTGAGGGCGACTCACCGTGAATTAACAGATCAGAGACGAAGTGCCTGCTGCAGAATATGACTGCGTGTGTCAGATAAAGTGGCTCCGTAATTGGACGAGACAGTTTAATGGCTTCGTTTTAGCCATTATGGGGTCAGCAAAGTGAGCGGGGTGAGGGTGAGTTTGCTGCAGGTAGAGCAGGAATGATGTGACCCGCTGTGACATGGCAGGTGAACAGGGCTGGTGCACAAATTCAATTTCAGACCCATCGACTACAAAGTCTGCTGCTGCTGTTATAGGGATTTTTTGTCGCCTGGTGTATTTGAAGTCTCTTTCCATCACCTGCTCGCCCACTTTGTGTTGGAAAAGAGTTTTGTTTCTCACCCACACACCTGCACGCGCTCAGCCACTCACACACATTAGGCTGCCACGGTTCCTCCGTCACGCTTCATGAACACGTCCTGTGTGTCGACTTCAGGAGCTAAACTCAAACTCCCACGTTTGATGAGAATAAACTTCGCGCAAACAGAAATGACACCCGCACGCGCACACGGCCACCAGTCACCGTGCGGCACTCCGCCGCAGTTGGAGAGCAATCTTCTCCAGGCTTCGGACCACAGGTGGTAAAGCAAACAATCAGTTGTTCCCACCATGGTGTCAGAGGAGGAGGGGAAAACTTCTCCCACGGCTTCGCTGACTCCAGTGGAAGTGCGGCAATAAATGCCTCCTGTTTTTTTTTTTTTTTTTTTTTTGAAGAGGTGACAGCTTGAAAACTTAATAACGACGACAACAACATCAGCTGTCAGACTCATCAGGAGGAGGTGAATGTTAACACACTTTTCTGGTGAAGACGGCTTTGATGTGTGACAGACTGAATGATGCCTAAGAGGAAGTTTTTGTCCAATCATGTGTGAACAGATTAGTTTAATGGTAGACTGATTATATGGAGCTCTTCCAGTTTTATAGAGCAGTCAACATCCTACATTCATCTGTCTGCTGGTTTACTTTCTTTCTTTCTCTTACTTTATTTCTCAGAACGAGGCTGAGATGAAGCAATAGGAGCAGTTTGGTTTTCATCTGGTCCAGATCAGAGCCGGTGGAGGTGCATGAGCTATAATGATAAATAGTTATTACATATAACCATTGCTATTCCTTCTCACGACACTTAGAGATGAGAAAACTAAGATTTCAGGTTCTGGTTTTCATGCTTTTTTTTTTTAGCAGAAGCTGCAGGATTTTCATGAATATCATTTTGAAATTCTTTCTGTTACCTGTAGGTTTGGAGCGAAAACAACTCGGCTCATTTAGGCGACACTGGATCAGTGGGGAGAGCAGTGGTCTTATGAAAAGTGGGGGTGAAATTCCAGCTTCCTCCTGCCACATGTCAACGTGCCTCTAGGCAAGGCATTTCTCCCTGCGTTACCAATCGATCTGCGTATTGATAAATGAATGTCTGTGTGTTTGTGAGTGCGGTTAGGCGACTGACTCTGGTGTGAAGCACTTTGAGTGATCAATATGACTTTAAAAATGCTTTATAAATTCATCCCAGGTATCATTTATTAAGCTTTCTTCAGATCTTCATGGCAGAATTTAGAACTTTCTAAAAGTTTTTTGCTGCAGTCACAAAATAATGATATTTCTAAAAGGCTGTAATAATGTATTTCAGTTTTATTTTTTTGTGTGTGTGAAAAATGTAATCAACAAACCAAAAACTCTTGGCTTTAATTTTCTCCTCAAAAAATTAGCCTTCAGTGGATTCACTGCAAAACCCAAAATCTTACCAAGTATTTATTTTAATCTAGTTTCTTGTGCAAATATGTTAATATTCTTGAGTAACTTTTATCTTAACTTCTTTTAAGTCAATAATTTCTCAATCTTGATGAAAATCTACTATTTCCACTGGCAGATTTAACTTGTAACAAGACATTTTCTCCTGTTATAAATGACATTAAGAAATTATTCAAGCTCGCAAATCAGGCTGAAAAGTTACTTTTAATTAGTTTTGCCTTATTTCTAGTGCATTCAGATCTCTGGACTAGAAACTAGAACAAAAATACTTGGTAAGATTTTTGTGTTTTTTCAGTCTTCTGCTTCTTTAACACTCTCAGGTTACAGTTACTCGTCTTCTTCACTTATTCCATCTCTTCTAAGATAATTTTTTTTTTAGTTTGACTCTTTGGAAACATTTTGCTTGCTGCTCTTCCTCTTCTGTTTGTAGCCTGTTTTCCACACAGAGGTGTCAACAAGCCAGAGTTTATGAAGAGATCACTTTGTAAAAATAACAGCTGTGGGGTGAAACACAATCTGACAACCGGACAAGAAAAAAAAAAAAATCTTTTTTTATTTTTTATGACATAGATTTAATAAAAAGAAGTGAATATGTTTATTTTTGCCAGGACGTGAATGTTGCTGAGTGTTTGAACCCACAGCGGAGCTCAGACTGACAGGCAGCAGAAATCTACTGGACGAAAACAGTTTTTGTGATTTTTCTTTAGTTTTTCAGCACTGAGATATTGACTTTTCTTTTCCTGATGGATTCAGTGATTTTATCGATTTTTCTTTCACTACAGATGGCATCAAAGTAAAAAAAAAAATCCATCTATATCAGCCAGGAAAGAAAAGGTCATTGTGTTTGCTGCTTTGAACAAGTCTGAAGAAACTTTTTAATTTATTTTCTAAGGACTCGTCACTGCAGGAAAGGTGGAAACTGCAGAACAACTTGAGCTGGAGCTGATCTTTACAAGTTTTATACTTTCAGATGAAAAGATGCACACATCTTCCTGGACCTCACCGGCACATTTAATAAAACCAGAACATCTAGGTCTCAAAGCTAAACGAGACGATCCCATCCATAGCTCCAGGAAGGGATGAGTTTCTTTCAGTGTTTTCAGCTGTCCTGCATTAAGTATGATCATTAAAATCTGCTCCAGGTTTGGATGTTGGAGTTGCTGCAACTCTGAAGGCGGAGTCATCATTTATTGGTCCAAACGCCAAACAGAACTGTTCTCCTTGTGTTTCATGCTGTTCCTGTTGCATTGTGTTCACAATGGCAGAATCCACCTCAAATAAAGGCATCTGATTAATTTTTAAACTTCACAAGCTGCAGGAGACAAAAAATGACTAAAGCGTTCCATTAGGACTGACCGTTGGCCTTTTTTTGTTACGTTCATTAATGAAATCAGGACGTTCTGTTATTTTCTCAGGCTCAACGTTAAGCATTTATCTTTTTTATCTTTTAAAAAGGTCTGAAGCTTTTGAGATCTGTAAACTCTTAATGGAGTCAAAAAGCCCCTTAAGCTGTCTTTGTGCTGACAGGACCCACAACATTTATAAATTCAGGATTTTCTTCCAGCTCAGGTCAGCCTGTACTTTCCGTTCCCTTTTAATTGATTTCTTTAACTAACCATGAAGTCAAGGTCTAGTAATAAAAGAACTGAGCTGCAGCCTTCAGCTTTTTTAGCTTCATTTTTTATTTTGACATTTCAGCAAATGAACAAAATAATGGCATAAGAAGCAGTTGCATGTACAAGCAGCTGATGCAAATGCTGCGTGCATAAAATCTGTCTGTAGGTCTGATTAATTTTCTTTCCTTCACTTTAAGAACTTTTTGTGTTTCTACTCCATCTCTGGCAATTTTTTCTTGGAAGTTTTTAAAATGTGACGTGCAGAAACTAGTTATTTTTAAATGTGCTACATCTTTAACATAAAGATATGTTTATTTTGTATATATTCATTTCAAACATTCCTTTTACTGATTATGTTACTCTTGAATTTTGAAGTCATTTCGAATCTTCTTGTCGTCTCTTCTCTTTTTGCTGCCTTCCAGAAAAGCGTTTTTCTTTTTCTCACCATGCAGACAGAAGTCAGGGCCAGAGATCCAGCAGTTGTTTTTTCTCTTTCCTCACTGCATCCTTTAGGTGAATTTTCCTGCTGTGGAGATCAGCAGCTGAAACATACGAGGTTAGCAACAGTTGTTTGTCTGTAGCTGTTGATGATGTTTGTCCACCTCGGCGTTGTAATAAGACTGATCTTTATGAGCTGGAGCATCACACCGATAAGACATTCACATGTACAATAAAAGAATCAAATGTTATCAGTCAGAAGCACCCGGCTGCTTCTTTCCCTCATAAATCCATAATGTTGTATGGGTGTTCTTAGTTTTCTCACTAACTTTGCACGCAGTTAGATGCATGTTTTAGAGTGAAATTGAGCTGAAGTGTTCAGCATCATTGATGCAGCAAAATAGCTAAATAAAAAGGAAAGGAATGTACAGAGTAATTCCACAGTTTACCTGGTCATAAATACAACATCTCAGCTTAAATATTAAAGCAGCACTATATAGCAATTAGATTTTTATTCAAAGTTATTGAGGCTGAGCAGCAGGTAAAATATTCAAAATATTCAGCAAGATTTTCAGATGTGGGAGAATGTAGTGAAGACAAGCAAAGGGGAAGAAGAAGGCCAATTACTTTTTCTGAGGTTACCTTTAATGTTCTCTTTGAGAAGCTGAAAACCTGCAGCCGAATGTCCGCGGGGGGCTGTCAAATGGCATTTTGAGGAAATGTAGGAACAAGCAGCAGTAGATCAGACAGGCTGGTGGCAGGTAGGCAGACCAAAAGGAAAAATTACAACTCTAAAAGTCTCCTGGAGCGCGGTGAATGTTTCACAGTCATTCTTCTCTGCAGACCACGGCTGAGTTTCTGAAAGATTTCTCTCTTTTTGCTCTTTTTTTAAACTGTTAAAACAAAAGCTGATCTCCTAACAAGAGTGGATAACCTTTGGATTCTGGAAGCATCCAGACACAAAACCAGTTAATTATTCTGCTCTCTGAAATGGTTGAAAAGGATTTTCTGGTCTGAGTTACTGTGTGGGTGTTGGGTTTTGTTTCCAAGTACACTTGATAGCCTTGTAACGACAGACTTCTCTTTTTCTCCTCCACTTCCTTCCTTTTTCTCACTTTGTGTTTGAGTTGAAAATACAACGGAAATGCTGTCTGTTGTTACGCCGCTGTTGCTGCCAAGGCTTGAAATCATTATCTGATAATGAAACTCGAACAGACAAATCACACAGTCTGCTTCTGAAAAGTAGTGCGGCGTGCCGCTGAGGAGTAAACATGTCGGTAAGGAAGCAAAGAGGGATTTCTGGGTAAATTACCAAATGAAACAGTTTTATTCTCTTCTCTGAAGTTAAACTGTCTTAAAATCCATAAATAAAAACTACAAGCTCGTATAATATTTATAGAGATTATGAATATTAACCTTTGACTGGAGCTGTTTGCTAGTTTTATCTTCGACACTACCTGATTCCTGAGCCTGACTGATTCTGAAAAATGACCCCATCCCAATGAAATAACCACTGATGCATGATTGACATCCCATAAACTATGACAGAGTAGAGTGTCAACACTGTTTTGCTCTCCAAAATATTCAGAGGGGAACCCAGATGTCAGCAGCTAGAGGGAATGAGCCTGGTCCAAGTTTGGGAAGAGCTTCAGCCAGCTGGCCAGCAGGAGGGGTCAGCAGGGTCAGCAGGGTCAGGGAGACCCTTTAAATCCTCAGACTGTGCAGAGGATTAACATGGAGCACCGGCTCTTTAAGAAAGGCTCCCAACCTTCACCTGCATTTTCCCAGAACTGCACAGCACTCAGTGAAACCCTGTCAGTTATCAGTTCCTACTAAGTTTGATTTTATCCATGATATTTTGCCATAATATTTCCATCATTTGGTTTGATTCTGCTGCATTTTTTCCAAATGATGATAACAAAAACTTAAATTAACATTTTAAATGGCTAGGACATGCTGCTGTAGGAGGAGTGGGAATAATCCAAATCCTAAAAGGAGAAACAGGATCAGAGGAGGACTGCAAATACCTGAGTGATCACCTGACTGAAGGAGGAATGCTGGGATCAGAGCTCACAGAGCAACATGTCTGCTGCTGATCAAAGTGATCCTCCTCATCACCATCCGTCCCAACATGGAGCTGATTATTCAGCCTGTCATCAGCGACATTAAGCTCTATGTTTTTTTTTTAAAATTAACTTTAGTTACAACTGAAAATATAAAGCTTTGACACAATAATGCACATTAGTGAATGAAACATCACCTCATCCATCTAATGTGTATGAACTTCAACCAGCTCCTCACAGTCTGCAGTATGTGAATGCATTAGAGCAGCTGCATCTGCTGTTTGCTGCATCTGTTGGTCATCATGTAGTCACTTGGTGGTGGCAGCATCCAGGTGTGAAGAGTCTTTTCTTTATCAGGGAAGCTGGTCAGAGCTGATGGTGGCTAAATGGATGTAGCTAAATACAGGCTGGTACTGGAGGAAAACATTTTGGAAATCACAAAAGATTTGAGTTTGAGTTTGAGGTTCATCTTCCAACAGGACAATGACCCGAAATCTATTCAATGATCCATTTAATCTGACTGAGCCACTTTGTAGTGGAAAAATGTCACAATCTGGAGGCTTTTCACAGCTGGTAGAGCGATAACCCATAACGTCCATCTGAAACTGCAGAGAACTACAAGGTTTGGATTCACTTTTCAGATTATTATCCATAATACAATTTAAAAACTGCGCACTCTCCACTGTCCTCCTTACAACCTCAACTTTATGTTGCCTTACCACTTAAAAAATATCCCAATAGAACACATTCAGGTTTGTCAGGTAGTGCAGTACTCTTGCAGGGTGGTGTATTTTTCATAACTGTGTGTTTGAAGGTGTAACTTTCCCTGCAGCCATATCTCAGCCTCCAGCTTCATTGCCAGTCATGCAACGAAACAGAACCAGCAGAGAAAGCGGACTGGTTTTGTGATTTCTGAGGTGCCTGCAGAGCTAATAGAAGAATGTTTCTAACCTTAATGAACACTCTCCTCAACCCAGACCCTTAGCAAAGGTCAAACTTATCTTTAAACCACTTTAATTAGGCCACATCCATTTATTCCCTCTGAATTGGATTACTGTAATTCATTACAGGTTGGTATGGTGCCATGGTGTCTTTCAGAACCTGCAGCTTCACTGGATCATGCCTGATCTCCATGTCTGAAGCAGGATAAATTACACACACCTGCTGATTACCTACCAGGACTTTAATGGCCTCACAAACGATCTGTGATCTGGTTCTTTCTCTCATTCCAGGTTGGACTCTGGAGCTGATTGCTTTAGTTTAGGCTTTAATGGTTTTTAGAGGTTCTGACAAGAAGATTTGAATTGTGGTCTAATCAGGCCTTTTTAGTTACAGCTGTAGCAGACCAGAGGAATCTCCTCCAAATTAGGTTTTGTCAGTGTTTTAATCACATCTAAAAACATAGATCCACTAACTGCTTTTCTCAGATTACATTTGGCCTCCTGATTATTTGTCTTCATTATGGCTGCCGAGGGGATAATCAGTGTTTGCATGCCGTTTCTCCAAACTTAATGGATTAAAATGTGGAATCCTTTTCTGCAAGGCAGTTTTTTAGTTTACTCTTGGATACTTTTAATGTAGTTTTATTTTCAATAAGTTGTAGCTCGTAAGTTGTTTCATTGCAGCCTTTTGGTCAACTGCTATTTCTTTAAACAAATAAAAATATTACATATAGTACAGAACATCCTGGAAAAATACAACCAACCAAACAAACATGTGAGTCTAACGCTGGAGAGATAAATGGTTTGTGTTTTATCAAAAAAATAAAATAGAAATCCTAAAACCACTAAAATCTGACTCTTTTCCATTTGTTTAAATATTTTGTGGAGAAGAAACTTTTGCTCTTGGCTTCTTCTGAGGTTTTTGTGTCATTTCCTTCAGTAGTTCTTGGTGCAGCGCCACCACAGGCCAGGAGGGGAACAGATTTTTCAAATGATTTAGTTTGTTTCACACAGTGAACCACAGCAGCTGGAATGTAACAAATGTTGCAGTTTTGGTCCCAATCGAACCGAGTCTATCAGACTATCAGGTAGAAAAAAACCCTAAAGCCGATATAATCCATTTTATTTGTGCATGTAGCACAGACATGTTATCAGACATGCACATAACTTAATCTCGTTATCTTCCACAAAGAAACAGAGCTCCGGATCTGGATCTTTAATTTTATTAATTCATTTTATTAATTATGTTACACTTCCACTGTAACATAATTTTCCTCTTGTGTAGAATATTCATCTTACTGAGTTGTAAAACCTGCATGTTGACAAGATGACTGGTTTCCAAAAGGCGGGTGACCCAGAGGAAGAGCCTCTGGAGAAAGTGTTGCATTATGGGCTGTTTGTGGCAGTTTGCCGGCTGTTAGGCTCAGAGCGAGTGTGTGGCAGCTCAGACACTAATTTGTGGCCCAGCAGTTAGAAAGATGACTGGAGAATCCCACTGAGACTCGCTGAAGGTGTTATTGTGGCTCCACACGGAAAACATCGCTGTTTAGATCGTCTAGGTGTGTTTTGGTTTGTATCATTATGGCTGAGGCAGAACATTATCCACACATTATGTAACAGAACAGTTTATTGTGTGCTCTGCATGTTGATGCAACATTGCAAATGTAGCAGTATATGGTTTTATTTATGTATTCCTGAGCAGCTGCTGCTGATAAATGTATTAGATTTAATTAAATCTTACACCAATGTTTGGAATCCTAATCGTCTATTTTGGTTGAAAGGAGATATAATCGATTGCAGTCTGTGGTAACATTTAGTCAAAACAACTGAAATACAGTTCCAGTTAAATCTTCTGAGTATTTTTAGGTTGGATTCTTTCATCACTTTGTGTTTCACTTTCCTCATCCCAGGTTTGTGCTCTGGTTCCTGTACTATTTAGTCATTCTTAGTGATTTCTTATGTCATTTCTGGTTAATGACCAAATGTTTCTAGGAGAAGCTCCTACTCACCCAGTTATGCTTTGACACACCGATGGTTCTTATTCCAATCTCTGAGTCTAACCTATAATTTACATTTGTTGGGTTCTTTTGTCCTTCATATGATTCCTGTTGTTTCCTGTTCATTTGGTTAAAACTGTTTTTGTCCTACTGCTTTTCATTTCTTATTTGCATTTTACTTTCCTCTTGTGTTTGGGTCCTTTTGCTCCCAAAGACTCCAACCATTTGCAAAATGGTTGGATATATACAAATGAAAACATGCAAACCTTTATAGTCCTTGAACTTCTTCACATGAACTATATACACTATCTCTACAAATAAATATATTCATTGTACTACTCTACGAATAATTATTCTGTCACATGAGATCCCAAATGAAAGACAAGTATTTGTGGGCAAAGTTCACTTTTATAAAGAGTTTAGCATGGTGCTGCTGTATAAGGGGAATGTAGAACAGCTGTTTTACAAACTTGTCCAAAAATTAGCATTTTAAATGTAATCCAGAATTTCACGAGGGAGAAAAACAAATCTAGACTTGGAAAGTTTTTGAAGTTTTATTTTGCCACCAAAACAACATAGATGTACAATTTCTTGTTAAAATTTAAGACTAATTGCCTCTGAAATCGCTCCAGAAGTTAGCCACTAAATATTTTTGTGTTTTTCTGTCCTGGCTCGTTCCTTACAGGCTTGTTGAAGTGCTGTTGTCCAGCTGGAGGCGGGAACAACCTGGACAAGTCGTGACTCAGGTGAGATAATGCACACATTCGCACTTGCAGGCGATGCTGAACCTCTGGTTCCCTCAGGTTGATGTTTCTGGACTGTGGGAGGAGGCCGGCTTACCTGGACAGACGGGCAGCAACATGTGCCAAATTCAGCTGAGAATTGGGAAACTTTTCCTTCAACTTTTCTCCTTTTCTGCAGTGAAACCCGAAGAATATTAGAATCTGCTGTTCCCAGCAAAAGTACAAGCTGACCTCCTCCTGTAAAAAATAGCTTTGACACTTTTTAAAACCTTTTCCAGACTGCAGGGAATGTGTGTTTGACTGGTAGAGTTACTTTAAAATGTGGTTTTTACCCACTTCTTCTTTTCTTTTCAGCCCTGAAAAGACAGGGGCTGAAATACCTGAGCAGACCTGAGCAGATAGTTGCTGGAGCTGTAAGGAGCAGAAATGCCTGAGAAAGCCGGGTCGCTGTCAGCTCCCGCTTCCTGTTGAGGTAAGGTATTCTCCCATTCAGCTCGGGTCGCTGCGCTGCACTTCTTTACATCCCGAAGGAAACAAAACTACGACTGTAAACGTGCTTGGATAAGAAGTTGTTTATTAAATCACAGTATATTCCCCTGTTGCATCCCTTGCTATTATATAAGCCAAAATGGAAAACACTGCAGTTGGGGTGGTTAATTTGTATTCTCCCCAAACACATCTTTAACATTTTAAAGCTCTGGCTCACAGTCAGAAATGATAGATGCTGCAGGGATATAATATATTAGATCTTCTCATCTATCTTGTTTGGTCGAGCCATCAAGTTCTGTGAATAGCAAATAAATCTCATTTATTTTGAAGCATCAAATATCTTAAAGAATACTAATCTCTGTAAGTATAAAACATGACTGCACCCTCGGAGTCGGCCCACTCCTTTATTTACAGATCTAGCATATAAATTATGGTGTGATGGAGGTCATTAATTCTCATCCTCTGTGCAGGATTTAACAAGTCCTGACAGGTGGTCTTTGCATGTTTGGAATAAAAAAAATATGATTTGGATTTAAAATTATTTTGCATCTGCTTCCACTGGTTCCAAAGTGTAGAGATAATGAGCCAAGTTAAATTATATTTTGACATATTCATTTGTCAAAATCGATCTAACCTTGAGAGATCTCCATCACACACTTAAATAGAAATTAGATTCTTGTTTAGAGTTCAGGAATTAATTTAATATGGAACCGGTCAGAGACGATTAAGATCCAGATGATGATTAAAGAAGAATCACCAAGTGCTAAAAATCATATAACCAAGACAAACTTTAAGTATAGATCCGGTCTTGTCCAGTTTGGTGTTCCACAAGGCTTTGTTTTGGGGCTATTATTGATCTTGGTCCCTTACTGTATGATATTTTTACTATTAATAAAATAATAATAGGTTTGCAAATGATATCCAATTAGTCACAAAAAATCTTTGGTGTGATTTGCAGAATTTATCTGTATAAATATGGGAAAATACAGAAAGAGAGGAGAGAAATACCCAAAAATCTGTATGTATTTTATCTTCTAAAGGACATTTTACCCAGATCAAATAAAAAAAAAACATCCATAACTCATCTTTTTGCTTTATCTGCTTCTCTGCAGCCAATCAGAGGTGAAGTTGTATTTATTTACAAGCCTTTCCAGCCATAAAAATGGTATTCTTCCAAACTCATATTCTTTAGCCCAGAGAGAACCCAGAAGAGTGAACTGTTCATTTTTAAACACTCACACTGTAACTAGGCCTGTTTTCACATTTAAATCAGTTGTTATAGGTGAAAGGTCAAGTCTAAGATGTTTATGTCCTCCACAAGGCTGAAAGCTTATCCATATTTGTCTCATTTCCTTTCTTACTCTCAGCTGTAGTTGTTCACAGTCGCTGGTAATGATGTGAAATCAATACCTTGATTTTTCTGCAGCTGCTCTGCATCGATGCGTTCCGCTGATTTTTATTAACTCGGCTTATTAATGTAGAACACATCATGAAGAGTGTATCTGCACCGCTGTCTCCAGGGAATATTAATTATGTATATTGGTTTATGTATCAGTATACTGCTGCAGATGCCTACAGCCTGCTGTTCTCAGCTTCAGCAGAGTGCAGAATTTATTCGCATAAAGATGGGGAAATACAGAGAGAGAGGTGAGAAATACACAAAAAGGTGAAAAAAACAACAATAGTGGAGAACTGGAGAGAGTGTGAAAATCTTAAAAAATGACAAGATGATGGAGCAAAAGGGAATATATAATACATTTTAGATGAAATGCAGAACAAATAAAAGATAAAGCAGCTAAATATTTCAGAGGCGTTACCTGACAGCGATGGTTCTGTTGACGGGCGGCTTTCACATTAATAAGTTTAAACTTTGGGGTTTGATGGTGAAAACATTAAACAGTTTGTTTTGTTTTTCACCACAGCAAATCTATGTTTAAAAGTTAAATCAAAAGAACTTTGATTTAGATTTTCTGAAACCCGTTGAAGTCTCTTCAGGGCTTTGTTTTTGTTTTTTTGTTTTTCTGCTCAGATTTTTGTTCGGTTTTCTTTGGTTTCTGTGTCTCTTTGAAGAGTTTGGATTATTTCTCCTGTCATTCTCCTTCATTAAAGTGGAAAGCAGGAGCAGGGCACATCATCATGTGTCTTCTTCTGCTTCTTGCAATAAAGTGGAGCTTGTTTCCAGGCCAGGATGGACTCCACCAGGCTGCCTTTTGTCTTTCGTCTTGTTTTTTGTGTTCATGAATTGGATCTCAAGCTTTAGTGTTGGAGAGGAGGAGTTCTGGTTTGGGGATTCTCAGGTTTCATATTTACGTTTTGCACATAATATGATTCTGTTGGTGTCTTCTGCTGGTACAAAGTGATTAGAGATGAGAGGCAAATTATGCAGATCTGAGGCCATGGTTCTCGACTGGTTCTCAACTGGTTCTTGACTGGTTCTTGACTGGTTCTCAACTGGTTCTCAACTGGTTCTCGACTGGAAAACCATGGCAGGTTGGAGGTCAGGCTTTTCCTGCAGTGGAGGAGTTTGAAGGTGTTTTTCCACAAATTTGCAACATTTGTTACATTTTCAGCTGCTGTGGTTCCCTTTCACTCTGCACCATGTTAAACAATCCAAACCCTTTGAAGAAGCTGTTCCCCTCCTCGCCTGTGGTGGCGTTGCACCAAGAACCTTTGAAGGAAATGACATGAAAAACTCTGAAGAAGACATGAACCACAACTTTCTTTTTTGTGAATAAAAACAATGGAGAGGCCTCAGATTTCCACATTTGTAGGATTTCTCTTTTGTCTTTGGTAAAATACAATGAGACATCTCTTCTTCTTGAGGTAGACTTGTGCATTTGTTTTGGTCTCATTTACCCAGAATGCCCTGCACTACAGTTCACCTTCATCTCCTGTGCATAGTTCTTCAACACACCATCCAGTTTGTTAAATAAATTAAGTTTCTAAGAGGTTTTCTCTCTTTCAGTTTCAAACATCAGATACAATAAATGACTAAAAAGTGAATCAAAAGCAGAATAAACTGAGTGGCATTGTTTTCTAAATGCATCACACATTGCTGCTATCCCCAAATGAATTTTCCTAACAGATGTTTTCCATTTAAGAAGAAATAAACAAGCTTTCCAATGATGCAAGATTTGAATATCACAAAGCATTATTACAACACAGATGAAATGAACCAAACACAAATGTCCATATCTGAATGTGCTGCTGTTTGTCTCATTTTTTGTTCTGTGTTTCTAGAAAGCAGAAAAATGTAGCAGTGTATAAAATCATGGCTGCCGGTGTCAATCAGCCTTCAGGTCTGAGTGAGCTTTCAGAGAGGAGGTGGTTTCTGTTCAGAGTAAACTCAGCGGCCGACCTGAGCAGAGCGCCGCCACTTTGTTCCTGCTATGTTTTAAGTGAGAAGGTGAAGTTATGTGGAAGTCTGACCAGATCTTTACCAAGAATGTTTTGTTTACGGACCGTCATGCATGAAGTTGTGCATTAAGTCGTCAGTCTGAAAGCCTGCTGAGTCTTTCCTTGTTCACGTCTGAATTGTCTTTTACCTCCAGTAAGTTTTTTTCTTTCAGCCTGATTGGTTTCACTCTGTTTCCACTAAAACAACTGTCCTGTGTGTTCATTTAAGCCCTTCTGTTATCCTGTGTGTTAAATAGTCTGTATATTTTAAGTCCCTTTTCTCTAGTTATGATATATATCTAGTGAGTTTGTATGAATAACTATTCTTAACCAGCTTAATCTGAATTAGATGATACACTGCCTGGACGAAACAAATGTAAAAAAAAAACAAAAAAACTAATTATCTTCTATTTGATAATCACTGCATGGGTGATTATCTTTTTGCTGGTAAGAAGTTAATTAACCCCAACTGATGTAATAATTATCTCCTTATGCATAAAGCATCCAAGGAGATTGCAGAAACTACCAAAAAACTGTAAGGAAAGTGTGGAACCGTTGTTTTCTCTGAGACGTTTGGTGGAAACCAATCGAGTCAAAACACCTGAACAATTCAAGACGATGTTTAATTGGGTTCAAAAGTAACATTTTTAAAATAAAATCTCAGATTATAGGGTAGCAGATCTGACTTAAATGCGTTAAATATGTATACTAATAAATATTAGTAACTCTGGACACACATTGTATCCCTACAAACTCAGTAGGTGTGAATTAAAGTCAGCTGCCTCCCCTCTGCTCTCATTTGCCGACAATAATTACAGCAAGTGTTTATAATTACCTTGACAAAGATGAAGTGAAGGATAAGTTACACTTTTAAAAATGTTATTCACTGGGGAAACCTTCTCCAGTAGCACATGCTTCCCATCATGCACGGCCTGCTTCACAAACATTCACACCTGCTTCCTGGGAGCCCTGCTGCCAGCTGGCTGCTGGGACACGCAGCCAGTTAAGATGCACCTCTGGTTAACAGCTGAGGGAGACGACGACCTTGATACGTCTCCCTGCATTACTCCAGCGCTGCGTTACCAGCAAAGAGTGCTGTAACTCCATTACAGAATCACACCTGTTTACAAGTCCCAGCTCCGGCAGAGATAAATGAAATCAATACGCCGGCTCCTGTGCAATTTCTTCGGCGCTCTGTGGTCTTCAGGTTTATATCATCGCACATCTTCGCAGCCTAAAGCTGATTATGAAGCAGGGTGCAGATCTGCTTACTTGAAAGATAAGTAATTATACGTAACAGAGTGCGGTGTTGGTGGAGCAGAGATAATGTAAGTCTGTAATAGTTACAGTAAACAGACAGGAAGGCCTGACAATCAATGCATGTCATAAAGCTGGTAATGGCAGGGACGAGCTTCACAGGAATTTCTTTGTCTTCATTTTGCTGAGGCGCGAGAAGAATCAGCAGAACCGCAGGAGTTTTACTGCCGTTCGGTATTAGCCTGACATGAATCATGGGGTGGATTAGATTGTTGGGTTATTTTTCCTCCAACGCGGAGTTATTCTAAAGGATTTAAACGCTTCAACTGCAAGTGATTCTCGCTGCATGCTCGACCAGGAGTGAAAGCTGCAGTCAAAGACTCGATTCAATCGGCCAGGATTCTTTAGATGCAAACTTTTTACTACTTTGAATAATTAATTGAGCATAATGAGGATGTACAGTATGTGTGATTGAATTGAAATGAGACAACATTGTGAATTGGCACCATGTGGTTACTCAGAATTGAAATGAAAATAAATCATTTGGATTTATTATAAACTTCTTAAAACAGATGTGTTGATTTTCACTGCTGGTTTCGCACCAGATTTAGCTTAAGCTAGTTTTTTTTATCGGTGCTGTGGAGATACAAAGTCCATCTGCTGTGACTCACTGCCATGACATTAACAAAAAAAAGTTATCATTTGTATTGATGATGAAATATGATGTGCAGAGAACATAAAGTCCTCAACCTAAGAAGAAATATTGATCCCTGCATGGCTTTGTGGTGAACTGTGGACAGGACACCTTCCTGGTTGTTTTACTTATTGATGCTCTCCTTGGTCAGCCTGGCAGTTACCGTGGACGACCACCTGTTGGTGGGTCACTCTGACTGTGGAAAACTTCACCAGTTCTTCCAGTTAGGACCTGATTCCAGAACTGGACTTGTTTAGTTCTGGGACTCGTCTGATTAAAAACAAAAACTTCCAGCAGAAACCGCAGCAATGTCATTTGTGCTGACTTGGCTGCAGTTGGAGACAGAACAGAACTTAAAACACAAACCCACCCTCATCAGAACCAAACTAGAACAGTTATCTGTCTAAATAAAGTACAGAACATTCTGGTGGTCGGGAACGTAGACGAGGCTAAAATATTTATCTTTTAATCAAGCAAATTCTCCACTGACACCCCAACTTTGAAGAGCCACAAAGTTTGTTGAGAGCACTTTTTAGTTGTCAGTTTTATGGTGTAATTGGTCATGGATAAAGTTCAGCAACCGCACACTTCCACACTCTGTGTTCTTGGAACGACTTTCACAGGAAGATTTAAAAACAAACTATAAATCACCATGGCGCACATTTCTGTATCTATAATTCTAATGATGATACGGAGAGGCTGTTTTCAGTTGTGGCAAAGCAAAGCACTCGACGGGAGACAGATGCACAAGAAGCAGCCTAATGAGACGACAAGCAGCATCTGAAGCCCATAAGCACTTCTCTTAGATTGCATTTCCCTCTTATGTTGTGTCAGAAGCAGCAGGCTCCCGCTGATTGGAGATAACAGTGGCGGAGCTGCCGTAAGAATGTCTTATAAGGTAGATTTAACTCGAAAAGAGGAGGAACATAAACACTTTTCACTGGAACCTCCTGTCCTCTGGGTTTCCTTGTTAACTGCTGGCTCTGTGTGGTCATGTTACAGCGGCGCTGCGTCGGTGAGCACTGGGGATATAAAAAATTGTCAAGATAGCGGCGCTCCGGTGCAGATGAGACAGGTTTGTGTGCAGATCTAGCACATGTAATTGTGAACGCTTCTCCTGAGAGCTGACACTGCTGCCAACATGTTTTGATAATACAATTAAGCTGTCTTGCAGTAGTGGTTTCTGAAATGGTCGCGCTGAAAGGATGTATTTATAAAACTCGGCTGAATTGGACACATTTTGATGGTAATTTGTTGGAGATAAAAAGCTCTAAATTACTCACTGGATTTTCTGACAGGTGGCTTTGACTTAAAAGACTGTTAAGGAATACATTTTTCTCTTTAAATGCCTTCAAACTACTATTTTCCTCCTGGAAAAACATGTCACTTATGAATATTGCAGGCTGTCTCTCATGTACAGTTCACCGTCCTTATCATTATCACCTCCTATCATGCATATTCCCTCCGCTGGTAATCTAACAACATATTTCAGAGGGAAACCACAGAGGCGATGGTGATTTTACATGTAAACATTTTAATACTTCATAACAACATAAAGTTACAAACTTTTGGCCGAGAGAATTGTCCAAAAGGTTTAGGAAACAGACAAGAGTTACTTAAACTAGATTGTGTTGGTTGCAAACATCCCACCTTTTTGTCAAATCCTGTTTTTGTTTGAGCATCATTAGTCGTGTTTCCATTGATCTAGTGGAAACGATGAAAACATTAACGGTATGTGGATGATGGCGTGGCATGTTTTTTTTTAATGATTAACCACTTGAACAAGTTTATTCATGTGTGATTTTAATTGCATTTCTTAATTAATGGAAACACCACAATTGTGAAATTGTGTTTTTGACATTAGTGGAATATCAACACAGTTTTTCTCACGTTTGCAGTGGGAACACAGCTACTCTACTGTTTGTAAGTTCAGCTCACATTAAATCTGGTTTCATCTCCTCCACCTCTGATTTTGTCTTTCTTGGATGATTTCATCCCTTCGTCCCTTTTCTAATTCTGGCCAAATCTCTGTTTCCCTCCTCACTGTGACTTTCTCTGCCAGAGTTAATTGTTTTCTG
The DNA here is from genome assembly GCA_010277075.1 of Poeciliopsis retropinna. NCBI lineage: Eukaryota > Metazoa > Chordata > Actinopteri > Cyprinodontiformes > Poeciliidae > Poeciliopsis > Poeciliopsis retropinna. Next base: position 148,951 of record VMRM01000042.1, read on the forward strand.
CCTCTTTTCCTCCTTTGTGTCGTCTGTTTGATGGAATCGGAGAAGCTCTCATTGTCTCTGCTGCGGGGAGGATTGGGATGGCAGGGATACGGATGGGAAGCCAGAGGCTGACTCCGTCTTCAACACACGCAGTCTGTGGAGATAACGGTGATGCATGTAGTTAGAAACATTCAAACATGCCTTTACAGAGCCACACACAAAGCGCAGCAGCCTGATGTTTGCTCTCTGATTGACCCTGAGACACGGTTGATAAACATGCGTGATCAATGCTTCCACCTCCACCCAGATGAGCCACTTTAATCTGTGCTCCAAACGATGCTTCCTTCCCTGCAGTGCTGAGCCAGTTTTTCTATTTATGGAGAGGTGTTGAGCTGATGTGAGATGATCGGAAAGCGCCTCACTCCCGTTGTGAATCTCCTTGACGTGTGTGTGCGTGTATGTGTGTGCGAAAGCTGGCATGTTTACAAGTCAGCTTTTGAAATTGTCCAGGTGTGTGTCTGCATACGAGCTTGACTTTAGGTTTGTGAAGATGTTTGTGCTAATCAGTGTATGTGTGTGTGTGTGCTTGCATTATGGATGGAGGGGACATCCACCGGAGCCAGCATACAGAGAGCAGATGTGCTTCCAATAATGACTAAATAAAGATGCAGGGAAGCACCGGCAGCCAAACTAATCAACGGCTTGAAGTGAACAACTTTCCTGACAGAGACGGTTCTGAGGCTTCCAGTGTTTGTGACTGAACGGACACATCTGCTGGTGTTTAAGCCCCATGTGTGTAATAAGAACAGACACACTCTCTGATATTACATTTACTTCTGTTTGGCTACATTATTTGGTCTGTGAGTTAATAACACGCTGACATATGGTGTGTTTCCAGACTAAATGGTGGATTTGTGGCCAAACATTAGAACGGCATTAAGGTCGGATTACTGCATTGTGCAACTCAGCTTAACTTTTAGCTGCTGTGCACAGAACAGGCATCATGTTCAACTGATTTACAAACTGTGTTTTATTTCACCATATGCCTCCTGCCCTCTTAACTGCATCAGAAGTAAATGAAAAACCCAACATCGTTCCTTCACCTGACGGCCCTCGTCTTGTGTTTTTGGCAACAACAACTTTCCAAAGTCTTTGAGAAGTTTCATTGAAAGCACCTGCTAATGCTGGCAAATATACAACCCCCTCCCCAACTGTTTTCTATTTAATAACTCTCATTGGGGGAAATTTGTCATCAATCCAAAGTGGAGTCAAAGAGATGAAAAGCATCCTGCAGAAGTGTCTCTGGGAATTATTGATACTGTTTCAAAGATGCAATCAGGTAATTTGTTGCGACATTTTGTGGTTCAGTTGCCACAAAATGAATCATGTGAGGATTCTGTCTCATTGCATTTAACAACGCTGATACAGAAGCAGCTTCAAAGGCTGAAAGGCTTTTTGAGTGGAGTTAGGAACATGACCATCATCCAGGGGAACTAAAATTGTCTCCCATCCAACACTCTACTTTATAAAACTTCATTTAGATTCAGAAGTAAAATTGAGTCCATTTGGAGTCTCACTCAATTTGCAAATGATGTAAATGTAATGTCCAGCCAAGGAAAGAATCTATGATTCTGAAAAATGAAAATCAGCGTTTATGTATTCATGGACTGGGGAACACTTATCGAGTTGGTCTGGCCCATCTGCGGCCCACACATTTCCACAGTGAACTGGATAACTGAGCTGAAGTGTTTGACAGTTCAGGAACAAGAGATACTGTCAAGAGAAAAATGGAGCACACCTTTACTGATTCAATAGGATTATGGGAGGAAATCAAACCCGCTTAATTAACTGATCATCTTCTGTGTGAGCAGGTCCTGCACCTTATCCCAACAGAAAGCTAATGTGGAACGACATTAGCAATAGATAGAAGTAGCTAATGCTGCCTGTCAATGTGGAAACGGTTGAAGTTTATTCTGCAGAGGGAAACAGACATCTATTAACTACATCAGGGGTGTCCAAGAAAAATCAATCTGGTTAAAGAAAGTAACTTTACCGTTTAAGATTAGCATTTTAAAGGGTAGCTTGTTTTGAGCAGTTCAATCAGAAAGTTGCACCTGAGCAACTAAACAAAATTCTGTTTTTCCACAATGAACTGCTTTATGTTTGGGGAAGTTTTTGCAAATTTCTAGTTGCAATATTTTCCCCGTTGCAACCTTAAAGCACGGTGGTGGATGCAGGGTGATCATGGCTTGGTTACAGCCACATAACCTGGACACCTAGCAGTCGTCGTCTTCTGCATATGAAGGTACTGAAAAGTCAAATGTGATTCCATCAGTCCACAGTGAAACATTAAAACACAAACAGACTGACTGAAATAGGGAAGGATCAAAGTTTTGCAATGACCTAATTAAAGTCCAGATCTCAGTCAGATTGAAATGCTGATAACATGTGACTGTTACCGTCTTACATTGTTGGAGAAAAAGCTATTTCTGCAGTCAGTAGTAGTTGCAGACTGAAGATAAGACAGATTGTCTTATCTTCAGGTCAGAAGATAAGACAACCTGTCTTAGACAGGTAAGAACTGAAGATTGGACTGTAGATATGTCCAATATCTACAGTCCAATAGACTGTAGCACTGACCTGAAGATAAGACAGATTGTGTCCAGGACGTGTGGGGTTTGCAGAGCTGTTATAAGTCCTGGATGGAGGAGAGGTCAGCCCTGATGAGCCTCTCTGCAGACCTAATTGGTTGTTGTCGTTGGGTCTGTTTTGTAGAATAAGACGAGTTAAATGAAGAGGAAACATTTTAATGTTGGGAGAAGATGTTAACTTCCATCATTAGTGAACATTTTAAACACTTTATTTATAAACCGATGACAAAATGAAAGCATAACAGGGTAATAAAAGTTGCTGTAATTCAGTTTCTGGTTGACACACAGACTATGATCATTATATTAAACCACTTAGCCAGTCCATCAGGGCGTTTCTTTAATTGTCTCGGATGTGTGCTTGCTGTGTTTACTGTTACGGTTCTGGATCCAGATGGGTCCTATACAATCTGCACCAGTGGTTTTAAACGCTGAGCTTAGTTCTCCCAGTCAGGCTGCAGTTTGTATATGATACATATTTGAGGTTTTGCTTTTGGAGATGCTGTGTGGGAACAAGGTCACAATTTTTCTGACTAACCATAAAAATGCCTGACTCATAGGCTTGTTGAGTTTTTCATACTGTATTTTTTCTGATGGGTTTTTGCTGCTCAGAAGACGGGGTGCACATGTGAACAAAAATACAGCCTCTACAGTCCAATATGTGTGGATCAGAACATCTTCACTCTGCTGCTGTTATCCGTCACCAAGTCTCTATAGAAATGTTGCCTTTATTCTAATAAAATAATAAAAGCTGTTTTACAAGTTAAGTAAACAGCTTTCTGGACAAATACAGTTCTGACTGCGAACAAAGAGATTAAAAGACTTCGACCTGCACAAAGAGAGAGAGACATAAGATCAGAGAAAGATGAAGCGATAGAGGAAGGGAGATTAAGAGACAGTATTATAGTTCCATTAAAGCTTTCTCTTTCATCAGTTTGCAGACTGCACTTCTCTCTGTTCATGTTTCATATTGATTCTCCTCTATCATTTTCCAGAATTGAAACATTCCTGCAAGATTCTGAAGAACAAATGCCAGACACACGAGTACATATGTTTTCCTCAAAGAGAGTTTGTCTGCATTCAACATCTAGAACTCGATTGAAATCTTTAGTTGAGTTAATTGCAAGACCGCTAATTAAATAATCACAATTAATCATGTTTTAATTCAAGCAACAAGGAGGACAGACAGACTGTGGATTTTGCTTTGAAGAAAGACCAGAGCCAAAAAGTGACTCTAACCTACAGCCATGAGATTCAGAGCGTGATCGAAACACTGAATGCATGGATGGATACCTGATCAGTGTTCAATGTCTGCCACGAAGAGAAGTGCATAGTGTCACACAAGTTCAGTTATAACTGTCTGATGATGTAAATCTAGAAGAGAAGCGACAATAAGTATTTGTGGGTACCAAGAAAACACAAACTAGCAGTAGTGTGAAAGTGCAGTTTACAAGAGCAAAGGAGCCAATGAGCTGTTGCCAGGAATGAGATGAAGGTGGGAAAGATAAAACAGAGAGGTATTTTGGGAAGTATGAGAGGAAAATCATGCCATTCTGGGATCTTTGTGTCTTTTTATCCCCTTAATGTCTTTAATTAAAGGCAACAGCATTGTTGCTGTGCTCCCTTGGAGTGTCATTAGCAAACCAAATCTCAGCTTGGAAACACACTGATAGAGGAGGAAGGGTCAAAACTTCTAATGATGAGAGGAACGCAGCGTGAGAGGAACGTACAGATGGGACGAGGGAATTCATCAAGGCCGAAGGAACGCTGGAAGTCGAGCTAGACAAGATGAGTGGAGTTATTAAAGGTGAAAGAGAGCTGGAGGCCGGGACAGAGAGACGGACACATGGGATGAGGATGATGGAACGGGACGAATAGATGGCTGGAAACGGGAGAGACAGAGGGAGGGGAGAGCTTGGTGGGGGATTTGTGGATTTTAACTTCAAAAGGTCGAAGCTGAAGAGGAGACAGGAGGCCACGAAGAACGTATTGGTGAGCTAAATGTGTGGGTTTCCTGACACATGACCACATTACGCCAGCAGCACGTTTAATCAATCTGATGTCCCTGCACACTGCTGCAGACCTCTTCTCATATGGGAACACCAACAACATCAGATGGATCGATGAAAGACGGGAAAACAGCCAAACTCTCAGATTCATACTTTTATACCTTAAAAATATAAGTATAGGCAAGTCACAGAGTAGAAGTTCTAGATAAATAAGGTCATCATATTGCAACAGAAAATCAATTAAAAGTCACAAATCCAGCACAATATCATGTAGAACTAAACAACCCAACATAGCGTGAATCTCTTCCTGAGGTGAATGCAGGAGCTATTCAGACATCGCAGAGAAAGCTATAAATATTTTATTATGTTTGTATTATCCTTCATTATTATGCAAGCACACAGTTTTACTGTATTATTCTTTGCTTAAAGCTTCACTAACATTCAGTTAATTACAATGACAACAACCTATGGAAAGTTTATACCAGCAACATTATGATTATTAGATTGATAATAAAACTGATTAATCAAGTATAATTAATTAGTGCTCAGCAGTGAAATGAAACACGGCTGAGCACCATTTTGATCCAGATGTGTTTGGTTTTGATCATTTCCTTGTGTCTATTTGCTCCATGGGCATTATATGACTGGTTCAGCCCAACCACTGTTACACATGGGATTAAAATGAAGCTGAAATTTCAAAATAAAAGCCTCAATATCCCTCTCAGCCTTTTCCTTAAAATAAGTATTTTAGCTATTTCTTTCTCCCATGTTAGATCATTGCTTTGCACTGCCTTCACCAAAATATTAGCAAAATATTAGCACTAGCATTAGCCTTTTTCCTTTTAGCTGCTTTTTATGTAATATCTCTGCTTAGTATACAGAATGAAGGAAGTCAATGTAAAACAACATGCTAGCAACAGATTTAGGCTAGCATTAGCATGTTGGCTAATTTTAGCTAGTACACTAATTTTAACATACTGAATGAAGTAAGTCCATGTTACTCAACATGCTTGTGACTCTCCACATGCTGTGAGCACGTTGGACCTTACTTTAGCATTGATGCTAATTTAGCATCAGAACACTTGGTTCCAACCAATGGGAACACTTTGAGCTGCCATACATGTTTTGGTTTATTTTTTTGTTCACTTCTTTGTGCATTTGAATCTATTTCTCTTTCATCTGTACAAGTCTGTTTTATCTCGGTTTGCTGTTCCTTTTGATTCTTGGTTCAGCCTCTTTCCTGTTAGTCTCTCTCCATCAGTTTCCCTGCTTTTCTTCTGCCACAGCTGTTCCACATTTCCTCTGATTAGTTCCTCTGGTTCTCTGCGGTTTAAGTTCTCATTATATTATTAAAGTTCTCTGTTAAACCACAGTTTTTCTCTGCATTTTGTTTTTTTTATAACTGTAAACATGACAGAAAGCCTGATTTGAAGTTTTGAATCACAAGCTCAGGCTTCCAGAACCTTTTGCATACAACCTGATGAACCAGGAATGAGTTAGAATGATTATGCAGTCGTCTCTTTCCATTGTAGGTATGTTTCATTAGAAAGTGCCATCACAATTCAAAGCTTTGTCTGCTAAACAGGTTTATGTCACATCCATCTTAAAGTCAAAAACATAATGGAGAAGAGGCTTTTGTTACTGATATGAAGAGCAGCGCTCTTATCAAAGGAACTAGATTAAGCGAGATAATAGCTGCCTGTCCTTGAAAATGAAAAGCTCTTCAAAAACATTATTAAGGACTTGTTTCAATGTAGCCATTTTTTTGAGGGACTGGAACAAAAAAAAGGTCCCCTTTTCTTTGTTCCAATCAGGAGCCTCTTATATGAAGCACTTTGCCCAGCGTATTACCTCATTTAACCATTGTCTCTACTTATCAGACAATAAATCAGGCTGCAACAACACTGAGAGCTACTCAGGTTCCTGCCAGAACTTCTTTTCCAGGATTTAAAAAATTATACAGACATTTATTTGAACCACTTTTCCAGCAGTTTTGGAAAAATGTAGTACCTCACCTCTGAATGCATCCATACGCTGGGATGCTCGCTGCCTACTCCAAGTAAGCATTCTTTAAAAACTGCAACCACTGACAAAACCAGCTAAGCACCAGAAGCAATGGTTGGCCTAATTCGGTAAACATGTCCTTTATTTGGAATTAATTCACTGTCTGTAAACTGGCACCAGGGGGCAGTAGTGGTGCTAATGCAGTGAGGGTTACAGGAAGAGTAAAGTGATGAAGTTACAGGCAGTTTCTGGAGACTCTGACGGTCCGCTAAAAGCAACACCACAACACCTTTAGCTTCTGATGTCTCGCTTGGATGTTTTTACAAATGAAAAAACTGTAAACTGAAGAAATTTGCTCAGTAATACATCGTACTGATAGAAACTGCACTCGCCTTATAAGTGGTGTTTTTGTGCTTCGAAAATTCCTTGCTGTTATCATTTATAAAATAGATTTAAAACATCTCTGTATTGGCTTTGCTTTGACTCTTTGTCCTCTAACCATCTTTTACATCCACTCTGCAAGATATAGTCATCTTGGGTTCTAATATGCTCCTGTAAACATACACCACGGCTCTTCGACACAATTTTTGCCAATTTTTCAGATTGATGCACTCCAAAGAAACGTAATCTCTACTTCTGTTTTCCATTTTGCATGGCTGTCTCTCAGTGCTGCTATCTTGTTTCATGCTTGTGAACTTTGAGATGAAACAGATATCAAAATAATATCTTTGTGAAGCAATTGGAAGTTTTAAAAAAGCAACACAGCAAAGATATAACTTGAAAACATTCTTTGATTATATATGTTTTTAGATGTGGTTCCATTGTGTTTTGGTACCGGCTGCAATATATTGTTAGTCTGGACTTTATCTGCAGAACTCTATTAATGTATTCACACCATGATCAGACTTGGTTACAAATCACATTGACCTTACAGTGAGTTCTTCTCTCACCATTCCTCTTGTCCCTGAACACAAATGACGGCGCCTCAGCAGATCCATGTGGTTCGCCTCATCATCAAAACAAGACGAGTCTGAGAGGAACATAACGGCTTACCTTAGATGTTAGGAACAGAGCAGCTAATATCTTTGCAGACCCCATACATCCTAGACACAAACTGTTTAGACTTTTACCTTAAGGTCAGTGCTAGAGAGCATTGTTTGCAGCCACCTGGCTGTCTTGCTAATGAACACCAAACAATCTTTTTTTATCATGGCTGCACTGTGGCACAGTTGGTGGCACTGTTATCTTGCAGCAAGAAGATCCTGGGTTCGATTCCCAGCACGGGGTCTTTCTGTACAGAGTTTGCATGTTCTCCCTGTGCATGGTGGGTTCTCTCTGGGTTCTCCGGCTTCCTCCCACAGTCCAAAAACATGACTGTCAGGTTAATTGGTCTCTCTAAATTCTCCCTAGATGTGGGTGTGTGTGCATGGTTGTTTGTCCTGTTTGTCTCTGTGTTGCTCTGCGACAGACTGGTGACCTGTCCAGCGTGACCCCGCCTCTCGCCCTGAATGTTAGCTGGAGATCGGCACCAGCAACTCCCGACCCCACTAGGGAGAAGGGTGAACAGAAAATGGATGGATGGACTGACGCTTTACACGTTTGCAAAAAGCTTAAGTTATATTCCTTGCAAGAACATAGCAAAAAGCTGATTCTGAACCTTACTGCATTTATTTTATGTGTTAGCGCAACATACAGTAGAGCATAATTGTGAAGCAGCATCAGATAAAAAAAACATTAGTTTTAGTCAGTTGATGGTAATCAGGATAAACTATAACGCTAAAATAATCTCAGATGAATCAGAGATGCTTTCATAAATGCTCTTCTTTTAGGTTTTAGATCAATAAGTTTCCCGTTCCTTAAGAAAAATCTGACTATTTTAATATTGTATGCTTAATTTATTGTGGAGTAAGTAAACAATATAATTATTTTGTGATTTTTAAATCTTATTTTTAGCCCTAAAGTCTGGTTGGCATGATGATTTTAGCTGGCACAGCATGTGGACTGATTAAAATACAATACTACTTAAAAAACACTACAGTCAATTAAATGCTTTAGTCAAGTATTATATTTAAATTTTACTCTTTTGTGTAAATGCTTGGTCAATCAGAAACCCGTATTTGCAAAAGAAAACTTACTTGAGTGCAAAATTCTTAAAATAATTGTGGATCCTTCAGATTACAGTGCAAAACCTACAAAATTAAATAAAATTTTATTAAAAAAAAAAAAAAAACATGGAAGGTGCCTGACAGAAAAATAATTGGCTGCTGTAAGAGACTGAAGCAGTGGGTGGGTGTCTGAAAAGAGTTTACAGTGGCAGCCAGCTGTTAACAGCTGGACGTGTTTCAGGTCAGAATATTAAAGACGCCACAATGAACGCCACACTACTGAGCTTTAAAAGGTCGGCGAGCAGCCATGCCTACCACAGATACAGTAAGGCTAATTAAAATACAATGAATATCTCTAAGACTGGGCTGACACAATAATTCAGGAGCTCCATCAGCTTTTCAAATACAGCAGGGGAGATGTTGAACCAACATACCTTCATTATCAGACCTCTACTTTTTACATCTGGAACTCTTTTGAGCAAAATCGTTAAATTATGGTTATTATCGTTCTGAACATGGCATGTGTGTTTCAGCCCAGAACTCAGAGAAATCAGGACATTCTGACCTGTTGCTCTGGAGAGTAAAACAGTAGACCCAGTTTATCCAGAACTGGGGCGCAGATAGACCCAAAAATAGTGAAAAATACAAGCAAATTTGCATCAGCAGAGTCCCGGTGGCTTTGCATGGAAAGCCTCCGCATATGTTTGATTCTGCAGCCAGAACAGAAAGTGGATTGTTTCATTATGACTGCATGGTGGTGTGCTGCTTGGTGAGCAGTCTCCCTCCAGAAGCAAAAACTCAGTTTTAAATCTGAGCTCATTTGGATCTCTCCGTGTCAGTTTGCATGTTTTCCCCCTGCAGGTGTGTGATTTTTTTATTTATTTTTTTGGTAGTCTGCTCCTTCACAAACACACCTGGCAGTGCTAACGTTGCCTCGCTGCACTCTGACTTCAGTCTGAAAAGTCTGCACAAACCCATGAGGGGAATCTGAAAGTTAATCAGATACTTGGGTCAAAGTTAAATAACATAATTCTGTCAGAATCTGATATGATGTGAAAAAGTTCAAACAGTGACAAGGCCAGATGGTCCTTATTCATGTAAGCAGACTGAAACTCTCTCTCTATTTAGAATTTACCAGATTATATTTTTACTCACTTGGATTTTCATCTCAATGCAGCTGATTTTCAAATGCAAATCATGATATTTGCCTTTATTTATTTGTCTTAATTGTAATGGACTTTGACTAATGGTTTCTATAATAGACGTTAGTTGCCTATTTTTATCCATCCACCCATCTTGCTTTTCCAGAGTCGGGTGGTGGGAGTAGCAGGCTAAGGAGGCCCAGACTTCCCTCTCCCCAGCTACTTGTTCCAGTTCTCTGGGGTAATCGCAAGGCGTTCCTAGGCCAGCTGAGAAACATAGTTCTTCCAGTGTTTCCTGGGCCTCCTCCTGGTGGGACATGAACACCTCAACAAGGAGGCGACCAGGAGGCACCTCAACTGGCTCCTCTTGAAGTGAAGGAGTAGTGGGTTTACTCTGAATCCCTCCAGGACGACTGAGCGGCTCACCGTCTCTCTAGGGGAGAACCAGACACTCCACGAAGAAAACTCATTTTGGCCGCTTGTATGACCGAGAGCTCATGACCACAGATGAGGAACGTAGATCGACCAGTAAATCAAGAGCTTCGCCTTTTTTCCTCAGTTCTCTCTTCACCACGACAGACCGGGCTTAAAGGAGGAACCGGTTCTTCTTTAAACCCGCTTCACTGCGGAAAACAGTTCAAACATTTTTAGCTGTAATATTGAGGTTCTAATAATAACATGCAGACCCGATTGTTTGGAGTGTGGCGTGCGGATCGTCCTGTTCAACAGGTCGTAACCGTTCCTTTAAGCGCTCTGGATGCCAACATCAGCGCAGTGAATTGGATGCAGATGGTTGATTTTAGCCACTGAGGCTCAGTGACCAGATGGCTGATGGGTGTTTGGGTTGTTTTGGGATGTTGTCCTGTATAAAGGTGAACCTCTGCTCCAGTCTTTTATCCTCTAAAAGGTTTTCTTTCAGGATTGCTCTGTATTTACCTCCATCCATCCTCCCATCATGTCTGACCAGCTTCTCTTTCCCTGCTGAAGGAAAACATTCAGGCTGAAATTTGATAAACAGGGAACCAGTGAAACTGTTTCAGAACCGGTTCTGATGTGATCGATCCATTTCTGTAACGTTGGTTTGATGGATTTTCAGGCTCACTGGGAATATAGTTTACTTTTTTAATCAAATATTTTAATTGATCAATCAATCTTCCTAATTGAATGTTTATAATTTACATAGTTTTGTAATCACCTTTTCAGAAAAAACATTTAATATTATTGTTAATATTAAAAAAATAAACATTATTCAACATCTTTACTGTCTTTTTACTATAATACATGCTGTTTCATATACTACGGTATTTGATACTTGGGGAAAAAAATCATCTTTCACTGGGTTTTGTTCTTGGAAAGTAAATGTACATCCTTTCTTGTAAGAGCTCCTTTACCTTCCTGCAGGTGTGCAACAAAAGATAAAAGGATGCAGCTTATTTCATCATGTTCCATTGGTATACAGTCCTTTGTCTTCATGCTGGCTCCTGCCCTCTGCTTTACAGCACTGCAGCTCTGCAAGGTTATTTTGTTTCTCATCTTATGGACCAGATTTAAAACTGCTTCGTTTTCTCAAGGCATTCTTGGGAATGCACAGTTAATTGAAGCCTGGCTGAGAGATACAGAACATCACCCTATCACAAAATCAGCCTTTGGTCATCTCTACCTCTTCTGAATGTTGATACTTTGATACATGCAGTTATTAGCAGAGGGTCACATCTGTTTATGGCCTCCATCCGTCTCCTGTTTCCAGGATTTACAGCTTTAATTTGTTTTTTAAAAGCACTTCGACTAGTTTTCCACACGAAAAGGTTGATTTGTAACCTTTTACATGAGGCAGCCTCATATTGAGACCAGATAGTAACTCTGACCCCCAGGCAGTAAGAGTGGAATTGCATGTTAACATCAGTTTAATGATCAATTTCTCAAAGAAGGAGGCAGCATTAGATTCTTCTTCAGGAAACTGAAAATCAAGAAGTGTGTTTAAAATTTAAATCTAAGTGGTTGAGGTGTGTAGATTAGGTTACAAAAAAAAAGAATTACTTTTTAACTCTAAATTTATTTTTGTGACTGAGAAATAATCACAAAAACATTATTCTCATGTCAGAGGCTCATTGTGTACACTTTAAAATCTGGGGCAGGAAAGCAGCTTATTTTTACTGAAATAATTTTCACTTATTCTCTCAGCAGGAATTAAAACACATGGTTTATATTTAATGCTTCATGCCTGAAGAAAAATTGCACTTTGTAATCTTCTACAGTTGAGATTTTCCCACTGATGTTTGCCAGGTTTTGTTAGATTTCTTTATTTTATTTTTTTTCAGTGAAACTCATGATGAGTTTGCAGAGCTTGTTCCCAGCAGGAGGCCGACCTGTTCACAGCAGGATGGTGATGCTCTGCTACCAACATGTCTGCTCTTCTGGCTTTTCGTACTTCTCTTGAAGAATAATTTGAGTTGTTCTGAGGTTATGAGGAATATCAGTTTGGATTTAAATGCAGATGCTTGATAAATAAAGAAAGAGAAAATATGACAGAAAGGGAGAAAAAGCCTAGTTAATTGATCATCTGGGGTATTTTTTAACATTATATTGTAAGTAAGTTACTATAGCCACACCCACAAATTGTAGCTTTAAGTTGCATAAAACCTGATATGTATTTTTAATGTAAATACATTTGGAATGTATTTACATTAAATCCTCCATAACTGTGTTAAATGTTCATCTCTGAAACTAAGTGCATCAGAAGTATAAATAAAAACTTTAAAGGATCAGTAAGCTAACTGTAAGCTAGGCTCATTAGCAGGGACTGCTACTGAAGGATAAAGGTACACAATGAATACTCAGAGTATTTATTTTTACCAAATTCAATAAAAAGATAGGCAACAAGTATTGTTCAGTTGTGCTCGATGTACAGCAGTTGCACAGCTAGTTGTTACAGGAAGTTAGAAAATGTCAGCTTTTATTGAAAAAGGCCTCAGAAGCCAAACTAAATCTTCTCTAATTTGGTTTATTGGTTTCATATTGACTTCAGACTTTGTACAAGTTAACAGTTAAGCATTTAAGATTTTGAGTTTGGGGATGTAGAGAGGTTAGCCTTAGCCACATTAGCTTCAGAATCTCACTCAATGGTTCTGAAACGTTGGGGAGCTGAAACAGGATAAAACATTTTGTCTGTTTTTGCAGTTATCATAACATTCAGACTTCAACATGAACTATTTTGCAGTCTGCAGAACTGACTGCAGTAACTGAAACAAAGACATTAATTCAGCGATATAAATCATCAGGCTTTGTTTATGAGCCGTAAACAAGTTACAACAACAGGATTTCCAATAAATTATGATGGAATTTCTTACAGTTGTGACATTTCAAGTAATTTCTTTTTTCTTTTTTGGTTTTACTTTATGTTTTCCATAAAAGGCAACCGAACATTGTAGTGACAGAAGACAATCTCCTCTGCTTTAATTTGAAGGAATGTGGACAATATATTAGTGTTTCCTGCAGGGAGTTCATCCAGGCACATAATTGCTTTAAAATTGAGGGTCAAAATTGAGACGACTCATTTTGGAGAGACAAATTAAACATTGCTGAAACATCAGATGATGTCAGCATCTCCAGGTCACATGACACACCCGTTCATCAGGAGGCTGACATTTAACAACAGACCTTGGAGGTTAGTAATCACTTGTTCAGTCATTTGGTTTCTAAGAGCCTCTCACCTCCTTCCACTTCAGAAACACACCGCACCGTCACACACACACAGGCTGCCTTCACCCTAATCTAAGAAGCCTGACCCCACCTCAAGGCTAAAGTAAAACATAATTTTAGAGCGAGTTTTCTCTTAACCCTCATCCCAGAGGGTGAGATCCAGGACGGCGATAAGCCAGGCCTTTCGCTGTAGCCTGGATCAACCCTGACTGATGGCAGTGAGACCCGCTCTGAGGACGCCGCAGCTCGCTGGTGGGAGGCGACGTACATGAAGAGGAAGAACAGGAAACTAATTCCAGGTATCAGGATGGTGATATCCTGAGAAACTGCTCAAATGTTGCTCCAACCCCTTGAGGATATTTTAGATTTGTATTCTGTAAAAAATGTAAAAAATACTTCAAAATAAAAAGTGAAATGGACTTTTACCTATTTATGTTCAGATCTACTGCACAACCCAGACATGAGCAGAGGAAAGCAGGATGTGCTCACTGCTTAAATCATCCTTGCATCATTTTATTTCTCAGCAAATATCTGCTTTGAGGTTTGAAATATTGTACATTTGGACTTCAATGAATTCCCGCACCGTCACATAGAAACACACCTCTGTTTCCTGCAGGACTCTGCAGTCTGGATTTATGTTGCACGGATCTTCTTCCCGAGCGACTAAACGGTTTCTTCTCAACCAACTGCTGCTGCTGAGGTGCAGCTTTTAAAAAGCATCTCTGTCCTCCTGGGAATGTTCGTTAGAGAAGTGAGAACAACTGAGATTTTCTTTTACACTCATAATTAACCATCAAAATTCATAGAAGCTGAAATTTCTCATATGTGCTGAATGTCATTCAGATCGTTTGGTCACTATTTCCCCCCTGATGCCAAAGTTTAAGTTTTCCTCACACAGTAATCAGCTTTGGAAATGACTCATTTTTAATACAGTCAAGTTACTCAGAGTTCCATATTTTCTACATTTACTTTTAATAAAAACATCAACAGATGTGTTAGCTTAGTCATGTTTGCTGTTCTCAACGAATGTGGAAGAAGGTGAAACCTTTGGCCTAAAATGCTAAATGTTTCATGTAAATTAGATTTGCAGATCCCCTTGAATGCAACATGTTAGTGAAAAAACATGTTGGTAGTAACGTCATGCTGTGATTTTATTTTGAAGGGACAAAGAAGCTGATTGAAATTCTTTGGACAAAGCATGACGCCAAATGACTTGAGGCTGGGGTGGCTCTTCACTTCCTAGTGGGGCAAAAACCTTCCATAGATTCTGAGATGGGGGTTGGATCAAAACATTTTCATTTTATAAAACGGCCCAGTCAAAGTCCAGACCCTTAAATAAGAATTTGTGCTTTAAAAACGTGTTTACAGTCAAGTCTGACTTGCCCTTAGCTTTTCTGCAAAGTCAGGTTTATTAGTTTAGCACATTTCACCAATAAGGCAGTTCAAGGTGCTTTACATGGTAAATACATCAGACAGTAACCAATGAAACAAGTAATAAATTTAACATTTTGTCAAATGTGAAGTAAAATGAGCAACGATTTCAGTCCCCAGATGAACACAGGGAGTAAAAACTTGTTGGATTTGCAGAGCTTTGACTCGGGGAAGCTGAATGTTTTCACCTCACATTTTATGTGAAAAGCAGTTTATTAATTTATTTCTGCTTCATAATTCTGCTGTACTTTTTGCTTTTAGGAAGTGTGTACAAGTTCAAGGAGCGTGAATACTTTGTGCTTGGCTCTGTATTCCCATAATTAAAATTCTTTTGGCTCATTACTGGCTCGCACTTTTTGGTCTCTGATTTTTCCTCATATTAAGTGATCTCAGCAACAGTTTACTAATGCTGCCTGCAACTATGAGGGCACTTATATGCATGACATGTCTTACTTCCCACTTCAGAGGCCTTCACTACGGGCTTACAAGCATGACTTAGAGGCAGAATTAAACCGTGCAACATGAAAGAACTCAACTCTCCACAAAAAAATTGGCACAGCAAATTCCTCCTACTCAGGGCTTTGGATTGGTAATAAACTGTCTGCCACATCCCACACCGTGTTTTCCGTGTCTTTCTCTGGCGAAACAAACTGAGGCATCTTATAAATCATCGTAGGGTTTTCTACAGAATGAAAATAGCAAGCCTCCACTGCTTCATGTCAGCTTCCTGCCAAGCTGCTTGGCATTTCCATCGAGAAACTTCTGCGTATGCGTGCGCGCGCGTGTGTGTGTGGGGGTGTGTGTGTGTGCGTGCGTGCGTGTGTGTGTGTGTGTGTGTGGAAGTCAGAGGGTCTTGTGTTCTACTTTGCTACAACTTGGCTGCAGCGTTGGGAACATGGAGCTCAAGCTGTTTGTGGATCTTTGATGGACACGTTTGGCTTGATTGTTAGAATATGGCCGGTTTGAAGAACAGCTGAGAGGCATCAGCCCCGTTTTTAATCTCCTGGTGTCTCGTTGTGTCTGGCAGCTCTAACAAGCATGAGGTGTCCACTGTGTTGATGCCTTGACCTGTTGGCTGCTGCTTCATTAGACACCTACTGCACATCTCACTGTTCAGTCCTGACATGAAAAGAGAAGTTCAATTTGTTTTTTTCAGTGACCTTCTGTTTCAATTGGGTCGCTTCTAATTTTATTGAAATAATTACCTTTGTGTTATTCTTTTATTTAAGAAAACCTTGTCATTTTTGCTTTTGGTTCCTCTAAATTGGTTTTCTAGCTTTTATTTGCTTCTTCTTTTGAGTTTTATTGCTGGTTGGAAAACCAACTCAAGGTGCATTTCTGTTATTTGCTTAAATTTTCCTTCCTCCTATAATTTGTGTAACTGAGCTCCGCGCACACACCTGGTCTTTGGTTGCTGATTGTCTCTGGCACCTGCTGCTCCTTCACTCATTATTTCTGCCAGGTTTTCTTTCTCCACTGGTTTGGTCGTTTGTTCCTATTGAATCCAGCAGTACTTTTGGGTCCATCCTTGAAATTCTGGATTTTCTGCAGCTCCTTCAGTTCTGTGAGTGTTTTCTTTTGTTTTGTATTCTTTTCTGTTTTTGTGCTGTCACCTGCTGGTGGGCTGAGCCCACCCCTACCAAGCAGATCTTACATAAAAACAAATAACATTTGCTTTTTTGTAATATGTGTCACACAGGCTAAAAGGCAGTCTATAATTGAATCCTATTTTATTAGAAATCCATTTGAAGGGCTGTGTAAGCTAAAGAAGGACAAATAATTTAGTTATTTTCCTGCAGCAAACCAAATTACTGAGTTTTCTTTTGTTGTTGCTCAGTTTTGGATGTTTGGGGGAAATGAACTGTAATTTGAAAAAATGCTG
Source organism: Poeciliopsis retropinna (assembly GCA_010277075.1). Classification (NCBI taxonomy): domain Eukaryota; kingdom Metazoa; phylum Chordata; class Actinopteri; order Cyprinodontiformes; family Poeciliidae; genus Poeciliopsis; species Poeciliopsis retropinna. Next base: position 165,850 of record VMRM01000042.1, read on the forward strand.
CTAATTTCAACTGCTGTGACTTTATCTGGACTTTTAGCAGAAATGTTTTGATTGTAGCAGATGCTGCTTTTTCTGCTGGTGCAGAATTTTCTTCTCCCAGTGGAGGCCTTTAGTACAGGTGGTGAAAAGTTGACTGGTTTGCTTGACTTTAGATGCAAACACTGTGACGAGTCTTCCCTGCTATTCAAGCTCCTGGATGTCCAATAAATTAAAAAATGAATCTGTCCAGAAGCTGAGATGTGGGACAACAGCTGAGAATGAAATTGGGTTATCCCAGGTCTAGTTACTTGTGTCCATCTGCTTTTCCCTAAACTGCAATATTTGTTTTTCTTGCTTGTTGACAACTATTTTTACTTAAGAAGAACTGCTTTGTGTTGAAGGCAGAACCAGATAGATGCAGAAACTGGCTGAAAGGAATATTTGTTTGTTTGGTTTTCCATTGAATTGAGAGTAATTCAGTATTTGACTTTTCTGCTGCTGGTGATTATTTTTCTCTGTGCTGCTGATTTGGAAGAACTCAACTTAGATCTGAGAGGAAGCTTAAATAGCTGTTTATGCAGCAGAAATGTTTGCAAACGATTTCCCTTTGAACTGATATATCCAGTTTAATTGTCGACAAGAACATGTAAACAGAAATGCTCTTTTTAAAATCAATTCATTTTGTTTTGATGTGCACGTAAAACAAGGCTTTTATAGCTATTTGTCATCTTTAGATACTTGAGCTACCAAATTTGTTTTGTCTGATCCAAATGTGAAACTTCTGCCACAACAATAAACCTGGGGAGAAATTCATCTTAATGTCTTTTTAAGGTAAAAAATAAATAAATAATAATAATAATAAATCCATATTTTCTTATCTTAATGCCAGGATCTATGTTAGTATTCTTATCAACAGTAGTGCAGAGTAATCTTTCCAACCACTGTTTGACTATTTTGGTCAAAAGAAATTTTGTGCTGACTTTTGATCCTTTTTATATATATTTTGGGGGAAGCTGAGCTCAGTTTCACTTGCCTGCATGTCTAGCAGTTTATTACAGAAAAACAAAACTGACTTGGAGAGAACTGGGCTAATGGGAAAAATACCTGCAACATGGAGACGGTCTGATGCATAATCACTGGTATTAAGGGTTCAAATCTATACATTTTAAGTTCCAATGCTGGTTTATATTGGGTTAAACGGGTAAATTATCAGAATTACAGAAACACACAGGAAACAGAATGATTTGGTTGCCTGAGGTTAGCATCACTGACAAAACAGTTAAAAGGGAACTGGACCACTTTCACAAGGATTAGTACAAATCCATAAAATGAACTCAGTTTAGCAGCTCTTCAAATCGATCAATACTCTGTGCCTCAGTCTAAAAAGCCTCAAGAACAGATGAGAAACAATCTGGGGTTGAAAAAGCCACTTTTAGGGTGTTTGGATGTCTGTGAGAACAAAATGTGAGAACCTGGAACAGCGGTGACCCTCCCCAGGTGAGGCAGGCCCACCAAAGTTAGACATGGCAGTCATATTTGAGACACTTTTTAACATTCATCCTGTGTTCCTCATTTAATGCAAGAGGATTTGAGTCTGATTGTTGAAGAGAGATTAAGCCTGAAACGTCTGATCTCCTGTGGCTGACACCTGCTGTAAAACCGGAGCTGCAAGGAACATAGTCGTTATTTGTTCATCTTCAGCTTTTATCCTGCTTTTTCTCTGCTTCTGTTTTTCACCTGTTTTTATATTAATGTAATGTGACCTCAGATATCTGCTTGATAGCAGCTTTGTAATACAACTCACCATTGTCCCTAATAGAAGCTAACTGATCCAGGGCTCTAATACTGGAATTAAATCAAACTATGATTAAAAACAAATATTATTGTATTAACTACAATTAGATGCTATATTAATTGCAGGTTATTAGTTTCAAGATTGTTTCGCCGAGCAAACTAAATTTACTTACTACTGAATGAAACAAACTTTTTTTAATCTCATTTTATTTTACTGATTCTGTTAATGCTTCAAAAAGGCTATGAAAATTTAGTCAAAATGTTTTAAACAATCATTGCTTGATATTGTTTTAAAAACAGAAAAATCCTTAAATTACTCATTTCCATTCCCTAAATGCCTAGTGTCGCTAAAACGCTTCAAACCCAAAATTAGAAATAACTTTTAGTATTTTGATCTCAGGTAGTTTGTCCCTGTAGAAGTAAATGTATATTTTCTTATTGGACGACCTTCTGCAGAAGTTAAAGGCTATTTTCTGAATTTATCGGCCAGATATCGTGCTTTCTGCCCACTGTGTACGTCTGCATCCCTAAGCAATGTGTATTTCATGCTCTGACCGATACTTATGGTATTTGTCCACCGTCTTGTCTGTACTCATAAGTCGTGTAGCTGTGACTCTAATTAGCGTCACTCGTCATGAAGAGTTGAGGAAACCCTGCTGTGTTGAACCTGCTTGGTGATCTGGGTGCAAATAACTCAAACTGGTTTTAATAAAGTTTTCTAATGTTCATAAGATTTTGCTCACAGGTGAACACAGATGCATAGAAAACATGAAAACTGGAAACCTGGAGAGATGCCGCTTTGATATCATCTTTGTACGCTGGTTGAACATTTAAGCCCTGATCAGTGCCGACACATAAAACAGCCGATTTATTTGGACATGTGACATTTTCCTTGAGTGGACACTAAAAGCTTCAAGTGCTGCAGTTATCCGAGTCAATCCTTTGGAATCGGACACGTCTCCCTCTCCTTCTTTGTCCTTGCAGCTAGAAGAGCCTGATATGCTTTTTGTTTTGAGTTTCAGTTCAGAAAGACATTTTTTTTTTTTTTTTGAGGATGCAATCCTTTCTGAAAGCGGACTGTCTCTGAACTTCCTCCAGTAACTAGCCTCCCCCTCCTCTGAAAACCCATAACCCGGGTTACTTCAGCAGGGACTCCTCAGGATGACTGGCAGGCACCTCTAACCCTCCGATCCTCTGTGGTTAGAAGCTGAAAGATTATCCAGTGAGCAGCTGCCTCTATTTTTTTTTTTTTTATTTTTTGGGGTTTTTGAAGACTCTTCATCCATTTATCCCTCCATCAGAACCTCCTTTTGCTCTAAAACATACACAAACCTGCATGCATGCAAATGAAACTTCAACTGTGGAGGCAGATAAATGTGAAACTTAGATTTTCTTACTAATTTCGATGAAGCCATTGATCCAAGGAGCAAATAACTGTGTAGGTGTTGAGCTGTCATGATGTAAGAGATGATTTATTTTGCTCTCTGGAATGACAGATGAAGGCCTGGAGATGCATGGAGGAGAGATCAAAGAATGGGTGGATGGAGTGATGCATGTCGGGGAGGAGAGATAAATAATGAGGCCAGACTGACCTGCATCCAACCTGAAATCATGAATGCAAAGGGAAACAGACGATCTGAAAGTAAACCAAACATTACTTTGGTTTACTTTCAGATCGTCAGAGGGATTCAGAGGGATTCTTTCTATTCCTCTATGTGAGTTTAACCTGAAAAGGAGAAGTTCAGTACGACATGATTATGGGTTTCAGCACTTAGATTCAACTTGATCTGGAATAATTTATGATGTAGACGGAGCTGACTTCTCATTCTGAGTCTGTTTACAGCCAGAAGCTTCTCCCCTCTCTAATGTTTAAAACACCACTTCTTAGCTCTTTAGGCTTTTGTGAATCTCAAATCTGAACTTTTGACCCTCGTTTGACTCAAAAGTGGTTCATGTACAAAAGTTCAACTCCCTCGAGAAATTCCTTCACTGAAATGAGCTTTGAGAGAAAAGAAGCTGCCACAAACCTAAAGCAGAGATTAATAGGAAGGTTAAGAAGTGAACGAGTTTTCTTTCAAATTTTTATTTTTCTGTTCAATGATCTAAATCATCAGTCAGTGGTCCTTCACATTAATAACAGACAGTGAGTAACCAAGAAAATATATAAAGTGATCCTTACTTTCGACTTGGTATTTATACTTTAATTTGATGCATTGTGTCATTGACTTTGCAGCAATTTCTCATACTGAGCATGCATGCAGTGACAGTGGAGAGGAAAAACTCTCCTTTAACAGGAAGAACCGCCTCCATCACAACTGACTGGAGGTTTGAGCAGATCCACAAAAAAGAAACGGATGAACTGGTGCAGGATTATCAGCATGTGATACTGGTGATCACTCTGGTGTTGGTCTCTGCCTCCTGGGACCGTTTGGAGGTGATGTCTGACCTCAGACTGTTTAGTTCCTCAACAGCTGGGTTGAATAAATTATTATTTTTTTTTTGTGATTTGGAGCAAAGGCTGGTTTAGAGAACTACACATCTGTGTTACATTTCACATTCTGGTGATGAAATTGATCCCTTCCACCCTGTCCCTGAGGTCAGAGTTCAACTATTGATCACGTCATAGAATCACTCCTTAAAAATAATCAGAAATATCCCTTTAAAGTTACAAAAAGTTCTACCCAGAATATGGGTCAAGAGAGCAGCTGAGCAAAGGCAGCAAGATTATAATGGTGTCTAAACTTTAAAACAAAGATTTAAATAAACTTTCTCTTTTCTCCTTAAATGTGATATTTGTAAGATTTTAGAAGATAAAGAATCTGGTTAATTACTTATGTTTTTGTTCTGGAACAAATTTTCTCCCCTCAGGTTCAAGAACATGATATAGGCGTCTCTGTTTTCAGAGATGCTTTCTGTAATTAGTCCAAACCCATAAGAATTTAACGACTGGGTTCTCTGGAGTCCTCCTTTCAGGAAAAGTCACTGGAAGGTTAAACTCCTACTCTTTCTAAAGGTAAAGTGAAACGCGTAGTTTAGGACATTTTTCAATAAATCTAACATCTTCCACTTTGAAATGACTTTAATTTGTCTGCATTCAGTTAGAAACACCTTAAATCAGTGGAAATCTCATCCTAGACATTATATTAGATTTATCAGTTTATTCTTTGCATGTCTAGTGATCACATTATGTCCATAAAATTTCATCCTGAGGGCCACAGAGGGTCCTCGGTCCACACTTTTACAGCCAAAGCTCGACACAATCCTTTTTTTTTTGTTTGTTTTCTGACTCAACTTTTTTCCTTCCCGTATTTCTTTGTACCGTGTGTTGGTGTGTTTTTACATGCACAGGGGCCAATAAGTCTCTGATTCAGTGTGACTGATGGAAAATTACTTAAAAACTTGCAGCTCTTGGCATCTAAGCTGATTCAAACTGATTCAGATTTTGTTTACAACATCATTATAGCAGGAGGAATTAATTTGTGCAGTTGGCTCTTCAGGGCCAAACAGGCCTGGAGCCAGAGCTTACTCATTATTTATGTCACACAAATTTCCCCCAAATTGCATTTATGTGGTCTTTTTTGCATTTCAGAGCCAAAACAGATTATGTGCCAGTCCTCTGATGGTTTCAAACATATTACGAGTGTGTTTGGCTTTTAGGCTGCGTGTGCATAATGTCAGCAAACCTCTCTGTAAACCTGCGCTGGTTGTCCCATTGACGTAACGCTGCGTTTCTTGAGATCCTAATGAGTGTGACCTGTTGGTGATGGTAAATGTCTCTGGGCAACCTTTGAGACTAATGGGACGGATATTAATATTTTGTTGCGCAAGATGGAGATTACATCTTGCGCATGTAAGATATGACCTACATATTGTATTTGAGTCATTCTTCCTGGGAGCAACATGGTGGATTCTTTGCCGTCATTTGCTCAAGTCTTCTCCGTTAATGTTTCTGGGTTCTGATCCGTACACCTGCATCAGCTCAGATTTACACTTCCTCTCTCTGCCAAGCCATTGACTGAACGCCTCAGACTTGTTGAGCCAAATGATCCAGAAACACTTTGAGTTCAGTGAGGAAGCGTCTCATCCATCAGAGTTCTGTTTCCATGCAGTCATGTTGCAGGTCGTTGTTGCTTGTTAAAGTACCAAAGGTTAAGGTTTCAGCAGAACTCCAGTGTCTCTTGCAGGCTTGTGTGTTTTCCCCAGATAAACACAGAACACACACCGGGTCATCTGCATGATGTTAAAACATGATCCGTCAGAGCGCTCCACATTCTTCCTGCGCTCGGTGGTCCGGCTGTTTGGAGCCTCGGCTCGTTGTAGGAGCTCTGCGCTGCAGTCAGAGTTCAGTTGGTGGAACATGTTACACTGAGACTTTTCATGGACCCTGAAGTGAAACGTTGCTTTATTCGAAACTTGCCCTCACTTGTTTGTCTTCCACATTTTACTTTTGGACCTGGTCAGCCCTGAACAGTAAGGATGTGGAGACAATGCCACGAGAAAATCAGTCTACAAAACGGCTTATGAAGTTACCTGGCACATCAAAGATGAGACTTTTATCTCTATGAATCGTTTTAGTCATTGGTGAGCATACATGTAATTAATATCAAATATATATTTTAAATAATTTAAAGAATTTATACAGCAAATGACAAATGAATTTTAAGTGAATTCCGTACCCTTAAGCAAACTTCTGTCTCTACATTTAAAGAGTTTTCTTGGCAGAAATGCTAATTTACATGGTCTTGTTTCTTAGCACAGATCAGTCAACCTGTCTATAAGGCCGATGCTCAGTGAAGGCCTTATAAATCAACTTTATAGATTTTGAAACCAGCTTGGAAGTGTTGAAGATCATTGTTTTGTTGAAACGCATGTCCTCACTCTTCTTTCCACCGTTAAAACTGGCTCTGATGCAGCCCCACAGCATGATGCTGCCACCACCAGTATCCTTAGGTTGACTTATCTCGACTCCACCAAACATACTTGTCATTGTGGACAGTTTGCTCAGTCTTTGTCTGGTATCAGGAAACAAATGTTGTTCATGCAAATATATTCTTTATTTAATAATCCATTAAATGTCACAAAACACATTTCCAAATGCAACTTATACCTGCAGGGCTCTGATTTAATGTTCAGAGATTTTTCCTTGTGCATATGTAAATCTAATTTTTAAAATCTTTGCATGGAACGGTTGCACCAGTCGTCTCCCTCAGAGGGCTGGGACCTCTGGTTGAGAACCTCTCATTACTTCAATCATCCCTCCCTCAGGGAGAATTGTAATTTATTGTAACTCCCACTCTTCCTTTTCATTTTCTACCCACACTGAAACCTAACTCTATAGTTTCCATTTGCAGCACACTGTTGGAGTTGTAAGAATTACAGTAAGGATGTAACGCTTGAAGGATTCACTGTTTTATCCTTGAGATTTCTTTGCTTTTCCCCTCCTGGCAAAATGATTTTGATATTATTCCAAAGTCTTTCGTTCTCAGAGGAGAGAGGAATAAAAGGCAGCTGCTCTCTGATGCTCTGAAGCTGATATGACCCGTAGATCAGCTGCTGATTGGTGTTCAGTGGAGCTCACAACATGTTGACCCGACTCTCTCTGTACTCCACCGCTGACCATTACTGACCAGACTGGACATTTAGGGACCAGTCTCCCTAAATGTCAAAGCAGCACATTTCAAACTCAAAGGCATCTTTTTGGTTAAAACCTGGTGAAGAGGAGTATGATTGTGGGTTAAGAATCAAAGCCTTAAGAATATGAGTGATGGATGAATGAGTCAAATAGTTTTACTTTTTTTAAAATCTAATCCAAGGAGATCCATTCTACGTGATCTTGTTCTGTCCACTCTTCCATCAAGCCATACTTGTTAATTGTTTGATTAACAGGTTTGTTGTTCGTAGGTTGACGTCCATGTCTTTGTAGGTCTGCAGTTGCTCCATCCTCCCCAGGTTCAGAAGACTGAACAAAACTCTGAGATGTTGAAGTTCTGGATTTTGTTTCAGAGCCAAATCCTGCTGTAAAATTCTCCAACTTTCTCCTGGACTTTTCTGCTGGATTCTTTTGGTCTTCATAAGTTTTCTCTAACAATCCTCTGAGGACCTCACAGAATGGCTGTATTAATGTTGAAATCAAAATACACACAAACTTTGACAGTTGTAATAGAAAAAGCTTTTGGAAATGATGTGATCATTAATCTATTAAACCATATTGTCATTTGTTGTTTGTCTGACTCTAAGTATCTGGATTTTAATCTAGCAGTTATATTTTGTTGGTCATTTTCTGTCTTGGAACACAAACATGACTGACTCTGTAAACTTTATCTGCACTGTGTGCTGAAGACACAGTGCAGGAAGGGCTTCGGTTAAAAAAACAGTTGCGTTGAAATGAATTTCTGTTCAGAAAATAAAATGTCATCCTCCTCAGTTGTTTCACAGCGATAACTTCTAGATAAGGATGAACAGAGAGCCAGGGAACATCATGAACATGATGCATGTCTATGCAGGAGCATTACTGTCAGGAGTCAACAGATGGCGGGATGTAACCGGATCATTTGTATGCACCAGCACACACACGCTCATACACACACACAGACACGTACGCATGCACGCACAGCGGGGACCGGCAGAGTACACAGCGAGCTTTCAGAGGACGGAAGGATTCTCTGCTCTGCTGTGATTAATGGGCTGATTGAGGTTGGAGCCAAAATAGGGGGTGGGCCAGTTTGAAACCCACTAATGAGGTGATAATGGAGAGGTGGGTGGCTGAGGCCACCACCCTGCAGAATGGTGGAAGCGAAGCTGGGAAGGCTTTAGAGGCAGGAGGGAGGAGAGCGCGCTCTCTGAAGGGAAGATTTGTGTTTGTTTTTTTGGCTAGTCTGAATGCTGAAGGTGCACAGAGGCAGAGGGAGGCTTTTCTTTTATTCAGAAACACTAAAGCAGAGAGTGTTGCACTGCAACTGTAGGTGGAGCAGGCAGGTGGTAGTTTCACATGATGAGGGGGTTTCAAACTGTGATTGCAGGTTTTAGAATGAGGTACTGCGGGTGTTCTGCAACCGAATGGAGGGCAAAGCAGCGTTGTAAGAACTATAACAAAATACCTTGTTTGTGTTTAGCAAAAGATCAATAAGTTTAGGGATAAAGAATGGTTTTGCAATTCATCAAATTGACAGTCAGTGTTGTTTGGTAGAACATTAAGAGTCTCTAGAGATAAAACTCCTAATTTTCTTCTGTTTCCGTGTTGGGATTTGGATCCTTTGCACTGGACTCCATCTGTTAAAACTTTAGTGGCCCATAATGCACATTACAAAGACGGCTGGTTTAGTGGAGTTGGGTTCTGCTGAGAGGTTATGAGCAGTTAATGGGTCTGCTTCCTAACAGCCGGCTGGCGGATGACCCAGGTAGAAGTGTTAAAGTGACGAGGGTGGAGTTTATTCTCCTTGGAGAACACAGCGATCCGATGCCTTTAACAGCGGACAACGGGAAGGACGTAAAATGGAACCAGATGACCTACTGTTTTAATGAACAATCTGGATTTGACTATTTTCTGCGGTTTTCTTGACTTTAATTGTTATTTTAGAGAACATTTTTATGTTCATCTGCCACATAGTGGAAGTCTCTAAATATATGGAGAATATGCAGCTTAAAACACAGTGGAAACTCCACTTATGGGGCAAACAAGTATTTGATACACAGCTGATTAAAGTTTTCTCGCTTGTAAAGAATGGAGAGGTCTGTCATTTTTATTATAGAAACACCTCAGTTATCAGACAGAATCTAATAAATCACATTGTATGATTTTTAAAAAATGACATCATATTTTCTTGCATTAAATGTTTGATACAGTGGAGAATTAGAACTCACTATCTGGTATAGAAATCTTTATTTATAGCTGTTAGAGGTCGGACATTTTCTGTCATCAAACTGTTTACTGATTGCCGTGGAGCCCATCCATCCTGGTTCTGTGCAGATCTACAGTTTTTGCTCCTGGTTTCTGTAGACAGCTCTTTGGACTCGTCCATGGTGGAGAGGCTGGAGTCTGATTGAATGTGGAAAAACGGGTCTTTTCTACAGGTAATGAGTTGAAACTGGTGCATGAATAGAGGTAATGAGTGGAAAACATGAGGACTTACAGATGAACCAACATGTCTGAGAGTCAGAAATAAAACACCAAATATTAAAAGAACCATACTGTGTGATTGATTAGATTTTATTTTAGTCAGCCTCTCACAGTCACATTTTTAACTTGAATACTCTTTTCAAATAGGTATTTTCCAAACATTTCCTGTAACATGAATACTCAGGTTGGGTTTGCTTTGTGCTTTCCAGTTGAAAGTTGAAGGTGTCCTTATTGTCCCAGAGGGATAATTTGTTTCACAGCAGCCAGCAGAACAGGAACATGAACTCACAACACACACAAAGTTACATTCTGAACTCTAGAAAACTTAGAACTGATGGTAAATTCGACTTTCTGACCAGATTAGTTCTGTTTTGTATCGGGGAATATCTGTGCCCTGATTGGACCAAACCAGTTATTTCTCAGTGTAAAGCTCGGATCGGCCAGGACAGATCGGGCTTTCTTCCACGACCTGATGCAGAACATTACGGTTCTAAAAGGAAGTTGTAGTAATTTTACTATGTTTTAAAATATAAAATGTTTCTGTTTGACATTTTGAGACTCACAGCAGCAGATAAAAGAAAAGGTGAGAACAGTTTAAAAAAAAAACCCCAAAACAAAACACTTTGGACTCTGTCAACAATACAGCTTTATAATATTTAAAGAAATATAACACAAGTAATTTACGTTTCTAACAAGATTCTGATTCAATATTTCAATTTAAGGACATTGTCAAAATTATTTGGGGTTGACTGAAAGTTAATAACCATCCCTCCCTTTGGGTCTTTCTTAACTTTTAATGTGGGCAAAGTGAAGATGAACAGCGAGTTCTGGGTACCAATTTCTGCCTGTTCTCCTGAATTCACATCCATAATTCTGCTTGAACTATTAATCGTGCGCACTGACTGATCTTTATGACTGAGGCAAGGCAAGCACGCTTTGTAATCAGAATAATAACTTTCCTTCACAGAAAGGCTTGGTGTTCTAATTCTGGTTTGAGCAGAAATGGATAATATGAGGAAAACGGCTCGACTGTGGTGTGAATATTTGGTTCTCTTAATGACTGGACCCCACAGCCAGTGCAGACACAGATTGGAAATTTCTTCGAGTTTCAAAAGTCAAGATTTGTTTTGTGTTTTTTTTTTTCTGGAACATTTTTGACTTTAATCTCAGTTTGGTTTTTTTTTTAAATGGAAATGTGTGTGTTTTTTTTTTTTTTCTCCACAATGGCCCTTATATGCTGTCGTATCTTTGGGTCATGACCTTCGGTGTGGATGAGAGTCAGCTGATCTATGCTGAGTCCATATTTTGTTTGTCTAGGTCTTTGAATTTCAGCTTGACTACTATATTTATTCACATAAACATCACAACTCACATTTCCCCTTGATGCTGTGGAAGTGATTTCTCCACATAGTTTTGATTTTTGCAGAGTGAGCGACAACTAAACCATCAAATTCTGCCTCATCTCCACAATTTGTGAACAAAATAGGATTCTCAGTTAATCTCCAATTTATTTAAAGACGAACTTAAAACGTGCCTCAGCCGTCTTCAAAGACATTCTCTTATCGTCGTAAACAGCAGGAGGATTTCAGTTTGTTTATTTCCAACTTCTGTGTGTTTGGAACGTTTCTGTCTTTAAAAAAACAAAAGGCCCCATCCATCTAGAGACTCTGAGACCCTCCGCTGCCCCCACACGCTCTGACAGCTGTTCCTTCTCCAACTGTTCCCACTTCCATGCCAGAATCTTCATCAGGAGTCACAATGTGCATCCAGGCATCATTTATGATTTCAAAAAACTGAAGTTACCTGATGTAGTGGCAACGAAAACAGAAACCAGAATGTTTAACCGACAACCACAGGAATCGGCTTCCAGTGTGACAATGATGATTGTCACACTGGACAATCGACGTTGTCTAAATTGGCTAAAAATCCACCAAACAATCCAACATCCTTCATTAAGATCCACAAAGGATGACAGATGTTGAAGAATGTGACTTAATTTGATTGTTTTCTTGCTAAAACATTCATGTTACTTGAACATTATCACAATTTGTCATGTTACAAACAAAAAAATTATAAAGGTAATGAGATTTTATGTGTGCATCTGTATTCCAACTGGCCAAGTTGATTAAATCTTTTTTGGGTATATTTCCACTTTCTTTGCTCATCTAGAGAAACTTTTGTTCATTCTTTTTTGCAAAATTGTTCAAACTTCAGTGTGAATGGAGAACTTCTCTGAATTGTACTTAGTTTTGCTGGCTGTAGATTTAATGCATCTGTCTTCTACATTTTCCACTAAATATTAAATACAAATATTACTTGCTGCAAACTGCAAACAGGACTTGTATATTTACCTCATTTTCTCTTTTGCTCCTTTTTAAAAACATAAAATCACATTTTTCTCCACCTCCAGACATTCAGTGCTCTACTGAATGCTTTTTAGATTTACTTTTCTTTTCTGCAGACTTTAACTTTGTGTTGGTATCACAAGAACAAAGCTGTGCTGAGACAAGAGTCTGAGATCTTCCCAGAAGGATCATTAGCATTTGAAGGCTAAATATGAAATAATCTCTTAACTATGAGATGAGGCTTTATAACAGGCTTTTCAATTGTCTGCTGAGGCTGTAAAAATAAACAGAACTAAGTATATTTCTATCGTCTCCTGACATTTAAAGAAAAATAATTTGCCCATCCCATTTTATTGGATTTGTGCTGGATTATACTCTTTTGAATTTATGACTAATTAGTTCATTTTTATCCTATAAGCCTATTTTTACCCAGCTCATTGTCTTCTTCTGAGAGCGGACGGGTTTATCTCTGCTGAGATTGCCTTTGCCAAGGTTTCCACAAACATCAAAGCATCTTTTTAGGAAACTTTTCAGCGATTCTTAGAAACCTCAAGCAGAGATAAGAAGGATGTTTACTTCATCTTAGATAACCGGAAGAGCACAATTATGTGCAATGATAAAAACTTTAAGTGATCACTTTGGTCTTTAGTGGTCAAATATAAAGCACAAGCTACTTCCTGGAAAGCCTGGCAGTATTCTGAGAACATAATGAAAGGTTATTAATAACAGCATTTTTATCCCTAAAATGTTTTATTTTGAAATAAAGCAAGAAAAAAGAATCCCAGATTGTCAGTATTTTGTTACTAATAAACCTGCTAACTGCATGAACTTTAACTTGAAAGACAAAGGTCAGAAGGTTCTTTAGTGTACAATAATAATATCCCAACCAGCTGAATCTTAATGTAGCTTTTAGAATCCACTGTGTCTTTAGATCCATGGCTTTTCATTTGAGTTCTGCATGGAAGATCGTTTCTGATGTTCATTGGTTTGTTTCCTGGAGAACAATTGGTGACCAAATACAACAGCTTTATTGGACCTCTATTATTAATTTAAAATGAAAATATGTACTCTATAAAATTACTAATGATGGAAGTAATAAAGACACCAGGAAGCTTTAAACGACTTGATTCCCAATCTGTTAGAGGAATGGAAAAGTTGTGTTGATTTAATCAGTTTTACTGTTTTCTCTCAAGACAAAGAAAAGATAAATGAATAAAGATCATCAATACTTTGACCTTTATTCAATCAGATGCTGGTCAAAGGTTCCCCTGATCTTCATCAGGTAAATAAGTGGTTTGAGGGTCTTCATCCTCCTGAGATTCACACATAAGTAAACATGGCATCAAATGTAAACTCTTCAGATTGTAGAGATGTTGTAGAAATGTTAAACCATGTCCAGTGATTTGGGGTCAACATGTGACCCTGAGCAGAAAATGGAGGGATGAGAGAATTCTACCACAGATTAATATTTTGTCTGTTTCTGTTCCTTTTAAATCTACAAAATTGCACCAACCTAAAAACTTTTATAAGTAAAACCATTTTTAATAGGAACACTGTGTTTAGTTTCAGAGTAAAAGGGATTAATAAATTAGTTTTGAGCTTAAACCTTTCAGCCATGTCCAGTTTGACCAGAAGGAACTGGACACGCACCAGTGATTCCAGTTTTATTTTCTCTCCAACTATAATTAAAACATAAAATATATTCCTGTTGTATTTTTAAACAGGGGACTTGTGCATTATTTTTTTGATAATTTTGTTTGTATAGAGGACCAAAACAGAGTCTGTAAAATTACGTTTTGTCTCGAAATTAAGACCAAGTAGAGCTGAAAAACAAAGGAGAAAATATTTCAACTGGTATCTGTTCTAGGTTTCTGTTTAGATGAATAAATCATTACGTTCGCGGTTAATCAGCCAAACATTTTCTTCTCCTCTCCTCCGCTTTTCGACTGAAGTCCTCTTGGTGACGCTCTGCTGACATCACTCGGATGTTCCCCACTCAGCTCGGCGCATCAAACCCACGGAGCTCCTGCGACTCTCACACTCCGTCCACACTTTGTTCTCCGCCTGCTGCTCTCACCGCTGTCCGCCAGACACGCACCAGCCGCGGGCTACCTGTGCGCACTGCGGCCGGGCCACACGGGGGAGGGGTCGCGCTCCTGCCCGTCATTAAGACTCTGAGCGGATCTGCGCTCGGTCCGGAATCAGGAGGAGGACGCGCTGAGCTGCCGGAGGAAAGGAGGAGGAGAGAGAGAAGTTGACTGGTTTGAAAGCAGGCGATCTGAACTGAGTTGTAAGTTTGTGAGCGGGCTGCCGGAGGAATAACTCGGAGTCCGGTCTTGGCACACCTCGGTGTTCTGGATATTTACCTCCAGTGCAGAAGAATGGCGAGAGATTACGCAGCGCGCTGCCCGCGCTCCCCGGAGCGGAACGCCTGGATGGTGGCAGCGGTGATCATTCTGGCTGCTCAAGGTAAGCAGAACCAAACCGAGCCGAGCCGGGTACCAGCGGAGGCTGAGTCCTGCTGCGCCGCGCGCTCTGGATCTCCGGACTTTCCAGCCGCGCATTCCCCGCTCATGTTCACAGTCACGTCTCTGCTGATGTCTGACTGTAAAAGTTTCTGATCCCGCTTTCCCTCCACCAGATCGCAGCTGAGTTTCAGCTGGGGTCTTGACATGCGAGGCGCGGCGTGGTTTTTGTCCTAATTCCTGGCCGCTTCCGTCGGCAGGTGACTGCTCAGGAAACCTAATCCTCTCTGAGCCTCTACAAACCCCTTCATGCACGGCTGACCTGCAGTCTGTTTACCTGCAGAGGGAGACGCGTGCGGTCAAACGGGACAGCAGCTTATTACTCCCCGTTAGAACAATGATAGAAATCGGAGCAACAGGTGAAGATGGGAAGCTGCGCTTCTACTGGCTTCTGTAGAAATCCCGCCTTAATAATTAAATGCTTAATTAAGAAAAATGCACTATCATACTTGGATACAATGGCATAGGTGGCTCATACAAAATGTTCCTTTTCTGCACCATTTCACCATGAATCGTTCAGTAAAACAGGCAGCGTGGCGTGGATCACTTTAGTTTTCCTGTTGACCAGCAGATGCTTCTCAGCTGCACCAATAATGACGGATTATCTGCCTCTGCTGCTGCGCCAAAAAGAGCCAAAGAAACGTTGTAAATGAATCCTGTGGCTCGTTAATGCATCAGTAATGACCAATTTGCTGGCCCTCCTGGTGAAGACCTTTCAATAGCCTTAAAATTAATCAAACTTTTATAATGGTGGAAAATCTCACACTGAGAAGCTCAGAAACCGTTGATTCTGCACAGAATGATCAACTTGGGTTCATTTAAAACATGAACTAAAGTTCATGTTTTAAACTCAGACGTCTGATCAGTTCTCCATGACTTCCTGGTTTTTGCTTGACCACCAATAAAAATGGGGAAACATGAGAGAACACTGGTAAGGAAGGATTAAAAAAAAACCAGCAAAGAACCCTCCAAAAACCGATGCCTTGTACTTGTCTATAGGCTGTTTGGAAGTCGCAGAAAGAGAATTACATTTTAATAAAAAACCACATGCCCTCCAAGTACGGTGGAGGATTTGTGATGCTGTGGGCCTGAGACCATCCATCATCTGCTTATCCTCTCAGGGTCACAGGAATGTTTGGTGTTTATCTGCATCATTGATCAGAGGCGTGGTCCACTCTGGACCGGTCACTTGTATATCAGAGCAACACACACACACACACACACACACACACACACACGTGTAATCTTTAGACCAATTTACCTATCAGTTGTGCTTTTGGACTGTGTGAAGAAGCCGGAGTACCTGGAAAAGAAGCCAGGTGGGGATTTGAACCCAAGACCTTCGAACAGCAAGGCAGCAGGTTAGCCAGAAACACCAGCTACTCATTTGAAACTGAAACAAGCCGAGTCTGTCAGCATTGATATGAAACATGTTAGAATCAACATAAATCATTCAGCTGTCATAAAGTCAATATTATTCCATTTCTGTCTCAGTTCAGTGGAAAAAAAACAAAACAAAACAATCAAAACTGAAAGTTAAGGTTGAATTTTCTGAAATGTTTCAGTCTGACATTTTGCTACTGCAGTAAAAAATAAAAATGTTTTCACATTTTTACTGAGAAGCAGTAAATTTGTCCACCAGTATGAAGCCTAGTTTGCTTCCTAAAGTGTTTTTCTGCAATATTTCAGCCTCCAGACGTCTGTAGAATAACATGCCACTGTTGGTCCTGAGTCAATCAGATATGGATCAAAATCAGACATTTTTTTCTCATTCGCTGACAAAATACTGAACAAATCTCTCAGTAGATTTATCAACAAAGTGTTACTTGTTGAGTCAAATGTAAAATAACGGTTGGAAACGTCCACTGATGCATAACTGGGAAAATCTTGTTTGTAGTTATTTAAAGTTGGATTCCAAAGTGCAGCCTATCAGAGTCCCTGCAGTTCAGTTTCCCTTCATGGTCAGTTATTGAATCCAAACAGCTTAAACAAAAGCCTGCTTGTGTTTTCTCCCTTCAAAATAAAAGCAGAAAACTGTTTTTCCTATTAAAGTCTAATTAATGCATCTCGACTGAAACCAGTCAGGTTTTCAGTGTTTCCTCCACTTCCTGCAGCCAGCAGCAGCCAGTCACGCTGAACATATTGGCATAAGAATTTGTTTTCCTGTTCACCGTCAGCAGAAATCTGCCCCGACTGTTGCTTCCACCTGGGTGTAACTCGTATCGTCTGTCAGAGCTGTCCCCGAATTGTCACAGAGGAAACAGAAGATGGGTCATATTGGAGCCGTGTCATCTCTCACGCTGTCGCTCCGCCGAGGCGCGCCTCAGAGATCAAAGCGGCTGGGAGGGCAGGATATTTCAGGGCTGGGAGCCGCGCTGCATTTATCAGCAGCATCTTTTGGATTAGGAGTGGCGACCAACGCTTCTTTTTTTCTGGGTGAAGGTTTGACCTTGATGGGGAACTAGCTGTGAACCCAGCCTTCCTCCTCATGTTTGTGTAAAGCATGAGGACTGTGATGCTGCTGCAGGCTGGGCTGCACAGGTTGGTGGAAGGATGACAGCCACTCGGCTACATCCGGTTGTCTGAGAGCTGTCAGATTATTGTGACAGCATCCCCACAGGTTATGATTTAATTTGAGCGTGCAACAACACAACTGTCTTGTTGGAGGAGGAGAAATCCTCGGTGCCCAGTTCACCCACCACAGCTGGAGGAGATGCAGGTGAACGCAAACGTTGGTTTTTTCTGGCATCTGAAGCAGTTTTCAGCAGAATTTTCTCTTTCTGCCTTTTCCCAACAGATCTGTGACTGACATGGTGATGATATGATTAGATACAGCAGAAATACGAAGGGTTTATGTTTGTGTGATCACACCTGTGATATTCTTTGTTTTGAAACACCTGAATGATACAAATAAAACCGAAACCTTCACTCTCCTGTTCTTACTTGCTCCCTGAAACAGAAGTTAAATGCAGCAGAGAAGCCAAAATGTTGGAAGAACCATGTTAACCTTGAGTTTAAAAAGTGTAAAACAGGGTTGAGTGGATCTCCTTCTGCAGCAGTGATAATTAAGTCACTTCAGGTGCTCCCTCTCCTCTGAGGCTGGGCTCTTTGGGCTCCATCCTGCTCTGAAATGTCAGCCATGATGAGTCCCCTTGTCGGCTCGCTGGAGACGAACGGTTGATTAGCTTATCACTTGGAGAGCAGGCGGCCGATGATTATCACCCTTGCAGCGGCGCGGCCTGATTATTGAGAGTCATTAATGCCTCATGGTCTGCTTTGCATTGCACCGTGTTGTTGTTTTGCATATTCATGCATGCATGTGGATTCCAGTGGTCCATTCTGGTTTTCCCTCCATTTGAAGACTTGATCTGGAGCTTTTCTGCTTTGGCATTTTCAGTTTTTCCTGTGGGTTAATGACGACTTGGGATTCCTACGACTTTATGCTTGTTTTTACAAAATGAACAACATAAATATGACTTCTGTTGTGCTGCACTTTGCCTGTGAAAGGCGCTTTGAAAATACAAACCTACTTAATTGATGGTTACTGTACATGTAGGTGAACTCCTTATAGTGTCAATATAATAATGTGCATCTTCCCTCAGCTGAAGCAGTTATGATCTAAACCATTTGTGCTTCAGGTGTTTAACCAAGATCAGACTTGACTTGCACTTGTTCTTCAAGGACTCAAACTTCAACTTTGACTCAAGTTTTCAGGTTTGAATTTATCTTTACTTCGGTTAATCAGAAGTGAAAGTTAACACAAGCTAATAGCAATATATTTCTCCATTTCTTTCCAAACTCTGTCATGGCTTCACTAAACAGGGCTGGGAAAGGCAAAAATACACTTTTTTAATTATTATTGTGGCTGTCACTAAGTTTTATATGATATATTAGATTTTGTGGTTGTGAAAAAGTTTTGGACTTTTCCATTTTCTTATTTATTCAACATTGAATCAGAAATTTGAACTGAAATTGAAATGCAAATGATCACTATCTCTAAAAAAATGTATATTATTTAGCTTAATTTGGTAATTTAGCATGTTTACTGGTTTTATCAAACTAAAAGCTTCTCAGTGTAGATTTATTTAATTCTTTCCTAATAATCCTGAAAATTGTTTGAGTCAAATTGGTATGAAGACAATAAATCTTATTTACTATAGATAACAGTAAATAACAGTGATATATAATATGCAGAAGTGTTTGAGAAGTCTTGAATAAGAACAGTCTTCCAGCAGATGTCTAAGACTTTCACTGGTCTTCTGATTTGAGTTTCTAACACACATTAAATGTCTGTGTCAGCAGATGAGGAGATCTTGAATCTGATGAGAGATTTCTTGTTTCAGCGATTGGCGACCTGGCCCCTCTTAGACTTGTAAAAACCTTTTACATCTTTCCATCTTTCTACAAAAACATGTAAAATCACATCCAACGTTCTTCCTCAAGAGGAGAGAAAAATCTCAAAACAGTCGTCAGCGTCACTCCTTGGACCACTTCCAGAAGATGAGATGGATTGATAACGAAGCGAATGGAAATACAGACCTTTTTATTGCTTGAATTAAAATTCATAACCAAGCTCTGCTTTTGGAGATGCATCTGTGAGCGGCTCGGTTGCAGCCGGCTGTTCGCTGCAGATCGCTCTTCTTTGCTCTTCTTCGCTGCACAATGGTGCTGCTGATTGGCTCTTGGAGGAAAACCTACAGGCTGAAATATTACTATCGAAAGAATTTATGACTAAAACGGATGAAACACCATTTGGCTCTAGTATTCACAGCTACCCAGCCCTGAAGTTTAAGAGGGATCCTGTGGAAGCTGGAAGGTTTTGATGTGAGAGACATGTTTTGGAGATAGCTGTATTTTGTTTTGATTTGTTTTTCCTGAGAAATAATTTTGATTCCAAACTGTATTAAAATATCTGTGAATATGTAAAGAAGCTTCAAATTTACAGTGCAATGCAGTGGTGCCCAAAGTGGGTCCTGGAGGCCCGGCATCCTGCATGTTTTAGTTCTGTCCCTGGTTTAACACACCTGGATCCAATGATGGCTTGTAAGGAGGCCTAAGAAGAAACTGACATGCTGAAAAGGTTGTTGGTACCACCAGGGAGAGAACTGAAACATGCAGAACTGAAACAAAAAGTCGGCCCTCCACGACCGACTTTGGGCACCCCTGATGTAATATTTGGAGTTGTTGGATTCCTCAACCATGCATGAAACTTTCAGCTGTTCCGTCCTGCAGCTCAGTGACTCCGCTATCCCTAACCTCTTTCAGAAAGTCCTTCACGCTGGGACTTGGACGCCTTCTGGCCGTCTGTTTTTGGACAGAACCGAGGCAGGCGGCGTGGGGTGTGGTTGTCAACCTGCCGCTGTGATGCTTCTGGGCCTCCAAGGTTGCGAGGAAATCGTAAAGGTCGACGTGTGTGAGGGTGAGCCGGCTTCGCGGCTCCAGCGTGATGCGGTGATGGCAGGTCGTCTGGGATTTAGATGTGTCGGCAACACATTTTCACCGTTAAGCTTTTAATTGCTTAACGGTGCATACAGTATCCCAGAGAGGGATACTGTATGAAAAACTTTTCATAAAAACATGTACAAACATTTCCATCAACTCTAAAATGGATGTTTACCATGATTTAAGTTAATCATGTTTCATTTATTCACATTTCGGTGAATCCAAAAGTTACATTTTCTGTACATTCTGTGATATAAAGTATGAAATGCACTGTATAAAAATAATAAATTTCAAACATTGACAGAGTAGAAAATACATGAAAAACACCTGGGAAGTTTTAAATTTTCCTTCAGATTTCTTATCCATATTTTCTGGATTTTGTCTGTTCCTCTGGGATGACCGTCTTTGCGAATCGGTGGTGGCTGATGTGAATTCTTGCGGTACAGTTATGTTGAGTTAAAATCAAACGGCTTCTCGTTGACAAATACTTTTAGGGACTGAAACAGTTGGCCAACCAGCTTGCAGCCTGTTGTATAGATTGGATAATAAATGCTTTAATAAGGACGACGCTTGGCACTGCTTCTGTTTCCACATAATCACTCAAAAAGTGAAATATTTCCAGAGTTCAAACGTGGTTCAAACAAGGTTGAACCACGTGCAACCTTGTTTGCACATGGTTCAACATTCTCATCTCTCCAGAACTTTCTAGCATCTTATTAAAATAATTTCTACAGTAGGAACCAAATGATAGTTTGAAAGCTATACTGGTAACCAATCCGTGCTTTTTTTATATTTAGAAATGACTTATTTTGTTCCTCACACACTGTCGGAGTGTGTGTTGTTCTTTAGGGAAGGAGATGTCTGATTGGCTCTGGATCAACCCTGCTGGTTGACATAGACTCCATGCTTCCTGTGGTTCTCTCCACATCTTTATTTAAGCTCTTCTCTGACTCATCATCTTCTGTGATAATCAGTCTGTTGCGGCAAACGGACGGACGTCCCTTAACAGGAACTGTTACAGTAGTTCCTCCTCCTGATCACCACCAGGAGGACAAACCATTGCCACTAATTGTTCATCTTAAGGTTTCTGTTTTGCCTACATGAGCTGTCATGTCTGAAGCCTCTGGACCAGAAACATCTGACAGCTTCAACTTCTCTTGGCGTTTATTAAAATGACTTTTTTTTCTTAATTACAGCCTTTTCTCTGCCAAATTTGCAAACAGTATCATCGTTAATGGGCTGAGTTCCTGTTCATACTTGTCTAACTGTGATTCTTTTGGCGACTTTGAGAAGTAAACTGGAATGACTTTTTGGATATTTTTGGGTTTTTTTTGCACACTTCAGTCATTTACACCCTTTTGTTACTAAAAAAGCAACACAGCTGCAAAGGGTCAAAAAAATGTAAAGCTAATCACAAAATGCATCATAGTAAGTTTGTTTGAAAGTCTGAAAAATTGCAGACAGTTAAACATCCCAAACCTCCAACCTGGGATGACCTACAAACCTGCATCATTACAATGAAACTAACCTGTCTTTTTTTATATATATTACAAAATGTTCCTCTCTGTGAGTCCAAATTAACTAAAGACAGTAAAAGAGAGACTTCATTCTATGTGGAGCAGAAAGTTTCATCTTCATTGAGGATTCCTAGTTTCACTTGTGTTTCTTGGTTTTGGCGCTGGCGGCTCTTCGGCCTCAGATCGTTGTTTGCTTGCAGCTTCTGCAGGGTGGATCCCTCCTGATTCCTCTGTTGCACCAACGCGTACCTTTAGGGGTTTTTTTCCTTTTGTTTCCGATTGGTCTGGTGGAATCAGGGTGAGGATTTTGTGTCCTGTGCGGCTGCAGCTTGCTGAATGCCCACAGAGCAGCTTTTAATCCATCACTTCACCCGCCGCAAGTCAGAGTACGAGTCAGCAAATTTTCTTTTCCTTCCTTTTTAGTTCTTTCTTTTTGAAGGATCAGGATCGTAAGCAAATTCCACATCAGGCTCTTTGGAAATAAACCATATCATGGCTAACACCTTGGCACCTCTTTGTGATTCCTGGGCAAACAGGTGTCAGAGGGACGAGGGATTACTGAGCGGAGCAACAGGAGCGGAGCCATGAATCACAATGGAGCTGATCCGCGGATGGCCAGAGGAAAGCTTCTGCGTTTTGCTCTCGGGGGTTTTAGTCGTCTCTCTACATCATGAAAATCATCAGACGTTTGAAAAACACCCAAACTCTCCTGCGTTCTCAATCAATGCTGCTTCCTCTCTCTGGTTTTTTACTTTTGCCTCCATGCCGGGTGGGAAAAAACACACAACTTCCAGCGGGGGCTTTCCAGGCTTTCAAACCCAGCTCATTCTATTCATTTTCTCTTTCCTTTATTCCTCCCCTCTCACTCGCTCTGTCTCATTCTCTCCCTTCCTTTCTCTCTCATTCTTCTGCTCACGACCCGCTCCGAGCCAGCCGGGCTGGCTGCGGCTCCATCCCAGCTCCCGAGTGGAGGCCCTTTTGTTGGCTCAGCTTTTGGTGGAATTAAAAGGGGTGCCAGCCGCCCCCTTTCCCCTCCTCCCTGCCTCTCTCTCTGCTGCTCCCAGCTCCTCCAGCCCTCATTGTTTGGAAAGGGAAGGGATTCAGAAAGTGTGAAACTGTTTAGACAAGCATCTCTGCTCTGTCTACTCTGGCAGTGGAGTCGTCCTTCTCCCGTTTCAGCCGCCGCTTCCTTCCCAGATAGTTTGCTGGTGACAAAATGGAAATGGCTTGAACCCTCTGTGTGGGAGTGCAGCAGTGGATCAGGCTGCGATGTGACTCTGTGACATTTCCTGTTGTACCCATGTGGGCGATTTAATAAGCGCAGTAACATTTGTTTGCCTCACTTGCATCATTATAAAGCCTTTAGGCTGGGCTTCCTCCTGCGGAGAGACGGGAAGAGCGACGTTTAAACTGGGAACCGCGGGAGCCCAAAACGATGCGCCTTTGCAGATTTACAACTTGGAATTTACATGGCGGCTAAACGGAGGTGTAAAGGAAACATCCTGGATGATGTGCAAACGCTAATGAGAGACGGCAATTTAAAATGTCAACGATGGGACCCAGTAGAGCTGACATTACTCATGCAGAAAACAGATTTCTTTCTCACCCCCGTAACATTTGTTTGTAATCAGCGGTATGTTGGGATGAAATATCAGAGTAGGTGGAATAGAATTAGCAGACATTATTGCAATTAAACACTTCAGGAGTGTGATTAGAGCAAAACCACTTCAGCAGGAATGTTAAAAATGTAGATCTTGGTCTGTTTTTTATCCGCTGTCTGTTCAAAAACTCACATTAATACAAACCTTATTACTGTACAGTTTTTTTACATTTTACTGTCACAAAGCATAACTCAGAAAGTGTTTTGCATATTTATTCACATCCCCTTTTCTTTGATGCTCTTATTATTATTATTATTATCAGCAGCAGCAGAAGTGCAAACTTATGAAGACCTGGCTTTCAGACATAAATGGAAATGACCAAAACCCTCCCAGTGACTCTGGAGGAGATGCGGTGCTCGGGTAGCTGAATCTGTTGACAGCTTTTAGTTGTGGATTCCACAAATCTGGGCTTGATGAGAAACAAACAAGAATAAAATGATTGTTTTACCACAAGCCATGCAGGAAACATGGAAAACACGTGAAAAATGGTTCTCAAATTATGTCAAAATTCAGCTTTTATTTGGCCTAAATGCCAAATAAAAGCTGTTGATAGGTACAGATCGATCCTGGGAGAAAACCTTTAGTCGTGTCCAGCAGGACAACAAAAACCTACGGTGGCCCTGAGGTGCAAACCACTTCAGCAAATTGAAAGCACAAATACAAATTACAAAAACACAACAATACTTACGAAAACGGTTGAAACTAGTCGACGCAGCACGTCCTCTCCACTGCCACTTTCAAGATGGCGGCGATGTAATCTTGAAGGACTACGTCGCATACGTATTCATGCCTATTGTCCAAGCAGCGATTTCTGAGGTCTCCAACTGGGATATACACTTTCCGTTTTGTTAATGAGGCGTTTTTGTAATTAGTAATTCTGCTTCGTTACTGTTGTGTTTTTGAATTTGCTGAAATAGTTTGCTCCTCAGGGTCACCTTAAAAACATATTTATTTGCCAGAATGGTGCAATTAAAATCCAGACCGAAAAGATTTTGAGAATTTTCTTGCAAGGCCTGAATATTGATTGTATTTTTACTGAATCAGACTGACCTTAAACTACTTTACAAACGCAACTGGACAGAAATGCTCTCCTCTAGATGTGCACATCTGGGAGAAACACAAAAAACAATACTTCAATTTTAACAGGAGAGAATGGCCAAATATTAAGGCATGCTACTCTTTTCAAAATTGTATTCACTAAAACGAAAAAACAGATTTCATTTACCTTTAGATGTGCGCTACCTTTTATCGATCTGCCTCATAAAACCCCAATAAAATATGTGGAGCTCTTGGCTGAAATGGGAATAAATATGAAAAAGTTGACCATGTGTAAATACTTTGGCAAAGTATTGCTTATATTTCCATATTTTGCATTAAAACACAAAAATCTAAGCTTCTTATAGTCAAGTAAAGTTGCTGTGGTGCAGTACAGAGCTCAGGGTTGAATACTGTCTGAATTATGAAAGATCTACACATGTCAGTCTTGCATAAATCATGAGTCTATGAGGCATGTTACAATTTATGAAATATAAATTGGTCACATGATTCCTGCAGAAGTAACTGGTTCTACTAATGTCTTTCCTCTGACAGTCTGCAGTTTTCCCTTCAAACACACAAACTTTTCCTAATAACTGCATGACGCCATTGTTCAGCACCTTGTTGTGATTAGAGGGAATCACACTCGAAGTGAAACGTCTTCCTGGCTGAGGAAGTTCGGATCCAAGAAGTCTACATGATCTTGAAAGTGAGTTTCCTGTCCTGGCTCAAGTCGGAGCACTAGAAAGGTCGGCCATTGTCAACTGTTCCTGAAAAGTGACGATACTGCTGAACCGTCGTCCTCTGACTGGAGGACAGTCAGAGGACGACATCTTCAGGATGTTTGTTCCTGAAGACAAACATCCTTCAGGAACTTATCCAGATTTCCTCCAAGCTGTCCGGTCGTCTGCAGGACTGTCTCAGCTACCAGAGGTCTGGATGGTCCTGTGGTGATTGTACTGATCCCTCTACAATAAAGTCTACAAGCTCTTGTTAAAATATGTAAATATATATATACTGTATATATATGAATATACATATTTTGGTGCGATCTCCTAGTTTTTACTGGACATGGGTCGGTCTGGATGCCATATCTTTAGTCACATTCACAGCATTCTTCAGGTGAGTAATTCTGTCAGATTTAGTTCAGACGGTTCCCACAATTTCATTTCCTCCCTGTGATGCCAGAACTTAATGCTTGGATACAGAAAAATAAAATCTGTTTTTATTGTCGGCTCTCTATCAGAGACAAAACTCATTGTGTTTAGTTTCAGCCATCTGACGAAGAGCTTCGACTACATGGAAAAAAGTGGCTGGAGAGACAGAAGCCTGGGCTTCTCCGTGTGTAAGCTGCTGCCTCAATGACTGAAGATAATTGGATAGATGGATGAATAGATAGATGACACAGCGTTGCACCTTCTTGCATTGTTTTGTGAGATCTTTCAACCACCTTTTGCCTTTTGTGAAAAGAAAAAATAGGAGAACAGTCCTGTTTTTGTAGTGTGCATGTGAGGGACCAGATTCAAACGAGGACAAGAACGTGTTCAAAGTAGAAATTCTTTGAAAAATAGCTAACAAAGCATAAAGATTTAATGCAAGAATAAGTGAAAAGATGAGGAACAAGCACAGAAATGTTAAAAAAGGATGTTGTTATGCAAATGTATCAGTCTGGAGAAGGGTACAGAACAATATTTTAAAAATGTACTGATATTTTTGTAAATTGAGATCTTTTGGACATGAAATGCCTAGAACTGGAAGATACACATATGAAAATGTCAGAAAAATCTGACTAGGACAATTTGGCTGTTGTTGGGACGGAGTGATGCGAGGAAGACTGGAATTAAATCACCTTCAAAGTACTTTTTTTTTTTTTTTTTTTTGCTTTTGAATCATATTTTATTCCTTTAAAGTTCAGATAAGGTAGAGAAATCATCCTGGTCTTATGCTAAGAAAATACAATAACCTGGCTTTTAAACACCTTGTATAAATACTCTGAAGATGTGACAAATTAAACATGAATGCACTGAAATGTCTTTATGTTGGCCAAGTGTTGCTGAATTGTGCAGTAAGACATTCTGTTCCAATATTAAACATTTCCTCTATGCCGCGGCTGGAAAAGCTCTGGATTGTACCGCAGGTAGACGTTAGATTGTTGAAACGAGGCATGAAAAGGTCAGACCAAATATCAACCCTTTTAACAAATGTTCCTGACCGCTTGGTGAGACAAAGTAGCGACTCAAAAAGAGGGGGGGGGAATATGAAACTCAACAACTCTGTGAGCTAATTCAAATAGAACATAGGAAGTGAATTGATTTATCTGTGCCTCTGCCTCCTAAAATAGCCGGACTGTCCAGCTCCCTGCAGCTGGCAGACGCTTGGAAACAAGTTGTGGAGGTCAGCAGGTGATCGGCCACATGAGGAGGAGACATCCTGAGTGTGCTGATGAGATGTTGAAGGAGATCTTCTCTAAGGACGAGGATTTGTGCTTCCGGTTTTTTCCTCACCTCCCTCTGCTTCCTGTGCTTCTTTATCATTCCTTAAATTGGCTGCATCACCCTGCATGGTGTGTGTGTGTGTGTGTATTTGTGTGTTGATGGTAGTAATCTTAATCAAGTGGATCCACTTTGACAACGTTGTTTCTCATTTGCATGTACAACTCTATTTGACTGAATACTCTTCACATTTTCATGCAAGTCACACGCACATTAAAACAGAATACCAGTGTCATTTAAAGTTACAGCCCATTTCCCAACACATTTCCCCCCCATTTATCCTGCCATGCATGTCACTACTAATTAGATCATTTTTTTGTCATTTTTCAATAAACGTGCTGCGGTTATTTCAAACCTGGCTGCCAGCGAATGGTTGTGCTGGCAAACAAAGCAGCTGCATGTAAGAAAAGGGGAAAAAAAAAACAAGACATGGATGTGACAATTAAGTTTGTCAGGCTACGTGTTTCAGGAGTTATTTCCTGGCACAGATTCGCACATCTTCTGCAGCTGGCAGGTGAGTGACGGGAAGCAGTCCATGTTTTTATATTAACAATGGGACATGGCTTCCTGTCAGCCTTCATTAGCAGACGTGGAAGTATTCACAGCTGAAGGGGGAGCTTTCTACGAACAGCAACCTGAAAACTGATGGAATGGCACCAGACTTGTGGTACGGATTCATATCAGCCCTGCTGGTGACAACACTTTGCTGAAACGTCTTTTTCCGCTTTGGTTTGCACTATTTCTTTGTTCCAGACACAAACATGCATCATAGGGCCATGCATTCACACAGTCGTGCTGAACAGAACCACTACATGCAGGGAGAAGATGCAAACTGAGCAGAGGAAGGCTTTGACCAGAAATCAAATCTTGACCTTTTTTCATTCACCGTTCAGCTCAAAAACTCAATCCATCCAAATAACGACAACTCTGAGTAATTCAAGCATCCTGAGCTGCATTCACTGCATTCAGTTCCAATGTTTCTGCTTCAATCCATTGTTTGTGTTCATATCAGTAATTAAACTGAACCGCAGTGGAACATCTGTGTGAACGGTTGCATTCCCAAAGGACCCACACGAGCAGAAGAACATTGACGTCACACAGCAGTTGCTGCTGTTGAGCAGTGAAAGCCGACGAAATCATAGAAACATGAAGGAAGCTGATAAAACTGAGGCACAATAAGTAGCACCAGCTTTTTGTAGAGTATTGACTGAAATTTCTGTAGGAAAGTCTGTTGGGATGTGCAGTTAGAGCCACGAGGGCTGAGGTTAGGAGGTGACGCAGACTTCTTTCATAAGTCCATATTCATATTTTTCTCTCAGCCATTGTTTATGTCCAGATTTAAATGTTAAAATTTGAATAAAATGCAACTGTTCAGACTGCAGTCACTTTGAAAACAGTCAGGTAAATATCTAAATTAGATCCACTTATGCAAGTGTCAAGGATCAGATATTTTAGAGATCAGAATTGGGCTGTTCAAACTGCCATAAAGAAGCTAACTGTGGGTCACATTTGGGCACAAAATGCAGACTTGGGTTACATTTGCCTGCTGTGTGAACTTAGCTTTGATGTGGCTAATATTTGGGGCGATGAAGTGCGAGAAGGTCTTTATTTATTTAATTTATTTATGTTTTGACCTTCACGCTTAGTCTTGAGAACTGAATCATGACAGAGTGAGATCGGAGCTTCAGCAGACGCTTCTTACTGAGAAATAAATGAAGAAGCACCAACAGCCAGCAGGAGCATCAAAATGAGTCGGTAGAAATAGTTTAGGTATGTGATCAGATTTCTTTTTGAAGTTTTTAGACATGCTTTACACACAAACCTAAGACAGCCAAGTCTCTGGAAAAACATTCTCAGACAAGAGCCAGTGTTGGTTTTGGAGGAGAATTGACTAAAACATGAGGATTCCCCCAGGTGCCACCGACTAACAGACTATCATTGCTCAGCTTAGTTTCTCAGAGGTTGGAGGGCTTTCTACAAGTGGTGCTGCTTATTTATTGAATTACTGAAACATGGCCTTGCAGCAGGACTAAAGCGCACACACCAGTGTGAAGCTGTTCTCTCTGCAGCCACGCAGACCCTCCCCTCGCTCTGATCTGTTTTTCAAACACAGGGAACCCTCAAAGCGTCACTTTATGGCACGCAGAGTTTCCTGAGGTGGCAGCAGCAGAATGGCAGGATGCATTGAAATGGAAATGTGCAAAATGGCCGCGGAGTTTTCTGCATGAAAATGTTTTTTGGTTTTTTTTGTTCCTGCTGTATTTTAATGCTTAACCACAGTGGTTTTCCACCCTAACCAAGAGGATTTAATGCAAATTAGAGTAAAAGATTCCCAGGCGATTCAAAAACTTCTCCTCATCCTCTCTGACCTCCAAAGCTGTTTTGAATTTGTTTTGTTTTTTTTTTTTACAAGTTTTGGTGTTTTTGTCACTCTTTATGCATCATCTACAGAAAATAATAATTAATTAGCTTCCAAGCAGTTCCAGATAAGACTAGTGGTTCAGCATTGAGTGAGTAACAGAAGACAGCACAGTGAGAAGGTTGATTATTGCACAATTTATAAAACTTCCCCATCTTTTTTACCTTCCATTTTTACCACTGAATTCTCATTTTCTCCTATTGCTTCTTTCCTTATGCTGCAGAGAACCCGCATAGACGGTACGTCACTTAGCAAAAGTGTAAATAAAGCCCAAAAAAGATGTCAGAGTATCCAAGAAGTCATAAATCTCAGTTAATTACACCACATCAGATTCCTCTTGTGAATTAGTCATGGGAAATGAGAACAGACGCTTTTCCTTCTGTAGCGTTCAAGGAAAAGTTCTGGGTTGATCTGTTGAAGTTAATTTGGCCTACTTGACTTCACAAGTCTTGTGATGTGTGTGTGCACACTGGAGTGTGAAGAAATGGTGCAAACTTTGGGCTGCAGACATGGTTCAGAATATCTGCAATCCTCCCCATGTTACAGTTTCAGAGATTTTGCTCAAGGCTACAGGAAATTATTCTAATGTCTCTGGAGAAAAGAGACTAATATTTATATTCCTTTTCTGAGGGGGTTAGTCGGATTAATTATGAATCAATTATTGAAATAATCAACTAATTTTGCAATCAAGTGGAGTATACAGACTTAAAAAAGACCATTTACTGAAATAACAATACACTCAGAACAGTAATTAAGCCAAAACTTGTTACTGTTGTTACGTTTTACATATAAGATTAAAAACTTGTCTGTAAATATGTTCTTCTGAGAACTGCTTTAGTGGCAGCGTTTTGTCTTCACCAGGTCC
The DNA here is from genome assembly GCA_010277075.1 of Poeciliopsis retropinna. NCBI lineage: Eukaryota > Metazoa > Chordata > Actinopteri > Cyprinodontiformes > Poeciliidae > Poeciliopsis > Poeciliopsis retropinna. The sequence goes on from VMRM01000042.1 coordinate 196,040, forward strand.
AGATTCTGTTCAACTTTTGTATCAAGCAACTTCATTTACTCATTTATTAATCAGTTAATCCAAAAAAATAATAAACAGGGCAGCCCAGTCTGTACTTACTAATATTACATCCTTTGCAATAAATGAAGTGTTCACTAAAGGAATGCTGTTTATTTCCTTAATTATGAAAGGAATCAAATGATTTGTTTGGATATATTTTACATATTTCTAATAAAGTAGTTAAATAAAACAGCTGCAGAATGTGCAATTCTTTGAAAATCTGATTAATGATCAGAATAAATTGACTTGTGTGTTAATGTGACAAAATGTCAGAGTTTACAGGGTGTGAATACTTTTGCGATGGAAGAACAGTCAAAGCGTGAGGTTTTCTGAGGTTTGTTGAGATTTTTTGAGGTTTGTTGAGGTTTTCTGCAGGATCGGTGATCCTGTCGTTTCAGGGAAGGCCACATCAGCTGCTGATAAACCTGGAATTTAATACGACCCTGAGAGCAATATGGGCTGCTGTTATGAATTCATATCCACTTTGTCATTATTTTTTCTTTGTAAACGGTGGGTCATTCTGTCCCTTCAGCTCTCATCCAGCTGAAAGCCCCCCTACACACACACACACACACACACACCCTCATACCTGGTGGCTGCTGCTGAACCTGATTAATTACTTCCACATCTCGCTCTAATTTAGATGTTGATTGGAGATTTGACGTTCAGTCTGCAGAACGGTCTTCCTCTCTCTCTCCTGTCTTAACTCCACTCTAAAGAAGGAGCTCTTCTTTAACTCCAGTCTGTGTCTGTAATGTGAAGCCGGTGGTCACCGCTCCATTCACACCATTCATCCCAGCAGATTTCCCCTGCGAGGCCCAAATTGAGTTTTCTTCAGCACAAAAGGTGGCCGTTCCTTTTTGACATTAAAACGTTCAATATTCCAGACGGAAGCAGACGTCCCGTCTTCTGCCGAGCACCAATGAACGTTTTCATTTGCATGATAGAATTACAGAGCTCATTCAAAGGCAGGATTTTCTATTTTCTTCTTTAATAGTATATCGTTGTCGAGTGACTGGAGATATGGCCCGGTGCTGCTCTGCGGGCCCCATGGGCTCTCCTCTCACACTGCCTTTCATTATTTCTGCTCCCTACTGCGTTTGGCAGGAATGCTTTCTTACCTGTCAGACAGAACCAAAATGATCTCTGCTTTTTTTTTCTTTCTTTTTTTCTGAGGGATGATCCAGTCCAAGTCCCCCTCAATTAGGCGGAATGAAAGTGCAAAACAGATTAGCGAGCCTGCTGCTGAACATCTGTCATCCTTCTGATCCTTGTGTGTCATCGTTGACGTCTTAAGGTTCACTGCACGACGCGTCTGTGCAAACATTACCAAAGCAGAGCTCTGTTTGTTGTGCTTTTGATGGAAAGTGATGGGGATCCTTGGAATGAGCCTCCGTTCTGTAATCATGAGTCATTTCTAAACAATAAGGAGGACCAGCAGGCATCGTTTTACCAGAACAAAGGTCTCAAATTCAGCTCTAATATGTCTGTTTACTGGCATGGCTGCCTCAGGTTCATACAGGAAGGCTGTTTTATTTTTTAAGGCAGTCTGCTTTCACTTTCTGACACATAATCTGTGGTTTCTTTAGATTGGCTTCGGGTTGGGTTTAGATTTAAGTCAGAGCAGAGTCTGGATTGAAGCTTTTAGTGGCCATGACAAGGTCCCTCTGTTAGCTGCAGAGCTGCAGTCACCATAAACTGTGCGATGGGTGATGATGTGAGTCACTGTGACGGACTGAAAACAGGCACACACTCCATCTTTTCCTCACACTTCCATAATAGGACTGAGTCGGCTGCTGGCACTGAGCCTTTAAAAAGTTGTGGTTTCAACACTGATGCAACTTTCAACCTTACCTCATGCATTTATTTCCCATTGATATTTAAATACCTTAATTAAATTTCCTTTTTCATTCATTTGTTTGAATTTTTATTTTACATATCTTTTCATATTTCCACCCTCCTACAGTCCTTCTAGTGAGATGCCAGAGAGAGTAACATAAAGTGGCCCCTCATCCACCTGTTGCTGCACACTGCTGATCAGCTAGCTGAAAGAAGGTGACTGTTATTTTTGTCCGTGTGTGTTTACAGCTCAGGAAATATTAAACTGTTGTAATCGCCTAAACCTAACAGCAAAAATCAAACCTTTTTTTTCACCAAATGCTGATTTCTGAACTCTTAATTCAAAAGCCTGGGTTCATGCAGTTTGAAAAGAATGAATAAGTTTATTTTTGAGGCTTGAAAGTAGCAATTTGCTATTTTCTGCAAGTAATTTGTTGAACTTGCATGTTTGAAAACTAAAAGAAATGCGAGTCGATCAGGTGAAATAAAACAGAATTTTACTCAAGAACATATCTGTGGACAATGCAGTTAAAAAAAAAGCTTCTCAGTGGTCTATGAATGGTTTTCTATAATAAATAAGAGTTGTGGATAAAATTATTATAACTTAGCATTTTTTCCAGTTGAAAATGTCTGAAATGTTCCAGCAAAAGCTCTGAGGCACAGACTTGCTCGGAAAAAAGGATTTTATTTCAAACAAGCCAAGGATACAAATGAATGTGCAGGACCCAGGAAGAACCTAAGAGCTGAATTTTAGACAGATTCTTCCTCCAGAAACTCTGACCATACAGCCGCTCACTTTCAGCTTCATTAGGTCTAAACATACAGATCCAGCCATGAATAATATCTTTCTGCTTTCACAGCCTACAGCTTTAACTATAGGCACCGTTGGAGATCCAAACCTTACCTTCCTGGCTGCTCTCAGCATAACACTCTTTATTAGAAAGAGGTCTCACTTCTTCTGATGCAGACAAATAATGTTGAAGGCTTAGCTTTGATTCTTACAAGAAACAGCCATGCATAATCAACCTATTGGATAAATTAGTGCAAAATCAATAATTAAACAGGTTAGCAGCCATCCAGACATAAAACGTTTACAACTTCCATTTTCTGTATAATGTATAGTAAAACTGCAACTAATAGATAATAAAATGATTCACATTCCGAAGATAATTTAACTATTGAAGCCTTTTTAATGCAGTATAAAAAAAACCCATTAAAAATGCAAATAAAAATATAATCCAATTCATTTTTTGAACAATAAAATAAACATTTTATTGCCTAAAGTGCAATAGCAGGATTGTTTTATTGAACTTTTGTTTGTAGTGAAAACCCAGTCTGGTTTCTGTGATGGACTGGATTTTCTGTTTGTTTTATTTCCCCTTTAACCAGCGCCATTTAATTACAGTTAAATTTAGTCAAATAATATTATTTCTAAGTAAAAAAAGCTATTTCAGCACTTCTAGTACCATTTAAAAACTGTCTGATGGGTACAGTTTGTAACTTTGTAATTCAGAGTTGGACTCCTTATTGTGTTCGTAAGAAGGTGAATTTTACCGACTCTGCTTGGTTTTGCCCTCCTGCAGGGTTGGAGCTTGCCTCCAAAAAACTCCATTATGAAAAAAGTTTGAAATGGAAACTAGAAAACGACTCATGCTCCTAAGCCCCCGACCCATCCACCCTCTTATCCCCCGAGTCAATTTCCAGGCGGTGGGATTCTCGAAATGAGAGGATGATTTTCCTAATCCCTGCGGATGCGTCTGAGGATGGAGTGAAATGTTTGGACTGTTCCCGTTTCCAGCTGCGCAGACGTCCTGATGGGCGGTGGACTGGCGGCCCAGTTAGCCGGTTGGACGGAGAGAAAAGGGTGTTTACAGGATGAGCGCAGCTCTTTTATGTGCATCTTCCCTTTTTCCCAGCATGCTTTCCTCTCACTCTGTGGGTGTCTAAGCTGTAAGCCTCTGGGTGTTTCACAGCTAATGTACAAAGTGTGTCTGAAGTAAAAAGTTAAATAGGTTTGGAATTGAATTAGGCATTTTTCAGAATAAAAGAAGCTGAAGGGGAGCGTGCTAATGAGATAGTTTGGAACATGACTTTTTTTCCGGCAGCGGTTGTCAGCATGAAACTGTCCAGAAGGGAGGAAGAGCAGAAAACTAAAACCGGCCTGGAATAAAGAAAATCAACAACAGACTGATTGATGGGAAATGATTCACTAAATCTTGCTCTAAATTACACCCTTAAATCTTCATCCACATTTTTGAAAATGTGTTTTATGTCGAGTTTGTTTCATGTTGTTGTCCAGAGTTAAGTAATCCCAGCTGACTGAAAAATGAGCCCAACAGATTGATGTAAATGTTTTCATGACTCTCTCTACCTCATTCTTCTAAAACCAGCTTCAGCAGCAAACTGAAGTAGTTTAGATATCATTTAGAACTGGACTTTAACTAGGCCATTGCAACAACTATAAATCATTGTTTTGTTGTAAATGTGCTGCTGTGTTTGGGATCATTGTTCTGTTGATTTGAGTCACTTTGAGCCCAGGTTCGGCCTGATTGTTCCACATTTGACTCTGAATAATTTGGTTGTCTTGGTTTTTTCATGTTTGATTCAGTGACTGTAAGCTGTTCTGGTTCTGTGGTTACAAAATGAGCCCAAATCATCTCCTCACCACCATGATTGATAGTTGCTGTAAGGTTTGTGTTCTGACTCTGTTTGACTGTATTATGTATTATGACTAATCATTTCTGCTCGGCTTTCATCTGTCCACAGGAGATCATTCCAGACATCTTGTGTTTAGTCTTACTGCCACGTTTATTTGAAGAAAGAACTTTTATCTTCAAACCTTTTAAAAACAAGCCTCATATAAGTTCAGTCTGTTTCTGTCACCTTTTCATGAATTTTTACTTTTAACCTGTAGAGTGTGAAATGGATCTCTCTTTATTTTTTAAGCAATATGACGTTCTTCAAATAGTTTGGAAATAGCCAATAGTTTTTTAATCCTTCACAGGTTGGTGGGCAGCAGAAGTTGCTTCTTTAAGGTCTCTGCTGTATTTCTGTACTTCATATCAGCAAACTGCCAAAAGTCTGATCTTGGTAGAGATGTTTATCTCTGTTAATGACAAATTTATGCTATTTTTGATTATCAGTGCATGATTAATTCTTACACGCAGCAGCTGGAGTTAGTTTTTTAAAAATATTTCTAACCAGTCCTTCAGTATTTTTACCATGTTTTTGGCATCAACGACAACAAATATATTGCTTTTAGTTCAAAACTCATTAGACCTTCAGCTTGAGTTTCAAAATCAATCCTTGGGATGCAAAAGTTGGGAATACGTCTATAATTTATCAGTTGATGATGCTTTCAGTTATGCTATACTGATTTACCATTCTTCTGGAAATGTAGGAGACATTCAAATTAAATTTTAGTGTATAATTTAGTAAGGGTGGTTTGGATTCCAGTGATGGGCTTTAATGTAGAGCGGATTATCATCAGCGTAGGCGTGGATATGGAGGACATGATGATGGGAGTCATTTCCTTGCTGCAGCAGATGGATGAAGAGACTGATGTGAGAAAACCTGGGACCAACCACACAATGATGCTGCTGATCTGTTTCCATTAATTTATGAAACTCTTCCTCTGAGGTTTGAACGTGTCCACAGAGGCTTCCTGCTATCTGCTGCTAACAGTAGCAGATAAGAGTGGCGCAGGATTTTCTCCCAACCACCTTAAAGCACACATTTTCAAGGCTTTAGATTCGCCTGCCAAGAAACGGCCTAATCTGCGCCAGATTAGAGGAAGGTTATCATTTCATGAAACTTTAATATTGCGAACTGATTCTTGTTTTTTAAAAAATCTTCATCACCACAAATTATTGCCGGACAGAAAGTAATGGAAAAACTCATTACATGATTTAAGGTTAATGGACGAAAACGTTCTTGGTGTGTTTCATCTGACCCAGATCCATTAAAGGTTTCTCTGCTTTAGTCCTGCTGGTTTCAGATGAACAGAATGAAGTTGGTGAACTTTTGAATCCAGGTGTTTTAAAGCAGGGAAACATCTAAAACATACCTGATGGAGCGTCTTGAAAACCAGCTGTGACTCTATTGGCAAGACTTTGTGTCTTGGAGTGTTTGTTGTGTTAATGCAAAAGTAATATTAGACCAGTATATGCAAATATGAATATTAAATACATAATGTACCTTTTTGTAAATTGATCAATTTGCAGTAATGGAATGAACAACAAAATGTATCATTTTTGGAAAAGGCAAAACTAAAAAGGGGTAAAATTGGCTTTTAAGGGGTTAATATATTAGAAACTTCATTAGTAATATGTATGAGGTTTGTAGATTTCAATTCAAACTAAAGATATGTTCATTTTGATTTTCTTTTTCCTTTTTTATTTAGTGGGACTTTAATACAATTTAGCTTGGTCACATATCAATGACTGCACAGAAAACAATCAAGTGAAATGCTTCTATTCTTATTTTTTCCCCCTTTGAAAACACCAATTAGTGAAACTGACACTTAAGTGATTAGTTTGAGTAAATGTAAAATACATTAAATTAATGCGGGGGTAATTATGATGATCTTGAAAATACATCTGTGTGTTTAGGAAGACACAGGTCCTCACAAGGCAATAAAGATGAATTTCTACCTGTTGTTGCAGCACATTTATCATCCCTGGGAGGAATGGTTCTGAAATCCAGATCAAAGTTCCTGTGAAGCTTTTGACTCCAGAACATTGTCGACATGTTTTAACTTGATTGCGTTGAATTGGCTTTTACAGAAGCTGTAAGCTGCAGCGAGATTATGGTCGCTCCACAACAGCTCAGTTGTTTGGAGATGATAGGGGGCATTGTGTAATTGCTTGTTAGAAGAAAATATGCAACGGGCACGATGGGTTAAATGACAATTAGCGCAGTGTGTGTTCTGGTTTAGATGCATGCGGGAGAAGCTGCTGCTCGCTGTTGCCTGAAGCTCTTCGGAGCTCTGGGTTCACTCTGCGTTTCACTTGACAGGTCTGGCTAAACCGTCATCCTGTTGCTTCTATTCCTGGTTTCTCTCCCCTCCTTCCCTCCTCTCCACCTCCTCTCCCTGGGATGCTGGGGTTAGTACACAGTGACAACTCCCACCCTCCCTGCAGAGTGTCAGTTCACCGGCTCCCCTTTTTCCTGAAATGACAGAGACCGAGTGAGGACGAAGAGCGGAGGGTGTGTGTGTGTGTGTGGGGGGGTTGGAACATGTCAGAGAGAGAAGTGTGAGGGTCCTAACCTTCCCCCCAGCCTGTTCTCTCCTCCTCACCATCTCCTGGCTCTTTTTCCCTTCACTTCTGCTCTTGTATTTAATTCTCAGAGCGGAACGGCTGCCGGGCTGATGGAAGGCGCTCGGACTCAAATTTACTTTCAAGCACACCCGGGCGCTCGTGCACAGACACACTGATGATCCCGCGCGCCGCTATGCGCTGATTTTCTGCCACATATATGAAATGATTTCTGCGCAGGCACAGAAACACTCAGCAGCAACCTCCTGACAGCTCTCCAGACGCACTCTCTCCACACAGATAACAGATAAAAGCTGTTTTCTTAAGTCCTTTCCGATGTCTCTCCCCCCCGCAGCCCAACTCACGTCTCTTTTTCTCCTCATCTCTGTGCGCTGAGTTGTGGGCGTTGGCGGGGTCTGTGTTTGTCTCTGTGTGTGTGAACGTGTTTCGCTGCTTGTATTTGCATTCATGCTGCGTCTCACCGCTTTGTTTGTGCAGATGTGTGGAGAATAGACAGGAGTGACTACTGACAAAACAACCACGTGTTGTGTCTACAATCTGATGCCAAAGGATCAGGATTCAAGAAAAAAATTGCAGAATTTTTTTTGTGCAACATGACAACGAAGTTTTTACTCTGCGGTCATTAGAAATACTAAGTACACCCCCACTGCTTCTGTAGGAATGAAACGGAAAGTAACACTCAGGTTTAAGGCTCTTATCAGTTATTCTATCGACTATTCTGACGATTAATCAATTAATCGGATTAAAAATGCACATTCTGCACATTTTTCTTTTAATCACTTATCTTTTCGTATAATATTGGAAATACATTGAAAGAAGCAAGTAATTCAATTCCTTCTTTAAATAAGTAAATAAACATTTTATTATCCAAAATGCAACAACACACATTCCTTTAGTGAATGCTTGATCTGCACATGCGCAGGTTGCATCTGCAGCTAACAAAATTCTCCTACCATCAATGTGAAAAGCTCAGTTCTGCAAAATTTAATATCAATACAGTTTAGGGATGATCTGGTGATTAATATTTTATTAACTGATTAAGAAATTGGATGCAGAAGATCCTGAAGAGTTTTTTTTTTTTTCACATAATTGTAACCAGGTGAAGCTAAAACTGCCACCTGAGGAATTCTGGGTAGAACAGACTTACAGACAGATACGTTTTTTTTTTTTTTTTTTTTTTTTTATCTGATATGCAAAATGTATATATTTTTTGTACATTTTGGCTTAATTACTTCTCTGTGTTGTTCCTTGAGTCTCTATTCTCCAGCTAATGATTAATCAATTACTAAATTGACAATTATTTCAGGAACTGATAATTAATCTTAATTTCACCACTTATAAAATCAGGAGTTTAGGTAATTTGGACAATATGGATGCGCTTGCATTTTAATGGCCTTTATAGAAGCAACTGAACGTAAATTTAAAATCCATCATTCCACAGAGTAAAAGATTATTTCCAAGTGGAAAGATTTGTGGCAGCTACCAATTTATTCAGCCATGGATGTCCCAATAAATTCACCCCAAGGTCAGATAATGCATTGCCTGGAGGAACTAAACAGGTGAGGACAAAATACTAAGCAAGGACGACTTGTTTAAAAGAAGAAGAAAGGCTTCTCTCTCTCTTTCAAAAAAAAGAGGTTTTCAAAGCTGCATTTGAATAACAAAAATGTTTCTGCAATGATATCAAACAGACGTTTAATCGTGATCCACATGTCCATCTATAGAAAAAGCCAATTATAGGATAAACACTTGATAGCAGCTGATGACACAGCTGACGTGAAACTCAAAGTATTTTAGAGTCAAGTCTGAATTTGTCGGACCTACAGCTGAGGTTTGGTCTTCACTGTACAACAGAATAGCTGAAAAAAATTCCAGTCAAAGTCCAGGTTTCCCACTGACTGAAAAGCTGTACGGTGTCTTCAGAGAGCCGTGCAGAAACAAATGTCTGCAAATCTCAACAAGCTGAGAGAACATAAAAAGTGGGTAAAAACTTCTCCAGAACAAGAGAGACTGACCGAAATGTCTGCCGGGAGTCAAAGCTGGACAAGCTTGTTCTATAAACTGTTGAATGTTGGATTAAAGTTCTTTATTTTCTGAAACTGAGCTGGAAATCCAGCTGCCTAATGACAGCAGCTTGGCTCAGACATGGACAGAGGTTTGTGCGTCATAAGAAACCATGATCACTTTTAAAAGTATCTGAGCACACCTCAGAGATTCATTCCTCCCCACCAGGAGAGGGAGAAGTGGTTGCATGCTTTCTGGTTATCATTCAATGGAAAATGGAGCTCAGAGCTGGAAATTGGTCAAACTGAGTTTCCAAATACTCCCCTGCAGATGAAGCCTTCTGATAGCACTATGCAAACGTCTTTATGCTCGTTTTACCATGATGACATCAGCATGCCAGACAGGTCCTGTTCCCAGGCCTAGCAGAGGTCAGATTAAGATGCATTTTCATGAGACTAACACAGTGAATTGGATTTCTAAAGGTCACACTGTTGCACCTTCATCTGTCAACCACATTGTTTTTATCTGACCTCTCATTTAACCCAAAGGATAGAATAGAAACAACAATCAGCATCCTTATATGTTGTTAAATACACAAAACATAAAACCACCCAGCAAGAGGTGAAAGATGCCTATTTATAAAAGAAGAATCGGTCCGATAATTTCCTGATTGGATAGGTGATGACATGTATCTGTTTTGGGATGGGTGAAGTGGGTGTAGTGGTTCCTGTTTTACTGGATTCAAATGTTGAAGTTTCCAGAAGACAAAAGGAGCTCTCTATGCAAGATCTGACTGGCAACAAATCACAAAAACACAAAATCCTGCCAAGAGTTCCTTGTGCAAATGTATTAGTGTACTTGAAAGGAGACAAAACTAACTTACAGGTAACTTTTCAGCAAGAAATATGAGCTTATATTAAGTCAATATTTCCTTAATACTGGTAAAGCTCTAGTTACTGGTTAATAGTAACCAGTAGAAGACAATAAGTTCAATAAGTTAAAATGTTTTGGTCCAGCGGCAGATTATTTCACCTTTAACTTGCATTTTTTCATCAATATTAAGGAAACATTGACTTAAAACAAGTTCCTATATCTTGGTGAGGTTTTACTTTTGTCACATGATGGACGTTGTTTTGTTGTCTTGATGAGAATCAAGACATGATGGAGAAGCAAAAAGCAGTTTGAGGAGCTTTATTAAGTTATGTCCAAACTGCTCAGAGTCCAGCCTCTTAAGCGATAAACATCCACTTATTGTTTTAATTGGATAATATCTAATATTTGATTATTATTAAATATTTGTTTGGGGTACACAAAGGATTTCAAATGGTCTCATTTGGCTCTGAAAAAAATAAATATACCTTTCTATGCCCAGATACATTTTGATCAATGTTTGCCTGCTTCTGATATGTTGGGAGAATCTTGTGAAAGGAGCTTTGCAGTCGCTTGCCGTCCTCTCTGCATGTTCAGCCGGTTTGTTTCTGCATTAGAGGAGCCATCAACAGTGGATAATTGTCCCACAGATGTTGGCCCGCCCCCATCAGAGTATCAGTTTCTAATCTGTGACCGCAGATGGATTAATTACCAGCTTTAATCAATCCGCTTTGACCAACATAATACAGCCCAGTCGCACTGATGTCCGGACTTTAATGGACACTCTCTTAAAAGACAGCTGCCAACATTTGTCCTCCAAAGGTTTCAAATTTAACGAGTTTTGAGTTTTTTCAAATAAAATTGACACAATAGGGACTTTTCACCCATTAGCTACAATTTATGAGAGAAATATAAAAAAGAAAAAAGATTAAAAACAAAGAACACTTTAGAAAATGTAATTTTATTTATATATATTAAAGTATAATTAAAAAAAAAAGATATATATTTTATTATATCAACATTTGGTTGATATTCCAAACCGTTATGATCGTCAATCTCCTAAATTTAGCAGAACTGAGCTGCTTTTGATCTGCTGTGACTGACTGGGAGTAAAAAATGGTGGAAAAGCTACTTTCCATAAGAAAGAAAAACTTAGAGAGCAGACCGTGGAAATGGGATAAGCGCAGAGTCAGGAATACTTTCTATGCAGCAAAAAAATCCAAGTTCAGAGTTAACGGCTGGAAGCTGAAGGTTCCATGAAACAACCCATAGATGGAAAGTAGCAAGCGAAAACAGCAGATTGATTAAAAGTGGCTAAAAAAACAGTCAGCAAATACAACTGTTCTGCCTGATCTGCTTGGTAAGATGCCTGACCTGTGGAGGCAGAACTGTTTTAGCCAATCATAAGAAACTAGAGCAGGCTGACAGGATGCATCACCTCAACTCGATAACAGCCCTCCATCTGTTTCACATCAAACCTTCACAAAGGAGAAGGAGCCGCCGCGTTCGCCCGCAGCTACGCCGAGCAGGTCACAGGAAATCAGAGGAGGTGGCACACATTCAAACATAATTAGTCTGGCGCCATGTTTGAAGCGAGGAGGAACAAATAGGAAAGAAATTAAACAAGAATGGAGCCGACAGCAGCTGGTACCTAATCCAATAAATGATTATTCATTATGAAAAAACTCCCAACAGCCAGAACCACAAGTCAGTTTTGATTAATGAGGCGGATGATTAATCAAGTCTGCCAACACATCCTCACATCATTCAAGGTGGAGTTATTAATATTTGGTTGGTAGAGAGTATCCCAGCCCCCACCAGTGTTTTTGTTTTCCTTGTGTGAAAGTAGGTTATCTCTGGGTCTTTGAGCAGGAGCTGGCTCGTTCACCTGAGGTTTAAAATGCTGCTTTGTTGGTGCAACAGCAACATTCCACTTTTAGGTTGCTGTTGACAGCTCTTCCCTTATGCAGGTGTTACTCTGCAGAATATAAGGTCTGTTACCTTTATCTAATCTTAAAACTTGCAAAATGCTGATTGACTCAAACTTTCTTTAGTTTGTGGTCTGTCTAAATTCTGTAAGTGCTTTCACATTTTCACCGTAGAGTCAGTGGCTTTTTGCTGCCAGCATATGCTTGTTAACCGCAGGCCACAGAACATAAACCCTGACATAGTGTATGTCACTCTATACCATAGCAACCAACTATTATTCACATAAAGTGCTTTATAATATTTCTGCATCACCAAATCAGGCCAGTTAGCTCAGTTTGAGTTCCAGGATTTTGTGGTTCATAAGTTTATTAGCCATAAGTTCTCCACACTGCCTCTGTTTCCATTACAAATGGAAAACTTTTTCTTTATCTGTGCATGTTGATAAAACACAGCTTTGCAATTGCTGTGTTTCTATTAAATAAGAAAAGCAATTAAAATCAGATGTGAACAAGTCTGATCATGCAACAAATGACTAAAATCATTGAGATGACTGATGTAAACACTTTAGATATGTTCCTATTTCAGAACCAGGATTGATCATCTATCAGCCAATCAGAGGAGACGGTGGCATCTTCTTCAGGCATCAGAGACACTTATACTTGTCGGCTTTGCATGTGGTGTTTTTGGAAAACTGTAGTTGGCAGCTGCACATCGTACAAGCAGACCAGAGCTGACACGAACTGGTGTGACATGAAGAAGTGTTTTCATAGGAAATTTTGATATGTTTGAGAAACCAACTCTCTGGCACGTTTCTGTTTGACCTAACAAATTTATTTTCATAATTCCAATTTGTGCAATTTTATGGTCAATGGAAATGCAGCTACTGACTCATGTTCATTTTCTAATGAGAAGCCAGAGGAAGCAATAGTTTGGTTTTGCGGCTGCCCCTCCCCAACATGTTGCTGCCCACAACACGTCAACTGACTGACGAAAACCTCCAACAGTTTTTCTATGACTTATCAAAGCAACAAATTCATCAGTTATGGTGTGAAAACTACAACAACTCATCACTTTTGTGAAAGCATTGCTGCTTTCAGACTAGAATTTATAATATATGGATGTCAGTAGGTCATCTGCTCTGGCAGCATGTTCTCTACCGGAGCAGATGACCTGACTAACCAATTGTTATTGGATAAAATAAGCCTGTTACAGCTGAGGTCGTCCATAAAAGAACACAGTTTCACTGATACCAACAATAGCTGGTTTTGCTTCAGGAATTGTATCAAAATTATAATTACAACTATGTAGACATGGAAAAGAACTAATAGATTTTTTTCAAATTTTAATTAAAATGCCTCATGATGTATGTATTAGTTTAAAATTTGCACTATAGCCTATTTTTACTCGAGGTTGCTGTGGGAATCCTTGCAGTGAACTCTAAATATTCCTGCCTCTGTTTGGTTGGTGCTGAAGCTTCTGCGCCCTTTACTCCGCCGTCCAGCCTGTTCAGTTTGTCGGTTTGTCCTTGATTCCCTGCAGAAGGTTTGGTTTACGTCTTTGTGCGGTATCCAGTGTCGCTCTGCTGCAGACTCGCCGTGCATTTCTATGTTCGGTGAGTTTTTGTGAGGCATTCTGCAGAGGCCTGGTCTCAGATCAATGCAGGTTTGAACAGTAGCAGCGTTTACACATTCCTTTACCTTAAACGGACATCAGAGCACTGAACAATCAGTGTCAGGCTGCAGGCTTGTTTAGTGGAATCACTTCTCTCTCCTGACTCGTCTCAGTCATTTTGCTGCCTTTGTTTTAGTTTCCACTAATCTCTGCTGTTTTCTCAGGAGCGGCCCATGTCTTTGTGTCTCCTTGACTTGCATCTCGTTGTTATTCCGCTCCTTTCCTCTCACCTTTCTGCCTTGTCATTGGCCTCTCCTGCTTGATTTTTCATTCGTCACATCTGCTCCCCCGACGTCTGCGTTCTCCTTCATCCTCCTGTCATCGTGTTTCCTCTCCTTCATGCTGTCATTCATGTCCTCTCACCCCCTCCATCGTCTCACTCCACTCCCAATCTATTCATATCAACTTTCCTTATTTTTCTCTCTTGAATTTGCCCTCTTATTTCAACCTTTTGCCTTGCTAAGTCTTTCAGGTGCCAGTTTGGATTTCCTAGAACTAAATTGTCCTCCTTGAAGTTATTGATGTAATTTTCAGGTGTGTATAAAAAGAGACTCCTTTGTGAGCCTGAGAATTATTTCTCATCCATATCGTTACTTCGTGTGACATTGACGGAGCGACTCTGCGTATCTTTTGGACAGCCAAGATATTCAAACTAAAAAATGTATGAATCCTGGTAAATATGTGTAATAGTGAATGCTTTTTGTATTCTGTTAGAGAAAATAGAAAAATGAGTTATTAAAAGCTGCTTTTTTAAATGATTCGATGGTATAAAACTGCAATTTACTTTTTCATTACAATAATATCAAACATATCCACCTTTCTCAGTAAAATCCTGTTCTTAAGATGGAAAATAAATTCATATTTCTTGCTGGGTAGATGACTCATCATCTGTGGTTGGTTTGTTTGAACCCTGTTTACATGCTTGTTATATTATCATTGCAACATTCATTAAGCTCACTGTGCCTTGCAGGTGTTCTGAATATCATGCAGCTGCAGGATTCATCCCGGTCTGGACCTGTCATCTCAGGTTCTGGTCTGGCAAAGAAATAATAAAGTAATAAGAGTATCCCACAGTGTTTTCCTCACCAGTGAAACCTCACGATGTTAGAAAAACAACTGACGGTTATGATGAACATTACAGTAACTATTAAACAATACTTTGACATGTTAATAGAAATATTATAGAACATATTTCTCCAATGTGCAATTTTGCTAAATTTTGGACACATTTTGCGTAAACTCAATCGATAAATAAAAAGCTAATTTATGTCAGTAACTTAATTCACTAAATGGAACATTATATAGATTAATTACAACATTTTCAGTCCATTATTTTTGGTAATTATGATCCACTTACTGCCTATCAAAACATTTGAGTTTAAAATATCAGACCAATAAAAACTTTTTAATGCAAAAATGTGGGTGTAATAAAATAAATGTTTTATAGAATAGTTAGAAATGTATTTTTAATTTGACAAACGAGCTTCATAGAAACATATATTCTAGATTATTTCACGAGATTTCATTGACGTAGTATACATTAGAGTGATTAGCCATGGCCTTTAGTCTTTATTCAGGCATTTTTCATTTACAGTTCAACCACCTCAGGTAAAATGCATTAAGCTTCAGGAAAGTATCCAACCACGGGATACACAAACTTCTCTTTCTAGGCCAGCTACCCAAGCAAAAAGCTAGAAACTGATCTCAAGTTTCAGCCTCCTCTGCACCTGCCAGGCGACGGTAATGTTCCAGTTTCTGTAAAGCAGAAAGCAGAGGTGGAGACACATATTTTTCAGTGGCCTTGTGCTGCTTTAGCTCAGGGCTGAATGTACTGTAAGCTTTGTGGAAACTCTTCAGAATAAACATCCTGGTTGCTGGTCTGCTGTTTGCAGGCTAAATACTGATGATGATTTAAAAATGTTCAGGGTTGCACACTAATGTCAGAGGAATGCCGTGACCATACTGATGCAGAGGATGGATATTTTTTTCAGGTAATGCACCTAATATGAACATAATGGAATGATATGATAATTTACTAACATGTGGCTGCTGCCACATGATTTGCAAAATCTCCACTCTACTTGAGAGAAAACCTGTAAGTACTGTTAGTGCTTGAAACAGTGAAGAAACCTTTTATGATTTATTGTAGCTGCATGAATTCAGTCTGCACTTCATCATTCAGCATCTAAAGATGCTGACATTAAGGTTAAAGCTCTTCACTTTTAACTGTTCACACATTCTGCTAATTTTTATGGGTCTTTGTGAATAAAAAAGAAAAGCTGGTCTAGGAACTTAGAAGTTGCTTTTCAACGGTATAAATCAAGTCTGTCTTTATTTTATTTCTGAATAATAAAATATTCTCACCAGATTTACAGCCTCAGTGATATATTCCCCCATCAATCAGCAATATAAAACTATTGACTT
Source organism: Poeciliopsis retropinna (assembly GCA_010277075.1). Taxonomy (NCBI): domain Eukaryota; kingdom Metazoa; phylum Chordata; class Actinopteri; order Cyprinodontiformes; family Poeciliidae; genus Poeciliopsis; species Poeciliopsis retropinna. The sequence continues at coordinate 212,095 of VMRM01000042.1, forward strand.
GTGCAAATCTTAAAATTTTCATAAAATAGAAATCTCCTGAATAAACCCCAGCTTCCTTTAAAACCCCTGACGCATACATTTCAAAGCAGAAGTCTATGTATATTTTATATATATGCTCTCATGCATCTAAATCCAGACACATCTCCATGTTTTTGATGTTTCGGGTATAAATGCAATAATCTGTCCCTGGGTTGTGCCCAGGCAGCGGTGGCTGCGTTCAGGCTGCCATTGATTGGTGGCGGTGTTGGTATTCAGCTCCATGCAGACACCCTCAGTTCGTCTGCGATGGCTTATTGGTTCTGTGTGTGTCTCGGTTGGACCAGCTGCACAGCATGGCGACAATGACCTGAGACCGGAGTTAAAAAAACAAGGCAGAATGTTTCTCAGAACAATTACTTTGAAAACCCAGACTGGTCATCTGCTCCTTCTCTGTCTGTTTGGTTTTCTGTTTCTTCCTTTTCCTCTGTTTTACTCTCACACCTTGCTCTGCCATCACACTTCCTCTATTTTTTAACTTTTTTCACTCCGGTCCTCCTGTTGCATTGTGTTTAGTATCTGTCATCATTGAGTTCCTGTTTGAGTCTATAAATGTGTTTTCTGACCTACTTCTGTCCTGTTTTATTTTCTGTCATGCCTCTTGCCATTCAGCGCCTCTACCTTCGCCTTGCTTGTTGTTTTTAATTTCAAAGTCACAAAAATGTCTGCAAGACAGTCAAGGTTAAGAGTTATGTTTTTCTAGCTCAAAATGCAGAAGAAAACCGCAGCATGCCTGGAGTATGCTGTCAGACCTTCAGTAATAGATGGAACATGATTTCCATCTCTGTCTCTGCGTGTTTTGGGAACTTTAAGTCGACTCATTCCTGAGGAAATCCCTGAAATCTGAGGGGCTTAAATAAAACATGACCTTCAGTTTGTCTCCACTTCGGATGTATTAGACAACATTTGATGCAGCGTCTGTACATGTTCTTGAAGCTTTTTCAAATAAATAAAGTTGAAGCTGTTTACTTGCTTTCACTTGAACTTGGACGTTCATCTTGCAGCATAAATTGGAACTAAATGAGCCAAATTAGTCTTCATTTACATTTCTTGGCTGATGCAATATTTAACTTTTAAGAATTTGCTGGAACAAATGGTCCAACTGGAATGTAATTCTCAAACTCCTCAAGTCGAGGTCATTGTGTCATATGGATAACAAAATGTTAAAAGTAATAATGCACAATTTCCCAGTGAACACCTGTGACAGTGGTAAAGATTGGTTCAGTGGATCCCACTACACTCAGGAGTTTTCTGTGGAATGTAGCTCTTCACCTGTATGAGCATGTCCAAAATATTTGAAACAAGATGCAGCTTTCACGACTGAAAATCCAAAGAGCAACATTAACTAGCTAGCTGTTAGCTGGTGTTTGAATCCAGGAGTGAGATTCATTTTCCTTGGCACTGATTGGTTGAACATCCGAGAGCAGAGATAAAGAACCTTCTGTCTTTGTCCCAAGACTGTTTCCTCTGCATCTTACTAATGATTACTTGATGCTGATATCCAATATTAGGTGGAGAGAAGTGGTATAAGAGACGTTCTCATGTATTCTTGAATTTTAGTTGTTCAAGGCCGTTGTGGTTCTTTACTGCTGTAACTAGTTGGTTTATATTTGATTTGATTCAGTGGGTGATTAGGTTCCAGCCTGATGACATCACTTCAATCATGATGCAACTGATTATACTTTTGTAATATTTAACTCAAATGTCTTTAAAGAAGTGCCAGCTCTATGCTGTATTGAGTAGATCTCTGTAAAGTTGTTTTCTTATTATTTTGATGTAAAAATAAAAATCCCATAAAATAATTTTTGAACTGGTCTTCCTCTTCTCAGATTTGGTTTCTCTTCATCGTTTCCTGTTTTTGCTTTCTGTGCTTCACAAGGTTAATCCCACACTATGCAGCTGATCTGCCTCTCTGTTTCTTCTTTTTCCATTTTGTATCCTGTTTTCTTTTCATGGTTTCGCCGTGAACTTACTCAATCTCCTGCTGACCTTCTGCCTGCACTGAAGGGCGGGTCGGGCCGTGTTTATTTTAGTGGCTGTCTGCAGCTGAGATCTTTCACCTCTTACCTCACACCTCTGTCTCCTCTCATTCCTCCTTCTCCTTCCACTTAAGCCGCTCTTTATCTCTGGCTTCTGGTTTCTGCCGGCAGGGTTTGTTATATTCTCTCGTCTTTCTCCGTTCTGGCCTTTCTCTCTTTAGCTTAACCTGCATGTGGTTCTTTGCTTTCTCGCTTTCCTTTTGTCTTCAACTTTGCCCCCATTCAAGGGCCGAAGTCCCACGCTCACAGACAGGTGTTGGTTCTAAAAACAAAATGAGATTTTCTGAAATGGTTTTGGAAATGTGTAACTCGTATAGAGCAGGCAGATTTCTCTTAGCATCAGACTACGGCCCCATAGAAAAATAGATTTAAATCAAAACACTGTCTAAGAATGTAAATAAATGAATGTTATTATCCTCAGGGAAATTCAGCTAATCAATATCGATTAGTGTTTCTATATTCATGACAGTCTATATCGAACAATATATTGGAATTTATAGGCACGATATGCTTAAGTAATGTGCAAAATTTCAGAGTTTGGCCAAACAGATCTGGAGACACATCTGGGAACTTTGGTACAAACTTCAAAAAACTTAGTGATGCTCTTTGAGAGACAAATAAAACTACAGCCAGAACCATTAGGGATCATGAACAGAATCCGTCCTGACAGTCTTAAGCTCTCCAAATGCAGCAAGGGATTTGGGGGGAATTTTTCAAAAATAAAAGTCAGACTTGCATTTTTGCAGCAGTTTCCCATTTTCCTTCCCATTAAATACCAAATACACATGTACAAAAACAAAACGGCTCCATTATGTTGATCGTATTTGCACACTGAATGTTTAGTTTGTGCTTCTTTAAAAGCCTTGTGATTGCATCTGTGCAACATGTTTTCCTTCTACCATAAATGATTCATGGTTCATGACGAGGAATTAAAATAGTTACAGCCAATTAAAGTGAAACCGATGAAATGTTTGGTTGTTGATCAGACAAAACTCTAAAAGACCTTGGAAGGTTTGTTGTTTTTGTGTGAGGAGATGAGAAACTCAAAGTTTGAATCTCAAAATGAACAATTCTTGGTTTGTACAATTTGTGCCTTCTAAGATTTTCAAAAGGATAAAAAAAAATGGCAACGACCCTCTGAGATTATAAAAGAGCTTTGAGTAAAAAAATAATCCAATTGGGTTCAAAATATCAAAAATCTTAAAATTTCAGAAGAAAGTGTTTTGTTTGCTCTGTTTTAATTTATTGCTATTTGATGCTTTTTATGTTTGTTTTTGTGTTTTTGACAGATATATAAGATGGTAGGAGACCTGAACTACACATTATATTTCCTGCATGCAAATTCTACATGTCATCATATTTCTGCCCAGGTTGAGATACATGTGATGAAAGAAAGTAAAGAAAACTCTGGGAAATGTGGGTTTATTCATAGTCCATATTTATCATTTTACTATTATGTGTTGTTCCACTATCATAGAAAACCCGATAATTCTGATGCTTTCTCTGGTTTTTCATTAAAAATAGATTTAAATTATAGGACCCATATATTTCCTGTAATTTTTAAACAGAGTTTATCCCACCAAAGAGATTAAAGTTTTCTCTTGAAGTCAAATATTTGTGGCTTTTTAGATTTTTAAGAATATTAATGTAACATTTAAAAAGATTACTGGATGGACCTGCATAACTTTTAGAAAAAAGTGCCAACTTGTTGATTTTCAGACATTAAAATGGGAATCGCAACTTAAAAAAATTAAAGAAACAGTTTGGCAGAAGAAAATCTGATGTTTGGGTAAAATTCATATCTGGATTTACACTGCAGGACAAAAAAACAGAAAAATCACAGCATGGAAGAGCCTTCCTCACCTGTGAGTTCTGACACAAAGCCAGCCAAAACCCTTAACTTCATCATCATCACTGTGTGGGACGGGATTACTCATTTAGACCCACAGAAAAACTTTCCCAGGAGACAACAGGAGAGAAGCTGTGATGACGAAGCGTGCCTCGGCATATTTCCTTCTGCTGGTTGAGCTGAAAGTAATCCGAGGTTCTGCACTGATCCTGTGCTTCTCAGGTGGATTTTTACATTCAGTTGAAGATCCTAACAGCTGCCGGCTGCAGCAGGACGGGCTGTAATTTCTGTAAACATTTCTCCCTGGAACCAATAAACGCAACTTTTATCAGCAGCTTTGCTGTGTGCATTGGCCAGGCTTGTGAAAGTCGGCTTTGGATGAATGCTGATGTCGAGGAAAATAACAACATAATTTAGATGGAGTGAAACTTTGGCTATTAGATGACAGCAAGTCATTTTTTTGGAGGGAAGCTTGTCTTCCCTTGAGGCTGAGCAGTTGTGCTGTTGGTGCTACATTTTCCTAAATGTGCAGAGACGTTTGTTTGAGTTATTTAAATAGCTCCTGTGTCTTTTTGTTATTGTATGTTAAAGTTGGAAAGAGCCTGAGGCATTTTTAAAAAAATTTCTTTTACCTTTTTGACATGCAAACTGCAGCCTGCTTCATTAGAGAGCATTGTGAGATGAGCGTTTCTTCTGCTCCCTCGTTCTTCATCTTCCTCCTCTGTCTCTTCCCATTTTTCAGCCGCTCTCCTTCGGCGTGATACAGTTCCTCATCTCTCACACTCACTCCACCTGACGTCTCAGATTTTGTCTTCCTTTTTCTGCCCTTTGCTTATAAACTTGTGCTTTCAGAGCTGCTTCTTCATCGTTTTCACTTCTTTGTTCTCAGTCGGAGAATCGAGCTGCTGCTGGTTTCAGAACGTTGATGAGGTTGGCGGTTTGTTATAACATGAATATAACACCTGATTAAAATAAACCCAAAGAATGGATTTGCTGTTTGTTTCTATATTTCAGTTCGATTCTGCGTCCTGTTGGTCACTGAGGGCTGTTTATTTTCCAGTCTTTCTATCTGAATCTTGTTGAATCTTGTTGAATCTGTCATGAGGTGATCCTCCTTCTACCATATCTCCCAGCGATCCACTGTAAATCCCAGAGTATAATCGATCATGCTGACAACCCCCCATTAACCTCCGATTCATGCGCCCCCACCTGACTGTGGCATCCAGCTGACAGGAACTCACCTGTGGGCGTTTTTGCTCTTTTCGGTGGGATTTTTCCCGCTCTGTGCTCTTCCCTCTCTTTCCTCTCCCCTGAGGCGTTGCCCTAATCCATGATGTTTCCGTTCTTGTCTGTACATAATGTGACAGGAAATGCGCCTGGGATGTTTCACTTCTGCATGTTTAAAACACATAAAACATTTTATTGCGTACAGTAGTTTGGAACTTTTTTGTGCATGATGTACTAAGTATTCATTATGCAGATTTTTTCCATACATCTAAATCCAAATACTATAAAATGCATTTTGGGAAACTGAAATACTTTGACACAATTCTACTTGACCTGCTTTTGGCTAAGATTTCCAAACCAGCCAATCCAGGAGTGCCATTTATTTTCTTCTGTGCTGATTGGCTGAAATGATGAAGCTAATTTTTGTGGTTGTGTTTATACAGTTTTCACTGTGTTCATTAATCCAGATAAGTAATGAACTAATATTATAGGCAGTAATAAGTGTTTTTAGAGTTAATCTCAACTATTTTAGGATGTAGTTATTTGCAGGCAGCAGCTGTCTCTAACCACAGCGAACACTGGTGGTATTATGAAATGAACAGTTAAGTAGTGCTGACCAGTTGCATGTTAATAGTTTATTTTTCTCCAAAGTCATGCCTGGTGATTACAGGTTTGGGTTAATCAGAAACTATGGAGAAATGTCAGTTGGCCAAGCAATTGTGCAAACTTAAGCCACGACCAAAATAGGTTTGTGACATAATGGAAGAGATTCTTTATATTCCATGTTGTTGATCACTGTTGACAGAATCACTCCTACTAATGAGCAGCTCCACCTTTTGTCACTAGAAACCTCTGACCGGTCAGAAATGGATGCAAACTGTTGTTGTGTCCTGACGTTTCAGCAGCAGATCCATTTGTCTGTAGGGATATATGTTGGGGTTTCTGTGCCTGATCTTCTCAGTTTGGATGGTTCACATTTAAAATGATCGATTTATTGTTCAGGTTGTGTCTACAGCCGCCTGTCTGATGGTTTCTGCTGCTACCGTTTGGAGAGTCTGACTCGATCACTCGATCGATTATTCCTGCACTGTGCAGCTGGTTAGATAATCATTACAACTAATGGGTACCACCAATAAACAACTGTACTCTTAATTAATGCCACTGCATAGTTCTAGTAACTTCAATAAATCCTGCAGTCACACCACCCATTACATGAGAATGAACTGTGTTTGAATAGTTAATGACCGTTTTGGTGAGGTCAGCCTGAAGGGGAAGCTTCCTTTCATGGTGCTAAAACGTGCAAACCTTGCACATTTGATGTGCACGTGTCGGGGAGGTCATTGCTCGGCCTACTTGCATTACAAAGAGTGAAAATGTAACATGATAATTTCTATTCCTGTAAGTCTGTGAAAGGAAAGGTGTGTTTCAGATAAGATTTCCACCAGTCTAATCTTTTTTGTTGTGGAAAAAAACCACAATATTTTTCCCCCATTATTGCATGTTGGTGGAACAAACCACCTGGATCACGTTAAACTGCTTTTTAAACTTTTTATTCTGAATTTTGATGATTATTTATTCATTTTTCTTGTCCTGTTTTGAGTTTTAATGTCTACCTGTGGGTGTTATGGAGATTTCTGGGGATTTTTCTCTGACATTAAATCCAAGAACATTTCACCCTAAATGGTGACATTTGGAGTGATTCACTTTGCAGAGATCAATCTTATTCCATTTTTTGGCAGCAGTGAGCAAGTAGAATCTCCTGCTCTGCCCAAACCTTTCAACATGCTTTACCCATCCTGGCTGTGTGATGCTGATGCACCGAAGCCTCACAGCTGAAAACGTTCCTGTGTTTGAATCCTTGACTGGACTCTTTATGCTTTGAGTTTGCTTGTTCTCCTTGTGCATGTGTGGGTTCTCTCTGGGTGCTCCGGCTTCCTCCTAAAGTCTAAAAACATGACTGATGGTACAAACTGCAGTTATTTAAGTTGTTCCACTTACCATATGTTCTTGTATATAAAAATGTCATGTAATCCTGTTGAAACTACATAAATCATTAGTTTATTGCTGAAAGGTTGTGAAAGTCTTGATCATTTTGCAATCAAATTTTCTCCTTCTTTTAATCCTCATGTAGTCCCAGCTCCCTGATAACAGTGTGTGCATCTGGACACGCCTCCACTCCGGTCTCCATGTTCATTAGTTCCTGTCCCTCGGTGCTCGTGTTTGTGTCTGCTGCAGCGAGCGCCATTAAGGAAAAGCAGCACATTAAGAAACGCATCTCTGCTGACCCGATCTCTTTGTAGCTGGCCTCTGATCGATACCGCTGGCGTGTGTGTTTGCTTGTGTGTGTGTGGGTTGCAGCGTGTCGATAACAAGGTTACAAGCAGCTACGTTTGTCTCACCTCGCCCCGCTGTTGTCATGCAAATCACAAACACGTTGCACAGATGAGCAGAATTTCTCATTTGTTTTAATGAGGCCTGTCTGTTTAGAAGTCGTTTGTTTCACTTTGGTTGATTTTTTAGATTTCAATTAGGAGGCAACACCTCAGGACTCTCCAGGATGAAACTACACACACACTGTTGCTTTTGTTATTGATAAAGCGTCTCTCGGTGTGAAGTAAAGGGGCGCAGATTACTGTTTGCTCTCCTCTATCAGTGTGTGAATCTGGGCGCTGTGCGTGCTGCAGACCGTCGTCCCGACTGCTATCAATCAGGGCCAACGTGGCGTGTACTAATTACTACGTTGTATGATGATTTACGAGCAAAGAGGCAGCAGCTCAGGAACAAACTCCTGCTGCTGTCAAACACAGTGATTCAAATCGGCTCCTCAGAAGAATATGGCAGAAATTGCAGCTGGATAAACCGTGAGATTGACTCAAACTTTGACTTCTGACTAAAAAAAAGTGGAGATTTCCAACAAACCAATCAGAAAAAACAACTTTTTATCCACTTTTTATTCACCAGTCACTATTTTTGACAAGCGTCTAATTAATACGGTGAGCTAAAAATGTTCTGAGAATAAAGCCACACCTTGGCAGTTTGCTGTTAATGAATTGTCTTGCACAAACATTAATTTTCACTTTTATGCTCTGTTGTTTTTCATTAATCTTGCTAATGCAGCAATTAAAACCCTCCAGAGTTAAACATGTCTGCAAACAAAGAGCTTTTTCTCATTGTTCTGCTGGTCGTTCCTGCTGTTGCTTCTCCTGGGTGCAGGCCAAAAGTTTTCATACACTCATAACAGACATTGATGACTGGTCAACACACGGTTAGGATCATATATGCAGGTTCAAATATATACATCCACCCACCACTACTAGATTTTTGCAGTGATGAACAAGCTTCTGTTGCAGAAGCTTGTTTGAAAGAATCAGTGCAATGTTTTAAAACCCAAGAACAGCAGACCAGCTGTCAAGCATTTTTACAGCCAATGATATTCTGATGTGCCATTTTTTTTTTAGTAAATGTGTACTTACTGCATAGTTTTTTTTCTAAGTTGTTACTGATTGTACTTTATTTTAAAGATGCTTTTCTCATTTCTTTGATCTAAAATAAGTTTGTCAGTCTAACTCTCCCCGGTGTATGAAGCATGTTGGGGTCAACTGTGTGGATTTCAGCCTTTATGTATAAATCTTTGTAAATTAGAGAAAAAACAATAAACACAAACCTTTGCTGCCAACTCTGTTTAATGTCAGGTTTGGTATTAAATAACCCACTGAAAGACTAAAGGAAAGACTGAAGATCAATCTTGAGTAACTTTGAATTGGACTTCAGCTTTAAATTAAATATACAGTGAAATTGGATCATTTCTATCAGAGCCTCAACATTATTCTCCATCTGCAGTGAATTGTGACCAAAAACAAAGACAGAGAACAGAACCACTGATACAAAACTTGTTCCATAAAATGGGAACTTTTCTGCCCACTCAAACTTAATCCATCCATTTGTGCGTGTTTTTTTTTCATGAGGTCTGACGCTGCAGAAGCTGAATGCAGCGATGATAATCTATTGTGCACAGTCGTACGTTATTACTGTACATGCTGATTCTGTTTCGTGTCAGTTATTCAGTGTCAGCACCACTGAAATGTATCAAAGTTATTAAGTCTTCCATCAGCTCCATGTTTGGGTGTGTTCCAGGAATCCAGGCCTGCATATGGAGATGAGAGAAACTCTTGTTCTATATTTAAATGCTGTGCCTCTGAATTCTTCAAACGTGGATGTAAAACAAAGATGAGTTTGGTTTGTTTTTACTGTCAGGCTTTAATCATAGATTATCTGCAGACAGAAAAGACGGATTAAAGCTTGCCGCTGTATTTTTCAGCCTTTAGTCGTATTGCGAGGTCTCTGCACCTTATGGAAGAAACGCTCCACTCCTGTCTTTTATGTGACAGCAGAGATAGAAAGTCAAACCGCTCTGAATTTCTGGTTTCTATCACTCTGCTCCTGACATGATGGATCCCTCTTGTTTTATCTGCTTCGAGATGCACAACTAAATTGACAGAATAAGTGTTTAAAAGGAGAGAAATAATGATTTCTTCATGTTTTTAAGACTTTGCAAGCAAATAAAGACGGTTCTTCCTGCAGCTCTTTAACCGCACCTATAGACACAAACCAACAGCTCTTTGCAGTTAGCATTGATCCTGTGGTGCTCAATATAACAAGTTATTCCCAAGACACAGAATATTACTTCAGTTATTGGGTTGGATTTTATAGCTAAATATTTTTTAGCATCTTTTGGACACCATATGCTCTGGAGGAATGTTTTCTACCCAGTAATTTTACCTCAAATGTAGAAAACGGACTTGGACATGGTTTCAATTTTATGTCAGGTCTTTGTCCAGATGTGTTCTTCGCATTTTCTGTTTTATGTGAGTTTAGGCTGTCAATGCCTGAATCAGCTCACATCTGTCTTACATTAAGTGTTTGTCTCTCTTTCTCATTAACTGTGTTTTCATTACAAATGTTCTCAAAACTTTATCAATATTCTGCTAATGTATGAAAAACACAATTTCTCATTTGCTGTGTTTCCAATAGATAAGAAACTCGATTAACATCCTACAGGAACAAGTTCATTAATGCAATAAGTCCTTAAAAACCACAATGTGCCAACTACTTCCTGTCCTCTTCGTGGTTTTTGCCAGAGGAAACATCCGGCTGTTGATCATGTGATTTGTGGGATGTGAAAAAAGTGTTTCTGTTGCAGTTCCCTAAAATAAACCAGTTTAGATACGACCAAAAATCCACCGCATCCTATAGCAAAACTTTTTATCAAAAAGCAAGTGTTCTTTTGAAATTGGCATATTTCCATTAAGCAAATTTATTTTACAAAAAGTCAAATTGTGCAATTATATAGCTGATTGGAACGCAGGTGATAAGAGGTTTCCTGAGAACCTGAACCTCATCTGGACCAAAATATTGTCATTTTAAGAGTGGAAAAATATATTCTTAAGATCAAAATGCATATAAATTACTTCACAATTGTCAGTTTTAATGTTACAGCTTCTGAACATCTGGAAGTTGAGCTTCTAAGTAAAGTCATGTCTGTGGTTTAACAGTGCTGTGGAAATGATTTTATGTTCCTGTAAGCATGAACATAAATTTCAGTTACATTTTTGAGCTGCTGTTTTCAGTGGAGGAGGAATCCTCATAAATCTGTCCATTCAAGCCGAGTTCAGACAGATAATCTTTGGGAGACACATTCCTCCAGCCCTGATGGGTCATCAACAAAACGGAGAAGAATGTGAGAAACAGCCTCGTTATTTTAGATTCAGCCTTAAAACTCACAAATCGTTTGGCAAAAATGGGGGTTTTGATTTTTGATTTTCCAGGCTTTCCAGGGAGTGGAGGAAAGAAAATGTTTTCCAGCTTATTTAATGTTCTGTTGTCTTAAAAATTTACCAGAATTCCTAACAATAAAATTCCTAATTTACAGTTTCCTTTTATGAGTTTTGTTTGAAACACATCTATGCTTGCTGATTAGCTCTGTGGAGTAAAAAGATGTGTTTCCCAGCTCTACCTCCCTCTGGGCACAGTTTTTATTTTTTATTTTTACGCTGTGATGTAACCTCATGTTACCCTCCCGCTCCACAACATGCCCACAAACGGCTCCAGTTCTCTAGATCTCCTATTAAAGGACGCATCCTCCCCGTTCTGTGGAGAACGCAGAGCTGGAAGAAGAAACAGCTTCATTGATGAGGATGGAGGTTCTTACGATGCTGCTCTGAATCGGAGGCATGCTGGGAAAGTTTTCAACCCAAATAAGCTATAAAAAGCTTACAGTGTAAGCTCATTAGTTGTGAACGTTTATTCAGTTGAATCACACTGGTTTGTTTGCAGTTTTTTTCTTTAAAATTATTTGATGATTTATTAGAAATGACATGCAAAACACTTTACAGCTAGTTTTAATAATCAGTCTTGTGATAGAATCATACTGATGCTTATTTGTTCTGTGTCAGTAAGTCTAAGATGCAGAACTGAAATAATTTCTGCTAAGATTTAAGCTGATCTGTTTACAGCTATAGATCAACAGCATCTGGGTTTTATCTGGGCTCCAGGACCAGAGTGTGGTTTGTTGTGCTGAACATTTTGAGGATGCTGGCTCATTCGGAGCAGCCAAGTCTGGCTTCTTTGTGTTTGTGTTGGCTTGGATCTTCTTGATCCATCTCCTGGATCTCTTTCCTGGACATCTGGGCCTCCAGCTTATAGTTCATGGTTCAGAGCCTTTGTGGAGACCTGAATGTTTGTCCAAGCTGGCAGGTCCAGCGCCACATTTTGCACATGCAAAAATAGGATCCAGGAATATATGAAGAAAGAATGTGGCACCTGAGGAAGAAAGCAGGAGCAAAGAGAGAATAAACTGATGAAAGCAAAATGACTTAGATGATTAATTTACTTGTTTTTCTATAGTTTCTTATTGCACTTTAGATTTAAAGACTTGATAAAATTGCGAAACAAAAACTATGGTTTGACTAAAACATTGTAATCTGCTAAAGCAGAAGCAGAAGCTGAAGGTAATGCTCATAGGAGCCATAAAATCCAGCTCTGCAAAAAGACCTGAAACACTAAAAAGAGCCAAAAGAAGCAGATCACGGCTCAGACAGAAGGAAACGTAACTGTCTTGGTTGCTGCAGCCTCCTAAGAGTTCTAGGATGTAACCCAGATTTGATGAATTTCAACTACAGATCAGAAAACGACATCCTATTATGTGTTTTAAAGTGGAATCTGCATTTCCTGCTTTGAAGTCAGAAGGTATTAATTTGTTTATGTAATCATTTCGAGGCAAAAATAAAAACTGGATTTATAGCACAGCTCCATTAAAAATCCCTTGGTTTAATGATGCTCATGTGTTTTCCAGCTGTAATTAAAGCGGCAGCGCTCATCGCAGTCGTCGGACTGATTTCTCATCCGGAGCCGCTTTTCACTGTCGAGCTTTGTCATTACCAGACCTCTTGAGACAGTGCAAATGTCAGGTCTGACAAATGATCTTAAAAGGCACATTTACATGTTCATAAAGTTCAAGCTGAAGATGCCGTTTGACATTCAAATCAACTGGAAGTGGTCACATTTCTGCTCCTTTGACCAGCAAGGTCTCCAGGACCGACTGCCTTCCCACAATTTCTCAACTGTTGATTCACATTTAATTTCATGCATGGCTTTAAGGTGCCCTACATGTGAATATGAATGACATAATGCATAATACACAGTTGACATCATTGGTATGAAGCGAGGTGCTGAATTGCTCCTCGGTTTCTTGTTACTTTCGCTGTAGCAACATACCCACACAAGCAAAAACAGCAAAATGAACCTAATTACAGGCTGCTTGGAAATGTCACACAAAAGCCAGTTTGTCCGTTTGAAAGCAGGAGTGAAATTTTAAAGAGCTGCCACCCTGAAGAGCGAATTGCAAACAGCTCTGAAGGTGCTGAGGTAATTAAGCGTCGGAGCTTTTAAATGCACGAATTATCATCTGAAAAAATGTTCATCTTTTTTTTTCTTTTCATTCAGAACAGCTTGATTGAAAAGTTTGTTTTTTTTTTTGTTCTGTCATAAATTAAAAAGCCATTTAGCATATTCAACCAAGCACGCCGACAAGCTACTGTATGATAGGGTCATTATGTGCCATTATCTTCAGAGTTTGAGTAAATTCCCTGGAAAGCAAATTAGTATCAAAAATTGTCCAATGTGTTAAAATGGACTTAATTGAATAAAAAACCAAAGGAAAACAGGCAGAGGATGAATGAGTGGATGAAGTTTGACTGTCAGGTTCTGTTGGACTTTAGTTTAGTTTGAGGCCTTTGGTTCTGTTGTTTCATGTTGTTCCTGTCATGGATTAGAAACAGTTTTTACCTCTGTGTTTCAGTTTCCTGCACTTCTACAGCTGTTTCCCATCCACTCATTTACTCACCTGTAGCATCCAGTTATCAAAGCTCCCAGTATGGAGCTGGACTGGTTTCTTTGGCCCATTGTGTTGATTTAATTATCCTTTCATAATTTTTTAAACAATTCGTCAAAAAAATCATTAAGTGGTTACATTTCTACGAGACAAAAACTTCACAAAGTTAAAAGGTGAGTTGTTTAGCTAAACAGTTAAAGAAAAGTTAACAGGATGTTTAGTTGGCAGCATTATCTCAGACCACGCCCCCATCCAAGAAGGCACCACAGCACCAACACAGAGTATATAATGGCAGCATTAGCAGGGTCGAAGCGTTTGTTCATGAAAGACACGGACAGAATCAGATCCACTGACTCAGGAGGACAGAGACAGAGACAGAATACAAATTAATAGTTTCAAAATGACGCTCTGGTAGTCTGATCCTTAAACAGTTACACAACTTCTGTTCCCTTCAAACTTCTCCAAAGTCATTTACATTTTCTTTCATACAGTCACGCAGCTTTACAGATGCATCTTCCAAAGTTTTAGTCTTGATACTTAATTAGTCTAAACTGTGTGAAAACTGTCATTTTACATCAGGACCAGTTAAGAGCTGGCTGGCACCATGCAGCCTGCAGAGCTAAGCAGATGTCAGGAGTGCAAAGTACTTCTCTTTACATTAAACAGCATCATGTTTGGAGGCTGACCAGAGCATCCACCTCTCAGCTCATTGCTTCTGACTTGCATGTTTAAAAGGCTCTGGCAGCTCGACAAAAACATGCCCTGAGCAATTACCGTCACATGACCTTCACAGAAAACACTCGGCTGCCTTCATCCAGCTGGAAGGAGGGTGTATGTAGGAAGTGGGCAGATACAAGAGGAAGGCCAGGCTGAAGAGAGAACCTAAACCTTTTGTTAAGTAATAACAGATAAGTAGGTAATAATGACTGATTCTGGTTTATTAAGGCATCAATTTTCTCTTCCTTTGAGAGAACCTGCAGCCTGTTAGCAGAGACAAGATGATGCTGCAGCTCCAAAGTGCAAAGCAGGTCAGGAAATAATGGACAGGCGGTGCAGCAGGTCTGCCTCGGCTATCAAACCCTGTCAGCGCGATCTGTCAGGTGGGTTCGCGTGACATTTCTCCTCAGAGCACCGGCAGTCACAGGTGTGTTTGTTTTCTGCCACATAGCTGCCCTCTGGGGTGGAGATATAACTGTCTCTGAATCTGAGCTTTGGTTGTGATGGTGTGGAGTCGAGTGGCTGCTGCTGACTAATGAACATGAAATATTCACACACCTATCCTCTGAGCATCTCATTAGCGTATCTGAGCAGGCGAAGGACGACAGAGGAATGCTGGAGAACTGATAGCTGGTGAACAGTCCCTGAATTTATCTGTTAAAACTCAGTAAAAAATTCAGTTTGTCTTTAAGACTTTATTGTAATTTACATCTGATTTATCTAAAGGACACTTGTAGATGTACTTTAAGGTCAAACTTTAAACAGACTTCTTCCTAACTGGGTCTAATTTCCAGATGCCTGATGGTTCCACATTCAACTGTTCAAACAAACATGCAGATTTAATCACCACGGGGATGTCCAGTGGTACCATTTGTGAATATTTCCCCACAGGAGCCAAAGCCTGATTCCAAATACTGATTATTATTCACAGTGAAAGGAATCTTCAACTGAAAGGGCTGAACAGCCACTCAGCATGAAAGAAGCCATTACTATAAGAAATGCTGCCTGAACAATAAAACGTGTCATGTTAAAGGAATTCATTCAAAAATATTTGCAGAAATAATGTCAAGAATTTTTTCAAATACTAAGTCAGTTTCTTCTGAAGCAAAATCCAATAAAATAAGGACTTTTTAACGTTGTTTCCTTCAGTCCACACATACCAACAAAACCACAGCAAACTTGTGAGGCAGTTGTTGCTTTGGCTCATTGCTGTCAATAGGCCACTTTCTCAGAAAAGTACATAAAAACGTTGTGTGGCTGCAGCCTCGCAGCGTCCAGGCAGTTATTGTTTTCTCCTGTTGGCAGCAACGCAGCAACATCTAATAACGGGAAAATGAGGATTCCTCGTAGCAACAATCTGCAGCGCCACATCAGTTCATTGTTCTGTTTGCTGCTGGTGCCCTCCGCCATCGAGCTCTCTTTATTAACCACAGAGCAAGAAATGAAACTCATAAGGAGACGACGGGAGGTAATGGTCAGGACAGAAACGTGCAGCGGTTACCTGAGGGGGGAAGGAGCCCAGTGGAATGAAGCTAATCCACATGATCACAGAAAGCTGTGCAGGTGGAGGCCTGGAGTTTAAGCAGTTGATGTTCTTCTCTGTTTCTTGTGTGGACGAAGAGTTTGCTTTTGCATCTTTTGAAAATAGCCTGCAGATTTCCATCCTACTCTTTTTTATACATGCACAAAAGAATTTCTAAGAATTTTCCCCTCAGGTGTAACAATGAAGGACAAACGAGTGAGTGGCAAACTCTCTCTCAGCAGAGGAACCGGTGGGACATCGAGATTTCTCTGAAAACCTTCAGGCTTCAAGCATAACCAACAAAAGCTGCTTTTAAAGCACTGAGCTTAAGAGTTCTGCATTATACTTGACTTCAGCATTAACCTGCATATTTCAGCTGACTAAAGAGGACGGAAGAGATAATTCATGAGTGAGCTGATGAGGTAATTCTGAAGCATCAAACTCATGTAGAAGTCACTGAAAAACAGGAAGTAGTTGGTTTCTGTCTTTCTATAGACAGAAAACGCTAAAATTACAGTGAAATATTTCTGGTGCAGCATCTTCTTCCATGTCTAATGCAAACTGGATGGATGGGTAGTGAATATATGTGTCACAGAATATCATAAAAACTTTATCATCATAACAATATAATATTAATGTTTGTTATTGTCATTACTTCTACTTTTTTAATTCTTTGTGACATTGTTCCAATGTAAGTATTGTACTAATGTGATAATAAGCTTTGAGAGGATCTTGGTGTTTAATTTCTGTTTGTTTTGACTATTTCCTTCATTCCTCTCTGTTCAGTGTTGCTTGAAGGGTGTTAACATGTGAGAAAGTTTCTTGTTCTGTTCTTTGTGCAGTCAGATTTTATTCTCTTGAATCAGTGTTGTGTGTTTTCCCAAAGGTTCATACTCTTTGTTTTAGTTCAGCTCCTTTGTGTTTATTATTCTCCTTCCTTCCTCATTTTGACATTTTCTTTGTCTCACAGCTTTTTCTAATCACCTCACCTGCATCCAGAGTCATTCACCGCACTGGATGCCGTGTATTTAACCTTATGAAAACCTTGCAGTTTTTCTGGCCAAGATGTAAAACCTTTTTTGAAACCTCTTTACAGATCATTTTTAAAACCTGTTAAGGTTTTATGTTTCTGTCAGCATTGAGTGAAACATTGATAAACTTCTGCAGCTTTCTTAGCTGCATCCATTGAACTATTTTAGTCTTTCAGTCTTAATCACTGTCTAGAGTTTTATGCTGTTTGTGTGTTGGGATATTAAATTGAACCTGTGTAAAGTGTTAAGTTTCCATTAATCCATGGATTGTTTGTTTTTCTATCCATTTGTTGTACTTTTGCTTCCATCTTTGAACAACATTTGGTTTGTCTGGGTGGTTATTATAAGCAGTCTTTTAAAATGTAAATATTTTTTCATATTTCTACTATTTTGCTGAACCTTGACTCATGACGCTCAATGTTTCCATGTCTGCATTAATCCTCAATAACATCATCTTTGAGGAACAAAACCATCACTAATCCCAGATGAGATGTGATGCGTCATTATTGTGACTTTGACTTGCAACTATAATAAAAGCACAGCTGTGCTTTTTTAGCTCCAGCATGAATGACTGTAGAATATCAGTTTTCTGCTGCATGTTTACAGCTCTGGACTGTCATTTCCAAGGCTGCCCTGTTCAGATTTTTTATTTTATTTTTACCTCTCAGTGTTTCTTAAATTTTTCTCAGCAGTTTAATGGTGACTGATACCTTAAAATGCTGCTTCAAAGGTTAAAGCCTTTTCTGTGCCGTTATCAGTGGAGTAAAGGTCAGCCTTAACTTGACATTCAAACCTTTAAAGCAAGGTTTGATCCCTGTATTACCTTTTATTTGAATCTCCTTAAAAGCCCATTTTGTGACCACCAGCTTTTATAAAACGCCTTTCATATGCGATCATATGGACTGTAGTGACATTTATAGCCACACATGCAGCTGCTCTGCTGCAGCAGCTATAAGAAAAGACATGTTTGAATTCAATGTTCCCACATTATATGCACTATTTTGATCTGTTTCTTCACCACTTCGGACAGAAACTGATTGTGTTTGAGACTCGGTGCCCTCCTTTTCAGAAGCCATTATGTTACCTGGCTGCAAACATGGCGCCTGAGGCTGCTCCACAATGGTCCTCACAGTTTCTAAAAAATGATAAATGAAGCCATCGACCACTGAGGAGTATGTATGGTGGTGCACTTCATCAGCAGAGCAAAACTGTGTCAGGCGGTCCAGTCGAGCTGAAAGGTTTTGTATATTGCTTTAAGAAAATGACTGTCCGGCAGTGAACTCTTCATGTCTGGCTCTGCTGCCATTCATTTCATCTTTACTGCTACAAGAAAACACAGAGTTCATCAGTGAAGTGGGCCGTTATGGAGGTCTGAGTGTCTGAGCTGGTGGGTGTGGGCGACCTTTGGTGCGGCGCTCAGGTTCTAACTTACTAACTTTGGTTCCCTCTTGCTGTGGAGGATTTATGTGAGGATGGATTCCGGGGGCTGGTTTTGGCGTCACACTGAAAGATTTAAAACAGCGTGAAACAAACGGGGGTCGGAGCGAGTCAAAACGGGGTCAGGCGTGTGTGAGTGGTGGATTAAAGTGGCGTGTGGGTGCTGATAAGCTGATCTCTGGGCAGAGCTTGTAAGAAAGTGTTTTCAGACATGGGAAACCCACTTATGGCATCTTTCAGAAATGTATATTTAGACGATCCTCCTCTGTCTCACCAACTTTCTTCATATCCCATTTCTTTAGGGTTTTAAACCAGGAATCTTTGAAGACCTTGTGGCATACACACTTTACCCGATAATGTAAAAAAGAAGAGAGAAATTCTGGAAAAACAAGCCTAAATAATTACAAACACCTGTTTTATGTCCAGTCTTTTGTTTCACCAATTAGTACCTCAGTTTTACAGTTTCATTTCATGAGTGTAGAAGAAGTGTGTGAACATGTAAAATAGTAAAACCATAACTGCTTTAGCCTTCCTGTTATCTGCTTAAAATCTTGCTCTTCCTGGTTTGGTTGCTGGCATGTTGCAACATGTTGCTGAAAATAGTTTTCTTAAAAATTGTGGAACTTTTCTTTCTCTGAATTCACTTTAAGCATTTTACTGTTGATTAAAATTTTAGTTTTTCTCAGTAACAGATTCCAGGCCAAAAAGTGTTGAAATTTTGGCCTGATAGATCTGGTGCATTCTGGCTGGAAAAAGATTTTGTTTTTGAGTTGTGATTACAGATCAGGTTGAACAAGCTGAAAATCATCTGATTCCAGCCAGCAGCTGATTGCTCTGTGCATCCCTAAAATAAATGCCATTGTGTAATTTGACTTCAGTCTGGAGTGGGGTGGAAAAGAGCTTAAGATGCAGGGTGAAAACCGATGACATCCACCAAAGATTGTGACCTGAATTTCAATTAATCAGAATGTCACCGCCGGGTCAGAAAGTAAACGGCTCATCCAGAATCTTTACAGCCTGCAAAAACCCAAATGAACACCACGGCTGAATGTGGGAGTGGGGAAGGATGGAGGAGGTGGAGGAGTGAGGATGGAGCAGAGGGCTGCAGAATGCAAACAGCATGCAGAGATAAATAGATACATATCTGTAAGTGTGTGCAGGATTGCTTTTTGTGAGTGCAGCTTGTTCGTCCTCGCTTGGCCTGGTTTTATCATGCAGCTGCACATTGCTGCTGCACATCCAGCCTATTGGTGGATGTTTTAAAGATGACAGAGGGGAGTGATACCATGGCTGGCTGAGGATGGAGACCCTCCTTCCCTCCCCTCCCCTGTCTCCTCTCCCTGAAGCCCTCCATTTACCAACAGCCATGTAGAGACCTCCAATCTCCAGGCCTCCACTTTTATTTTCCTCCTCCCGTGTCCTCTGTACTTTTTGCCTTTGTCTCTGTGTGCCTGTGCGGCTTGCTGTGCATTCTGACCGGCTGTTTGTCATGGCTGGATGTGAGCTTGGCACCAGCACAAGCCAGCATTGTTTTTCTTTTTTTGGACGCTGCAGAGGGGAAAAGGAGAGCAGGGGAAGCGATTGAGCGGGAGAAGGAAAACAGGAGCTTGGAGGAGACTTCAGGATATTGTGGCGCACACAATGAGGCTCCAACAATGGAGCCACAAGAACCGCTTAGACGACATGGCAGAAACTCCACTGGCAGATTTGTCGCTTCATAAAGCATGTGGCCTTTGCTGATTAATAGTTTAACTGTCAATAACAGTGGGTGGTTAATGTGCCCATCAAGATCTTGTTGGAATCCTTTTTATAAAATAGATTGAACTTAATTAGTATTTGCTGGTAAGAAGAAAAAGAGACTCTAAAATTGGACCAAAATAGTTTCAAACATTGATTTGAACAAATCAGGAGGTCAGACTGATTTGTCGGGTAGGAGTGGGCCATATTTGTGATGCTATTGTGGTAATAATAAGAATTATTTATTACTATTTATTAAATCCAGATATGGCTGTGACTACAGTGAAAAAAGAGAAAACTAACAATCCCAACAAGACGGACAGCTTTGGAGGCTTTTAAATGTGATTAATTGGAATTAATCGAGACGGGATAAATCAAAATTCTTATCGTAATAAGAAATTTATCACAATAAATGATAACCAATATGATGAATGCTCCCTCTGAGCGTCAGGTCTAATAAAAGAGGGTATTTATCCCCAGCCCATGGGCAGACATCTTGGACAGAACCGGGAGTGCGCCGCACTGTAAACCAGCCAAATCCAACCCGGACCGGGCCGTGGCAGCAGGCCGCCTGGACTCAGACTTCCGACATGAGTCAGATCGAAGGTTTAATACGTGAAGAGATGTTTCACAGTTGGATGGCTTCCAGTTTGCTCCTGACTTTCAGCGACTGAGTCACAACTTGGCCAACAGCAGATGCAGATGGAGAGGGATTTGCTGAACTGGCTGTGATTCATGCCGTTTTGGAGCATATGTGTTCTACCCACTGGGCTGAGTAAAACGCTGGTAATCGTGAATCCATATGCATGCTGAACCGGGTCTCCTTCTAGAGGAAAAGTCTGCCGCTGGTGCCAGGAACAACACAGGCTGGGAAAGTCCTCTGCAGTATTCAGACGATGGAGCAAAGTAAACACTGGTGTGTCTGTTCGTCATCAGGTTTTACTGTACTCTGTTCTCTAAGTCTCTGCTATGAGGGCTGGATTACATGCTGCTATACCTGAATGGTCAGTTAGGAGTTTGCCTAGATCTTGTTGAGATGTTAGTCCTTTAATCCTGGAAATGTTCCTCAGGTGATAGAAGGCCGGCTTGGTAAGTTTCTTTATGTGACTCTGAAGGTTCAGGCCTGATCACCAGTTTCTAGCTGTGACAACTGAAGCTCTGTGCTAACACCAGGTTCAGTTAATTAAATTCAATTTATTTATGTAGCACCAATTCCCTGCAGATATCATCATGAGGCAATTTATAAAAAATAATTTCAATTCAATTGAACATACCCCCCAACTGATCCTTGCTACCACACGGTGCAGCTAGCTATTCTTAGTAGTTTGTATCTAAGGAAACCCAGCAGATTGCATCACTATTCTAAGATAAACTGATATGTCACCCAGAGGACGCGCCCTACTGGAAGAAGATCCCAGGACAGAACCCAAACTTTGCAGATGGAACATGATGCATGTTCTGATGTGGGAATGCCTGAGAACCTCCCAGGAGGCGCCGCGTCTCATTAATAAAAGGTTTCCCTCGTGCAGCTTCTCCCTCTGTAACCTGACCTTGGATAAGCAGCAGAAGATTAATGAATGGGACTAGAACTCATCCACAATGAATGCACCAAACCGAAGGAACATTGTTGTTTTAAATCTTGATCTCTAAGATTTGATCTTGTTTAACGGTACTGCTGTCAGTCCAGTGACAAAACCTAAAGAGTTCAATCTGCTAAAAATCTACCCAGCTTTCCACTTCTGAAGGATCAGGATTTTAAGGCTCTTTTGTCTTTGAATACTTGGGAGTAGATTTAAAAATCAGGTATTTGTACATTAAGCCCCCAGATTTACATTCATGGGTAAATTTTGATTTCCCATGCTTGTAAGTTTACAGATTATCTGCACATCTTTACTTCTCCTCTGTAAATTTGAACTTTTTTTGTTGGGATAAAAACTTCAAAATTTGCCTCTTGGTTGGAGAAGTTTTGTCTTCAGACATTTTCTACTAGTTCAGCTCAGTCTGTGCTTTCGGTGGTTTGACATTAACAACAGACACTTGTTCTGATATCAGTGAGTTTATTACCTCAGTCATGTTCGGTTTCAGGAGGAATATCTTTGTGGTTCAGATCTTTTTCTGAAACTTTAGAAACAAAATCGATTCTGTAAATTATTATAGCTCCTCTTTTGATTAGACATGCTGAGTCATGCTGGTGATTTGGAAAATAAATCCAAATTTATTCATATTTTTCAGATATGATTAAAAGCTGTCTGTTTCAAGCTTGACTGAGGATGGCAGTTTTCCAATTTGTATGGGAAGAGTCTGCAGAGATTTGGACAAAACCCAAAAAAAAGGGACTGAACTCTGGAAACGACTGCAGCAGTTAATTTTCTGTTCTGTGGAGGGTTTCTGCTGGACGGAAATATTACGTGCACACTCTCACATGCACTCAAGACAATGGCTTTGCCTGGGGCGACGCCCGGCTCAGGCCTCCTGCTCTGTTCTTCCTCACTCTAAATGGTGTTCTTTTTTTTCCTTTTTTCTTTCACCTGTCAGATCCCGTTTCTCTTTCACTCCGTCTTCATCTATTTCTCACTTTTTTCGGTTCTTTCTGACCCAGTTTTTGCGCCCTGTTTTTTTTCTTCCTCATAGTCCTCGGTTTGTCTCTTTGTGTTTCATTGATTCAGTCCTTTTCTTTCCTTTATTTCAGGTTCTTCCTCATCATTTTCTCTGCTTTGTGTCACTCATTTACAGTATTTCTCATTCCTTGTCTCAGATTTTCTCCGGCTCTTGCTCTGTTTCTTCTCGTTTCCACCTTTCATCTCATCTTTGCTCCTCCCTGTCATCTTGGTCATTAATTTTCTCGTCTTTGGCTCAATATGTCTTTGTGTTTCTCCTCTGTCTTTGTCCGCTGCCAGTTTGGCTTGTAGCACTTTGTCAGTGATTTCACCAATTCATCACAGTCAGCAGTCAGACTTCCAGAGGAACCGCTGTACGGGAACCTTTATCTCCGTCCGCCTTTATCTCGGGGATGTTCTGTGGCTGCCAGCATGTAAAATAAAACCGCTATGACGTTCTGATTTGCTCTCCTCCTTAATGTTGAATCTCCACTCTGACACGTCATCCATCAGTCAGTTTCGTGCAACAAATGCGGCCTCCTAATCTTCAGTTTGTTTTGCTTTATAGACTCAAATGTCTGCGGGTGGAGCTCATTTCTTTAACTGATGTCCAACTAATATTTATGTTTCTTCCACGCACATCGGGAATCTTCCACAAAGCTTTTCCTCTGACAGTAGCAGAAATGGTTTTGTAACATAACTTCAGATGTAATCAAAGCAGGTACCTATGTGACCTCATGAAGCAACAAGAACTTTAAATCAAATCAAAGTTTAATGAGTGAAAGGAGAAGAGCTGGTTCTAGTGTCACAGAAAACTAAAACAGACACTCTGATTAATAAAGGGCTTTGAAACCAAACTGAATCTAGATTGTGCCAAAAATAGTGACTGAACATTATGAACTTAAAGCAGCACAAAGTATAAAGGATTATAAAATGATTTCAATCTTAAATTGACATAAATGTAGGTAAAGAAAACATTTTAGGTTATGGTTTTAAATCACTAAAGTATTTATAGTTCCTTCCAAGCAGTCAAACTTTTCTTGTAATCTTTTAAATTTGACAGAATCAATGGTTGTTTGGTATTTGTTACACCTGATTTCTATTCACTCCTTGTATCTTGAGCACAATGTTTGTTCTGCAAATTGTTCCTGAAAATGAGAAAAGTGGACAGAAATGTCAGGTTAACAGTAACTAAACACAATTTGGAAATCTGTAGAAAACCTGATTCTCCTCCTCTGATTCTCTACATTCAGGAAGGTTTTTGGCTCATTGTGAATTTTCTTTTCAGAGCTAAAATCGTATCTTCCATCTGTCACTTTGCCAACTTCCTAAAATAATGGTCTAAATAATAATTTGTCGAAAGTGTTCCCTCCCCCCTAATTTATCTCTTGGCAAAGAAAAGGGTTTAATTTTTATTTATTTATTTATTTATTTGTTTATTGGCCAAAAGTGATTCTGGCCAAAAAAAAAAAAAAAAGACTTAGGCCATTATTTTAGGAAGGTTACAAATTTGTGTTTTTGTCTCTCATTGGACTTTAGAATTTTAATTATTTTTAAAAATAATTCCATGAAAACTTTTTGTGAAATCATTAAGAATGTCCCAATCAGGATTAATTTGTCAGTTTTTAAATAATCTCCTCTGTATCAGAGTACTCTGGTTCTGGGTCGGTTTATTCTGACAACCCTTCAGTGGAATCAGAATATAGTTACATAACATTTTTTGGTAGATATGTCATCTCACATAACTTTTAGGTTTCAGAATTAAAGTCTGAAACCTAAAAGAATCTGGTACCAACATCCAAAACCATAAATTTATTAAAGCGCAAATGGACCAGCTCAAACGGCCGACAAGACCCTGACTGCATGACGACCTGGAGATACCAGAACAGAAACCAGACAGGAACTGGGAGACTTAGTACTAAATAATGCTCGTCTGAGTCTCTGATCCAATTTATTTATAAGGACATTCCAAAGAAAAAATTGAAAACAGGACATTTGGGAAGTTTTCTGTGTGTATGTGGGAGCTATTTTATAGGCACAAGTTTAATCTGGAGAACAAAAGAGCTTCAGACATCAACAAAAGGAGAAAGTCCAGCTGCTTGGAAGGAAGAAATCTAAAACAATGAGGAATGACTCAAGGCTTTCTTGTATGTGACTCTAAATCTGCCCTGCTGGGGATTGTAGCAAAAGCTCAGAAACAATGGATGAACAAACTCCACAAAATAGCATGTTGCCAGCCTGCTGTTTGCAAAAGGAGAAAAAAAAAACATGGAGGCTAAAATGAAAAAGGAAAGGTGTGGCAAAGTGAGACAATGGTCTGCAGAGCACAGAGCACGCATGGTGAGTTAATGAGGCACATCTGCTCGTTTTTGTCCCACAAATCATTAGGTGTGCGCCTCACCGCCTGACATGTGACTAAACTGATATCATACAATCTCACTCAGGCTGATTTTTATCGCGGCCATTTGGCTCAGTGTGACATGCAATAACCCTGCAGGATTGCTGCTGTTGTTGCTCAGTGTGTAAGGGCCTTAAGTGAGAGATTTACTGTCTCATTCGTCGCATCAGTACAACTCTGTAACAAGTCAAGCCACGGAGCAAGCCGCAAACAAAAGGCAGCGCATCTAAAAGCGCTAGAGAGAGAGAAGGTGTTAAGAGGAGGGAGGTTGAGTGTTTTGGCTGCTTTCAGCCTCATGCGGACCATTTTCTCCCTCAAAGGGAGTACTTAAAGCGCTATGGATTATTAATGCCCCATCTCTGAGGGGCAGCTCCCTCAACATCCATCATACTCCTTTCTTCCCGTGTTACTGTGCTCTTTGTTTCCTCCTCTCCTTCACACTCCCTTCACCCTCTTGTGTGTTTCTCATCCGTCTGATCTCCCTTTCTACATGAAGCGCTGGCTCAAGTGACGCGTAGCACAAATACAAGACAGGAGAAACGGCTTAAAGGAAGTTTAATGCAAAGAACACCAACAGAGCCAGAAGATAAGTGAGACCCGGCCAAAATAAACCCAGGAGGGAGACGGCCTTCAAGCTGGATTTGGACCGCTTCCCTAAATCTAGACGTCATAAACTCAATGCAAGCTTAATGTAGCTTTATTATCCACAAAGGAATTTGATTTAGAGCTTGCAGTGACATATAAAAAGGAAGCCATAAACGACTACATACTAAAAACACTGACTCTGAGATGCTTTTTATGAGTGCAATATATTGCCTGGACGAAGAGTCTTGATTAGCTTTGCATTAAAACGGAGAACATCTGTAGTTTTATTGTTTGAAAACAGACTCCCACCACACGCCTGACCTCAGGGAATTCACAGTACAGCCACAAACATCAGCCATTATAGGACGATTTTAGGTGATGGATTAACACAACACAGTTGGGGAAAAAATAGATGGTCACAAATCAAAATGTGAATTTTTTCCTTCCACTTAACTACGGCCTCCTTTACTCTGATGCCCAAAATGTTGTTCCAGCACAAACACTTCTCTTTTAATTTGTAAAAAGAGTAATTTAATGTCGGTATGAATCCGTGTGTTTAGTTTCTGGACCCAGTTGGTCAAAAATTATTCCATCTAGAGGACTTGAAATCCTCTCTATCCAATCTCATTTAACCTCAGATAATTTGGAAGAAAAATGCACAAACATTAAAGTTTTTGGTTGTAAACCAACAAAATGTGCAACAGTTCCAGGAGTATCAACTCTTCCTTTTACTGTAAAACATGTAAAAAGCAAAACCACAGCCCTTGTACTGATAGATGTACTTTTTTATTGAGTGTAAAAAGAAAGAACAAGTGGAGCAAAAGCTGAAACTGACAAAAGGTCTAAAAACGTGAAACAAACCAAATTCCCATATTTCAGGTGTGAGACGGCTCCATGTCTCCCAAGTTATAAATGTAGGATTTTCTCAACTTTGCTCCAACCTTCAGCCTCCCGTCGCCTAACAGCTGCATTCATTTCTCACTTCCTCTTTTCTCTTCTCATTTCCATCCATTCCTGCCCCAGTTCATATTTTTATCTTGCTCTTTGCTTTTCAGGACTCCCCTGCAGTCATTTGATCTCTCCTCCTTAAACAGCTATTTCTGCTGTTTGTCTTTATTCCTTCCATCAGAAATAACAAGAAACAAACCAAGGAGGACTTCACTGCATGTGGAGGTGGCAGCAGATGGAGATTTGGTCATAAATTAGCTCAATCTGCCCAAACATGCCGGTTTCCTGAGTGCGTGACCCCAGAAGCCTCTTTCTGGAACATGAGCTTTATACCAACTGTTTTAATGTCATTTAATGCCAAACAATGCAAACCTAATCTTCTGGCTTTTTCTTTTTCTGTCATGTTTCCATAAATCAGATGTTTTATTGTTAATGCTTCTCCTGTTCATCTGGGTTGGATGAACCTTTCTGGACGCTGCTCTTTTGTTTCCTTGGAGATTTTTTGTTCTGCTATCAAGCTGCTCACTAGCAACCCGCTAATAACCTGATGAGCTGTATGGAATAAAAATGAGCTTTGGGACCAAGCATCCATGATAGAGGCAACTTTTTTACTTTTCCTGACCTTCTATAGGCTTTTACAGAAATAGCTGATGAGTTTGAAAGGATTTTGCATATCTTAGTTTGACAAATACATGTTAACCTTCCTGGAGGTCTTAATGCTCCATAAAAACTTTATTTGCATCCAAAAGCATCTACATTTCAGGATCAGCCGTTTAATATAAAAGCATCTCGTGTTGCTTTACTGTAGTTCAGTCTGAAATCCTTTTGGTGCTTTCACTTAATTAGATTATATTCATAATCAAATTAGGGCCAAATCATAACTCTCAGATAAAGTGTTACTGTAGCCAGTAAATCTTTAATAATTAAAGATTTATGGCATATTTGTCTTACCATACAGTCATTGCTCTGCTTAATGTTTGAGATGGTCTAATTAACATCAAATATACATTTAGCAACAGTTTTGTGGACAGAAATGTCTTATTGACATCAGAAAAACAGTTAGAAGGATTTAAGAAGATCTAAATGTGGGACCAAAACATTTGTATGACGTTAAGGACCAGGACTGTGTGGTGGTGAAGTTGAAATGTGCTCAGTTTGAATATATTTGTGAATGTTTGTTCACATTTTGGATGTTATTATATTTCTGGAATATTCAGACAGAAAGTCATTCAGTCATGTGAATCACTGACTCACCCTCTCATCCTTTGAGTATTTCTGGTTCTGGTCACATGTTTTTAACCTTCCTGGCCATAACCTGAGCTGTTTGGATCACATGAATAAATGTGTGAAAGGCTATAAAACTGCTGGTAGAGGAGTGTTGGATGGCGATGGCTAAGTGTGCGCTAATGGGTGCATGTGTTTTGTCTTGTGCTTTAAAAGGTCAGCAGAAACAGCAGCATGTTCACTGTATTTACCTCTAGCAGAGCTTTGGTCCACTGAACTCTAATTGTACCTGCAGAAAGCGGTTTGTGCATCTCTGCTGGAAGGCCTACACAGATTTTTAACTCGGCTAAAACAGAAACACTGTTGAATACCTGAACAGGAAGTGAATCTTTTATGATTTGACTTGGCTAAAACATGTCGTGCAAGGCTTACAAAATTTAATGTGCATTATGTGTTTGATTGTTTTCAACACCAAACGGCAATTATTTTTGCAATATTGATCCAAATGTGGAAAAAAGTTACTTAAACATCATAGTATAAAATTAGCAAAACTAGCAAATAGGTCATGAAAATCACTCTGTTTAATGGTTTTGTTCATTTGTGTTTAGATGTTATCTGAGACTCTATTGATTGGTGTTTTCAAAGCAGCCATTTATTTTCCTTGGCACTGATTGGTTGAACCTCCAAGAGTGGAGATAAGGAAAAACTGAGGCTGTTAACTTCTACGGTCATGGTGAGATGTTTTTCCACACTGCACACTGTTTATTTAGGTACATTTGGTATTTTCCTGACTGAAATTTTGAATGTTGGTGAGAGATATTGGTGTGTGTGTGTGTGTGTGTGTATTGCTCCTGCTGTGTGGCTGGACAACACACATTGTGAGAAAAAAAAACGTTCAGACTTGTTGTCATATGATCTCTCAGGTTTTGAAATTTCTCAATCTTGCCGTACGAACCAGGCATTAGACACATCATTCCTGTTACAAAGTGGAGGGGACTTGATGATGATGATGATGAAGAATGTTTATCTGTCTGCCAGAAAAGGTAAAACTATTGAATTGGTGACATTTTATAAATACAGTGCAGTCTGTATAATATATACAGACTTTGAGGCACATTGCTTCCATTTTGGTTCCATCTTTGCTGATGTCTCTTGGATCATCATCTTTCCTTCAACGGCTTCAAATAATAGCCTACTTGTTCTTGTACCCTACAGTTTCCCAGCATTCGGCCCCTGCAGTTCCCTGCAATCATGCGCCGTCTTGTAATGTCAACCATTAGTTTGCTGACAATCATTTTGAAGCCTCATCGTTGGGATGCTGGTTCTCATCTGCTTGTTTTTCTGATGGACCGTCGTTGAACCCTCCAGAACAGTAATGTGTTAACATTCTCTAGTTGTGTCTGCCTTAGTTTTTTCTCTAGATTTTTGAGTTGAGATTTAAACTTAAAGATCAAAGCAAGGTGCAAATGAAAATCGAAAGCATGTTTCTTCTGGTAAGTAAGTTGAGTTTTTCTCAGTTAAACTGTCATTTTATTTATTTATGTTTTTTCAGGGGGAAATTTGGGGCTCTGATTTCCCTCTGCTGCAACACAGCAATTTTCTGCTGCTATCACCGTGGCTCTACACACACCCTGTCCATTTTGTCATTTTTACCAACACTTTCTTTCTCTCCCATTTTACTTGCCCTCCCTCCTCGGCTCTCGGTGGCACAGCTTGTCTGTCCATTTTGCTTGTTTTCTCTAAGCCAGCCCTCTTTAGCAGAGATGCTCTTAAGCTCCTTGTTTTCCTCCTCCTCTCAGCTTCGCTTTCCATCTGAGCAAATTGCTTTGGACGATGCATCCAGGTTGGAGTGTCCTACTTTTTTTCCTTCTCCCTTGCTCTCATCTTCCAGCCTGTCCTTCTCCCTCATCTCTACATTTATTTATTTAGTTGGGAAGATGAAGAGAAGCAGCAAATGAGAGGGAAAGTCATAGAGGGTCAGGCAAGGGGATGACTGTGAGAATTAAAACAAATAAGAGGATAAGAAAATAGTCTTAACCGAGTGTCTGTCAGTATAGCTTGGCAGCAGTTGCATGAGTAAACAGCCTCTAAATTCCAGACCACAAACTGTTTCACCACTTACGTTTCTTTAGTATGACGATCAGACTTTTAAAGAATGCATGAAGGCAGAGGTTTCCCACCAGACTGCAGCTCTTTTGTTAAAATACTAGTTTATCCTAAGATTTAAAGAAATATAAGCTGCTTAGATTCTTTCTGAATTGCAAATGATCTTGACTGTGTGGCTCATTTGATACCTAGCAACAAAAGACATTCTCTTCTTGCAAGGATGAAAGGAGATGCAAAAATGCAGAAAGGGGATGAATCACAAAGCAAATTTAACATTGATTTCTGTTCACTTTGTTCTTTTTTGGTTCTCTGGTTGATTTAAAAGGCCATCTGATAAACCGTACAGCATGAATGCTGCATACAGATGTTATTCATCACCTTCTGATTATGTTTTTGACTACAATTGATTCCTTCCTGGTATTGTCTTTGAAAAGTTTGCAGTTTCTGCTGAGTATCTGCAAACTGTGACGGCGAGGAAGGAAAGTCAGAGTTGAACTTCTGGTCAGAAGTTTACATACACCCAGATTGTGTATGAATCTCAATAATTGATTATTTATTGATTATTTATTTCAACCATTCTGTACTTTGACATCACAAAAGATTGTCATATTTTTCCCACAGACTCGTCTTTCAAATGTAACCAATACATTTTCAACAGGTTTGAAATCACAGCATTACTGTTAACCTGTTCTTCTTCTTGTTCAAGTTTCACCCATTTTTAATAAACGGTACTTCTTGTATCAATAAAATTTGATAATTGTGGATCAGGATTTATGTTAGAAGCTTGTTGAAGGCAACAGTGTGACTTTTACCTATTAAACATAATTTTGACCTTGTATGGAGCAGAAAAAATGCGCATTAAACTCAAAGTTGTGAACCTGTCAGCGTTGAATGATTCATTATAAATGCCTTGAGACAGAAGAGCCTAAGCAAATCTTTAAAAGTCCTGAATTGTCTTTGCTGCAGTGATTACGGTGTAAACCTCTGACTGCATGTCCACATGAGGAGCAGTTCAGGGATTTTCATCAATTTCTCTTTAATTTGCAATTTAAATTTCTCAGTAAGTCTCATGCAAATCTCAGAACATAAGGAGGTTTAACTATTCAGCTGTTAGTCTTCAGCTCTAATTTGGCACATCTGCAGCAGGGGAGGTAAAACCTCACCCTACATCACTCCGCAGAATCTGGGTCACCTGTGATTTCAGCAAATTTTATTATCCTGTGTGAAAATGTTTAATGAAACAGAGGTTGGAGGGTAATTCATTACTTCGCCACATTGGCAAGGTTTTATGTTGGGGGTGAAAAAAAGCATTCTGCTTATCAGTTTAAATCCTAAATTGGAGCCACGACAGGGAAGAGCTTCCCATCTCCACTAATTGGGTTTCTGCAGATTTGAACAGTAAGGGCATAAAGAGACTGAGTTAAAGACGGTGGAGGTTGGTGAAAACAGAAGAGAGGGAGTTTTTTCTCCAGAAGACTTTTGACAGATTGGCACAGAGGAGGAACTGATGGCTGATTGTGTTTGTGAGGCAGCAGGACCATAAAGAGTTAAACAGATTATTGAGGTATTAGGCAGAGCTTGTGTTCATTCAGCAGTAAAAGGCCTTTCCCAGCAGGTGAAGTATTCATGGGAGAGGAAACAATGGCAGCATCCTTATTTGGTAGAAACAAAAACTACTGGGAATAATGATGGAAGTCTGCTGTGTGCAATTAGAGCATTTATCTTTATACAACCCACTGCTAAGAAGGAAGCTGAGCAGGACAGACCTGGACTCCACTCAAGGAAACCTCTGAACGCATCGCAGCACGCCAGAGACTGGAATTAAAACCAAACACAACGGCCGATTACTCATGACCAGTGATCCTTTATTTTTATCTGAAAGCACAAAGCTGTTGTCTGCAGATTTAGATCCATTTGGGCAGCGAATGTCAAACTCTGTGGAAATGAAACACTCTTTGAGTCATTTGTGATTGTGCAGCAGATGTAATGGAAAGATATCAGTTGTCTGTGTTTTTTTCCTCTGCTGCATCACGGTGGATTTGTAAATGTGTGTAAATCTGAGTGTTTCCGTGAGGATCTGAAAGTTTTTCTGAGTGGGTTAATTAGAGACCATGGCAGTCCCGGCTGGCTGGATGTTACACTGAAGCTCCTGCAAACCATCACAGACCCACCAATCGTCCGGGTCTAACTGTAACCCCGACCAGAACTCCCTTATTAGCACCAAGGAGCTCTGATGTCCGCTGGACCTCTCCGGGTTTTACCGCCATCAAACATAAACAACGCCAATACATTTGCTGCTGTTGCTATGCAACTTGTGCAAACTCATTTGAAGTGCATGGCTCTCTAAAAGTTAAAATTAGTTTAAACTTCTTCCACTCAGAGCATGCTTAGCCGTGAGGGCCATCCTCTTGCTGTCCTTCACAAAATAATGAGTAGAATTAAAGCAGCGTGGCGGAGAGAAGTCCCAGAACACACAGCCCTCACTCATTATCGCCCTGGCCCTCTGCAACAACATTGTTGTGGTTATTTTGTGAATCCTGTTTCCAGAGAAAATGGCAGCTCAGTGTGGTGACGGTTTATAAAAAAAACACACTCTGTCCTTGAAATACTTTGATGTGGCCCAGGCTCTAACTAATTCCCCCCTTTGCCTGCCGTGGGCTCGAGGCCATTCCATTATACGCCGCGCTCTGATTTCTGCTAAACTACGATGGACCCATTTCACTGACTTTCTCCCAGTCAATCTGTGCCAACCACGAGCCGCTGCAGCGTAAAGCTGCTGACCTTGGGGTGCATTTGCATTGGCGTGGATTAAAGGCTGCCTCCAGTGGCCTCATCGCATCATTAATAATTCAAAGCTGAACTCAAGAGTCCATTTGTAAAAGTGATGTTTGATTATTTCCAGTTGACTCAGGACGGCGAACCTCTGAGTCATGTAGCTACAAATGTGTAGCATGTTAGGTGTGTTTGTGAAGGCGGCTGTGAACCCAGTGTGTGTCCATGGGGGCCACCAGGAACCCAGACTACATCACTGATCCAATCTGCAGACCAATGTTTGTGCTGTTACTGTATTTTTCTGTTTTGTTTGGCCCCTTGTGTCATTGGACACAATGAACCTTCAGCTATTGTTGTTTACCATAAGATGATTCATATGAACGATGATGATAGCTAATGTGGTCGTGGCAAGATGGTTTCTCCTGCACATTAATACATATTAAGGTATTTTTGGTGTTTGGACTGTTAAAATAGGCAGTTATGAGATGTTTTTGATTGGGTCTCAAATATTTGCAGATTTCAACTTTGTGTTGAAATCCAGTCATGATTACTGGTCAGTAATCATGACCAGTAATCCAAGTAAAATATATTATAGATAGACAGACAAGATGTGAAACTTTAAAGCGACGTGAATCGATCTCAAAGGTATCGTGGTAATCTTGCTAATCCTTTTGGATAAAGGTAGAAAAAAACATTAAAAATAATTTTTTAAGAGAAGTTATTAGCATTATAGACCCACTTTTAGAGTTTGTTTCTATCAGCTTTCTAGACACTCAAAGTTTTACTTTTTCTTTGCAAAAAAAAAAAATGCAATCAAATTGGATAGAGAGTTTCTGTTAATCTGTTAAAAATGTAATAACTCAAGGAATAAGTATTTTTTTAGGCACTGTATACATTTGTCTATGAGGCTGTCATGCTTGCTGTGGTTTTGCTGTGTATTTATTTATGTAATAGCTCAGTTATGATTCTAAACCTTTAATTATCCTGCCCGATGACTTGATGCATTATTATTCATCTTGAACTCTACCTTCTCTTCAGAGGTTTTTTGTTTTTTTTGCATTGGATCCAGAGCAGAAGCACTAAGCCCACTCAGCCGTTCAGCCGACCCCCCACCATGGGGAACAATGCATACCTTGACCCACTTATAGCTGGAGTCATCCTGAGAAGTCATTTAGGGGATGTGTCTGCATCCGTTCCTCTCCGGGGGTTAATGCTCTCTGGCTCCTCTGGGTTCTGATTTATTTGGTGTTTCTTTTTTTATGACGTTCTAATTCAGACTCTGTTTCAGCAACTTCCCTGTAGCTTTTCTCACCATCTTATCTCACATTAAAGATGTTTTTTTGTCTTATGCAGAGCTTTGTATGCTGCAAACATTTCATAATCCTGCCTGAAGAAACCAAAGCAGAACTTTTACTACAAATCTGTAGCAGGGGAAACTTTGACCTTGTGTGTGTGTTCTGCTCAGTTATACTCTACTTCTGGCTAACGATAAGCTAATGATTAACTAATGAGCACCTCAGTCCTCAATCTTTCTAAAGTCTGCTTTTGAAGACCCGAGGAAATCATTAACATTTTTTACTGTCCGTTCTTTCAAGAAGGATGATTAATTTTTAGTTTTTTTATTCTCCATCATTATACTTGCTCCCTATTTTAGTCTTGTCAAGTTGTCTGCATGTGCTTAGACACACATTGTGTAATGCTTTGCATAATAATATTAATAAAGACTATTTGTCATGCGATACATTAATAAGAAACAGATGTATTTAGGGCTGCAGCTATTTTAGTAATCAATAATTCTGCTCATTATTCTGACGAATAATCAGATTTTAAAAACTGTCTCAGCCGTTCTTGTTTTTCCAGCAACATTTCGGCTTTTATTTTGGAAGTCTCCAACTAATTTCTAGCAGTTTTATTCTTTTATCAGTTTTACCTTTAGGAAAGGACATCATCCGACCTGCTGGTGTGTCATAAAAGCATTTCCACTAAAAAGTCACCTGATGTTGACTTTGTTTTCTTTAAACCTGAGGATTTTGCCCTTTGGTGCTTCTTCTTTCTCTCTCTCCTGCTTTCTCACTAATTATGTTTTATATGTTTCAGATTGAAACAGTTATTCTGAGGTGATGGCCTGATTCATGACTCTCTGCCTGCCGACATTGAAACAAAAGATAAATACTTATGGGCCTAAATACGTTTTCTGTGGTTTACATGTCAAGCAGAGTGTTAAAACCAGCCGTCTGCAGGCTCTGAAAGGTCAGGCTGCGCTCCACACAGGGAATTATGAAACATGTTTAAATGTTTAACGTGCCCTGATTGCATGAATGCCATATGCTGCAGCTCAATGCATGCATTTTTAACAGTTATACCCCCAGGGTTGGGCAGATGCCATACGACGGGTTGCTTTCTTTTTTTATCTCTTCGTGAGGAAACCAAAACTGGTCTTGGATCTATCATGAACAAGGATGTTGATTTTCAATTTTCCACGGTTGTTTCAGGAACAGGAGTGTTTTGTTAACCATAAACTCGGCCTTTACAAGCACACACACACATTTCCAGTAAATGAATGAATGAAATGCAAATACAAACCTATTGAAACCAGACCTGATCTTAGTCTTCTTGCAGACGTAGGGCCTGACTGCAGCACGGCTGTGAGGCAGAGTGGATGTTTTGCATGAGGAATGGGATTCTAATCTTTCCTGGCTTAGCGTTTCTCATTGTTACATGTCGAACTGTTTCCAGTTCTTCATCAGAGCCGTTGCTGCATTTCTGTGGCGTGTTCAGGCACGTTTAGCTCATAACTGGGAAGTGTTGGTATTTGCTGAGCAAAGTACAATTCTCCTGAGACTATAATTACAGAGGAATCCTCTAGAAGGCTCTAAAGATTACAGAGAGGTGATATATGACAGATCTATATGTGTGTGTGTGTGTTGTTTTTCTGCTGCTTTCATTTGTAATTTTTGTGATTACCTTCCTAACGTTGTTAAAGAGCTGCATGTAGCCAAATAATTAGTAGACGTTGTCTGTTTAAATGCGTTGTTAAGAGACTCCTGGATATTTTCTTTCATCTTTTGAAATTCCTGTTTTTATGAAATCAAAATAAAAAGTGTTTGTCATGAGAATTTGAATGCATAAATCACTCTGCTGCTTTCAAAGGATCATGTCAGTGAAACAAACCATCCTCACCTCTGTCATAGCGTCTGTTTGTACTGACAGGAAGCAAACAAAAATCTAATTCCAATTATTTTCTTTCAAGCTAGTAATTTCATAAAAATTAGCTTCTTTTGCTTTTTATGTCCTTTTTTGGAAGCAAATATTTGAAAAGCTTTTCACTTCAAGCTGGTGTTAAAATCCAGTCGATTACTCTGCCAGACTGGGCTTGGATATTTAATCTTCCCAAAAGCCACACGAGGAACTGTGGTTGTAGTTGATAGCCTGAACTCATTATTCCAAAATATACTGACTCCAAATATGATTTTCCTCTGCTTCTGGTAACAGAAGATGTTGCATTTTATTAGTCAGTAAAATGCAACATATAAAACTGACAGGTGGAGTTTTATGTTGCAGATATTATATTTATCAAATGATGAAAAATATGCAGTTTCTTGTGTATTTAGTAGATCTTCACAATATTCAGAAATTTCAGGTCTGCAATGAGAGTCAAGCCAACATGTTGAAACTTATTGACACGCAAACAGTTTATAAGTTGCTAGTTGCACATATTGTCTTATCGCTGGACTTCAGTGATATCGCTGATATTGGACCTTGGTATTTCAAGGTCCCTGAAATACCAACTCTGGATTGTATGCTGGTCTCTCTGCTTGCATGAGCCAATGAAGAAACATTGGGTGTAAACAACCCAAACAGAAATAAAAGTTTTTTTTATTTTTTCAAGATTAATGGAGTGTGTTTAGATTTTAATGCAGAATGAACACTTGTGCATATTTTAATGTAGGCTAATTTTGCACAGCACTGATGGGACATTCTAGAACTGCAAATTACTCAAATCTGCTCTAAAGATTTGCAGATATTTAGGAAGTAAAGGAAGACCAGATTCAGCCAAAGGAATGGCGAAATGTCACTTCGACTGTCCAATAATTTATTAAAGATTCCAGTGAGTTATATAAAACTATTAATGTAATTCACACATATTTTATCAAAGCTTCAAATTCCCAGCCGAGTTTGAAAAACTATAAATTACCTCGAAAGTGATGTTTTCATTAAGCTTCAAATACATAAGAAACAAAGTAAAAATTAGGTCAATTATGTGAAACATTTTCTAATCTCCTTATTTTGATCTGTTTGGATTTAGGCACATTAACATTGGAGAAGTTAACTTTATAGCAGGTGAAATAGATAGCAGTAAAATGTTAAACTAATGCCACGGTGCAGAATCGATACATTCAACTCTTTGTAACATCTAAAAACATAACAGAACATTCCTTCTTATTTACATGCAAATACATTTAAAATGTTTGAACAAAATCCACAAGAAGTAGACAAATATTTTTCTTCTTTCTACTTTGAGTTCTCTTCTTCTAAGAGGTTGCGGCCTCATAATTGTCTCCATGGTTACGTGTTGCCCGAGCCCCGACATCGTTCTCTGAATCCTCCTGAGACGTGTGAATCTTTACAGCAGAGATTCTGTAAAACCACAGCTGTGAGCTGAACGGGCCCCCACAGCTAGATCTTTTATCTTCATCTCCTGCAGCCACAGAGATCTGACGCTTTCAGACGTTAAAATAACATGCTGCAGCTTAATTAGCTGCCAGGGAAGCTGGCTGCATTACAACAGTTTTCCTGAACTCATGTTAACGACAGCACCTGACAAGGAGGTTCCAGTTCACCTTTTCTTCACATTTTATTCTCCTTTCATGATTATCTCCAGTTTTCTATTTCAGTGAGCACAAACGCAGTCAGAGACGTCAGAGTGACAAAGAGACCAAATGAAGCCAGAACCTTTCAGGACATGTTGGAGGCTGGAGATGAGGCCTAAAAATCCAGAATCAATCAGCATCCTTCTGTTGGCCCTTTATGTATTAATTTAAAACCTACCTGGTGATGGGTTCATGAAATGAAAAATTCAAGTCCTCTGTTGCCATGGTGATTCCTGTCTTCTCTGGGTAGCAGCGATGATGGGAAGCCCACAGCACCACTTCTTTAATCAGCCGGGTGGGCCAAACTGCAGACAGCAATTCAGACCCGAAGTTGCACCGTTTCTGTGAGGCATAGGAGCCATAAATGAGTTTGTGTTGGTGAAACCTTTAAAGGGACAGTAACATGTAAAATTAACTATTTTTAGCTTTACATCATGTTATGGTGTTACTCCCTCATCTAAAACATACTTGGGAGTGTTGCTTTGATTCCACGCCCAAGTTTCCACCTCACAGAGCGCCAACACTCTGCTCCTTCAGACTAGCCAGCAGCAATTAGCAAACACCATCTGCTGAGCTCATTATAAGAGCTACTTGCCAACGCTGGTAAAACGTTGTTAAAGGATTAGTAGGAGCACGATGTTGCTATGACTTTCTGATGGCGTACCTTCAGAAAGAGCAGGAATTTTTAAAGAGACAGGATAGGAATTTCAATGTGTTAAATTGATCATTTATTTATATATACAGCATTTTTAAAATAACTCAAGGTAATATAGTTACTTGCAATAAATTAATAAAAAACACTCAATACCTCCTCTATCAGACTGTTGCTAATTATGATAGTAGTTCTGATAAGAGAAACCTATAAATGTTTTTTTTTTTTTTTTTAAGATGAGTTTGAAATGACCTACAGTTGTTCCTCTTGTAGAAATTGTTTCTCAGGGATTGAAGGCATGAAACTCCTCTCAGTCACTGGAGTGAAAAGTAATTTCTTTCTCCCAAAACATTTTAGAGAAAAGGTCAAGCTTGAGTGTAGAAATCATGTTCCATCTGCAGAACCATTGTTTGTGTCGCTTCGTCTCCGAAAGAGTCGCTCCTGATTTCTTAACCATCAGAACCCTCCCTGACCTTTACAGAACTTCACCTTTAATGAGAAAGAAAACACTTTAAAACAACACACACAACTTTCTGATGGGTCTTTTATGTCTTTAGATGAAGCGAAGTCTTGTATGCCTCTAATAATCAGGTGCAGAGTCTTTAGGTGCAGACAGGAAAAGAAAGTGAGTGAACTCTGCAGAGCGGCTGGAAGCAGATGGCTTTAATAACTGGCCCAGCGGATGGGAATCTCTTTGTTTTGAAGGCAGCGTAGCGCGAGCCGCTGCAGCGGGAACGCAGCGCTACATGTACGTTTGCTGTCGGCTCATTTGGCTCCCTGCAGTCGACGGAGGAGGCGACTGTTTATTGAATGAGAGACAGACCTCAGACGGCGGAGTGTGACTTCACTATTAGGACTGGTGAGTGTTCTCCACCTCATTAGACACTCTGGAGGTTCTCAGCGCCTGCATCTGTCCTCTCATGGCTCCTCTTCTGGAGAGGTTGTGTTTGCTGCAGATGAGTGAAGCACTTCTGTCACTTGTTTGAACAGAAAATTGAGATCCTAGTGCACAAAAGTCATCACACCCTTCACACTTTTTCAAAATGTTGATGTTACAATATCAATAATTCATCATTAATCATACTTTTGGTGTGGAAAGAAATGGTGGCACTGGTTTCAAAGTTGTCACCAATAAAAAATTTTAACTGTTTATTTGTATTCAGCCTCTTTTATTCTGGTGTGCCTAAATAAAATCCCAGGCAAGCAGTTCTATTCATGAGGCATCTAAATTAGATGCAATGTTTTTGGCAAAGGAAAGAATGATGAAAATGAATGAAACTCATAGATTCTCTCAGAAGATTCACAAAAGGGGATTTTATTGCTCATATATATGAAGTTTTGATGCCTTCATTAAATAAAACCGAGGAAACATGAGAACTGATCACAATTGAGAGCTTCATTATTGGCACCATAGCTTATATGGAAGGCAACAGAGAGACTTGGTTAAGCACAGAATCACAAATGTGCTCTTATTAAAGTTTAATAAGAGCAAATTTTGTGACTGGAGAGTAGTAGGAGAAAGTTTCAGTGTATTCATGTTTTTCTGAGCTTTAGCTATTTTTGCAAAGAACTGGCAAAACTGACTCAAACTAGAAGCAAATAAATCCAAACCATTGATTATTTTCTTACTTTCCATTTATTCTCTACTTTGTGTTGAACTAACAGAGAATAAAATACATCTAGGCCTGTTGTTGCAACCCAACAAAATGTTGAAGTGAATTATTATGGATAGTTTTATAGTGGACAGAAAGGCATAGCCTGATGTTGCCTTTGACCTTGAGTCAGTCTTCAACTTTTTGTAACATTTAACAAAAGTTACACAGTAAGCTCTTTATCTAGAAAATGTCCTGATGTTGAGCTTTTTCTGCGGTGGATTCAGTTTTCATAATGCATGGCCCCTCTGACAAATATTAAAATGTTTTCTCACTGTTAAAAATGAGACATTTCTGGTTCAGTTTTTTTACTTGTCTACTTGTCTGTGACACAGACAAATAATAAAAAAACTTGCTTTATTTGAGATAAAAAAAAACACAGATTCTGCTGGAGGGATGTTGCTTCTTTTGGTCCCATCCAATCACATACATGCACACACTCACTAAGAGCAGCTTAATTTGCTGATTTAAAGTGATGTCCAGAGGAATTCAAAAATATGGAAACTTCATGCAGAAAGTCCAAGATTTGAACCTCAGATGTAATCATCCACTTAACAGCCAAAAAAATGTCACAGTTGTTCCTTTATTTTTCACCAGTTAGTGCAGAGGGCTGAACAGGTTTACTGTGAAATACTTTCCAGTCTAAACTACAGTGGAACACAGAAGAGGGATTGCTTTGGTTTTGTTGTAAAAAGTAAGCAACTTGGTACATTACTGCCACCTTGTGGTGCGAGTTTTGACACTGCATAATTATGTAAAAGATTTTTGCGGAAAGTATTCAAACATGAATGCTGTTGTCAACCTCAGACTGGAGCAAATAGCTGTAAAATCTGTTTTCCTTTTTCGGAATAGATCTTGGCTTGGCCCTCAGGATTTGGTAATTATAGTCCTCGAGGAACATCCCATTTTTTCCATGTTTTCCTGCTTCATCACGCCTGCTTTAAGTTAGCAGTGGTGGACTGACTGTTCCAGAACCTGACAGGCTGTCAAAGTCTTTCATCCCTTTTCAATCAGTTGTTTAAAGGCAGAAACGCATCTTAAACATGCAGGATAACGCACCCTGCGGAGAAGGAAACTGTGTTTTTAAAGTGATGAAAACACGACTCAACATGTCTCCGTCAGAGAGAACAGACAAACTCCAAACTGTTGAAAGCATGTGCGCCAATCTGCACGCTTCCAGCTGGTTTTGATGGACGGTTGAGATTCACAAGTGATTTATTTAAGGTAAACTGTGCACTAGATGGACAAAATGACTCATGCATGCAAACAAATGTGTAAATGACTGTGTTTGCTCAGGTATTTGTTCTTGGGTTCTTTGTGAAATGTGCTTCTAACCGTGCAATCTGTGTGTTCATGTAACACAAGAGACACAGGAGAGGAGACAGGAAAGACTGTTGACAAGTAGCTAATTAGCAATCAGAGCAAGGTGCTTCTG
The DNA here is from genome assembly GCA_010277075.1 of Poeciliopsis retropinna. Taxonomy (NCBI): domain Eukaryota; kingdom Metazoa; phylum Chordata; class Actinopteri; order Cyprinodontiformes; family Poeciliidae; genus Poeciliopsis; species Poeciliopsis retropinna. The sequence goes on from VMRM01000042.1 coordinate 253,319, forward strand.
CTGGGAAAGAGATCGTTGTTTCACTTGGACACACACACACACACACACACAGCTGTGTCTGTTTTCCCGTGTCGTCAGGCGGTTCCTGAGCTCTTCGGGGACCTGCTGTCACTGATGTGGAATCTGTATTTAGAGCATCACATTGAGCTGTGGCAAAAGGTTATTGAGCACACACACACACACACGTAAATGTGTGCGTGTGTGTGTGCACTGTCTGCACACACTGAGCATGCAGACAGTGATGATGATCGTGATCACGGCTGGCTGATGCTGGAACTGTTTAAGGAGGGCTGCCATTAGATTTCAGCAGTGATAATGACACCCAGGTGCCGATTCCGATGAGAGGGGAGCCATTTTTAATAATTTCCTTGCGTCTGCAGCTGAAGCTTTCAGCTCTGAAAAGTAATGCTTGTGTTTATTGATTATACAAATCTGGCTTCATTTTGATCACCTCATGTCCCGCTGGCTCTATTTTCTGATAACATTCTTGTCTTTATGTAGAATATCAGCAGGTATTTTATGTGTGCGGTTCTTTAATAGATGCCTCCAGGCAAATCTCTTTACTCAGCTTTAAAAATCTAAATTATTTTTTCTCATGAAGCATATTGGGTTCTCACAATGATTCCAGTTTACTGAGTCTGAACTCCATTTCCTTCTGTTAGCTCTTTTTTATTGTCATTTTATTGTCTTTTGTTGTTTATATTTATGTGTGATGTGCTTCGGTTTAACTGAAGTGGCTTTAAATGTCCTTGATAAATAAATCAGGTAATAAACACGACCTGGGAAAACACTGAACAGTTAAACTTAAATTTATATATATATATATATATATATATATATATATATATACTGCATTTCAATGGTGCTAAATGTCTTCTGAGTCCAGAATAGATCCTGGAATTAAGACTGTTTTCCCCAAATATTTAATAATTTGGTTCAGTAACAAATAGACATTTACTCTCTGTTGGTTCTATTTCTACATAAATAAAAAGTTTGTTTATCCTGCAGGGGTAAAACATCACAGAAATGTGTAAGAAAATATTATGCAATCAGTAAAATGAACAGGAACGACAAGCAATGTTACATAGAGGTTTACTGGTCAGATTGAGGCCAGAGTCCAGAAATCTTTTAATAGAAGCTGTTTGACATCTGGAACATCTGAAATGACAGGAAATCACGACCAGAGCTCCACAAAGTCAAGAACGGATGAGAAAAAAAGTTCCTGTGTATTAGTCTGGAAACATTCTACTAAACACCTTTAATAGACGGTTTTCACAAACAAGATCAAAACATCAGATTTACATTTAACAGGTAGAAAGTTCTGAAGTTTTCCCTTGTATCTGATAATGTTAATCAGTTTATTTTATATTTAATTGGCACAAAGACATACAGGGTAAAAACACCAGAGTATTTTGAAAACCTCATTGTGTAATTTTATTTTTAACGTGATACAGAGATCGTCCAACATCTGAGTTTCTTGCTAAATACTGCAGCTAATGTCCTTCATTTAACATGGAGGGAGTTCACTGGCGACTCACCAAGAATCAAGACACTTCGAAAGATCATCAGTAACTCTTAGTAAATTCCCCTTCAAGAATTTAGAAACTATTAGAACTATTCATGTACATTCGACCAGTAATCCTGCAGTAATCCTGCAGTGAGTGATTAGCGAATGCAGTGCACTCAAACTGCATTTCTTTCCTCCAGTAGTTACCATGGTTTACATCTGAAGAGTCTAGCGCCTTGCATCTTTTCCAAGAAAATCTGTGCACTCAGCAGACGACCTGCTGCTGACCCACGTTCTCCATCCCTCAGTGGAAAGCTTCTCTGGACGTCAGACGGCAGCCATCTTGGTCCGCCAGCGGTCAACGCAGCATTAACATCTGCCGCCAGCAGACCTCGGTGGTTAACAGCCGCCCAGCGGACTCAGATTTTTCTGTCAGACTAATTGACCCCCTGCTCATTATGTGTCACTCGCCCCCGTAATTTTACCCCGTTGATGTGGACCAGAATCGAGACCTTTTGAATAATTAGCCTCCATCAAGTTGACTAATTTCACATTGAGTCTTAGGGTGACATTCACAAAAATGTAGTTTCCTGTGATTGTCAGGGTTTAAATTACAACCTGAGTGTTTGTAAAATGACCTGATATTGGATGCTTGTTTGTTTAATTTTCCTTCAGTCTGTGACTAATTCAGCAAACTGCCTCCAAATTGCCCTACACTGATGTTGTGATTTTTGGCCCTATCTGCTGTAAACCCATAAACCTAATTTTTCCAGACAGGCGTTAAAATGTTCTAATGCGACAAGTTGACCGAGTGAGACAAACAGTTCATGGCTGAAGTTCTCAGCTCAGCCGCCATCAGAGGGAGAAGCAATAAATGAAGAGCTAAAAAGCTGCAGTTGGACATAATTTAGTCATAATAAATAATCTGGTGTTTCTGTTAGCTTAACTGAGCTGAACTGATTAAAATTAAACCAAAGACAAACAGCAACCAGAAATTGTTATTGGCTCAGTTTGGTGGGCGGGATTTCACCAGAGATTATCCAACCTGAAGCAGCTGGCGTCCAAAATATGATGGATCTGTCTCTGTTTTCATTTGTCTTTTATTTTCCCTACCGTCTTCGCTTTATGGTGCATACGAGGTTCCACTGTTTGCTTAGATGAAGTTAAATGGAGCTGTTCAGAGCCTGAAAGCAGCCAAACGAAGCTGAGCTGTGCAGAGAAACTAAGCGGGAACCCAGACGCTGCAATGCTGCAGAATCTGCAGCACCGGCCCGGGTCTGCAGGATAAAAGTCCAAACTTTAAAAGATAAAATGAGCCATCTTCAGCAGCATGTCGGCTCACCTTTCCGCAGTTACAACGGTTGACGGGCCCCCGCTTGTAGACGTTGGTCGTGAAGTGCTGATTGAGTTACACACAGGATGGAGTTTCAGTTTATAGCTCAACAATTCACCACAAAATCCTCCCCGAGACGTTTCTGGTGCTGAGGGAACATAGCTGCTGTGGCAGAGAAAATAAAACCGTCTGAGAACGATTAACTGGGTTTCATTTAAAAAGGGTGAAATGATCAAGTTGCAGAAATGCTTTGGCCTGTCTGAGAAGGGAGCATATTTTATTCCAGAGACGCTGTAAATAAAGTTAGTGCAGTATTAAAAGTAAAATGTGGCCAAACCAAAAAAACAAAAGGAAATGTATCACTTTTTCCAATTCTTGGGAAGATCTTTAGGACTGGAATTCCTTTGTTCTGATGTTGAAGCTGTTCTGTTGCTGAATAGTAAGAATTGTAGTTCTGAACTGTGTTTTAGAGCACTGGACATGCAGAAACTAAAAGAAACAATGTCAGTATTATTAAGGAAAGAAGAAAAAAGAGACTAGGAGAGAAGGAAGTGAGATAAGGAAATGATGTGAATCAGTCAGAAGAGAAACTCCACCTGGCCAAAGGTCAAACTAAACAATACAGGAAAGAAGAGGAGGGACGCAGGCTGGAAAGGGAAACTCAAGATATCCAGTAACAGCAGAAAAAAATGTTCAGCTATGAGCTGAAGTTATAAAAAAAAAAAAAAAACACACAAACAAAACCCATCCGCTTTATCTCCTGCTAATCGTATATCCACAAAACATGAAGCAGCTTCTAATCACTGATTCCCAGCAGTGTAAAACAATTTATTAGATTTTAAAAACCTTCATAAAACATCTTCATAAAAGAAGTGATGTGTCCTGATTTCATTCTCATATCTCGAATTCATCATGTTGAAGCTAACGCCTAAAATGTACTGTTTACATAAACTTCAAATGGTCCACTGGCGTCTGAAGTTCACCTGAGTTCGCTCCGACAGCTCTGCAGTTCAAAGAGAAACATTCGCCCACAGCAACATAAACGCTTAAAATTGTATCTGTTTGGTCAGATTCCTTTGAAACCACCACACTGCAGAATGTATTATTTATTAAAAAAAACATGAAAATGGTACAAAAAACAGATATCATTTTCTTATTGTATAATAAGTATTTATAAAGCAAACTCTGCAATCTAGTGCATCATGAAATGTTTGGCACCAATTTGCTTTAAACCACCTTCCAGTGAACAGCAGCTCCATTTTGCAAAAGTCAGGGATGCACATTAGAATTTGAACAGCTATTTTCATGCAGCGGAGCCCCGTCTATTTGCACATTTTCCTGTAGAATGTGACTGCAATTTTCAGATCTTTTCATAAAGCATATCTAAACATTTCTAAAGTAAATGCAGCTTATGAAGATAAAATAGCTTTCTGCATTGCCTTTGCCAATCCAGGAGCAGCATTTAATTTCCTTGGTGCTGATTGGCTTCACAGATCAAAGTTTAAATATATACATTCAACCCTTCATATCATCCAAACCCAGTTTGGACAGTTTGGGATCCTGTTCCTGTCTGAAAACCCACTGTTGTCCAGGTTTTCATCTAGTTCAGAGGACTTTTCTGAATCTCAAGTTGGGCTGCATGATGATATTCATGGGGAATGTTGCAATACACAATTTCTCTTCCCTCCTATTTTCCTCACATTTCATTTTAAACATTCAGTGTTTGGGAACTATGATGGCCCAGGTTATCTTGAAAGTGATGTTTTTGAAGGTATATATTTTATATATGTTAGAATAAAAGTTCAAACATTGGAAGGAATAAAATGAGGAAAAGAAGTTTTACAAAGTGTAACTTCCATATAATTCATAAGAAGAGACTGCATAAACAGGAAGACTCTGGTAAAGAGATCAGGGCGGTCATGTTTGTAATGAGATAGCGGTCCTGCAGCTGAAAGTGGTCAGAGAACAATGGAGAGGAAGCTGCAGGAAAGGTATCAACAACTTTCCCTAATGAGCCAAAAGGAGATGAAATTTCAGAGCTTTGAGGAGGCAGGAGGATGCAGAGAACCAGGGAGGGAGAGGAGGAGACAGGAAACATGGAAAACTGGAGAGAATTCAGGAAATTAGAAAAGGTTACCGGAAAAAACAATACCAAAGAGAAAAGATCAGAAAAAGGTGAAAAATGCAGGAAAGTATGTAGATTTCCCGCACATTGTAAGTGTGTGAGAGTTGTTGTCTCTGAAATGCATTAGACACCAAAAGGTAGAAGAAACATGACATAAATCTCCTGCTTTACATAAAAGCATAAAGAAAACATGGAGGCTCTCTATACACACCGTTACACCTCTCAATTTCTGCAGTCATTTCATTCCTTTATATTCTCCACAGTGAGTCTCTGAAGAAGCAGAGCCAGGTCCCTTTAAGGTGTAGTTTGTGGAGCTGATGAAGGATAAAAGCTTCCATTTTGTTAATGTAGTCTAAAAGGTTTCACTTCCTTGTCAGCCATCATTTGGTAATAGTTGGTATTATGAGATCTGCTCAGCGCCTTTTTTCATTTCTAAGAACATTTTGTGCTTGAGAGTCTGCAGAGGTACAGAATGTACAAGCCGCAAATTGACCCTGTTGCAGGTGATGCAAGTTAAAAACACCAAGCGATCAGGCCGGGTCCTGACAGGAGCAAAGATTGCAGTTTTGCTCCAAATGTTGTTAGATTGCAGGACTGAGTGGAACTGTTTGCTTTCCCTCTGTTTGCTGATGAAAGACAAATGGTGACATACAGTCTCTCTCTCTCTCTCTCCCTTTCTTCTTTTTATCTCTATTTTTCATGTTAAGTCCACAATAACTGACATTAAATGCTCAATTAAGATCTGATGAATGAAAATGGCACTGGATGAGTCACGGAGAGTTCGGCGTTTATTTACTTATCAAGAAGAAAAATGACACTGATAAGATTGTTGCAGCAGTTTTAATCCCAAGAATGAACTTTATTGTTTCTAAAATAACCAAAACTAATGAACAAATAACATCTTCTGACAACCTTAAATAAAGATAACTGAATGCAATCTGCAGCTTAAGGCATACTTTAAAAGGCAGCTCTAGTTGATGATTTAGTTCATATTGCTTTTTTGATTAGTTATTGGTTTGCCTACTTGGTACTTTGCTCACCTGCTTCAGATCCCTTTTGCCCTAAGCAGTTTATTCATTTTAAACCCTTTCATTAATGTCTGCTGTTACTTTATTTCAAAATCTTTGATTAAATAAAGTAAAACGTCCAACTGAGAGTAAAATGTCTTTTAGGACAAACCTGGCTTAGATAGATGGACTCGGTTGTTTAAATATTGTAACTGCGCAATCAGCTGAAACAAATACATGTTCCATCAGCACATGGATGGCTGTAATAAATTGTTTAAACACAGATTACACATTTTCTGTGTTCAATAAACACTTTTTCAAAAACAAAAAAAAGAACCTTCCAGGATGTCTGCACATATTACATATAAAAACATCAGGCTTTTCCAGGCTGAAAGGCATTAAATATGGATTCTGCAAAAAAAACAAAAACTGAATGGATGGGTGGACAGAAGGACAAACAACAGAACTAATGAAAGGTCAAACAAACTTAGAGGACAGAAAACGTCCAGAAGTTGAATTATTTTTCATACTCTGTTCTTCTCTGTGTTTTTCCCTAAAAAGCAAAAAGCTCAACTGAACCTGATATTTTTCCAGACTGCAGGAACTCTGGTCTACAAACCTGCGCTCTTCCTGGGGATGAACTGTTTCAAAGACTCTCTGATTAGGAAGCTGTCAGCAGTTCCACTCACATCGCATGTAATTAATGACGCGTCTGTGTGCAGCGCTGACAGATGTTTATCTGATAAACTTCCTCTTCAGCTCTCCGAGGTTCTCCTCTCATGTTTGTCAATGCAACATCAAACCTTCCCTCAACCTCGGCTGCTTTTACACTGCCACAATATTCACAGAACCTTGAGCAGACGTAGAAATCCTCTGCGCTCTGCTAGCAGTGTATCAAACTGACAATCAATAAGTTTAAGTTGCGCATCTCTTTGAGCCTGTCTGTATCTCAGTAACGGAGTATAAAATCTGTGGGTGTGTTTCTTTCTAAGGCTTTAAAATCTTCCCTTCATCTTTGAATACAAGATCAGAGCCTGCAGTGTGGATGCTTATCTGTACCAGGGTTAGAGGAGGCTTTAAATGCCGACGAAGTCCAGGACTGAGGTAAACTTTAAAGAAAAAATCTCTTTTGGGTTTTGATATAAAATTCGGGTCCTTTTCAGGTCAGTTCTCTACCTCAAACAGTCGTAAGTTTCTTTCTTTCTTTCCCAAATTAAAGGGCAGATCTAATTTCTTCTCTGTAGTTAAGTCTCGGCTAATAGCTCTTTATGGCTTTTATTTTCATATTTACAATTCATAGAAATGAAAAAAGGGCAGCAAATGAGACTGATACTGGATTGGGGAAACGATACATATTACAACACTCGACCAAAACAAAAGTGGCGATCACAACGTCTGTAGCTTTATTTTGACTTCATATAGTTAGAGAATGGTAGCTTAGAGACCTGGCAGCCCGGCACCCAACAGAAAGACGTTAATGATCCTGTGACAAAACCTTTTGACAGCTTTAAGGTTAGATGTAGAGCTAGCAGTTCTTGTTCAGCTACTCTGATGTTATAAAGCATAGATCAGCTCATCTGCTTCTCTTTCACCAGAATACCTTATTCTGGTGATTGTGTGCAAACTTCTCTTCTCTCTGCATGATACATTTTATTATAGTGGGTTTAACTTCAGTGCAGTAATGTTGGATGAAAATAATTCAACTCCACATCTTATAAAGCTTGTTTGTTAGCATAAAGCTACAGTGAGTGTTGACTCCCTGCTTATCATCAGCTTTAGCTTGTTAGTTCTCAAGATTCCAACTTATTTTGTGTTTTCAGTGAAAATCTTCAAAATTTTGCAAAGTGATATTTGTATGAAAGTGGTTTTTACATATTTGCTCTTTATATGTTGATTTTAAGCAATACTCTAGTTTAGAAACTTAAGAAACTTGTTTGAGTAATTTTAATAATAATCCCTCCATTCTGCTAATCTGAATGAAATTCACTGTAACCTTAAGGGTTTGTATCTTTTGCGTAGAACAAAAGTGCCAAACATTTGACCCTGAACTTGTTGACCCTCCAGTCAGCTCTGAGCTGTTTGGTGCCCGGGTCGGAGTAAGGCTGCAAAACAAAAAATCCATCCTGCAACTCAATTCTTCAGTTGTTGAGTTCATAACATTTGATCACAGGAGATGTGCTTTTTTGCAATTCAGCCGGTCTGAGCAGCAGAGGGAAGAACTCAAAGCATTACATCAGATGATGTGGGGGGAAAACTCTGCCTACAGCTATTTTTATATTGATGTAATGCACTTTCAGTTTTCAGACTTGTTTAAACCCAGAGTGTCCAGATTCGGTCCAAAACACGATGAGTTTAATCTGAAGGAGCTGCTGGCTCTCTCTGCAACAGAGCGCTGGACTGTGCTGTGTTTCTGAAAGCTGGAGCCAGACTGGAAGGGCGAGGTGAAATCTGAAGACATCTGGTTAGGTTTTAATGCCACAAAATCTCAGGCTAACAATTACACTTTAAGGCACCAGCAGGAGACCTTCATTTTATTACTCCTTAACTTAATTACAATACTCGTTTGACTTTGCAATAAATTTCTTGGACAGTGCTGCGCAGTCAAGTAGTGGTGTGCAGTTAAGTAGTGCGCTGATACAGTCGGAGAGCTTTACTTCTAAAGACATACAATTATTTTCCCTTTTCAATCTTCTAAAATGATTCAAATATACCTCCAAGTGAAAAAACGTCATTCAATAACATGTAGAAACAAACCCTGCAGAGTTTCCTGACTGACTTTATTAGCCTCTGACGTCATTATAGAAGAATTTATCAGAGGTTTCGGTTCGTTGAGGTTATCAGATTTTTTCTTTCTAAACAGCTTCCAACACATCATTGTAACCATGTTGAGGACTGGTTTTGACTGGGCCATTGCAGCTCTCTAACTTTTCAGCCATTCTGTGTTAGATTTGCTCTGGATCATTATCCAGTTTATAACCTGGTGGGTCAAACTGCTTATCTCCAGAATATGAGTTCATGGTCGGCTCTGTGGCTGGGAGACGCCTCATTCATCACCCCTCCATCTTATTGTCCTGTGATGACCTTTAAGTTTTTCCAGCCTGAGGCTTGGAGAGTCGAGATGGACCTCAACATTTATTGTGGTTATTGTGATTAATGTGAATACTGTAAGCGTTGACCTTGGAGTGAATTTGCAGGGATGTCTACATCATCTGGCCTTAAACGTTTTCCACATCTGACTAATCTTCTCATCTGAGTGACGGACTTCAAATCATTTGCTCATAACTCTTCCAAGATTGATGTGCAGCAACAGTTTCGTCCTTATGGTTATTGCTGATATGTTTCCACCCGGATATTTTGTTACACTTTAACCATTATGCCTGAATAAAAACCTCCCTTTTGCATTTCCAGGGTCTAAGATAGCGTATGAGGGTCATTGTAGATAAAAAAAAAAAGAAAAAGTGCATTTTTGGCAACAAATCTCAGAATTAATTCATTCATTAATTTAAAAAATCTTCCACAGTTGAAGATTTTCAATCTCTGAAACTCAAAAAGTTAAACATTTATTTCTAGAAGAGTTATGAAATTAATCCAAAACTTTCTGTTTCTTCCAAGTTTTTGATATTTGGAAATTTACCTCTTTTTTTTCTTTCTACACCATCACAAGGATCAGTTACTAAAACACATTTGATCAGCAATCCGATCATTTTTTGATATTCTGGCATCCAAAACCATAAAACAGGGATTGAACTTTTCTCTTTGCATGACAATAGATGTCCAGACAATTTTGCTGCAGGTTGGTTTCAGTTATTTCTACTGTGCCTTTAAAGGCTTATCATATCTGAAAACATGGCTGCTGTATTCTCCACATTGAGCTTTGTATAAACCCTTTGGTTTATACAACACTTTGATTTATATTCATATCTTGTTGGGATTAAAAAGAAAAAAATCAACACACACTTTTTATTTAATGGAACAGAAGTACATTTTAAGATTTACTTTCTTGGATTTGAAGACTTCTGGAATCACAAATGTTTACAAGTTTAACCAGGATTTTCTCCAGGAGCAATGGAAAAAAGACCAGCAGGGCAGTTTGTCTTTATAGATGTTCAAAAGGGTAAAAGGTTATTTTCCTGCGGTGAGAACTTGAGGCAATCCTGAAGAAGGTGGAGGTAGGAGCAGAGGAGAGGGGTTAGAGGTGTCGCTGGCTAATTACAGCGTCTAAGACCTCAGCCCTCATGTTCAGCAGCTTAACATGGATTAAACTGCATCCTAGCATATTTGTAATCTTAGACTTCAGAAGTCGGTGCTCAGCAGCAACCCTCCACTTGCTGCAGCTACTGTCACACTTCACACCAAGCACGAGGAAAATGGGATCCCTGGCTGTATTGTGATAGCTGATGGCACAGTGGGAGCGTTTCTGGAGCCGCTGCAGAACGATGAGGGTAGCAGACACTCTTTGGCACTTCACTCCGCTCTAACTCAGAGGGCCGCTCTTTACAAATGTGGTGGGCAGAAAATCATCTCGGAACCTCCAACCTTGAGGCAGATGGGCTCCGACTTCAGAGCGCCGTCGTCTTGCCGTCGTCTTGTTCCACTCGCTGCGGCCAAGAACAGAGAGGCGAGGCTGAAAGCTTCACGGAGTCCTGTCTGCTCTTGGTTTCTGCTGGAGCCCACAGATGGTGGGATCAGAGTTTGGGCCTCTTAGCAGTGAATCCATGTTTGCCGTGTATCCGAACTGTGCTGCCGACCATAAGCAGCTTTTCATGGGCACAATTTACCCGACTGGAAACAGCTACTGTCAGCCCAACGGCGGATGCTATCGCAAAGCATTCTGGGTTCATGTTGATGGGTTTGCAGGACCTCATCCGCCTCTGAAGTTTTAAACCTGTAATTTAGCTGAATGGTTCCATCCTGCTGTAACGTCACTCATGGATCCACATGAGTGATAAAATTAAGATCTCACTCAGTTGGGGCATCGTTTAGTTGTGGGAAACATTGATTATGTTTTTTTTTCCCTGGTTAGAGCTGGTTAGAGCTCCTCAGGTCATCGTGATCTGAGGAGTTTTTCATTGGAGCAGCTGTGACCAATCGGATGGCTGGCTTGAATCACTTAAAGATCCATTAAGTGTTTCCATTACAAGGAGATTTTCTCATAGAAACCAACAGTAAACGATTCATCCCACTGGCGCCTTGCTGTGAAAACAGCAGAATTTATCTGAAGTGTTTGTCTGACTTCTGGATGTCTGAAAACATTCATTTCTGCACAGATTTCATAAATTCCCTCCACAGAGCTTCAACCAGGGGGAGCACTGGACTTTGACTGGGCCATTTCAACAATCTTTCCATTTCAGCTGTTAGATAAATGACCTCACATTTAACACTAAAATACTTCAGTCCAGTCAGCTAAAAGGTGCCTGGAAGGTAATAGTTCTGTGGCTGCAAAACAAACCCAGATCATCACCCCTCCACCGCCGTGCCTGGCAGTCAGCATGTTTGTGCAGTCATGCTTTGTTTGGTTTTCTCCACACATTGTGCTGCATTTGGATCAAATGTCTTTGGATTATTCCAAAACGTTGCTTCAGCTGCAACATTGCAAACCTAAAAGGCTTCAGTTGAATTCAGGTTAAATTCAGAAACGGTAGACTAAATGAATCGTTCTCCCATTCAGTCACGCTGCACTTTTTCAATCTGTTGTTTTTTAATAGACTGTGAATTTATGACAGTAAAATTAATCTTTCAGGGTTTTTGATTATTTTTCTGAGTTCTGTTTGGTCTGAAATTTTTCAGATAAATATAGTTGGAAAATTACCTTTTTCTCATTGTAGCAACATTATAGGTTATAGGATTTTTTTCAATATTCTCCAAAATGCATCAGTTGCTCCTTCAGCTTCATTTCTTTCTTTTTTCATGTATTTGATTGCATTTTGGTTGAATTATTATATTTCTCAAACACTGAATATTGTCCTGTTAACAGGGCATTCACTCTGCAGAATGATAGACTTAGATTGACCTTTAACCTTTCAGACTGATGAGCAGCATGTTTTGCAAAAGTTTTTCATTTTTATTTATTTGTTTTGCCACTTGGTGATCTCCTGCAATAACTGAATAGTTTCCACTCATTAATAATCTCCCTCTCAGTCGAATGATGGACTCTAAATACTTTAGAAATGGCCTTGTAACCCTTCCCAGATTGATGAGCAGCAACTATTGCTTGTTGGAGATAATTACTCTGCCCTCCTTCCTCGGCGTTCTGCCACAGCTTCTGCTTGCTGAACCTTTGGCTCCGCTCGCTGATAATCAGTTAATCATGTGGATTTGATTAGCAGCCCCAGCTACTTATCCTCTTAATTCTGGTGGAAGCGGTGAGGCTCGGCTCCATTTTTTCACACACCGCTTCTGCTGTGTCAATGTCTATCAGGAAATCCTGCTGTTTCCAGGATGGATGACCTCAGTTGTTTCAGCGGGAACAGACTTGAATCGAGGCACTGAGCAAACACACACCCTGACAGTCACGCGCCGCAGCTGGTCAGTTGTTCTTGGCTGGTGTGACGGGAATTAAGGGGAGAGAAAAGGGAAGGAATTTGGCTCAGCAGTGGCGCGACTCAAACTGGGTTTGAATTAAAGCTCCATGTTGGGCCTGAATCAGAGAACACACACAAACACACACACACACTCTCTGCAGGACTGTAGGTCAGGACCTATCTGGTTGAGATAAACCAGCTTCATGTCCACGTTTGTCTTTTTGCACTGGAATCCATTTTCTCTGGCATTTTCTTCTGTTTGTATTTCCCTCTGTGTAGGAAAGTGACACACCGACCAGCTTGGTGGTCAGAAATGTCTGACATGAACTATGCAAAGAGCAGCAAACTTTACATGAAAAATCTGATCCTTCTGTCCAATATGAATGACTTTGACCCGCCTGAGATAAGATGCAAGCATTCAAGGAGCGTAGTAATGCAAGTTTTAGATGTTTCTGCTCCAGTTTCTGCAGAATAAAAATACACATTCATTTAAATGAGGCCTGTTGAAGCAGGGAGGAATCTAAACCATGTAGAACTTGTGAATATCTGCTGCTGTTCTATCACTACAGCAGACGATTTGAACATTTAACAGCAAAAATGACAGACTGTTGCAGTTTGCACTGATATTTGGCTCTTATAGATCCAGACGGTTGTCTTTCAACTCTTAAGCAGTAAAATGTGGCCTTGCTTCCTCTGAATCACATATTCATGCTGAGTAGGAACCTGTTGGCATCACTTTGAAGTGTTAGTTCATTAGAGCTCATAAATCCATCCTTTAAAGTAGAGGGCAGACAATTCTTCAGATGTTTTACTGTTGTGAAAGCCTGTATGATCCAGAGTTTGTATCCAATGCAAAAAGTTTCAGCAAATCTTATAAAATCACCTTTTGCTCAGAATTAAGCAGAAGAACATTGATCATGAGAAGTTGATTTGTTCAGTTCAGTTTTTAAGTCTCATTTTTTAAATTCCTCTCCCTCTGATCCAACCTTCAAATGTTGCATCATGAAAACTCCCCTGGCATGTTGCAGCTATGGATCCAGATTTCTGCAGAATGAAAACTGAAAAGTGACATGCAGGGTCAAATGTAGTTCAATAGAGGATTTCCCCTTTCGTCTGATCACTGTGGCATCAACAGAAACACTTTAAAAGTGCTTCTAAAGACTCACTTTCACTGCGTTTCAACCGTTGCAGAATGTGTCTCTACAACAGTGTTTTACTCTGTTTTTAAAAATTACTCTTCTTTGTTGGTGTTTGTTTATTCCAGGACTTGTCACTCTGTGGATTCATAGTTTTTGAAGTTTTTTTTAACTGCTTTTGGTCGCATTTAATCATTGCCATGCCGCAGTTTCAGTTCTGAATAAACAAAAAGGACAAGAAATGAGGTGGTTTTACCACAAAAAAAATCTAAAAAGCGTTTGGTGTAAAGTAGATATTTTCTAGCTTTTCTGTACTTGAGTGTAATGTATGAAATGTATCTCTCTCTGTTAGAAAAATGCTTGTTCTGCAGATTGAAGGACCAATCTACTAGTACTGGAACAGAAATTATGTTTAATGTGCAGCAGTATTGGTAGAAAAGACTGAACTCTGAGCTTTTAAATATGAAGCACAAGTTTTATGGCCTGACTCCATGCCCGACTGCCTCTTTTAACCACAGTCAGACAGTTTAAAGATTAAAAGGAAAATTGTCACAAAGTGCAGAAAGTAGCCTTTCAGTTCACCGGTCCAGCTGAGGTAACCTGTGACGTTTCTGGTTCAACTCTTCTACTCTATTTTTAAGTTACCTGGCTTTTATTTTGTACGGTTTGTAAAAGCTTTACGCTGCTTTGCCTTTCCAGAGGGAATCAAACCTCCATCCTTTTGTGCCTAAATTATTGAAACCGTTCATTTCTTGGAGATGCAATAGTTTAGAAACTTTTTTTTTTTTTTTAAAGAAGTGAATCAAACCATTTAAAAGTTAGGATCATAAAAAGAGCCATTTTCTCCACTTTATCAGAGTTCTTTGAGTTTCTGCTGCTGTTGCTGGAGAAATGCTATCATTTCCTCTCCTGTAATGGATTTTTCTCTCCCTCTCCAGTTGTTTATTGCTGCCGCTGAAAGAAAGCGCTTTCTTCTTCATTGTTTTGAAGAAGTCTGCACAAAGAAGTTGTATTTATTGCTGATGTTTGAGATAAGCAAAACAATCCCGTCATTAAATTTGATGATCTGCTTCACGTTGTTTTTGGAGAAGATCCACGTGAAGAAACAGTCAAACTTCCTCCAGACAAAATAAACTGGATCTGTTGAGTTTCTTCCATTCTGTCAAAGTATTTTAAGTTTTTCACAACAGATCTTCCAGGAGCAAAAGTTACAATATCAACTGTATGTATATGTAGTGTGTTAGAGTGAATAAATAGCCCAGGTCCTGTTGTTGTTCACGCGGTGAGCTTATTGCTTTGACATTTCTTCCCTCTCAGCTCAGCTTGGAACTGTTCCAGTTTGTGCAAATGTCCACATTTCCTCGTTTTCTTTTGTTGGATGTTAGCTGCTGATCAGATTTGATACCCTCACACTGACACGTAGTGAACAGTTAATATTGGCTTTGCGGCGGTTGAACTTATATTTTGAGCAGAGCCGCTGCTGGATTCCCACACATGAAGAAACGTTTATTTGTGTTTTCTTTTCTCAGCTTCACTCATGTCTTTAAGTTCAGATAATTAGTGTCTTTATGACTCATTATGATTCATTTCAAACTTGTTTTTCCAGAGTTAAAAACCAGAACAAATACTCTTTTTTTGAACAAACTTAACAAGAAACAGAGTTTTTCCACGTCTTTCCTGCTTAAGAAGCAGTCGGGGACCAGAGGGATGAAAGAGCAAATCAGATGATAATATGTTCTTCCTCAGAGGAGGATGATGAAGAACAGAATCATGTTCTGGAAGAGGCAGATGATCAGAGAGGGGACAGTCGGTAGATTTCAGAAATTAAAGGGTAACAGACGATGAGGCAACGTGGCTGAGAAGATGATCAAATGTTTAGTCAGAGAATTGCCAGGAAGGCCTGAATGCTGTAAGAAGCTGAAATGTTAAACATGAAAAGGCAAAAGAAAGGAACTTATTCCAGGATTAGACGGCAGCAGATATTACAGGTTTTACTTTGTAAAACACTGGATGAACATGACTTTGAGCGTTTTTTTCAGAACCAAAGATCAAAGGGACAAGAAATTTTAAGAAGTGGTACATTGAGAAACCAGCTCTGTTAGACTCCAACATTTCACTCCTTACTGTCTGAATTTGTTTACAATTATGCAAAAAAAAAATCTGTTGCTTGGAGCAGGCACTGTTGGTAAATTTTGTTTCAATTTAGCATTTATAATACATAAAGTTAGCGATACCAGACAGACAGACAAATAAATGGATCAGCTGATTGTCAAGCTGAATTTTCATTCAGATATTTCAGAGATACTTTATGAAAAAATACAAATTAGATTATCCACTAATTATTTGGATTTAAGTTCCACAGAAAGTCAGTGACATGGTGAAAACTGAACCACAAAGAAGGGGATCCACCATAATTCAAATAGAGCTTAAAGATCCAACATCACAATCCAATGAAGTTCACACTCTGACTGCCAGATGGCAGCAAAGTCTTTCTATTACTGTTCTTGGTATGTGTTGAAAACGCATCAATGGGCATTTAGAGAGGAATCCAGAGACTAATGGTAGTTTTGTTAAAGAACTGACATCAAACAAAAAGTTTACAACATTTAATATTTATATTAAACTTAGTAGCTTTAAAGTACAGTAATATAACACATTATTTCATGAGAATGACATTAGTGATTTGATTGTGTAGGACTGACAATCTGGACTCCATTGACAGATACTTTGTCCCAACATTGTATATGATAAATTAACTGAATATATAATGTATTTTATAGGTTACAGAAAACTTCAAGTTCTGAGCTGTAACTCCAGAACTGATGGTTTGACTGGTTTAGGCAAAGAGTTTGGTGATAAGTATCTTGTTGTTCTTGAAGTCTACAAGTAAAAATGATAAAGATGTATGTAATTCTATTCAAATTTAAGAAATGGGAATCTGATGAAACAAAATGAAAACAAATCTAGAAATTTGGGGTAAACACAATGTAAAATCTAAGCCCATCAATATCAAGATGCCTGTGCTTTTTTATATGATGTGTACAGAAATGGCGTCCGCTGAGCGCTGTCCTCGCAGGCCTCAGATATTATCGATGTTTTGTAGCGGCGTGCTCCTTGCAGCTGCGGACTATTGATTCTTGTGCTTAAGCCTGGCAGCAGGTCTCGCACAGCTTTGGACTAAAATCAGTTTGTTGTGAAGCTTTTCTCTCGTAGCCTCTGCTCTCCAAACCCAGAAGAGCGTCATGGTGTTCTGTATGCCTTGTAGCGCCAGCCGAGTGTGTAAACGGATGTTTTGCATAATTACACTTTTCATCTGGGCCGCTGTGATGGTAAACCGGTGAAAAGGGAGACATATTTGAGAAGATGCAGCGGATGCATGGCCCTCCCTGTGCAGTAAATGTCACTTCGGGTTGGGTCAGACGCTGAGCCGCCACACATGGGACTCCTTCCCCGTGTTTTATGGTTTGCAACAACCGTCCTCTCTCCAGAGACCTTCTCTGTGCTGCGAGTGTTCGCGGACTGAGAAGATCTGTTGCCAGATGTGGCTCCAAATGAACAGCTGTTACTCTGCTCTACAGCTGCCTGTCTTGTTGCTACGACACCCTTGCTGTTGCCGTGGTGAACAGAACTCTGTACAACAGACGGTTTGCATTTAGGAAATCCTGCCATGGGTGTGTTTGGACTTACGCCCTCCCTGACGACGGTCCCCGTACCTCTGGGAGTCGGTTTGATGGGCGAGAGCTGAAATTCAAGGTGCTGGTCAGGTTGCATGTGTGGGAGTGTGTAAACTTGCTGGCAATCTAATTAATTTCATGTCCTGACGGTGAAAGTGTGAAATTCGAAGCATTATAGACGGATGGAGATGAAGAGAGACGGAGAGGCAGTGGCACCGTGAAACGGGAAGAGGAGGAAATGAAATAATGGAGGTTCTGGCAGGCGGTGGACTGAGTCAGTGAATGAACGACTGGCTGATGAACTGGCAGACAGCCACACAACAACATCAAGGCTGACAAATCCAGAGTTGTCTGGAGCTGCTCAGGTCTGTGCATTAATTCGTTACGAAGTGTGAAGTCTGATTTCTATCAGTCAGACATGGAGACAAACATAAAGTGCTGCAAACCTGCACAGGACATTTCATCCTCCTTACAGACTCAGTTTGGTGATTACAGTAAAAATTCTGTCAAAATCATGGATTAATTTGGTCAATTTAAAATGTTGCTAATTCAAAGCACATGTCATCTCTGAGAAGGAGATGGCATGTGTTTTTTTTAGTCAACAAAGTCCATTTAGACTTTGCAGCAGTCCCACGTAAAGTTTCTCATTTGGATGGATGAGTAAATAATTCCTAACCCTGCAGCTCCAGTTGGAAATTAACTAATTTTGAAGCAACAGGCTCAGTTTTTTCTGCTGTTCTTCAGACTTCATCAACCCAAACCTGGAGCAATTTTGTCACAGTTGCACACACTCAGAATAAACAAGGTCATAAAAACATAAAAGAAAATGAAATGTCTGCATTTTTAAAGTTTTCCTCCCCTGGGGAAGGTTGATTTCTGCAGCAATTAGAGCTGATTACAGAATCTGAAGATCAAATTAGACTAAATACATGTAATAAATGTCTAGTAATTGTACATATAAAAGCCTATTTTAGAGCTGAAATTCTAATTTTAAAAGCTCTTTCAGACCCACTTGTTGGTATTGAAGTCTTTGCATAAATTAATTTACTGCAACCTTTTCATGAGCAGAAGTGAAGAGGCGAAGTGTGGAAAAGGAGATGGGAAACCACAGGATGAAAACAGGTGATATCAGAGCACTAAGACACGACTGTGAAACACATTTCCTCACAGCTCCAGATGAACGTCTGTCAGAAACTCAGACATGAGCTGATAAGCTACAGGAAGAAACATTTCACTGAATGTTAGACACATATAGTCTACTGGATATTATTCTCAAATGTTTATCTTCTCACTCCCAGCTGGAATTAAATTATATTCTTGTTTTACTTAAAAAGTTCACAATTGGTGCAACAATTCTTAAAGGGACAGTAACAGGTACTTTCCTGGCACTGTGTGTCACTTTATAGGACAGTCAAATTATTACGTCACCTTAAGTAATCAGAAGTTTACTAAAGACCTTTTAAAGGCCTTCTATAACCTGAACATTTAATTAATGCATGGTGCTACATTTTATTTGAAGCTTCATGACTTGCGAGCAAAACATATAAAATGCCATCACATCCATATTATATACCTGTTGAGCTTGTCATAGTCCAGTAGTGACTTTCTGTTGCCAATAAAACCAAGAATCTATTTGCCAACATTAGCAGCAATTTTGGCATTAATGTGGTGTGGAGTTCTTTGCTTTGTAACTTAGTTCAGTCACAAAGACATACAAAAATCAGAGACATTCTGCCTCTGATTGGTATATTCTTAGTCTGACCTCATTTAATAACTTCTGCTACACTCACCTAATGTTTAAAGGAGTTTAAAGATCTCAG
This sequence comes from Poeciliopsis retropinna, assembly GCA_010277075.1. NCBI lineage: Eukaryota > Metazoa > Chordata > Actinopteri > Cyprinodontiformes > Poeciliidae > Poeciliopsis > Poeciliopsis retropinna. The sequence continues at coordinate 272,442 of VMRM01000042.1, forward strand.
CATCACCTCCACTACAGAACACTGAGGATTGTATCAGTTTTAAAGTAAATTGGACAATTAAGACAAACTAAAGTCTAATTAAACTCTATCTGCAGGGTTCTGCTGTGAGTTCATGTTTAATTAGATTTGAAAGTGGTTGAAATTTTCTAATCGTTTTCAGAAGAAGTGACAAAACTCTCGCAGGTGGAGATGTTGCGATGCAGAATGATAAAGTTCACGTCTGGCAGTAAAGTCAGTCAGTTTAAACCAGGTAATGTTATTGACTCCATTCTGCGTCAAAAAGCTTTGGTGCAAACAGACACAAAATGCAAGATTAGATCTGAGCTTCATGGGACTGTGAACCAAACGCAGGCAGCAGGGATTAAAAAGCCGATTTCCCAGGTCTACTCCTAAGGTGGAGTATTATGGGAAATTGGATTCCAATCCTTTCCGGAGTCTGTGTTGGTATTGAAATACAACTCTGAGCTGCGGAAGAGACTCGAGGCGAACTGCATCTCATGGAGTCTGAATTATGTCAGACATCTCTTTGAATATTTAATAGTATGAAGTTGATAAGAAGAAGCAACTTTTCAGCTTCCCAAACACTGATATCAGATCTATAAAATCTGAAAAAGACACAAATTAAATCATAAATCTGTCAAAAGTGATGATTGGAAACCTCGCAGCTCACAGAATACTAAATTAAGTGAGAAAATTAATTAAAATTTTAACACCTGAATGATTGATGAGCACGATTTAGCAAATGTTAAAAAAAAGAATTTTAAATTTACAATCTCTGTCTTATTTCTGTCAAAGGATCCCTTCTGGAAAAACTAATCAAACTTTTATGTGTTCATTTTAGTCACTTCATGAGTTTCTTTTTCCATGAACGCATTCATCAGATGGTTGGCTTCAGCTCCGATTGCATTGAATCGGCTTCATTCACCAAACACAAAACATTCTTTTAAAGGAGCAGAACACAGCAGATTCAGGAATCTTCTCACACAATCAAACCTCATAAAAACTTTACCTAATATATATAATTAAAGGAGGCTCACATTATGAACGGTGTTTCTGCATCTGGAGGTCGAAGCTCAACAGAAACTTTAGAGATCGTCTAACTGGTCATTTCTGCTTTTTATTGATCTGCTGGTTGATAGCGGTGTAACGCCAGGGAGAATTCAACTAGCATCTGGTAGCGCCTATTAAAAGTCTGTTTGTGTTTTTATCAGCATTTATTGGAGTTTATCTGATTCAACTGATTAGCTTTCTGCTTTTTAAGAAACCTGAATATGTTTGTTGCAGGACATTTGCAGAATAATAATTTCCATTTACTCCAATTGCTGGAGAAAAGCTAAGATCAAAATTCTGCAAGTACTGAACAAAATCAAATGAATGTACTTCATTTCTAAAGTGCTGCAGAAAACAGATCAAACATGTAAATAAATCATAACCACCTAACATAACATGAATAAAAATGCCAAATGGGGGCTAATCATGTAAAATGTAATGATTTATAGACACAAGATGTCAGCATATGAGTGTTTTTTTCCTACACACACCGGTGTGTGTTACTGAACTGTGGGTTTCAGCCTGCTGAAATTGCAGCACTTTTCGCAATTTAATTTAGCCTCGGAAAGGCTTATGCACCATGTATTTGGGTTGATTTAATGTGACTGAGCAAACATTGAGTTGTTCCGACACCAGGCTGCTCATCTCCATCTACCATCTATTCTAATTCGCTCCTACTACACTTTCATTATTTGAAATTTGTGGGTTGCCCGGATGAATTTATTACAGTTGTTGAAACGGCGGCGGCGCGGGCGCCCACGCCTGTTATACAGGCTGGAATCCATCTCATGTTGTTGTTCAGCTCTGCACAGATCTGGTAACTGCTTAAAAAACTACTATCACATCTGTGAGTTCAGAGACTGAGTAAGGCTGGGGATGAATTTAGCTGAGATCCAGAAAGGCTTCATTGTTCATTCAGCGCCGATGTTCTGTCCATTTCATGCTGCTGGTGTTCACAGGAAAAGCCTTGAGGAGGTGTTTTGTGCAGAGAAATATCTACAGTGAAAAGATGAGGTCAGACTAGATTAATTTCATGGTTGCAGAGTGCGGTGATAAATGTGTGCTTTTAATCTGCGCTCTATGAGTCTGAGTATGTTCAGCACCCAGAGTCTCGTCCTCTGAGAAAATCCTTGGCTTTTTCCGAGGCGGCCGATTGTATTTCACCTTTACGATAGCAGAGGTAACTGCACAGCGCTGGCTGCCCGATCGTGCAGCAGATTTTTATGAAGGTAAAGGTTTCTGGAGATGGGGATCACCCATCTCTCACCGGTTTGTCTGAGAGGAAATGGCCGCGTTTGCGTCTGTCTGAGGCAGAAAATGAAACGGTGAGCGAAAAGTCGCTGCGTGCCTCTGAGCCCAGAACCTTCTGTTCTGTAATTAGTTTTTCCCGCGCTGTTTTCCATCCCTCCTCCCTCACCTCATCCATCCATCCGTGCAACAGATTGCAACGGTGATTCTGTAAATCCGGTGGATCAGGCCACACACACACCGATAGTCATATGAATGTAATCAAGTCCACAGTTGCACATGCCAGGGGTGTGTTGGGGCATAGAGGACAGAAATGACAGATTTAGGTGTCTTTATAATCTGCGTGTGTGTGTGTGTTTGTTCTGATCCATCTGTACTGCACAATAGTGGCAAGCCATCTAATTTTCAGGACTTATCGTCCCAAAGCCAGCTTGATTTCACCAGTCGGTGACTCTGAGTGTCTGTGTGATTTCTCAGCACTCGGTGAAGACGAGCCTGCAGAGACTCAGGTTGATTCTACCCTGCATTTCTTTCTGCACTTGTGCATCTGAGTGCATATGTTATGTGGATGTGTGCGTGTGTGTGTGTCCCTGGAGTTTATTTCACATCACACATCACTGATTCAGACCAACACTGCTGTTTGTGTCTCTGTTTGCTCACATTTCAGACTTGTTTCTGTTTTGTTCTGTTGGTTGTAACAGTGGAGTCGGAGTGATAACCATCATTAATCAGCTCAGCCCTCTGCACACATCTTTGTTTATTCTGAGCCGCTTCCACTCTCATTATGTAAAGTCACAGTAAAAAGGAAGAAAACACTGTTTTAATTCCAGGAATTTATGTATCAAGACCAAACATCAAGAGCTGAAAAAAACACAACAGATTCCACACTGTCACTGTTTATTAAACAGAGATTAGGCACAAATACAAGCACCGTGTGTGAGGCAGACCCAAAGATTTCCTAACGTCTTCAGGAGTGATCACTCTTTTAGTTTTCTGTCTGATTTTGTCTCCATGTGGGGGAATTGCTTCGATTGGTGTCCTGATCCGACACATTTGGTCAGCCTCTTATTTGACTGTAGAATCATTTGATACAGAGGAAGTTCAGGATGAATGAGCCCAAACAGTCACACCTCAGTGCAATACACTTTATATGAAATGTTTGAGCCTATTTGCTCTGGGGCTGTGAACTTTGGCCCAACCTTCACCTCATTGGTCTGCAGAACATCAGGTGTGGTATGAGACTCTCATGGTGTAATAACCTTCAGCGTGAGAAGCAGGTGTTGATGGCGGCTGTGGATAAGTGGGAAAGAAGCTGCCTAACTGGATTCCAGAAGTGAGCATCCCCAAGTGGCTCAGCGATCAGTGTGTCGGTGTATGAGTGTGTGACTGTTGTGAATGTTCCTGGAGTGTACAAGCACTGTGGAAGGACAGTGAGCGTGAATGAGAAAGTGCCATATAAGGTAATTCACTTCACCATATTAGCTGGTTAATTAGTCAGGCTGTCTGCTGTGGCAGAAGGCCTGCAGCCAGCTGACTACCAGACATGTTCCGACATGTCAGCTGTTATTTAAGGCTGATGTAAAAACAGCGATGAGCTGCTTCTTTGTATTTCTACACAATTAAAGTCTGTGTTTTTGTCAACTAGAAATATTTCCAAAAAGTCAGTTCAGTGTTTCTCAGGCTACATGACAGACAATTCTTTCAAACTAAACTGGTGGTAACTGGTTTATTCCTAACAGCCAAGCGTTTGTAGAGAAAGCAGACTTTCTCCTCCAGCCTCGTCTAACTGATCTGTCATGAACCTCTGACTGTCTGTCTGCAGGGCCTGCCATGGAGCTCTAGAAGCTTTTCCTCCCCTGGGGGGGAATTTATTGGAACATCAACTCCTGGGAAGACTGGCAGCTCTCTTAAATGTTTTCCACTTGAGGATAATCGATCCGTCTGGAATGATGGACTTCAGTTTGGGAATGGTCTTAAAGTCCCAACAGATTGATGGGTGGTAACAGTTCATCCTCTGAAGTCATTGCTATTGTCTTCCTGTCTTGGTTTTGATGTACTTGTGGGGTCCGGACCAGCGAACTGCCAGCTCTAATGGGCTGAAAGAGGATGAACTTCCTGTTTACTATGATTTTATTCTAACAGTGTGGCGTCAGAGTGATTGCCATCATCAATCAGCCCAGGCCTTCTGAGCACATCTATTCTGTGCGGTGGTGTTTATTCTGAGCTGTTTATCAGTCGTTATGTATTCAGATCCTCTGTTAGTTTCACTTTCTGATGAATGTTTATATGTTAAAATCTCCCAGATTAAAATCGTCGGTGATTGGTAGGCGCACCTCGCCTCCTCGCGCCGCTTTGTCTCCCCAAAACAAAGCTCCTCTGGGCTTTGACCGCCTCGCTCTTATCACTGCTAACATTCAGAGTTGGTTCTTTATGATTTCTGGAGGGAATTGAGTGCATTAAATCAGATCCTTTTCAATCAGCATTCTTAGGGAAACAATGAAGCAGATAAACCCGCACCTCGCCGCGCGCTCTGTTGTCAGGGCGGCGCTCCCTCAGGCAACAGTTGCTGATTACAGGAATACACGGGACCTGTGCAATTATCCGATCCTGATGATTAAAAGTTGAAGTTTATTTCTGGCATTATAAAATTATCAGAGCAGAGGACAGGTTTGAAATGATCCTAATGAAAGTCAAACTGAGCAGATGTTTAAAACTCATTGTTGACAGTGATTTGATTCCAGGCTTGTTGCACATTTTGATATTATTGTTACCAAACTAACAATCTGTCTCTCTCCTTCCCCTGAGATGATTTTCATCAGAAATATTATTTTACTAAGAGTCTTACTGAAAAGAAATGCAGAGAAGTAATTTTACTTTTCAGAATGAAGGAGAGAACGGACGAGGAGGTGTTATGAGAAGTCTTCAGCTTTTTATGTAATCATAAAACATCTTCACTGTTTGCTACTTACAGGCATGAATGTCCTGATAAGTTTATTCTTTAAAGTCCAACTTCTTTATTTGCGAGGTGGGATGGGCATAAAGTTAAAGAACTTTAACTTTAAAACGAGTTTGGTGCATAAGTTTTATTTTATTGTGGATTTTATTGTGCATAAACCAATACTGATATTTAGTGGACACACACGCTTTCACACTTTTAACTGTGTTCAGTTAAAACACAGTTTTAACTGAACTGTTAAAACAGTATTTATAGATTTCACAGTATTTATCTGAAATCTGTGATTTCAGATAAATACTGTCACAGTATTTACAGTATTTATAGATTTTTCACAGTATTTATAGATTTTTCAGTGGAACATAACTACAAATTATTCCCAGAGGAATTGTCTATCCACAGATCATTTCTAAATTCAACTTGGGAATCTGTGACATCTGGTGGGATGTAAGTCGGAACGCTGTTGGCTCCAATCTGGAAACACTATTTACTTTCCTTGGCGCTGATTGGCTGAACCACCAAGAGCGAAGATGAGGAAGACCGCGGATGTTGGCTTCTGCAGTAGAGCCAAGATGGTTTCAACTGTGTTTATTAATGTATATGAAGGTATATTTGATGTTTGACTCATTAAACAAACTCCCAGCTGAAGAATAATTGCAGCCCAGAAGTGAAGCACGTATGAAACATTCAGTACCAATAATACAGATTTATATTAATATGTACATTCTTGCTTGTATGAATAATTTTGACTTTGATGTTTTAAGGGAAATCCAAAAGTGGTTTTAAATTCTTATCTCAATATTTATATTCAGTCCAAACATATATATATAAAAAAAACACATATAAATCGACAATAAAAGGCACCAAATTATCTGATTTTTATCCACTTAAAAATGAATAAAAACTTCTGATTTGAGGCTTATAAAACCTGCTGCATGCCTTTAAAAAAGTTAATTACTTTTATTATTTTTAATTTCTAATCATGTTAGATTTAATCATTGGAAAAAATGATTTAATTTCCCCCAAAAGTATCTTGTTTCCTGTTTCTAAGACATAAATGAAAGTCGTACACTGCGTTATCCTGGAAATAGATTTATTACTGAAGCTCCTGCTATGGTTGCTGCATTAAGATGCATTTAAAAACCTGCTTTTTATGTATTTGGGTGTTATTGTTGTGAGGCGCTGCTCTGCAGAGGAACTTCATTCCAAAGAGGCTCAGAAATATTTCCTCTTTAGACACTAATGGGGAATTCAGATGAGAGTTCTGTGAATTCCCTAGGTTGTCACTCCATCTATCAGCATGCCATGAATATTTGATGTCCAAAACAACCCGGTGCCCCCCTCCACCCTCCTGCTCTCTCTTTAATCTCTGCTGCACATCCTCCTCCCATCCTGAATGGCCCTGCTGCGAGCCACACCCTCCACTATCTCTCCATCTTTCTCTCATCCGACGCTGTTCTATTACTCCTTCAGACAAGGTCATTAGTTAAAGGTCTGTGCTGTAATTGTAGCAAGGCGCCTGCCTGCTGAAACACTGTCGCCCCACTGGCAGCTGCGCTCTGATTTATTCGTTTGGCGACATTTTTCGACGTTTTATTCACTTGCAGAGTGATGGAAGGAGCCCGTGGGGCCCGACGGGATTGAATGCTTATGACGGAGAGAGTTGAGATTTAGTGTTCACGCACATTTGAGCCTGTTTGTTTACATCAGTAATGCTTTTAAAAACTGCCGTTGAAAATCGAAGGAGTTGAGTGCATGAAAACGGGGAACAAACAAATCATTGTCTCGTAGAAACCTTTTGCAGCTGACTTATGCAAATGTTAATCGCTTTAAAACAAACAATGCTGACATCAGTTATGTTGCTATTTGTTTTTTAGCAAAACTAATAAATGCTGCACAAAATAAAAGCAGACGTGACACTGAGTGAGACGAATACGGCTGACAGGCTAGAAAATCTGCTCTGATTCATTTTGCGCTTGTGTGTTTGGTTCATTCAGATTTATCTGAGTAGGAGTTTTATTTGTCAGAACTGTTTCTGTCTGTAGTAATGAAGCAGATGTTGTCAATGTAAAAAGAATCCGCAGTTTCTAAGTTTTTATTTATCAGGATGTGACTATTACCAGGTTCTACGTTAATGTAGATCCAAGCTAAGATGCACAAAAGCACAGCAAATGTCACTGCTTATTACAAACAAACGTTTGATTAATCATAGTAAGAGTTTATGGACTGTTTCTGCTCTGGACGATTGTGTTGCCATTGGCGACGTACGACATGTCAACATTAACATCAGTATCGACCAGTATTAGTCATTTTTTAACTCACCTGTATCATCTTAACATCACATCAGGAATAGATATTTATTTTCATCTTGTTGCCATTTTTGCTGTAAATTCTAGATATCGGCTATAAAAGTCGATTTTGGCTCATATTTTCTCTCACTGCTACAGTTCAAGGAGCCATTCCAATGATCAGTTTTTGAACTTGCATATTTTTCTAAGAAAATGTCATTTTATCGCCATTTTAGTTTAATATAAACATAGAAAAATCAGTTTTTTCTGCATGATAATCACAAAAAGAATTTGAATCATCATTTGTAAACACCAATATATTTCCAGACATGTCAAGTTTAGCTTAAAAACTGTTTCTGGAAGAAAATACACAGACAAAAATGTAATTAAAATAAACAGTCTTTCTTGGCTTTATCTACTTGTACATGCGACTGTAAATGGCTTTTTTAAAGACATCCTGAGAGGTGAGGAGGATTTTTTACAACTGCTTCCGTCTCTGATTTCTTTCCTTCCCAGTGAAACTCAAACCAGAGTTTAAGGTTAAATTCTTGTTTTTAAGAGAAACTTGACATTTTTAAATCCTTTTTCTCAGATTGTTTTCAGGTATTTAGTGTCACCAGAGGAGGAAGTGCCTGTGTGTCCTTGGTGGTCAGGTGACATCATGTTCAGGGCCTTAGGTGCACTGATGTCTGGTTTTGGCGTATTTCTATGCAAATCTTTACCCTGCTTTGTGTGTGTGTGTGCGTGTGTGTGTGTTTGCAGCATATATATGTCACGGTTCTTAGTGTGAAAACAAACTTGGACCCTGGCTACAGCTGACCTTTTATGGCATTTGAGCAAACCGAAGGCTCACATCCACAGACCCTGCAATCTCCGTAAAACACACACAAACACACTCACCCATCTATCCATAAAATCCAGGAAGTCCTGCAGGAGCGCGACCCAGCAGCAGCCGGTTGGGTGTTGGTTCTGTGTGACCTGCAGGGTGCAGAACCTCTGGCCTTGTTTGGGCTCCATGCGGTGTTTGTGTGTGCCGTTGGAGGGTAACTGGACTAAACTGCGTGGAGAAGTTAGGTGCTATCTTATCTGCAGGCAGTCCTTAACACCACTCCGCGTGTGTGTGCGCCTGGAGTGATTCACCTGCTCTCTGACTCATCCTCCCACATACTCGCATATGGGCAGAAACACACACGCTGTACTCAAACAGACGTGTTTGCTCCCATGCAGAATGCACTGTACACACACTGCTAACAACATCAGGCCGTGTTTAAGCGTCGTTACGTAACGGCGAGCTGTCGGCTCGCTGTGGCTCACAGCGGCAGCGGTGATGGAAAACAGCTGCTGCATCTGAACGCAGTTTGGGGGTCAAACGCTTTTACTGCTTTCTTCTGTCACTTCGTTGCTGTTTTTCCATCCAACAATTCCTCACATTAATAGAAGCCATAAACCATTTCCTTTAGGACTGAATATTTCAAGAAGTACTGCTGAGGATAATCCCTGCAGCTGGCAGGAAGCGTTTGGAGACCAATTGTTCTCCACGTTCAGGAAGGCAGATGACTGCTGTACATCTGTTTACCTCAGGTTCTGCACCCTGCTGGATACCTGTGTTTGTTCATTTTGCACCAGTGTAATCAGTCGGACAGCGCTGAGAACTGGAGAACTGTGACAGTTTGTGGCCAAACATCACTCACCTTGTGAACTTAATTCAGTTGATGTACTGCAGTACATAGCAGAAGATTTCACTCTTCTTGACCTTTTCTCATTTTGTCTTACTAGGAGCAAACATTTGTATGACTTATCTTAGAATTTATGTAATGCAGCATCATAACTTAGTGCAGGGAATGGAAAATACTGCATGGTTTTCAAAAATAAGTGCTGAATCTGTTCGCAGTGGGACCACATTTAGCTGCAGAAACTGCTGCCAGTCTTTGGGGTTTTACATCTGCTAACCTTGCATATGCAGAGACATACATTTTTACCCATTATTCTTAAGTAGCCTAAGCTCAGTTAGATTAAACAAGGAGTTCAAGTTTAAAGTTTCCCACATGGATTTAGATCTGGACTTTGACTGGGCCATGACTATAACCTGGATGTACGTTTAGGGTTGTCGTCCTGCAGGAAGGTGAACCTTTGCTCAAGCATTTTTCTTAGCTGCATCCATTGTCCCTGTTAGCTTTGACTATCTTCTCTCTTCCTGCTGCAGAAACTTATTCCCACAAAATGATGAAGTCATAGTCATTTTTTCTCGCTTGTGGCAACCTTGGAGAGGAATTTCTTCAGCTTTCTCTCCACTTTGGGTTTCTAACTTCTGCTCTGTGAGAAACTCTTTCATAACTAGTTGATCTACCATTAGAGTCCTTAAAGGTAAGATAGAAACTGCAGGGAATCTGGATGAGTCTCCAAACAACTCAATCATGAATTTCGATCAGTTCCTGATAGCAGAGACTTTTGTGCCATTTCTTACTGCTCCAGATTTGAATCTAATCTGAGGCTGAAATTGTAAACTTTCTATATCTGCAGGATCTGCTATAGAAAAACAACTTCAACCAAATGACAATGGAACTTTTTCCACATTGTTCAGTTATTTATAAGCAGTTGAGAGATTAGATTACATTTCTCTTCTTGCAATCCAATCCTAATCGTAAGAGAGAGAAACTAAATATGCTGTCAGTTGAAGGCAGCTATCGATTCCACCAATTAAAAATACATTTTAACGGATGTCGCTGGGTGTCATTTGTTTTGGGTGCATAACTGTGCAGAAGAGAACGATCCTCTTTATTTTCCCCTAAATTAAATTGTTGTGCCACACTCGGCTGCTTCTGGGAAAACGTTTCTGCACACGAGGAGAGAAAAACAGCATGGGAGTAATGCTCAGTTGGACGCCACAAAATTAGATTTTTTTTCCCCCCTATTTTTGTGTTCTGCTCTCTTTCTAATCAAATTCACTGAAATGGCAAATATGAAGTCAGTGTCTTCAGGCTGGTGACGCCATCATGTTAGGAAACCTAGGTTTGAAGTCTAAAGATGAAGCAATGAGCATCAAATCTATGAACATTTTCACCAAATATGACAAAAACCTACAAAATTTAATAAAACAACCAAAAATGAAATCGTGATTACTCAAACTAGGATGTAGTTTGATGAACCTTGATGTACTTTAGCAAAGAAAAATCTCAAAAAGAGAAAAACGCAGTATTCTTACTGCTAAAGAGCACATCTCCAATCTGTAGAAAAAAATAGAAATTTGTTGCAGAAATTTAAAATTTAAAAAGTTAAGAGCTCAACAAATCCATTAAAGAACTGATTCCAAAACGATGATCGAACCTGATTCTGACCAGTTGTGGTGAAGCTTCTTTACTGGTTGTTTCTGTCAAACAAGTTTTACTGGGAGCCGTCATTTCCTGGTGGAGGAGATGTCAGGAGGCGGCGAACAGCCAATCAGAAATGTGCAGGCGTTGTCTTATCAAATGTTTTTTTTAAAAACCTGGACGTTCTTTAGACTGTCTTTAGATTGTTTTCATACCAAATATCAAATCAAAGATATCAAAGAAGACGGGTTCAGATTCAGTGTTTCAGAAGATTCTTTTTAGATTTCAACGCTTTTTGTATTTCTAAATTGGCAAAATAACACCATTCATAATTGAGGGGTAGTGACATGTTGACTGGCATTCATTCATTCATTCTAATATTACATAAATCCCAGAATACCAGCTGCAGAAACAAGAAGTTACTTTGCTAAGATTGTCCAGCAAGTAAAGTTTAGAGAACTTGGAGAAAGCCAGTTCTTGTGTGAGTTCAGTGTGAGGTGTTTACATCATTTCTTCTCTTTTTGTTGTGTTGTGCCTCCAAACTCTTTTTTTATTTCAAGCTTTAGTAATAATGTCTGAGCTTTGCTGAGCAGAAACATGTCACGATATTTAACTGTGCATGAAAACATTGTTTAATTAGCCTGGAAGCTCAATGAGAAGAGCACGCTTTGTTTCCAAGGGAACAACAGAGTTTCATCCAACTTAAAAAATAAAACCGGTAAACTGATTCTGCATGTGTTGTGATCGCGTGTTAACTGTAGAATATGATTTAATGATTGAATGAGGAGGAAAACAACGTTTTTTTCCGCTCCAGCTCAGAGTCCACAGTGATCCTTTGTGCAGGAGCTTGAAAGCAAGGTGTTGAAAGTGGAATGTTTGCAGATAAGCAAAGCAATATTAGCTGCCACAATCCCCGGCAGAGTTGGTCCTGGCGTTGATTCGCATGCAGACGAGCTTCCCTCGCCCTCCTCCTCCCACCGGTGGATTTCCAGCCCCCTCTCATCCGTGCTCCCGGTGCTCCAGGTATCCATCCATCCATCTGCCCCCGCCGTCACTCTTTCACCTCTGTCTAATAATTGCAAATAAAAGACTGGCCTCACGCAGATAAGGGATGACACTGACATAAAGAAGCGGTGTGAAATAAACCCAGTTTGAAGCAGATAATGTCATTTCTTTGCAGACAGCAGCGGAGCAGGTAATTGAAACGAAAAGGCCGGCCCTTTCAACCCTCCCTGCTGCGTCTCAAATGCAGATCAGGCTCTGGGATCGTCTCTCAGCTGCCTCACCAGCTAATTACGCCACGAATCCCCGAGCACCGGCATCCGGCGCTCCTCATAATGACAAAGTGCATCACTACACCTTGTCAACTGTGTTTAAAATAGACCATTGAAAAAAAAAAAACGAATTAAATTGCTTTCTCCCTCCTGCTGTTCACATCTGCTTTTTTAGCCATTTCTCCTTTTCTGATCATTTTTTGCCAGCTGTTACTCTGCCTGTCACTGACCTTTTTTGCATGCATCTTGAAAGGGGGGACCGTAATCAGGCAGCATAACAAAACAAACAAAAAAAACAAAAGCAAACATAAATCTGTATGTAAATGTATGCAGAGAAGCAGTGAACTTCTGTCATGTAGAGGTGGACAGAGATGAGTTTGATCGCAGCAGAAACAGGATCAAACCGCAGAACGTAGAGAAGATCAAGTCAATCAGGTGTCAGGAAAACATGAGCTTTTTGATGCAGCAGCGAAACATGAAAACATGAGATTTTATTTAAAGAACGGCAGGAACGAGCCGGAGGAGAGCGATGTGCACAGATTGCTCCACATCACCTGTGAGCGCAGTCCTCAGCACGGCAGATGTAGAAGCAGCCAAGGTTTCATTTTTCATAAATAATTCAGGAATATGCATAAATCTGAGGGAACTCTCCTCCTTCTCAATCTGACTTTTCTTATATTTTATGAAAAATCAGGTCATTTCTTCATGGAGGTGCAGCAGCTACGTTCAAAACACCAAAGAAGATTTTTTTTTTCTCATGTTGTTTTTTTTTTAATCTGATCTAAAGTTGTATTGGTGGAGATTTCAGACACTGCAGAGCTGGCCTGCTTTTAGCTGCGTCACTTTAAAGTTTAGCAAACTTTAAAGTAAAAACAGTTGATTTTTAAACCAAACCATTACGAAACATTACTGATGTATTTCCTGCTTTTTTCTACCTTGAGCGGTTCTCTGGTTTCTGTTTTTATGGTGGACATAGATCTCTGTCTCAGATTGCACAGACAGCCCTGCAGGAGGTGAACCCACCCAGCAGGAGCGATCTATTTGTAGAACTATCATCATGTGGGACCCCACGGTGGAAACAAATAAAACTGATGACCTCCATAAAACAAAATGTTCTAGAAACTTGGCAACAGGAACAACGAGTCGCCATGCTGAAGTCTCATCCTTCCCATTTCAGTCTGACCTGAGTGAGACGCTGAGCTGCATATCGTCCTTCAGCTGCTGTGGACCTCAAAACTTTATCTCATCAATGTCAGCCTGCACCAATCTGCTTTCTCTCCTCCTGTATGTTTGGACACGCCCACATATGATGTGATTAACCTTCACATTTAGGAAGTAGAGAATAATAGTGGCTCAAACCGCAACAATAATCCTCTTTGTGTTTGATTTATTCATCTTTCCGTCCCTGTGTGTGTTATAAAACTCCTCTCACACACTCTTCTGCTAAACGTATGGGGCTACACAGAAACCCAGTCACCGGCTCACTCAGCTACACAAACTACATGCTGCACAAACCAGCCGTCCTCAGAAGTAATGTCCTGCCGGAGGGGACTGTGGGAAAATGAGTTTTTGGATGGATTATGATGATGTTGCAGAGCTTGGCCCTGCGCCCTGGTCTCTACTTGTCTTGTCCTCTGAAGTGTCTCTTTGTCCGCCGTCCTCACTCCACCAAACCTTCCCATACTAGATGGAAAACTCAGGATTAGCGGAGACACGTGGTTTCCTGGCTTTTCCCAGCCGTTTGGAAAGCCATGCTGGGATTTGGCTGTCAGACTCGCTGTGGCCGTGTAATTATGGTCCAGCTCTGCTGCGGCTCCTGGGGTTTTTCCAGCCAGCTTGATGCACATCAGACGGTGTGGCGTTCAGGAACCTTCCGGTCTGGGCGGTTCTGGGTGTCACTTTGAGGCGCCGCAGTGAGAGCAGGCGCTTAAACCTTTGGCAGCAGCGAATCAATGCTCTCTAGATGATGCAAATTCCTGAAACTCTTGAACTTTGTGTTTCGAAACAAGAATGCAAACAGCTCTTGGTTTGGTAATGTTTAAACGAGGCTGTCAAGAGTTTTTCTTCCTGTTTTTGGGGGTTTTTTTGTATAAACAAACAGAAGTAAACTTGTGAGGAAACCTGGGAAGCTCCGGGTTTCTTCCTCTGTGTTGTGGCTCCACATGCCGCTCGGCGTGGCTCTGTTCTCTCACTGCAGTCGGAACCTTTATGGCTGTAATTGTGGTGGTTGGCTGTTTAGTCGTGAAAGTAACAAAAAAAAAAAAAAGAAAAGAATAAATGGATTTGACTTTCATTCTCAACCATTTGTTGCCATCTTCTCTCTTTCTCTCCGCGGCTCTTCAGGCTTTGCTGAAATAAATAAGACTGGTGGTCTCCTGCTCTGCCATTAGACGCTGAAATGGACAGCTGAGCCGGCTATTATTTCTGCATTGCTATGCGAATAGTGTGATAAGGTGAAATTACCAAATTATTTTAATTAGTTTGAAGGATTTGGATTGACATTAAATTTAATTTCTACAGAGCTCCTGTTGTGACATTAATTGTTATTTTTCCTCTTGGGAGCGTGAGATAATAACTTAAGTGTTCGTGAGTGATTTATTTATTTTTTTTATTTTTTGGCACAACATAATTAAAAAACGTCACCAAGCACTAATTGAACGTCTTTGCAAAGAAAAAAACGTCTCTGTGGGTCATTTATATGTTTTACTGTCTACCTCCCTCTTTATGGTTTAGTGTTTATGGACTTTTTTGTGAAACATAACTCTAAAAATGGCAGAAAATTCTTATATTTGCAGATTTTCTTTATAGAGCATATTTAAAATATTAAAAAGAAAAGCTTGATTAACTTAAATATCTAGCTGCAATGCTCCTTGACTTGCTATTGGCTGCCGTTCCAGGAGCACCATGTTTGATTTTGTCTGAATTGTCACACAAAAGTAGCAAGAAACTGTCACCAAAAAAAAAAAATGGAGGAAAAAGTAAGAGTTGAAAAGTTGTGAATGGGTTTGTACTGAAAACATGAGTAAAATGAGGCTTTTAGAAAAGGACTGTTTACCAACAGCACAACTCATAATCACCAAGTTACTGCGTCCCGTTTTAAAGTGTGAAGAGCCGTTTCCACATTTACTTACATAATCGCATCTGGCCTGAAGCAGGAGAGAAGAAAAACTTCCTGGAGATGCATATCTTCAGCACATTAGGGTGGGAACATTAAAGGGCAGTCCTCCTTCAGGGGCATCACTGAATCCTGGAGTCATCAAGAATTTTCCCTGAGTTTGAAGTAAATAGCAGCTAGCGGTGAGTGAAAAGTCTCCGGGGAAAATGTAAGTGCAGAAACTGTTGAGCAGGAAAGAGGTGGTCAGTGTGGAACAGGAAGCTGGGAAGGATGTAGATAATCCAGAGGTGGTGAGCAGCGTCGTCGCAGATCAGTCCAAAAAAAAACTCTGCAGGATGGTTGTAAGGAGGACAGATCAATGAAACTAGAGGAACAGCACTTTTTTAGCTTTCCTCAGGGTGTGTGGGTGTGTGTGGGTGTGTGTGAGAGAGATGTAAGATATGCAACAAAAAAGCAGCTGCATTCAAACTGCTCCATAATACTTCGATCTGCAGAAAGAGTTCATGCTGTTTCTTCTGAGTGAACAAACAAAGCGAGAGGTAAAAAAAAAAAACACAAGTTACAAATCATTTACTGGTCTCACTGAAGTACATCCAGCTTCACTGACAAAATAAACTGGTTTCAGTCTCTTAAAGACGATATCCAACTGTTAACACTGACATGAAGTGCAAACTAAAAGTTTATAAAGTTAAAGTGAAGCAAACACTATTCTGTCAATGTTTTCTTAAAGTTTTTCTTTATTGAAATTGTGATAATTGTATTTGAAGATGATAAATCTGTGAAAAATTTGTCCCAGTTTTCATTCAATATCAGATCTCCGTAAGATTGAAATCTGGGCTTTGACTAGCACCAGGACTTTTTCTGGGGGGTTTTATCCATAAACAGTTGTTGGTGGATTTACTGGGACGTTTTGGGTGGTTGTCTTGTTGCTTCAGTTTAATTGTTTTTTACAGATGGTCTCATATTTTCCTTCTGTTTGGTACATTTATGGGAAATGCTGTGATGGTCAGCTGGTCCTGCTGCAGTTCAAGTTAAACCTGTTCAGTTTCTCTCTGACTGTACACCAGCAGTTGCTCCCATTATATTTTAGAGGTTCTGCAGACTTCTTTTAGCATCTTCCAGTCTGCTCTCTGGTTCGCATGCATCCTTACCAGACTCATAATCTGATAGTCGTCCTTCTGAATGTCCCGCTGCAGAAGTCAGAAGCAAACTAAACTAAACGATGCTTAAAGAATGTAAAGGTTTTTTATAAATGCTGATGATGTTGTTCTAATCTATACACCAGTATAAAAGTTTAACTATTTTAAGTGGAAACAGAAATGAGTGCATCCTAATTTATTCCTTACTTAAAGTAGTAGTTGAAGTTCATATGAAATATTGATATGTCCATCAATCTTCTATTTGATGGTTTTCTGCTCAAAGCTTTACTACGACAGAAATATCAGCCAGTGAATTTTCTACTCAAACTTTCAAGAAGTGACTGAAATCTAGTGAGAAATCTGGGAATGTGAGTCTTGGAGAAAACAAAACTTTGACGTATAAATGTTTGTGACACCGGCGGGAATAAAATGCTGAAATGCAAATAGAAAGTAAGCAGAGGCAGAGCCTCTCACTGTGCGAAATAAAAAAACAAACGGGATTGAAGGCCAGTTGCAGGTAATGTGACAGGCTGTCATCCAGTACATGCAGAGAAGGGAGCGGGGCAGCAACAAGCTGTAATTGCTCTGAAATGAAAACTGTGAACTGGGAGCTGCGTAGCCCTTGGCAACAAACTGGCAGATTTATGAGTAAAGCCAAAAATCAGCATACAGTTCCTGCAGCTTTTACCTCCAACCATCTCCCCGTTGTTCCAGCGCTTCCATTTCAGTCCCAGTTTAACGGCTTTCTGGGTGTATTTACAGCTCACCTGTGTTCCTCCTCCCTCTTCCTTCACATATGTTTGGCATCTTCCTCCTCCTCCTGCTTCCACTCCTCTGCTTGCCCACATCCCTCAGGTCACAGGCAGAGTCGAGATGTTGCTTGTCAATAATTAAATAAGGAGGGAGGCCTCCCTTCTTAACCACCGAACTGAATTATTAACCTGACGTCTGCGTGAATGGTTGGAGTCGCTGCACACACCTCGGCTCTCAGCTGAGCTGATTGTGCATTAGCCTTTGCGTATGTTTTGGCGTGTGATGCATGATATAATAATTGGTTGTCAGCGGATGATGGAGCGTACGCGCCAGGCAGAGGTGGGCTCCCTCCTGCAGCCGGTGTTTGGTTTGTTTTCAGAGTGAGCTGTATATGAAGGCAGATATAGCTGGGGAATACATGCCATGCATGTTTTATAAGGGCTTGCCTGTGCTGCCTGCTAAATGAGATGCAGGTTTCATTTGTTTTGACTTGTGTGTGAAAGTGACTGAACCATTTTTTTGTTTTTTGGAGGGGCGGGGGTTGAAATGCAACACAGAGCTGTTCACAGGTCGGTCTGGTGTGTTGGTACGTCTGATCAGCGGATCTATATGTGACTGCAGGCCTCAGTGGAGCTTCTGCTGTTCATGTGGATGGAAGAGCTGCATGCTTTGTCTCATGGGAGAAGCTTGATGAGGGAGTCTGTGCAGAGGCTTAATGGCTATGTTCAATAAATTAGAATATATTAGTCATTCAGGAAGTGAAACTTGTATATAATAAAGATTCATTCCATACAAAATGAAATATTTGAAGTGTTTATCCGTTTATTTTGAGAGCTTTCAGCTAATGAAAGCATGAAGTGCTCCAGTAGTTCCTGTCGACGGCTGTTATGACTTTGAATTTGATTAAACACGATGGAGCAACAGCAACCAGAGCGGTGAAGATTTCTCACAGTCTTCACCGTTTGAAGACTCTGTGAAGAACTTCAAACGGAACCAGATGCAGCTTTGATTCTCTGTTCCACTCTTCCTCCAGACTCCTTATTTTTCCTTCCACTCAACTTTCCATTACGACTTGTTACAGCCCTCTATGAACATCCAACTTTTTTGCAGTGATCTTTTGTGGATTACGCTCCTTGTAAATGTCAATAATAACCATGCAGGCTTCAAGATGTTTCTATATTAAACATATCTTTTTATTGGTCTGAGGTGACATTCTAAATTATTACAAACTAAATTTGGGGTTTTGATTAGATTTAGGCCATAATCATCTCACTACTTGGCCATAAACACTTGAATTAAATCACATAATTACTAGTTATGTGATCAGTTGATTAAGATGCAACAGATGTTACGTTTCAGGACACGGGTTTCTAGATGTTTTAGGTTTGGTTGCTGTGAGACAAACGTTCCTAATAATAAGAAAACATGTCGCATCCATTCCATAAGAATCCATTTCTAAAATGAAGAAAGCCTCTCTACACCTGTAGAGAAATGAAACATTTTTTTTTATTATTTTTTTGAGAGCTTTGCAAAAATCTTTTTTACTACTGTAAATGTGCAATTTTTATTTTTCCTACAAACAAATATAGTCAAATATTTTTATTTTTTAATTTTTTGTGTAAGAATATGCTGCCGTAGTTCTGAGAATAACCTTTTGTCACACATTTTCAGTGACGCTAAACAAAGTCATTTACTTTTTATTGTTTTGTAAATGCAGTTATCAGATTTTATGTTTCACAAACTTCTCCATTATTTTTTTTATGATTTTGTTTAATGAACATTGAGGCGATGGGAACTGATTTTATCCTCTTGTAGTTGGACATGAACAATTTCAGAACGTGTCACAGATCAGATCATTTATGCTTTAAGACACAGAAATGAGTGTTAAACTCCGCATCATTATGGGTGAAATAAATAGTTACTGATTGTTTTATTTCCAAGCCTCCAGCTGTAAAACAAGAAACATTTGGGGGTGGAGTCAGATATTAGAAGTTTGGGGCCTGGACCCCGATGACCCTTCCTCTAGATCTAGCCAAGCGTTTGCACAACGGTCAGATTTCACACCATTACACAGTACTCCATGTTTTGAGGAATTTCTATCCAATTCCTCTGATATCTGGTGAGTCCACAAACTTCGTTCAGCTTCAACATGTTGAACAAAACCAAAAAATTTGGCCAGCATCTCATTCTCATCCTGCACAGGCACAAATCCTGCACTGCTGTGAATTTTAATTAGCAGCATCTGTAAGGTTTCAGAGGAGCAGCAACTGAGGGGGAAAAAAGTCTTTTTAGCTTCTCAAAGCTTCCGAGTGAGGCAGGTGTCTGCTGCCAGAGTCAACGCCACGCAGCAAACAGATAGCCGCCTAATTAGCTTCAACAACTAGCTTGCCTTCAGCGTTTACTGATGGTTAGCGAGGCTGGAGACTTGGTAAACTCTTTTTCAGTCTTCCTAATTAAGCTCTTGGGGTCTGGTTAAGCATTTCTGTGAATCCCAGCAGATTTTAGATCAGATATCAGTAGAAAACTGCTGGATATTGTGCATTCTGCGGGTCGGAGTAAACAAAAGTCAACATCCCATCAGATATTTGCTGGAAACAGAGAAACGCCTCCATCTGATCCACATTGTTTGCTTGTTAGCTTTTCCTTTGGGGTCACAGAATTTTGTTCTGGAAGGTAATTAATGTTCAAACAAACAAGCCGAATCTGAAGGTAAATGGTAAAACTGGAGGACAGCGAGTCGGAGGACGTCCTTTTCATCAGACACGTTCACCACAAGCATCAAAGACATGAACTTGTTTTTCTCTCTCTCTCTCTGACCTGGAAAGAAAGCGAGCGACTTAGTTTTCTTGTTAAGCGAGGATTCTGCAACCTGCTCTCTCTGAAGTTAAAACTCTGAATGTTTCTGTAATCAGCAGTGAGCTTTAAACAATCAGCTGCTACAGTTCCTGGCTGACGGGTTAAAAGACATTAAGAACTGGACATAACATGAAAATCCTTTGACCTTTGACTCTTCATATTGGCTGCTTTTCAAGGCTGTTTTCATGAAGGCATGCATAACTGAAATTGTTCATAGACTGCTCTCGTCTTGTGAAACATTTACTGCTGAGGCTTTTGGAAGTCGTAATTAAGTCTCACCATCTCGCCTGCAAGACTTTAATCTGAACCTTAACAACATACGCATTCCTTCATGTTAGCAGCAATAATTCCTCCCAACATCTATTTGAACTTACAGTAATTAATATTTTTTATAAAAAGCATGGCTGCCATGACTACATTTGCTATTTGAGTGCCTTTGCAGTAAATTAACAGCCACGGTGATGCATGGCGAGCTCCTGCTGATTGTTTTCTGCACACAGAGCCGCTGTAGCTGGCAGGCTGAGTGCCTTCAAGGTGATGGCTTTGTGTTCCTGAAACGAACTGCCTTCGCATCCAACATTCTCCATAAGGAAGCCTTGTGAGTTTGTTTTCCCCTCGTGTCAGTGACTGAATAGAAAGGAGCAGATTGCACATTATCAGTTTCCTTTGCATAAGCTACAGAAGAAATCTGAGCTGCATATCCAGCTCTTTAAATTGTTGTGAATGAAAACTAGAAAGGTTTCCGCGGCCATGTCCTCCAGGAGAATCCCACAGCGTTCCCAGGCCAGCAGAGAAATTACAAAGTAAGACTGATAATTGCTTTGACCTTGTAAGTAACTCCCACCGACATGCAGTCTGCTGCAGCAGCATCCATACCGAACATTTTTCTTATTTGTCATGTTACAAACTTCAACATGTTGGGATTTTACTCCAAAAACTAACACAAGATCTTCCACTGATGAAGCTCAGTCAGGTTGGATGGAAAATGTGCGTGAAGATTAATTTTCAAGTCTTGCCTCTGATTTTTAGTCAGATTTAGGTTTGGACTTTGACTAGATCAGGAATAGCTGCATGATGAGGATGTTTGTTGTGCTGGAATTTAGTTTTCTAAAGTTTCTTACAGGTTTTATTGCAGAATCACTCTGTTGTTAGCTCTAGCTAACTTCCCGTTGGAACTACCTTATTTTGTATGCAGAAGCAACCCACAGCATAATGCCACCACCATCATGTTTCACCATCAGGGAGATGCGTTCAGTAGAATGTTTTAGGTTTTCATGATGTTTGCATGCAGACCAGAAACGATCCGTTTTGGTTTTATTTGACCAGAGCCGGTTCTTCGCCAAACCTCCACTTCTACAGTTCTGAAAGTTAGGAGCACAAAATGTCCTGTGGGTTGCTAAACACCTTCAATCAATTTAGAAAATTCATGTCAAGTGGAATATTCTGACAAAATTATATGCTGAAAGATACAAAAAATAGTTGTTTTGTCGTGTTTGATGATGAATGCTTTAGTCTCTTACACTGACTATAAAATGTGCAAACTTCAGGCAGGAATGAAGTGATTTCAGGTCTTTCACTGCTGCTAAGTGTCAGAAGTTGCAAAGTTTGGGAAACTCCGCTCAAAATGGCCTCCAGCAAACTTTATGCAGGATTTCTGATCACAATGCTTTTGTTCTCAGGACTCTTTCATCATGGCCAGAAATTTGCAGTCTGACAGTTTTCCTGTTAACGGACTCTTCCACATAAACTCCACTGCTGCGTTAGCATGATCCTCTTGGTTTGTTCTCTGATTGCCTGACTTGTCAGTTTAGTTTTGCAGCTGGTCCGTCCTCTCTCCATGTTGGAATGAAGCCTTAAACACTGAGGATGTTCAAAACCTGGAATATTTTTTTGAATAACCTTCTCTGGCCTTGAACTTCTCAGAACTTTCTCCCTGTCTTGTCTGCTGTGGTCCTTGGTCTTCATGATGCTGGTTGTTCTCTAATGTTCTCTAACAAAACAAAAAAAATATTAATTGTGAACTCTTGTAGTTGAACTGAATAAAAAATACACCCATCACTTTTCAGACTATTTGTAAAAGCTAAAAAAGTAAATAGTTTCATTTACATTTCTAAGTTACTTCATGTTGATCTGTTTCTTAAAATTCAAATGAAACTGAACTCTGTAGTTCAATGAATAAATGTAGATATGAATGTAGAACCTTCACTGATATCCTTTAAATTGATTAAACTGTGGGTGCAGCTTTTGTGCATAGATGCATTTTGTGTGAAATGTGCACAAACTCCACCAGCTCCAGAATGAATGCTTGAACTCTGACCTCATCATATTTTAAATCCTCACATTTTTTCCACTCCTCCTGTCTCATTTTTGACCACCAACTTGATGGTCAATGCTGCACACACATGCAGAAAAAAAGTAATGCTCGAAATATCTCTTTACACACTTCATTTTCCATCTGTCACACAAAAAAACCTTCAATCTCTTTTTAATTTTCTCAGTATGCTGCTTTTATGAGGCTTACGCAGACAACCAATCACACACTCACGCTCACACACATCCAAGCTGTCCTGGCCTCAAAAGGAGACAAATGATGAGAATGAAGTGGCATAAAGGTAGAGATAAAATATGGGGGAAGAAGGAGACGGAGCCAGACGACAAGAAGGCAGCCAGAAGTGACACACAAAAAAAGATTGATATAATAAAAAGCTATAAAAGACATAAAGCTGAAGGAGAGAGATGGTGAGAAACCGCAAATACAGGAGAGAGTGAGAGAAGAAGAGAGTGATAGTTGTGAAGAGAATGGATTCAAAGAGATTTATGGAGCTAGCGATAAAAATAAAGACTTGTCAGAGAGGCAGAGTGACAGAGAGGGAAGCTTGACCGACAGCTGTGAATAAAAGACTGACTGGGGGAAGGGATGGAGGCGGCTGAAAGGCTGACAGTGACAACGGCTCGCATGTTAAAAAAACTCAGACTGATGGAAGAAAGTGCATCGGTTGGCCCATAAAGTTACAGTCAAAAAACATAAGTACACACCAAAGTGCAAACAGCTTCAACCTTCTTTAGCAGCAGTAATTCATCCCTGACTTTATCAGGATCTCATATCGGTGTGGAGACACTTTGGTCGGCTTTCTTTCCAACTTAGAGAAACACTGAACTATAAAATCTGCTGGAAAATCCAAATGGCTCGAGACAAACATAATATCAGGGAAAACACGATACATACGAAGCTCTGCTCAATCTGCATTCGTCTCTCATGTTGCCGTACCTGAGTTATGATGTGAAGGTTTAGTGTAACCCTTATAAAAGCAGTTTTTATTCTGCTTAATTGATGTATATAAATATATAAAAAAAGACAAATCTGGATACTACACAGTGTTGGTTTTAGGCAACACAAACTCACTGCTTTTGAAAGCAAAGAAACATTCAACAAATGTTTAGTGACAGCAGGGAGATTCAAAACAAGAAGTCAACTTGCATAAAAAAAATACAGTTTGTACTCTGTGGAGGGATTGTGTGTGTATGAATTTGGCAGTGGATTTATGGGATGGTATGAGCAGAAATGTTCAGGAAAAACATGGATGAGGACGAGTTGTAAAGATGATAGAAGCCAAAAAAAAGCAACATGTCACGTAGTGATCCAGGTGTGATGGATGTGTGGAATTAAATTATAATTTTGTAATGTGAATTGAATCAAGTATTTAAATAATACATTTTTGTATATTTCAATTATTCTTATACGTAGTAAAAGCAGGGTTGTGAGAATAGTTTTACTTGTTGATGTTTGGGTTGACCCTCAGTTGACAGACAGATTCCTGCAGGAAGTTTGTATCCGGCTCCAAACCATCATCCCTCCACCACCGTGCCTTTATGCACATGAGCTGTTTATGCTGTTTTCCATTTAAAAAATCCTGCTGGGCATCATGAACAAAAATGTCTCCACCAAGAGCTTTTTAGTTTTTGGCTTTTTTTGGTTCATACACAACCTTCTTCCTTCAATTTAAACTTTTTCTGTGTTTTTCTATTTGTCCTTTCTTGAACTTTAATATTTACCATCCTAACTGAAGTCTTTAAAGTAAGTTGGAGGTTTATTTGCCATTTTTCTGAACGTTGCCCAGTCGCACATTGGAGTGAACTTTTCCTCACATCTTCATAGATGCAGCTCCTCTCTTCACTTCATGCATAAAACAGTCTCCACATCAGAAAGTGTCCCCTGGTTGTTTCTGTTCCTGTGTAGAAAGTCATGATATTTTCATCTTCCTGCATCTCAATAACTGGTTCTGCTTATAAACTTGTCATTCAACGCCTCAAATGTCAAATAATGTAATAACCCACTGACTTGACACATGGAGTCCCTGAGCGAAGGGAGGAGAATTGTTGCTTCGCCTTACAGTTCAGCATATTTCCATACGATATTTCAACTCATAAACAATACATTTAAAAAAGCGCAGTCCTGAGAGCTGGTGTTGAGGGCCAGAAAAGGGTTGTAATTATCTGGGTCCTGCTCGTAAACATGAGGAAAATGAAGCAGATGAGGGATAAACAAGGCATCTGGCAGTCTGACTCAGGGCTCCTTCTTTTATCTTGGTTTCCAAGGTTTATTACAGCAACCCAAGTGACCATAATATCTCTGCTCTGAAACTCACGGAAATGAGTTTTCTCTGGACTCTGTCTTCAAAATACAATACTAAGATGAGCTGCTGCTGCTTTGCATTAGGAGAAGTGGGTTCAGGTGAAGGGAAGTGATTAAGATGCCTCCTGGGCGCTAACCTGCTGTGGAGGTTTTTGGGGCGAGGCCATCTGAAACGATCTTCAGGGTGAGGGTGTCTTATAAATATTTAATGTTTAGCTGGAGCTATTAAAGTGATTCTAGATGGATGCAACCAGGTTGAAAGCTATTCACACCAGGGTCAACAAAACATCCAACTGACTCCATTTGTAGTTCCTAGCAAAAGTATTTATACCCCTTAAAATTTGTCTGAAGCAGGATCAGGTTCTAAAGTGAAATCTCATATTTTGAACATTTCACAAATTGCCTTTATGGAAAGTATTGAGCTAGCAACCTATTGCTAAGAGAGTCACAGGAAGTTACATTTAAAGTCAAATGTTACTGATAAGAATGGAAATGAACATTCTGTCTAAAACTATTCCTACTGGGGAACATGGTGGTGATGGATGGATGGATCGTTGTTAGATGGTGCAGAAGAGTTGAGACTCATTTGATGGTTCCTTTTCCAGCAGGACCACAGTCTTAATCTTACACCAAGAGCTACAGCGGAATGGTCCAGTCAAAGTACAGACTTAAATCTAATTAAGAATCTGTTGTAGAAGGTGCAGGTTGTGCAAAAGTTTGTTCAACAAAATGAAATATAAAAGGCAATTCCACTGCATATTGTGTTGGTCTTCCTCATAATAGTCCTATAAACATACACTGGAGTTAATGATGTCATAAAACGTGAAAAGGTTCGAGCCGCTGCACAGCAAACTGCAGCAGAGGAATCCCAAAGCGGCTCAGCTGCCTCCGAAACATTTCCGAACTTTAGAGTGAGGTTAACTTGGCTGTTTGGGATCTGACCGATTCACGCGGTACACACTACTCACAGCGCCTTCAGGAGGCAGAAGTAGAGTTGAATATGCTGAGTCATGGAGATGGAGCTAGCTGCTGTGTTAAGTGTTTCATTTTGAAAGAAAAAAAAAAGACAGCTTTGGAAGGGAAAAGCTGTTTTTCTAACGCCTAAATTGCACTAAATTTCATAACTCAGCTTTTAGATGTTCTGGGCTCAGTTCATTCCTGTCATGAATTGTGAGGGGAAGACACAGGGTGTTTTAGCAATTGTGTTGAATTTTGATTGCAGCCGGTTGGCTGCCTGATGCACCTCGTCTCTGAGGCTCCATGTAGGATAGAAACCTTCCTGTCGCTGCATCCAGCAGTTTCGAAGGATCCCGCTTGACAAGGGGTGCCTGGCTCCTCTAACAGCATAATAAGGTTAACCAGGATGACCAGTGTGTGTGTGCAGCATTTGACTCTTGTTGTAAAAGCATAAATAAAGACTAATGATGATGGGGATCTGTAGGTTAATGTCCTGAAGAGCTCACCATTAACTCCTGCAGATCTGCTTCACATCAGAAGAAACTCATCTGTTTGTGTGTCACATCCCGACTCGTTTTACCTCCGTTACATCGCTGCTGCAGCTATCAGATTAGAGTGCACAAATTTCCATAAAACAATTTATGAAAAAAAAAAAAGTAATTATCATGAAGAAGTGCTCTGAGTGTTCCCGCATGCTTCCATCAGCTATGAATTAAAATAAAAGTCCTTCCTATTCTTTCCCGAAGCCTCAATTAATGGCCATTGAATGGACAAGATTGCTTTGCTTTAGCCTCTAGCTCACTAATAAAACAATTTAATCATAAAACATTATGATATATTATTAAAAAAAATAAAAAATGATGCTCCCTATTTTATAAAGTCTGTAAGTTTACATGCAAACGATAGTGAGCATTTATATTCAGCCTTATTAATTATCCGTCCAGTTTGTTGGGCTTTTTACACTCACGGGAGAAGAGCTTTATTTAGGGACTGATCTGGGGAATGTCAGCTGCTAGCTGCAGAAAGGAAATGTAATTATTGACTATTTGTTTACTGTGCAACGAGAGCATGATGTTCTCTTAAACAGGCAGAGCAGAACCGGCATGCATTGTTTGTGAAAAGCTTGTTTAATTATGAAAGATCCAAAATACAAAGATGACAAGTGCTTCTCCAACTCAAGTATCACTGTGTTCCTGACGCAAGAATACTTTTCTCTTTTAATTAAATCTTCAGACTAAAAGGTGAAATAGAAAAATAAACTGAGATTTATAAGAATTAATATGTTAAAATATTTTTTTCCATTTATAAATCCTGTCCTTTGCTCAAAGTGTATCTGTATCATCAGCCCCCTTTGTTCTCAAACAGGATTAAATGTGTACAGATGATGATAGATAGAAATAGATCTAATAAAATATTTACAGTGTTAAATGTAATTACCATGTGAAGTTTATAGGACTTTGCAGTTATTGTTCTGTTTTTCCTGTGGGTGTTGTGATGCATGTTTTGGATGCTGACTATCAGACTTTGAGGAGAAGTGAAGGATAAAACCAGACTCACTCAGTTTGTTCCGTAATGAAAGCATTTATAGGATTTTTTGTTGCACAAAAATACCACAAGGCTTTTTACACAAGGACTTTCTTTTTCAAGAGCCCAACCAGGATTGTGCCTTCTTTCAGTGAAATGGGAGTATGTGGGTGATTGCTCTTCAGAGAAACTTCAGAGAAAGTCAGAGGACTTGAAGAGAGAGGAGATATTATGAAGAGCGAGCTCTGAGGAAAGTCAACGATGCAGTAGGCTGCTGCATCTGAGGCTGTCCGACTCAGGGCTAGGAGCAGATGAAAGTGGAGGAAAAATGGTGTGAGGGGCACGAGATGAAGAGGGAACATTCAAAATGATGTAGATGAAAGGAACAGAGTGGGAGAAGGAGAGTATTACAGGGACAGAAGGGTAGCTGGGAGAGGAGGAGAGTGGGAGGGTGCCCTTGACAAAATGTGGAGGGAGCAAGGAAAACAGGAAACAAAAGAGAAAATACAGAGGAGAAATGGGAGGAAGAGGAGGAGAAGCAGAGTCTAAAGACCCTGGAGGAAGGCAAAAACTAGCAGTTACAGTATAAATGGACATAATTTCCTGTTTTACTTGTATGATTATCTGTTAATAATGGTGACCAAATAACCTGCCAGAGGTTTTAGAAGACGTCCTTTTTGAATTTGAAATCTGGCTGCAAAGATTGATCCTTGTTAAATCACAGGAACATCATATTAGTCATTGTAGAAATCGTAAAATCTAGTTTTTGTTCCGCGTGTCGCGTATGTGCAGTCTGATTTCCTGGGAAAGCAGAAATAGGGCAGTAGCTCTGCCGCCCACTGCAGCAGTTTAGCTTGTCTGCCCTGAGGCTGATAAGACTGTCAAACCGGGAGCAGAATATGGTGACATATTGTGGGAGTCAAGAGGCCAGCAGACGGATAATAAGAGGCGCAGTGAGTTGTCCAAGTGAAGGAGGTTAGTGAACAGCAAGAGTGAGGAAAATGATGGAATACGTTGCAGGGAGTTAACCAGAAACACCTGAGGAAACCATCCATTACATCCTTATTGGGGTTTTCTGCCCAGAAGCTGGTTGCTTTTCCAGATCATTTCAGTATTTTTGTCTTTAAAAAGCAGATTTTCTGTTTAGCCTCGTCATAAAGATGCATATGAAACTAGAAAGCAGTGTTCCTCACAGGTCGCTGGCTCTAGAGAACTTTTAAAAGAGATGTGAAAGTCATTCATTCGTTTAAACACATTAAAGACTAATTAAATATTCTAACAGACAAACTCACTATGCCAAAAACAGAGGTTTATGAATTCAGGTAATGAATGGGCAGCCTGGGATCCTCTGACTCTGGAAACCTGCACTAATCTCATAAAGTTTCCTCATAAAGTCAAAACATGTACTGTACATAATATAAATGCTCTGACTAATGAGGCTGTTGTTACACTTTGGATGTGTCAGGGTGTAAAATGTAACATGTTAAGAACATTTCTCACAAATTAAACTAACACCATGCCAGAGATAATATAAAGATTTAAGGGAAATGGAGCCTAAACAGCATTAAAGCTAAATGAGCTACTTTAGACCACAGTCTGCAAACGTTAAGCTTGAAGCAGAATTTCACTACTATATGTTAGTAGTTGAATAACGAAGTGTCAATAATAAATGGTTGTTGATTTATAAAGCTTAAGAGGAAATAGAAATGATTAAAAAAAACAGCTGTAATAGATGGTAAAAAAGGTCAAACGTTGCGAAATTCGAATGCAGTCGCCTGTTTCCAAAACCCACCAAAACAAACGAGTAGAAGGAGAGTTGAAGGTGTTTTATTGGGTGATAGCAGCACTCTCTTATTTTCCCAGTGTTGGTCTCCCATTATGTTGAAAAAGAGGGACACCTGTCTGGAGTTTGGACCGCTCCAGATACGACTTGCTCCGTGTCAGGCAGGTGGTTTTAATGTTCCCGTCCGGCTGGGCGTTTCAGGAGGGGAAGGTATTGGAGAAAAATGTTGAGGGAAGTCAGGAGAGAGAGACACAAAACAGAGACAGGAGGACGGTGGACGACAAGAAATCAAGATAAAGAGGTGGAGTTAAAGTGGGTGGAGGAGGGGCTCTGCAGTGAGATCAGTCTGCTTAGTGTCTGTCAGACGGACAGCAGAGAGAAACTGCTGGAGGCGCTCACTGTATGTGTGTGTTTTACTGCCAACAGAGTGTGTGTGTGTGTGTGTTCTGTATGTGTTTACACCATAGAGGAAGTTAGACAGGGGCATAGCAAGGACAGTCGGAGATCACTCACACACACACTCACAGAAACCAGGCAATGGCAGCAGTGATGGGTCACTCTGTGCGACCATTAGATGTGACCCGGATACCTGCAGAGATAATAGATTTGGAGACATCTCTCTCTCACACACACACACACACACACGCACACCACCAACAGACGTCCCTACTCCTAATATGGCAGCGCTGTCATCCGAGCACAGGGAGAGAAAAGGTTTCAGTGTATGAATTTAGCGTGAGACAAATAATCCTGGCTTTGAATTGAATTGTATCGGGAAGCGAGGAGCGATTTCGTCCTGTGTAATTTCAGACAATAATGTGGCGGTACACAACGTTCTCCTTCTCCTCCAGGCCTGAATCAATTTCTTCTCATTTATCTTCCCTTTTAGACCAAAAAATTTTAAAAATCCAGGCTCTTCTTTACTATTTTGTTTTCTCTCTGCTTCTTCCTCACATGAATTTGTTTGTTTGTTCTCATCTGTGTTTTTTTTTCTGCTCCCATCTTGTTATCTTGATGTTCTTCGATTCACCTCTATTTACTTTTCTTGTTGTTTGCTGTAACTTTTGCTTTCAGTTGCAAATGTTTCTATTTGTTTGGGGTCAAACAATGCTGACTTGAGTGCTGCAGTTTAATCTGTCATGTTTCAACAATTTACACACAGATTTTTTACAAACGTTCCCGATTAGATTTCTGGTTTCCACATTGAACTTGAATTTCACACTGAAATATTTACAAAAATCTTATCTGTGAATTTGTTTTTATCACCTTTATTATCTGTTACACCACATTCAATACCAAAACCTTCCCTTTAAAGTCAATTTTTTGTCATTTATAAATCTTCACATTTATAAATTTTCAGGGACTTCCGGTCCAAGGCAAATGTGTTTGTATGGCACATTCAGGGAGTCCACACATTCATAGAAAGTCTTAAATTAATTTATCTAAAATTAAGGCCTTAGAATGTATTTGTTTAAACGCGGGACTTTTCTGTCAAGCAAACATTCGAGTCACTTGCAGACGTTTTCATTATGTTTTAGTCGATTGAGGCTAACAATAACTGGCTGCTAATATCCTGACTAGCTAGTTACCTAGCATCCTTTCCTCCATCCATCATGGAAAAGTGTACATTTATTGATGACCATGATTGCCACTGCTCACTTCTGTTGCTAACCTACATTATGTTACATGCATTTGTGCAAAAAACCTCGGCATTACAATACAAAATATCTTACTTTCTTTTGTATATTTCTGTCATAATACATGTTTTAAATTTTATTCGGTTGAAGAAAAGAAAACATGAATCCAGATAATTTGTGATGGAAAAAGGTCAAAGGTCCCTCCCTCTGTATGATCCTGTCTAGTGAAATATTTTAGGAGAAGGGTAAGTGCTGCCCTGTTGGCAAAAGGACGAGCAAAATATTGATGGCAGGTTTGTCGATAAATCTTCCACCATCATTTTTGGTTCTTTACCAGGATTTTTTCTCCAACTGAATAAATGTAACGAAGAATTTTATTTTTTTAAATTTTTTTGTGTTGTTCAGCTGAAAAATAAGAATCCTAACTTCCCTTTGGTGTGAGTAATAATGAAATTTAAGAGCTTTCCACCCAAAGTCTAGACTAGAATAAGGTAGAGGGTCTTGGAAAGAGCTAAATATTTAAAAAAAATAAATCACACAAAGTGGGAAATGGTGGAAATAAGGGAGGAAGATGAAAAAATATCTCTATGTTTTCATCTGAGTCTTTCTGCAAAAATTCATGGTAAAATTATGGGTCCGTTGAGCTTTCACTTTTATGCATAGTCATTCACATTCTGGCAAAATCAGACAGATGTGCCCCAAATTCAAGCTTTAAAAGAAACTGCAGTAAAATTACAAATAATTGAAACGTTTTCTCTGGATTTTCTCTCAGCTTTTTTAAGAAGGTGTTAAATCTGACTTCCACAATTCTTAGTAGAATTAGTTCGTATTTCCTTTTACCCGCTGCTGTGAAACATTAGCGGGTAATATTTCACAGCATTTTCTTCCCTGCAACATGTAATCTAAGATTCTTGTCTGTTGTGACAATTTACTGAATTAAATGAGAAATTCAGCCTTCCTGTTGCATATTCTGTGCCCAGACTCTCTATGCTCCAGTTTATTCTCTAATTTCACTCTTATGGACACTTTGGACCCATTATCTGGCCTGAAACAGATCTGTGTCGCTGTTATTTGTCACCTGATCTTCTCGTATTAATTTGTGTTCAGCTCTGTAATCCTGTTATTTGCCACTTGCTTCTCACTCTGGCAGAAATGATTAGTAATTAGGGCTCAGTGCTTGGCTAGCCACATTACTCTCATCTTGTGTTTTTTTCTCTTTTTTTTTTGCTAAAGAGGGCTTGTTAAAATGGACCCATGTCGCTTTGAAATGAAATGAGCCAAATCCGCCCCTATTGTTGGATTCTGCTGCAGCAGTTCTGCCTCTCAGCCACGAGTCGAGGAAAAATTAGGGACAAATCTAATCTGATCAAATAAGCTCCTACATTTGTGGGGATTTGGGTTCTTCTTGTGAGTCTCTTCAGTGGATACTAATGTGGATAACATTGGTATTTTTATTAACAGGTAAAGAGGAATCGATGTAAATGCTGTGTCCATTTTCTGAGTAAAGAGCAAGTGGAACGAAGGATTAGTAATGAAATTATAACTCGTATCATTATGAATTATGAGATAATGAATTCAGAAAAGCACATGAGTATGTTTCTGACACATTGATGACGGTGGTTTCAAACCAGAACATGTGAAAAACAACACAAGAGCAGCGCAGAGTGATTTTCTTGCAGATGGGAGTTGGAGTTCAGATGTCTGAACATCCTCACTAATGGGCTTCTTAAAGGGCAGCAGAATGTACCTGCTGCTGGTGCTGATGGAGCCATTAACAAGTAACGCTCTGCACTGGATACCAGAATGGTTTCATAAAGAAAAACAGGATGGAAGCCTGGATAACAACACATTATTTATGCATTTACTTACTTGGTTAAAAAAAAAAAAGTATTTATATAAAGGAGCTGAAACCAAAAAAAGTCCATCCATTATGGATGTTTTTTTTTTTTTTTTGACTGAATATGGTCAACTGAATGGCAGCCAGGTGTCGAGCGTCTGCAAAATGAGTCATCACCTTTCCACCTCTGTGCTTTATGTTTGGGATGCA
The DNA here is from genome assembly GCA_010277075.1 of Poeciliopsis retropinna. NCBI lineage: Eukaryota > Metazoa > Chordata > Actinopteri > Cyprinodontiformes > Poeciliidae > Poeciliopsis > Poeciliopsis retropinna. Next base: position 305,007 of record VMRM01000042.1, read on the forward strand.
TTTTAATGGTTTTTCTTTTGTTACTGGTTCCAGGAGTTTTGTGTTTCTTTCAGGTTTCATTTTCATTTCAACTCCTTTTGCCTGTCATGAAGCTCAACATCAACCATGTTGCCTGTAGAGCCTGAGATAGAGAAAATTAGCTGTTGTATTAAATCTCTTCCACCTGTGAATATTTATCTTCAAGTAGTTCAGAAATGGTATCGATGAGACATCGCAGATCGATGGGCAGCAACAGAAGGTCATTCATGATGTTTTACAGTCTCTGGTTAAAACACCTTAGAACAACATACTTATGACAAACAGATTCTTTTTTTTTTTTGCTTTGTGATATGCTCCATTCAATCTGGCCAGATATCAATCTACCAATTTTCCTCTAACTTCCTTTGTTTGGTTATCTGCAGATCATATATTAGAGGATATTTGATTCTTTTTTTTTTTCAATTTGATAAATACAAAAGAGCAATCTGTGATATATTTGGGAAGAATAAAAAATGAACCAGATTGATATTAGAAACATTTGTTTTACTGAAATAATATTTTGATTCCTTTGTGAATTTTCAGATTTTCTGTCATCTTTGATGCTCCAGACGCCGTTTTGTCTCTGCTGGCTCTTCCACCAAAATTAGGCAACCATCTAATTTGTTCACAGCTCCATCTTGTCCTTCTTGATCCTTTTCTTTTTTCCTTTTGATGAATCTCTCGCTGGCCTTTGATCTCTGCAGCTGTCTGAGTGCGTCGAGCCGTTGAAGTACGTCGATTGTTTGAGTCGTACGATGGAACTGCACACACAAAGCATGCTTTGAAAAAGAAAACCGTAACAGAAGGTCTGCTTGACTGCTGAGCTGGCACGGCTCCTTTAACATTTTTTGTCCTTGTTGACAAAGAACACAACCACCTCTGCCCAAACACGTGACACTTCCGATCTCTGCATGTATTTTCCCTTGAATATCTGCTGTAAAGTAGAAGCTGCAAAATCTAAATGTGTTTGAGCTTTACACAGGCGGCTGCCCTTTACCTCAGCTACTCGGCTGGAGCTCTTCCTCTTGGAGGTCGAAGTGAATCCCAGAGCGATGAGGCTCCGCCTTCCTTTTGATGCGTTAGCTGAGGAGACGTATGCCAACATGCAAAGCTGGACTTTTATCTTCACCTGCCAATAAATCACCTATCACGCGTCCAAGTTTATGTCGTCCAAAACAGCGACATCGAGGGAAAAATAATCCCAGAAAAGTGTCTGAAACTGCTTTATGTCCTGAATTTGTTACTCATTTCAAGCCTTTGCAGGGGCCCCTCTCTGAGAGCCGAACTTTCAAAGTTACCTGGGTTGTGTTTAATTCCCAGCGTGGCTCCTTTTTTAAACTTCAGACCATGTTCCAGCTTTGAAGGATGTTCTGGGTTTCACTCATCAAAGATATGCAGTTAACTCAGGAATTCTGCTTTGTGAGAAAGGCCTCTGGACATAAACCATCAAATGTTCACTCTGCACCTCTATGCGTTGGTGCCAATTTTAAAGGCAGAACAGCAAGAACACGATGAATCTGTTGCATGTTTGTCTGCCCGGAACATGGAGACAATCTAAAATGTCTTTATTGTGCAACCACATACAGGATAAAGTAGCTCCGGCTTGATATTTGGTGTATTTTTGGAGATTTGTTTCCTAAAATCTTCCTTGGCTGCTCCCTGGAGCATGAGGAATTAATTCTGCTTGTGAGGAAGTTCACGTTTGTGAGATTTCACCAAAGCTGCAGCCGTTTCAATGAATTATGACCATGTGAGGCTACCTGTTCCACAGTATGTCAGAGAAAGTTTCTGAGTTTTTTTTTACGCAGATGAGTCACAAACAGAGCAGGTGTTCCTGGTAGGAGTGTCGTGCTCTTGAGTTTTTGGTCATTTATTTCAACTCTTATTTTCATATCTATTTATTTGAGAGTATTATAGTGACCTAACAGTTTCATATCTTATACTTTAAACATGGTAGATATAAATGGCATACATACATAAAAACCTAACTTCTAAAAAGAACCAAGTATTACTACAATGATTTGTTAAAATAATTTGGAAAAAATAACATTTTCTTGTGCGAAACATTTCCCTCTGCTCTGACAAATATCCTAAACCACAAATTAGGTCGCCCAACAAATCCCCCAGTGAGAAAGTGGATCATTCTGATGAATAATAAGTTAAGAAAGAAGATAAATGGCTTCAATTAGATTTTTTTTTTGGGCTTTATGTATTTATATTAATCTCAATCTTTGACATTCCTATTTCACAGCCTGATCACGACTCATTTAAACTTCATGTCATTCTGGACAATCGTTCTGACATAACTTTTTTCAATAAGCATTTTGGATATCTATGTTGAGAGTTATTTTAGTCCAGCATCATTTAAGGAGCTGGATTTTGTTTCTGGGTCAACAACCTCTCAGTCTAGTTGGCTGGTTTGAGCCTCCGGTTGTACCTGAGCATCCTAACCTCCATCGTTCCATCTTAGGGGAACGGTCCGGTTTTACTTCAAGATGTTGTGACACATCTGAAACGGCTCCAATGGTCTTTTTCTATTTGTGTAAATCTGGAGTTTCCTTCCTCAGATCTTAGATATGATGCACATATTTCACTCTTAATATTATTTCACTCCATAGAAAAAATCTTCAATAAACTAAAAGCTTATGAACCAAATTCTTGTTTATATGTGAAAATCTGATTGAAACAATGAAAAAAATTCAAACATGCAAACTTTGTGCAACTTTGCCAGAACTGTGCTTATGAAGCTGCCACTTACCAGTCTATGCTTGTAAAATAAAGTTATTTTTAAGAGTTGTGCTGCAAACATGGAGACTATGACATTGTGATTATTTCTGTCAGCTCTAACAAGGATCTGTTGAAGGCGCTCCATGTTAATCTGCCCTTTAGTTTCTAACATTTAGCTCAACTGCGCATCTTCCGCCTACTCATTATGAATAGAATTGCGTTTGTGTGGAGTGTCATGGCCTCAATGTCACTTCTGAAGCTAAATGTAGCAGAATGTCTTCAGTTCTATCTCTGCATTTTCAAAAAAGATCTTGATTTAACTTGAAACATCAGAGGTTTTAACACCAATTATTCATGATTCAGCCTTGACTTAACAGATCATTTTACACACTGCATCTGCAGGATGGTGTTACTGCTGTTATCATGTGGGTGAGTGAATGCTGTGCATCTATAAAAAACAAAAAACATGCTAAGTTTTCAGAAATAGAACCCAGCAGGCTTCCTGTGCGCGGAGCACTTTCGCAAACAATGCAGAAAGGTTTTATGAAGAGGTTTTATAAACCCACGGGTCGGATTACTTTCTCAGCCCACAGTGGGCTATGAAATACTTCAATTCCAGTTGAAAAAAAAAAATCAACATACCTGAGAGCCAGTGGGCTGTCAGCTGATGACATGGTAACAGAAAAGCCACCCACAATGTAAACAAACCAATTACTGGAGCTGCCAGCTGCACATTAACAGAGCGCTGACGTTAAAAGGCAAAACTTTCTTCAGTTTCTCTTCATTCTGAATCAGAAATTGATTTAGAATACGCATTGTATATGCGCTGCATATGCATATTCTGAATATGCAACAATGTTTATGCATTGTTCAGGAGATGAAATTGCAGATTACGGTGCAACTGAGATTCTTTCTACCTCATCTTAAATTCTCAACTGAAGGTCTTACTCCTGCAGAACATATAAAAGATCTGCATCACCACTCACCTCTTTGTGTTTTTCCATCACAGAGGCAGCTCATAAAAGAAGCTTTAAAGTCACACTAGGGACAAAATCACACTGAATATTTAACAACAAACCACGGTGATTGCAGGCAATGCTTCCCACTTTGCAATTTTCTCTTTAAAATCTCCCTCGGATGTATTGCTAGGTGGTTGTAAACATTACAGGGAGGAGAGCATTAACCTGGGAAGAAAGATAGTCTTGCCTGAATGATCAGTGGAGTTTCTTGACCTCAGATCTGAAATGTCTGATTTTTGAGACACCTCTGCTAATCTGAAGAGAAATAAGCATTGTTTTAATAAACAATATTCCTTCATCTTGTGCTATAACAGAGTTTTAGAGCACTTTCATGCATTTTCATCAAAACTAATCTGATGTTCCAATTTGTTTTTCCTAGAGCTCATAGGAGTTTGTTTTTGAGAAACTACTTTGCATATTAAATCATGAGTTTGGCATGTTGATGAAGAGTTAGTAGCCTTTAAGGTTTTATCGTAAGTATTCAATTAGTCTGTGCTCTGGGGGGATGAAACATTTGTTTGGAAGAAATTTCCCATCTTGCCCATTGACTAATGCAATACCAAAAGTAAAAAGATGTGGTTGTTCTGCTTTTATTGGGCTAATTCTTGCTTCATAGGTGTAAGCAATGACTTGGAATACAGTTTTACTCATTTGAAATAAAAATAATAAAACCAGCCTTGGGGTTCTGAAGCTGAATTGCTGCACCACTAAATTCAAGACAATTACTGAAATTCTCTGCTTTTGTTCAAATGGCTTGAATGATGGTTATTGGGCTTAATTTGAGCTCCATTAGCATCATTGTGAAAATTAAAAAAAACTAAAATCCTCACACGCTCACAGATGCCAGGAGCTTTTGACTGCCAGCGAACGCGAAGCTTTTCTCTTTTTTTTTTTTATCGCAAACCAAAGCCATCGTCGTGACAACTAATCTCCTCTTTCTCCTTTCCCTCCACCTCTTTGTTGATCAGTGGCCTGTTCCTGTAAGAGCCGCAGCAAAATGCGATGATTATGAGCTGTCAAATGCCAATTACCGGTAATTCATCTCTGCAGTGAGGGGTAGATGAGACAGTCACTCGACAGCAGCCGTCCTGCAGCTCGTCCTGTCTAATTCATGCCACCTTTGAACAGTTATCTGGATGACATTAATGGGAGATTTGAATGGATGCTGGACTGTTTATAGCTTGTTCCTTGTGTGGAATACGTCAAAGCTTTGTGGTCTTCTGTTTCCAGGATCACATTTCAAAATGAAGATGAATTAATTGCATCACCAGATAATCATGTAAGGGATATTTTTACACCAACAATGGAGTGGATGGCTTCCTGTGTGTGAAGGTTAGAAATAATCTGCAGAGCATCTTGCTAGAGTTATGTTTGTCACCTGGATCTTCACTTTATCCTCCCCCACTCTCACCTGAAACACTTTTATTCTCCTAAAGATGAGCCACCAAGCCCAGGGATCAGTGACCGAAACGTTTTAACAGCACATTCGTATTGTTGGCCTGGAGCTCCGTTTAAACCTGATTGCCCGACGATTTCCACAGCTGTTTCTCGGTTTAAAGGTGCCACGTCGGTCGTCAGCCTGCAGTTACTCCTGACTGGTAAAAAGCTGCTGGATAGAGATATGATGGAGTCAAATGATTGCACGGCTTACCCCCATGTAGCTGAGGCAGACGCCGTTTTACTGCTGGATGAACACAGAGATGTGATGGGAGGAAAAGTAGCCAATCCTGCCTCTATTGAAACTGAAATTGTCTTTTCTTTTACCTGAACAACCAAACTACCAATTACTTTTCAGGCTTCATAGTGACTGAAAAAGCATCTTAGATCGGAAAACAAGTGTTTCTGATCCAGACCTTCTTTAACCCACAGTGTCGTTTTCAAAATTTTCCGATTGTGCCACAAACTTTAAAGCATTTTTGTGGGACTTTAAACACAGTGATGCATAACCAGACTGATAGAAAAACTATAAAATTATTTCACTTAAAAAACAGAAAAGTGATATGTTTAGACATATTCAGTAAATTAGAACATCATTAGAAAGCTTATATATTTCAGTAACTCCATCACTGAGTGAAACACAGACAGATTAATTCCACACAGCCTGATGTTTTCAAGCCTTTTTGTCTGTTAATTATGATTTCTGCTTGCAGCTAATGAAAACACAACATGATTAGAATATTACATCACCCCAATAAAAAACACATTTTTAATACAGAAATATGGAATTAATGGAAACAATGTTTATGTATATTCAGATTTATTCAGCATGTCTCTACATTCAGTCCCATTTTACCCTAATGCACATAATTAAAGTGATCTTATTGGTAACTAAAATTAGACTTTGTGTAATTAAATCTCATAATTCTAACTGTTTTGTGATGACATCAGAAGCTTTATAAACATTAGTGACCATTTTTTGCATGTTTGTGTGACATGCTCACATAACTGTAATTCTAATAAATCCCCACAACCTCTGAAGCAAAGAGGAGGGAGTGTCATACTGTGGGATCACATGAGGGGAAAAATGTGCTGAAGAGTTGACACTCTGAACTGTATCCATGGCAACCCGAATGCCTGAGGATACAGCAGAATGAAAACTCCTAAATGCTTCTGCAGAAACTTGGCAGAAGAGGAATACTGCACTCTGATAACCAACTGAAGCACGCTGCCAAAATTCACACAAGAGTTTCTGAAGAGAGAAAAAATCTGGCCAAGAATGTTGCCTGAACAGAATCCATCTGAACACCTTTGGGCTTTTTTGTGGAGATGGTTGCAGCTGAACAGTAAAATCCATGAAACAAAAGGATGTGAAGCAGAAGAAATATTTGAACGCAGATCTGATGCAATTAGTTAGAGGAACAAATTGAAATCCTATGAAATTCTGAGTCCATTTAGATACATGCTAGACTGCCTGCTGTTGCTTCAGTTTGAGCTGTTAAATCCAGATATTTATTCCTTTCTGTCATTTGACAGCTGCTGGAAATCACCCAGATACAATCTGACACAAGTGACATGGTGACAGGCTGACAGGGGGGAAAAAAACCCTCCAAAACAAAACAGCTGTGCATCATTGCCTTCTATTAGTATGTGATTTGGATGTTAATGTGGATGAGTGAGCACCCCATCAGCATATTCCTCCTGTTTACACTGCACGCCATCTACACGGGAAGCGCCGCATAAACAGGCAAATGCCACAAGCCTCTAAATGTCAATTAAGTGTGATTCATCTCTCCGGAGCGTAGGGAGGCAGGCAGAGGATGGCCATTCATTTAACCGCCTCCCCTCTTTGACTTTACACTCCGTGTAGCTGAAGCTGCAGCATGCAACAGTAGAATAGGAGGCAAATTGTGGGATCATTGGGGTTATAATAGAAAAGGATTGAATAGATAAGGTTTATTGAGGTGCATTGACATCAATTTCCCCGATAGCTCGTCGTGCATATGTTTAACCTTCTTTCTGAAAAGCATGAAGGCAACCAGTGGATAAATGTGATTTCATTTGACAAAGATCCTTCTTCCAATAATTGTCTTTGTTGAATTACAGACTTCAATTGTTAAAGTTAAATGACGACAGCCACTGGCTTCGTACTGAGAGAAAAAGGAAAAGAGTTTCCATCTAGACAATCATAAAAAGTCTGTAAAATGTATATTTGGGACATGTATGAGTAATGTTTGTCATTGATATGGCCTCTCCTGATATATATTGTGTTCAGTAGACTTGGTTCAGTTGGGGACCAAATTTGCAAAATTTATTCTATTTTGAGTTGCTGCGGTTTATTTTTTCACACTGCGCTACGCCAAACGATCCCAACCTTTTGTTAACTTGTTCCCCTCCTCACCTGTGATGGCGCTGCACCAACAACTGCTGAAAGAAGCAACACAAAAACCTCTGAAAAAGACACTGAGCGCAACTTCCTTCTTTATGAAACATAAACAAAAATGGAATTGGATTTTAGTGATAGGATTTCTTTTTCACCGTTGGTAAAAGAACACAAGCCATTTTTCTCTCTGGCACTTGACTTTCCCATTTCTTTTGGTTGTTTTTACCCACAATTCCGTGCACTATCGTTCTTTTCCTGATTTTGGAGCAGTCTACGGTCTGCTTGGCATTCACATATGCACTCAAACCGCGCCAGAGTTCACTTCAACCAAGCGGACCAACATCAGAGTTCAATTACGAATTCACCCTGCCCAACCAAATTGGACTTTCTGGGCAAGTGTACTGGATTTCAATTAAAGTGGTGGACTAAACAGGGCTGGTGTGAATTTAGTTTGCCTTTAGTTTGCCTCTAGCTTACTTGTTTTAAAGACTGTGCTAGGTTTGCATGAGGAATCGTAAACCCATTCTGAGGTAACAGATGTGCTGAAGCTTTATCAGTCTATCTGGTCTGCTGTAGTGAAGAGAGTGCTGAGCCTGAAGCTGTTTCAACTCTACCCTATGGTCAAGAGATATAAATTATGTTTGAAAGATGGAGATCTAGATCAGCTGCTGTCTGTGAAGCTCTTGAGATTCCTGAGAACGGCGAGTCCAGCAGGTTAAATTACCCAGAAAGACAGGGAGCTGGAGCAGCCAACACAGTCTTTCTTTTACTGTGGGCATCATTGTAGTGATGGAGTAATAGATCTCAAATTACGTGCACAACCTGTAACAATGTGGTAAGCCATGCATTTTAAAACTTGACTGTGTTTAAACAAGTCTAGTCCAGGACTCAGCTCTTTTTTCTGTTGCTGGCTTTGCAAATGTTATCCCTTCATTCCTTACTTAGCGTTTCCATTTCCTCCACATACCTGCCATGTGAACCCTTCACTTTTATTCATATTCAATCCCAAATGTCCAGGAAATGGATTTTTATGAAATCATAATTTTTCAGAAAAAACAGGCATAAGTTTGGATCTCTTTTATAAGAACAATGTTTTACAGCTGGTTTGGTATGAATACATAAATAATAGAAAACCTCTCTATCCTGATCTTGTTCTGGAGTTTAGTTTGAGGAACTTGATCGTCTTTTTCCACCTTTTAACTCTCATCCCGTTCTGCTTCTTCTTTTTGACCATTTTCAAATGCACTTCCTGTCTCTCCACCCCTGAGTCTTCTCTGCCTACAGGCTCTCCTTGCCTTATTCAAAACTTTAACCCCTTTACATTAATAAATCTTTTTCCTCACTTTCTTTTCGTGCTGTTATTTTATTCACTGCATTTATCAGTCTCTGTAATTTCCTTCCTTCCAGCTTCTTGTACACTTTTCCTGACTTTTTACTCCTTGATTCTTTTGAATATTTAATATCTAGCTGCTTTATTTCTCTTCATTTATTCCCCACGATACAGCACATTTTCTCATTATTTTTTTGCTATAAATATATTTTCGACATCTGCAAATAATCTGAAAGTTTGTGCCTGCTTTTGTGTTTCTGGTGGTTGTGGATTTTCATATCAGTTTAATGGGATTAGCAGGATTTATGTTGATGAGTTAATTGAGAAGAAAGAGGAAATATAAAAAGCTGATGCAATCTTGGTTCTTTGTGTAAAATCTGGTTAAAAAGTGAAGGTTTGATTTTATGTGTTTGTGTGAATTACATGGAAGTGGGAGCGTTATTGCCCCCTCAGGGTAAAGACTGAGTTTCATTGTCTGAGTCGGTCTCATCTACTGACATTACAGTGAGATGTTCTGATTTATGCATGCAGCAAGACCGCTAAGCATGCATATGACTTCACGGTGAAAAACCCCCCTCATTCTTCCATGTATTTGTAGTCACGCGGCTACATGCATGCTGTAAATCCAACGTAACCCGGCATTGCCTGAGGCACACGTGCACACTTTTTCTTCTATTTTCTTTGTTTGTGTGACTGTGTTTTACAGCTGATTTGCCGCCTAAATCCTCCCCGGCCCGTTCACCTCCGTGCAGCTGCTTGTAACTTATTGTCCTAATCAATCCCTCGCACACTAAGAGGCTTTTTCAGCAGAACCACCCGGGGTTAGCGAGCAGTTAGTGAGCGCTTATCCCCCTTTCTTGCAGGGAGAGCGAGAGGGACGGCTCCGAGCAAGAGTTTTATCTTTATAGGCCCAGAAGCAGGCTGAGAGAGGAGCTGCAGGAGAGGAGACCCTGGTTGGATTTGATACCGGGTCTGCAGAGAGTTGGTGGCAAGGGGGACGGGTCTCCGCATGAGGTCAGAGAAGCAGGGTGAAACAGAAAGTAGGTGCCCAGAGTTACTGTAAAAGTTACTGAAGTGAGAAACAAAAAAAGGGATTTGACTGTCATCCCCAAACAATGAAAGCCTCCTCAGAAAATGTGGCTTTTATTCTCCCAGATGCTGGCAGATTGTTGGACCGGATCACACACACAAAGGATTACAACTTCTGTTTTCCCCTCTTGTTCCTCCTCTTTCTTTCTGCTTTTATTTCATTATCTCTTTGAGTCACTTTCTTTCTTCATTTCCTAATTTAAAGTGTAACAAGTTCATTATGGTGCATTAATCTTAGGAAGTACACACACTGTGTTTCTGCAACATGTGTCATTTCTGAACAAAGAGCAGAGGCAGCAATTAGTTTTGCTAGTTAGAAACTTCCTGAGGAGGATTAATTCATAAAATTGTGAGCTATTGTCTAAGCCAGCAACAATTAATGTCAGATTATGATAAATTTATTTAGCACAAGATGGAAACACAGAAAAGAAGCATTAAATGTGATTGGTGGTACTTTTTTCGCAGCATTTACCTGAATATTTGCAGAACTTTGTTTCCTTTCTGCAATTAGGTCTTTAGATGATCCTCAACATCAGATTTATTTTTTTAATTCTGTCAGAACTGGATTAGAAAATGTCGAGTTCAAACACGGAAAGCAACTTAGGCCGACTTTAACAAATTAAATTTGGTTTCCCAGGAGACCTGTGATGCTATTCTATTTTCTACAAACTCAAAAATAAACTGATGAAAAATCTTAAACCAGGAAGATATTTTGAGTATTTGCATTTTACACTGATGGGTCATAACCAGCTTGTAAGCAGATGTTTAAAATATGTATATGAAGAAATAATTTGTAAACAGAAGTAAGAGTGATAAATATAGAAACAAATAATTAGTTAGCTAAATTACTTCCCATTTTTATCAATAAGAGCATAATGTGCTCAAGATTGTTTTTAAGACAGGTATTTCTGAGCTCCAGTAGGTGGCGGTACTGTGCACCAAAGGGTTCTTTGCCAACCGCCATTAACAAAAGAAGAAGACATGCTGCGCTGTCAATCATTTGTTGCTGTCCTCTGTAATAACTGACGGTGTGCTAAAGAGCGTTTCTTTCTTGTTTTGCTCTCCAATAATGTGAAGGATTGTTCTTACGTTAATATGAAAGAGTTTGTCGTTTGAAGGAGTCAGAGGTTTGTTCATTTTCTTCAGTAGTCTTAAAGTCTTCTTGCTGTTTTTGTTTTTTTGTGAGGCTACTTCCAATGCGCGACGAGTTTTGTCTAATTAAACCAACCTGATTCTGTACGTAACAAGTTTTACACTCCGCTCATCTATGACATCTTTTTCGCTCTTTATCGAAAAGTACTGCCACACTCCCAACATTGGCTCTATTCCAGTAGTGTAGCTTCTGCTTCTCTGTTAGCAAACGGTTGTTGTGGTCACCTGACATGCGCATGCGCTGATGGATAAATATGCTGAGGAGGACTATTTAGAGGAGCGAAATGATGAGGCGTAGTGTTTGTGTCGGCTTGCTTCCATCGGACATTTTAGATGAAGTCCGATAAAATCCACGGTTTTGGTGTATATCGGACCGATTTCCGATAACAATACTGGATCGAAACACCCCCAATTATTTCCTGATGGAAGAGAGAGAATGGCAAGGATCTATCCATGGATAGCTATTTTAAATCAGGAGGCTGGAATAAGATTCTCCATGTAAAGCAAAAGATGGCCTCGTCCATGAAGACACATGCAGATTGACCCAAATTTCTCGATTCTGAAGCCCAATAACCAGAACTGAACATCTGCAAGAGAAGAGCTCAGAAAAAAAGAAAAAGCATCTCTGAAGTCCAAAGATTTGAAAAGTGGGACGAAGTCTGATTTTCTGTCAAAAAAAAAAACAAAAAACAAACTGTAATCTGGATGTTCCCGATAGGAGCTTCCACTGGAGGTCCATCATGATCTGGAACTTTTCCTTCAGTCACACAACGGAGCTGCATGTTATCAAGGGAATCACTTTTCTCCAGTTTTCAGGCTTTGATGGTGTTTCTGCTCAAATTTAAGAAAAGTGATAAATTTGCAACCTTTTTTTAAACTTGCTCTTTAAAACCAGATCCTGCCAAGCTGTGAGATTCTGTTTGACTTCTTGTCTTGCTGCTTTCTTTAAGTTCAAGGAGGTCGACTTTCGTATTTGTTCTCTGTGAAGTTACAAAGGTCTGTTTGACCGATGCTGCTCATCAGAACTTTTCCTGCTTGGGGTTATAAGCTGATTTTGCTTTTGGATCAAAAGCAGAAAATTCCCAAGCGGCGTGGTGTTCCTGGAGGCTCGCCCCCTAGCGTCAGCCCCCTGTGGGTGATTTTTACTGTAACAAGCAGAAAAACTGGCTGAGATGCTCCCTAAGGCTTGTTCCTAAACATTTTTATCTTAAATTAAGTTATAGCTTCAGTCATACGCAATATTCGTACTCGACTAGATATTTTCAAATGGTTAAAAATTATATTTAGAGGAATTTTGCAAATCCTGATTTTCCCTTTTCTCTTGCTGCAGGTGTCGTTGCTCAGAAAGTGCGAGTGGAGGAAGAGTTGGAGGCTTATCCCACAGAATCTGTCGATCTGCGCTGTGAATTCGTCGATGGAGGGAGTTTAACCAAGCTCACACAGGTTGGCACAAAAACCAACACATTTTGATTAACTTTGAATGCTTTGGCTTTGATGACTTTCTAAAGGTTAGAAGAAGGGAGGACTGGATTATTTTGGTGCTAAGATTCCTCCATCTCCCAAAAACTTTCAAAGAATCAACTATAAACATGGTTTTCTGAAAGTAGATTGAGTTTCTGTTGAAAAGAGTTTCTTTTGATAGCGGTAAAGAGCAGATTTTTATAGAAACCTAACAGCCTCCACAGCAGAATAAAAGCTGGCTCTCAGAGGCTCTAACAAATGGGTGGGGGGATGAAGCATCAAAGGATGACTGGAAAACATACTGATGGATCTCTTTTTATAGCAGCGTTCACACAAAGCAATTTTTCTGTGAATCTAAGCTTTTCTCTAAGGATTTCAAAAAATATTCTTTATTTTGCACTTTAATGCTATTTAATCTGTAAGTGAGTTGCGTTATTAAAAGCATAATTTGTATTCCGTAGTCTTTTCCACCAAGTATCAGAGCATCAGCTACAATTAAACAAGACTTTTCAGAATATTGATTTGTTTTAATGATTTCCACATATCATTCTTTGGTACAAACCTCTTATCATTCTGGGATAGCATAATTTTTCAAGATTTGATTTAAAATGCTTGAATTCAAAATGGAGAATTGCAATAAGACAAGAAAATGGCCAAACCAACACAAGACTGACAACATTTTTAACTCCCTTACCTTTACTGCAGGTTCAACTCTTCTATGAATGCCTTCCAAAAGCTTGAGTCTGTTGTTGTAAATACATGAACACTTTTTCAGAGTTTTTGTAATCAGACCCTGATGTTGAACGAGAAGATCTGGCTTGTGGTTTGTGATTTTTTCATCCGAAAGCTTTTCTTTCTGTCTGAGGTCAGGACTCTCTGCCACTCAAGATCTTTCACATCAGTCTCGCTTGCTCTTTCTGTGCCGGCGCACAGTGATGTTGGAACAGAAAGGAGACATCCACAAGTTGTTGGCACACAGTTGGAAGCTTGAAATTGTTCAGAATGTCTGTCTGTGTAGAGCCAAGCTAATTTAAACCAGACTTATGGTTTGGATTACCAAACGGAAAGGTGTGAGTCATCACTCCAGAGAGCCCATCTGATCCAGTGCTCCACTGCATCCAGTGCTTTGTGTTTCACTCAGATGTTTGTTAAAGCATCTCTATGCCTCGCCTGTCATGAAAGTGATTGGAACTCAGAAAATCATTGATTCAGATGGGACACCCAATGCCTTTGGAAAATAGTCAAATTAGTAAGGATTTGGAAATTCACTGTGTTTAGATTAAATTACGTACTTTATCAGCATATTTTAAATAATCTCATCTTGCACGCTGTAAAAACACAATCCTAAGTATTTTTGGTCTAGTTTCTAGTGCAAATAACTTTGTTGTGTCCTATTTAAAGTGTGCTAACTTACAAGTATCTTTCCACAAGAAATAGGAGCTTGTTTTAGGTTAATAATTCTTCGATATTGATAAAAAACTTGTTCCACTGGCAGATTTTTTCACTAATAACAAAACATGTTCCCGTGTTTCAAGTGAAATAAGTGAAATAAACGTTACTTGGTAAAGTTTATTCATAATGTAGACAGTTCGGTCCATTCTAACAGCCATTCACACAAAGTCAAATTCGGTTTGATAATGATGACATCTAAGATTTTCACAGTCACAGTGTTACATCCAGAGCAAACCCGGATACAGTGGAGAGGAATGACTGTTTTAAGAGGACCAGGATTCCAGCAGAACCAGTACCAGCCTCTGTATGGACGGGGCTCTAACCATTTCAAAAGTAGGACAGAAAAACAACAGAAATACAGAGAGAACCAGGAGTATCAACCTACCAACTATATGTGGAAAGAAAAACAAAGAACCTTGCGTTTACTGAACTTTCTGCCTACATAACAGATTCATATCTGCAGCAACGTTCTAATGAGCTGCAGACAAGAAATGAGAAGGAAAACAGCAGCCTTTGCCATTGATGTTACAGAGTTTTAAAAAAAAATCATAGGGAAATAAATCTAATCTAGCAGATGCTCTGCAGAGCTTCTGTTCTACAGCTTAAATAAACACGCCCACACCTCCATGGAAAGGTGCCACTAGTTGGTGTTTTGTTCAGACGTCCTCATTCTGCTGAGTGAGTCTGTGTATGCATCTACCGCTGCTGCTAAAACAAACAGCTGCTCTGTGCTACGGACAACAAAGCGGTCCGACACGTCTGAGTCTGTTCCACAGGTCAACTAAATAATTGCTTTGGTCAACAAATCATGTTTTATAAACTTCATATTAGGCCATTAGCAGGCTCTGGTAACACATACAGAAACATCACTGATTACATAAAGTTCTGGAAATAACTTAGCATTACTTATGTCTGTCTGACATCACAAATTTAAACCTTAAACATCACAAGGTTTAATGGATTAACATAACATTCAATGTAAGATCATTATAAAATTACATAAATGATCTTCTGATTTTCTAAGTTTATTTTATTTTAGATTAAAGAAGCACCAATGACGTAAAAATAAACTAAACGTACTTTCCAAGAAACAGCTTTATATCCCAAAATATGTATTTCAATATGTCCAATTCTACATTGAAGTTCAGTTCAGTATATTCTCAATTATTGTAGTTACAATGGACTCCCATTATTTACAGGAACTAACAATCACAAATGCCCGCAATTTCCCAGCTGTATTTTATTTTTGAATATTTTAGATATGCTCTACAAAAAAACTGCAATTTTCTGCAAGTAAATTGAAGTTATTTTCTGCACAAAAATCCACAAATGCTAAACTGTGAATTGGTCCCCATACAGTGTACAGGGTTTTCTATCCGAGGAGCCAAAGTGGTTTTATCAGGTTATCTCCATTGCAAATGTTTGCAAAACCTTTTGTTATCCTGCTAAGGTTGTAAAATGGTAAGAATTTCACAATTGCAGTTTTTCCTTTAAATGAGAGATTAATTACTATCACACGTGGATAAGTCTGCTCACACAGTAACGCGCATTGTCCAAGAAGGCAAAAAGCACTTGTATGAATTCCCATGACTGGTTTGATACAAAAAAGTGTTTCCATTACAGTTTTTACAATTAGCCAAAGGAATGCCATATTATAAAAACTGACATTAACTTCACCCAACAATCAGATATTAAAGATGCTGCTATACAGGGGTAAACAAAGCAAACAAATTAATTCTGCAGGAGCTGTGATGGTTTTCTCTCACTTCCTGCCCGTTTTGACTCCATTTCATAGAATACATAAACCCCCGCATAAATGAGCTGTTTGCTAGTTCAGATGGATCTTCAGGGATCTGCTGCCCTCAGGCTACTAGTTGGAATCAATAGGTAATTTGTTCACATATACAAAATCTGAAATTGCACATGGATTCATTAGTCCTGTGTTTTATTTTTGCTGCAATCAACAACTGAACAGGGGGTCTCGTCTCCTAATTTGAGATGATATGTGGTGTAGAGTCTGTATCCCTGTTTGTATCCCCCTCTTGTTTCTGCGTTATTTTCCCCCTCAGATGTCATTCGTTTAGATGTTTGCTAAATGTGTATTGATGAGCTGTATTCCCTCTCCTTCCTGGACTCCCATTTTAGCCAATATACGGCTGTCTCTTTGAAAACAGCAGAGAAAAATGAAATCAATGTGGGAAAGCATCACAGTGTTCTCCCTCTGGGCAGAGTCTCTGCAGCTATCGATATTTGTCACAATCAGAAATCTCACAAAGAAAAGCTTATAATGGTCCTTGAGAGGGAATCTGTAAGTAAAGCAAACCTTTCATTCAGTCCCGTAAAAGATTTATGGCCCCTTATCGAAAGGTTTTGTTTTTTTTTCTTACCACTTTGGCTAATTTTGGTGCATCTCAGTAACTTGAGTGTCATCAACAATTAATCTATTTGAGTAATTTCTTTAAAAAATAAAAACAATTCTGTTGTTGTACTGCAATGAACTGAATGTGCAGGAAGAGTAATCTAAAAAAGAATCAGTAAAGCTATAAGATGCATCCATCCAACATTTAGAAGATGATGTCAGTGAATACATGTCAGGTTCTTGGTGTGAAAGTCCCGTACAGACATTGGTGTTCTTTGCTCACATTCAACCAAAAACACTGAAGTTTCTATGAATGGCAAATCTACTGTTTTCACCAAGTTGGATTGTTCTATATAGAATAGTCAAAAGGGGAAACTTAAAGTCCTCTCCCTCAAATAATCCAAACAGCTGACAGATGATTGAAGGTTGTCATGTAGAGCAATCCAATCCAGGTATTTTGTATGGAGACTTATTAGGCTTATTCCAGCCAATAAATGCAATTCCAGTCTTCGAGTGCCACTGTCCTGCAACTTTTCCATCTCTGCTTCAACACACCTGAATAAAACGAATAATTAATGACCAGGCACTAGCAAAACCTGCTGACATGGAAAGAAAGTAATTCAGCCATTCGATTGAAGTGTGTTGGAGCAGGACGCATACAAAAGTTGCAGGAGAGTGAAACGTGAGGGTTGCAGTTGCAGACTCTGGATCTAGTGTTTTACATTATGCTAAAACGGAGAGATAGCGAGCTAATATTAGAATAGCTCGTTTCCTACTTTTGTGTTTCTCATAAATGAGGTCAGACCCTCATATTAGAATTAAAGAATATGCTTTAATTCTAATATTTACATGTTTTACTTCTCAGATTTCTGTAAAACTTTGCCCATTAAGACTTGCTGTCACCTTACACAAGTCCTAATTCTGTTTGAACGCTTCAGTTGATATCAGTTTTACCTTCATAATTTAAAAACACCTGGACTTATATTTGCTGCTGTACAGAACTGAGATTCAAAGTTAGAAGTTATTTATGAGGTGGCTACATCTACATTAAATAATTCTGGCATGAGGCTTGACTTCTGATATTTGAAGCAGAGGTATATATTTTCAATGATTCCTCTCTGAGGACTCATTTTATTTATTTACAGAGATGTTTATTTACAGTAGCTTGAACTTCACCCTCATGAGAAAACACACAGAGGCATTGAAACACAGAAGTCACCAAACGCTGTAAGACTCAATTGTCATTTCTGCTGAAAGAAGCTAAAGTTTGTCCTGAGGTCATTAAGTTCAAAGTTCTTGAAAAATGCACACACCACTCTGTAGTGTGTCCTCGTTAATGTTTGCACACAAAATTACAAATATGTCCCAACACAAATCTAACAGTGGACAAAGTGACACAAATGTTCCCATTTGATCTGCATGAAAAGCTTTTCTGTTCTGTATCATGGTGCAGAAAGTGATGGAAAGGCAGGTTTGGTAAGTCTTTCTGATTATATGTTCAGTTGACTGGATAAATAAACCATTCAATGTATTTTAGTGGGAAATATGTCGCCACTCGATGATTATAAAGTAGCAGCTAAGAGCCTTTTACTCTCCACCTCCTACACATGTAAACAAATCATTGGATTCTCTGACGTCGGCTGTCCACGCTATGAAACTGACTCTGATCTGACACACCTCCTCTGCATCAAAATAAAAATGAATGTAGTTAAAGCTGTAATAATAAACCATAGAATGGCAATATGTTAATTTAGCAACAGAGGTGGTTGACGAAGCTTTTTCTTTTCTTTAAAAAAAAAAACAAAATAATTATATCATCCTTTTAGATTTCTTATTAATGTAACATTTTATTTTTATTTCACAATTTAGTAAAATTGATTAAAAAAAAAAAAAAAAAAAAGGTTTGTTGACTGTAGTGGCCTTTATTTGAAAGTAGTTTGAAAGGAAACAGACTAATGAGAGAGGGGGAAGACCTGCGGCAAATGTCACCAGGCCGGGAATCGAACCTGCGACCACCACCTCGAGGACAAAGGCCACTGCTTTGCCCCGGTGCCACCACAGCACCCCAGAACTGATCATTTTAATCAAGGTTGCTATAAATCTGTTTAGCTGAGGAATTGGTCTATTAAACTTAATTTAGTCACTGAATAAAATCTTTCGTTTTAAATGTGATTCAGTTTTGTTTTCCTTATTCTCCAAACAAGACCGCAAAGGCCTGGTGGCATTTTTACATTTATTTATATTTAACTGTGTAAAACAAATATAAGTTATAAAACTGTGTTTTTCCATTGCATACTTTTATTCTCACTTAAATTTGCTCATTAATGTTCCAATGTTTATTAAAACACTCTGTTCTCCCAGGTATCGTGGATATGGGAACCTGTTGATGGCCAAAGGGACAACATCGCCGTGTACCACCCAACCTATGGGCAAAGTTTTCCCAACGTGGCCTTTAAGGATCGAGTTATTTTTCTCCAAAACAATCTGAGGATCCCGTCCATAAGGATTAAAGACCTGCGCATGTCCGATGCTGGGCGCTACACCTGCGAGTACGCTACCTACCCGTCTGGAAACGAGCAGGGAACCACCACGCTCATAATGCTCGGTGAGTACTCATACCAAAACACAAACAGCTGTTTGTGCCGATCATTATGGATAAATACATGTCAGGTCCACATGTAAATTATTAAAACATGAAAATTCTCCACAGGACTTGCACTTTCTGTCAGCGGAGCTTTGGAGAGGCTTTGAAAAACTCCTCTTACCGTTCATCTTTCCTCTCTGCCATCTGCTTATCTTTGCGTTTTAAAACAAAATGGTTCCCCATGGACCTGAAGTCAAAGAAGGCTAAATTTAAAGCACTGTCGAATTTTCTCTGGGTTTATCCTGATAACATGCTGCATAAAATATAAGAAGGATTTTCTGGAAATACTCTTGATTTGACTCCTGGGGTTTCTTTAACTCTCTTTCAGAATGTGAAGGAAGACTCTCAGGTAATTTGGGAAAATGTGTTGATCTGAAATGATCAGACGGTAATTTGGAAGATGAGATAACCTGCAGGTGTTTTATTACAGAACTTCATACTGTATCACTTTTACATCTTATATGAAGATTGCAGAGATTCAGCTTCACCAGCATTTTGTCTTCGTCTTCCTGTCCAGATATTTAAAATGGATATGCTGTAATGAGTTTTTGACTGGAGCATATGTATTCCTTCTGTCTGTCAGAAATTACAACTTACAGCCTGGTGTAAATAAATGTTTCTGTAGCCGTTTTTATTACACAGAGATGCAAGCTCTCTTTTTAAGGGAAGAGAACAAAGATTTAAAATAAAACATATTTTTTTATGAACCTGTTCTCCACGTTAATACCCAAATATGACAGCAAAACAGTTAAAGATTTAAAAAAAAGAAAAAGATGATCTGGCACAGTGAAACCTTTTCATCCGAACACATGCGCGCAGGGAGCTGCCTTTACTACATTTCATCCACCAATCAGGCGTAACATTATGGCCACCTGCTTAATGTTGCTTTGGTCGCCATTCTCCTGCCAAAAACAGCCCAAACCTGTTGAGGCGTGGAAGCCTGTGGACCCCCAAAGGTGTACTGGAGTATCTGGCACCAGGATGTTAGCTGCAGAACCTTCTGCCTCGGTCCAAACAATTAAGGCAGCAAATTACAATGACAATGGATACAATGCCACTGTGTCCCATGATGCTCTACCCAGGACGCTAATGTGACGCCATCTTGAAAGTAAACCACCACCATGCCTGTGTTTTTAAATTAGCTAATTTGTCCAGATAGTTACAAATGCTTTGTGTTTAAAATAACTCTACAAAATGTTAAAAAGACTAGGCTTTATATATGGGAAGCTTTTATTCACTAATGCATATCTACTAAACAACTAGCTATAATTACTTTTCACTTTGGGGATGGGAATATATTTTTACTCTTAAAGAATGACCTGAGTGTTGCTGCTGACATTGTCGTTTGGTGTTTGTTGAATCAGAACAGAAACCTTTTGTAGGTTGATAACCAAAACCAATATTTATCTTGTTTGAATTTTTAATACAAGTATAATAAAATTATCTTAATCTTTTAGTAATGATAAAAAAGTCTGCCTTAGAAAGTGATGAGAAGTTGGATTCAGTCCCCTTTCCTGATTATGAATATAATACTCTAACAGGAAGCAAGTTTCTGTAGGCGACCATCTGCTCCACCATGACAGGAAGCCGACAAGAACCAGGACAGAAATCTAACAGGAGCGATTAATGATGAGCACAAAGCAATAGAGCAGGATCTCCTGCTAGAATCGGAAAGAATCACAATATGGCAAGAGACGTCCAATGGTTTATGGCAGCATAGCTAAAGGGATGATTCAGGGACAGAACAGACAAGTTCCATTATAATAGAGGGAGCAAACGTGACCTGGTACCAATGGTAGAGAGGATGGATACTTTAGCGATTGAAAATGTAAGTTTTCTTTTATTTTGCACAATTTCAAAACCTTCAGTGTCAAAAAATAAATTCATGAAAGCCAATGTATCTTATTTGAATACTTAAAGTGAACAATATGTGTTGAGTAGCAAAGTTTAAGATGCCAAGTGCTTGTTCAGTGTTAGCTTTTACCCTCTGCATTGTCAGTTCTCAGCAGACTGCAAAACAGCAAACACTTGAAGCCAATAATGGGAGTAGTAGAAAAATGCCACTGAGGCTGCCGTCTTTGTGGTTTCAGCTGAGTGGGTGTTAAAAGGCGACACATTCTTTTTGTAATCTTAGACGGCTTTTACTATTTATCCATTTGCCTTGTCCAAAAGAGAATGATGCCAGAGTTTTTTCATTTCAAAAAAATAAAAAAATAAATATAAGGCTTTGTGCTTAAATAACAAACTATTCATTTTGTTGTTTCACTGAAGTGCTGCATGCACACATTAAAAATTAGTCCTGGAAGAACAAGAGCCTCCTACATTCAGCACTCTGCAAAAACAAACGCTCTAACATAATAGACCCTGAGCTGAATAGACAGAGGAGTTTAATATTCTCTAGATGCCTGACGCTTTTATTTATCACTCATTCTTCAGGGAGAGATGGGATTTTGAATCCTTGTTTTCTGTCCTTTTGGTTTATTTTGCAAGAGAACATATTATTAGTCATTTCTGTCATTGAACCATTCGGTCAAAAGGCTGTTTATCTATTGTAAAGAGGCAGAACAGAAGATCTTTTTCAAACGGGGGATGTGAATAAATTCTTACCTGTTTTTCATATTAAATTCAAGAATATTTTGTCTCCTACACAATGTCAAGAAAACCTGAGATCAACCCACTTCCCCATGCTGGAGATTTTAGTCTAACAGTAACAATAAATACAGTTAAAATTAATCACACAAGAGACATCTAGACCCAACAGTAGACTTAAAGTTGAATAAAATAAATCTGATTGTGTGTGTTGTTTTTATCTATTGCAAACTTTGCTTTAATTCTACTTCTTTTTTTCTATCTAATCACAAGAAATCATAGTCAGACAGAGAGATGAAACAGGAAGAGCAAGTTTCCTGAAAAAAGAGGACGTAAGTTTCCAGCCTGCAGATTTATAAAAATAGTTGAGACTGTTCCTTATTTAAAAGCATGAAAGTTTTAAAGAATGAAATCTAAACATTTTGAGTAATTGGATAATATTCAAAGTACTTATATTAATATTGGTTTACTTGCGAGAATACTTACACTTGTGGGAACACTTACAAGAAACAAGTAACTGTAACTTTGGTATCAAATAATTACAATAAGGATTATTCTTGGTTTCTTTTCAGAAAACATCTGTAATAACTCACATTAAGATTATAATGAGTAACTAATAAGTTATGGTTATCATAATATTATAAATGGATGTAAATCAAATAAACTAAAAAACGGTATGGATATGATTTTGTCATTGAACTTGAGATGGTGTAAAACATGTAACTTCAATTAAAGATCACTGATGTGTTGGAGGTGAAAGGTTAGGGGGAAAATGGGAATTAACAGGAGGGCAGAGATGATCGACGCCTTATTTGGAAACAGATTGTTGAACAACTTAAACTTTTCAAAGATTGTGAAGGCAACAGACATAGGAGAACCGTTGAGCAACCCTGGGTTAGTAGCACAGACATCCGGACGTAATGTCTCTAAGACAAAGATGGATATGAGATCGTCTATCCAAACAGTCTGCTTTTTGACCAGCTTTACAGGAGTGTGTAAGTTGTTTTGACGTCTGTCGTGGAAGAGTTGGCTGTTTTCTAAAGAGCATTACGTCATATTCAAAGGGTCAGTAGGTCGTAGGGATATACGTTCCAGAGAACTAAGTACACAGAAGATGCACTTTTTTGTTGTGGTTCTCTAAAAGGAATATGGAGATATTTTCTGGCTTATGCACAGAAGGATCTGGGCTAAGCCTAACAACTGCTGTTTCTGTTGGCACGAAGTGGAGGCAGACTGGGAAATACCTGCTGGAAAGCTCAGTTGTCTTTTTGTGTGGATCTGAGGTGGTGCCAAACTCCCTGAGACTGAACCTGGCCCGACTGAAAGCTTTTGGCAAACTGAAAACCTCGAAGTCACCGGAGAACAGTCATATTCCATCTTCTTGGAAATGCAGTCCGTATGAGCCAATCACATTAGACCCCACGGCTCCTGGAAGCCAATCATATTACGTTGTATTGGATATTGAACCATGGGCTCCCTGATTGTATCATGACTTATTTTAGTATGAATACATAATCCTAACAGCACTTATTGGTTAGAGCAGCACAGCCAGCCAATATTGTTAGCTCTTGTTGGAGTGTGAATTTAAAAAAAACTCTGGCCTGGCAGTGATTGATGGCATATCATCTTGGATGGGGACCACACGTAATAAGTGGCAGCCAAATATATTGCATCTTATTGAATTTAGCGAAGCCAGCAAGACAGAAATATGATTGCAGGTGAGTGGAGTACATTAGAGGTCTGGTATATGTGCGTTCATACATCTGCTGTTTCAGACGAGGGTGTTAATGTACATTCAGGTGAATGGAGTTGAGCTGATTTCACTGAGGGGAAATAAATGTTTTTTTTCTGCTAAATTCTTTCAGAAACTATCCTGTTTGAATTTATTTGTTTGGTTTGCTGGCTGAATTTCTTATAAAGCTGTAGTGGCTTGGTGTGACCAACGTTTCCTCTGAAAACACAAGCTGTTAGTTATAGTTTTGTACAAAATCACAATCTGGTAAATCTGAGCAAACTCATAATGCGTAAGAGGTTTCGGACGTTGATGCCAATGAGGCATAACATTATGATCACTGACAAAAATATGTATTTTGCATTCCTTGTTCTTGTGCATGATAGATAAAAACAGATATATTTATCTATCACTTTAGATAAATATATTATCTATAGGGAGACAGTGAATGGATAGCACATCAAATGTATCCTTCAAAGTCTTGCATCTGGTCCTTTGTGATTTTGCACACAATTTATATATATATTTTGAACATGAAAGTAGAATAAAATCATGCATTCCTTGTCAGAACAAGGAATGCAAAATACATATTTTTGTACCACAGTAATCTTAACATGCTCAAAATTGCAAAGACTGTTGGAAGTTCGACAGACTGTAGAGTTCTAGCAGTCCTGAGATTTTGCTGATATGTTTATATTTGCACATTTAGGCCCATTTCACTTCTTGTCAGTCACATAATTCTCTTGGCGTCCAATTTTAAGTTTGGCATTGGAACGAATTTGTGCCCAGTCATATCTTCTCCAGCAAGAAAGTCATAAACGACTGAAAACCTTCAGGATCGTCCCGGTCAAACTGCAATGCATTCAAAACAGGTAAAGAGCCAAAACTTACAGGAGAAACTACATATACCTGGAGACAACTTTGGTTCCCCCTAGAGGAAACTTTTATTGAAAGTTAAAATCAAACTTTTTTTTGTATATTATCTCAAACAAGACCCAAAGCAGTCATGTTTTTGTAATGTGGGGAAAGTCGGAGAACCAGCACAGGAGAATATGTAAACTCCATGGAGACAAACGGAGGTCAGAATTCGAACCCAGGACCTTCTTTTCTACCAACTGTTCCACTGTGTCGTCTTCCTTTTTTTTTAGATTTTTAGCTCCCTATAATTAGCTCAGTTGCTAGAAAAGCTTAATTTCACAAAAGATGTCAAAATCAGAGCAATACAACAGCAGATAATACAATAGTAACATTCATCTTGTTTTGTTTAGTAGCTTACATCTGAAATAACCACAAGATTGAAAGCTTATGCTCATAAAAGGAGTCTTAAATTGAGCATAAATAGTCTTTAAATGTGGGATCTTTGGATGCTTTTAATATCAGTGTGGCTTTTTTTCTTCTTGCATGTCAAAGATGGTAAAAATTATTTCTAATTAATGCCTTTTAGACACTTTAATGGTTCATTGAGGCTTTCTAAATTAATCTCAGGCCCAAGTTATTGTCTGGTAACATTTCCAGAGGTATGTAATGAGTTGTCAAAACATTACGCAACATTACGATAAAAGATTCTTGTAATGTTGAATATTCATGTGTTTTTATACATTGACATGGAGTGCAGACGCAAACATGTTTTCATGACAACCTGTGTAAATGTGTGCAGGGGAGTGTCAGGCTGGGAGGAGAGTTTTATGAACCTGGGCAGCTGGTGAGACGGATTCTAAAGCCTTCGCAGGATCTAGAAGCATGTATTGATTTTTGACAATGCATTCAACAAAGTAGAAAATAACAGAATAAATCACCTGACTGCCCTTCATCACAATACACCGCTGAGAGATGCCATGTTTAGAAACGGCGAGAGGAAGGAAACATCAATATGTGTCCCCAGCCTTTTGTTTGATCTGCCCTGAAGACGCGGCCCGCTACCAGGCGCCACACGTTGATCAGATTTTCTATTTAAATGATCCTGTTCTTCTACATGACTATTTTTTATTTTGCTGAAACTGCACGGGCCACATTTACCAGCTAACATAAAGCCAGGCTCATGGGTTGCTGTAATCTGATTTGCTAACATATCAGTTTCAATTTTAAGAGCCACACACCAGCGCAGCCCACTAACCCAGAGGCATCAGGGGAGGAAATGGCTGAGTTATCATCAGAGCGAAGGTTCATCTTGTCTTTACCTGGGAAATATGTTGAGCTGTTTTCTCTACCAAACCGGTGTCTTTATCAATGTTTTTATATGTATTTGTAAATTAATGATTTACTTCCTGCTTAGTTGACCTATTTTAACATAAATTATGTGCTCATAATGTTAATTATTTACCTACTAATTAAAGTGTTTAGTTTACACACACGATTGAGCAATAGATAGTTGTGCATTTACTAACTATGCGGTGAGTGTTCATAGTTAACTGCTGCCTAAACTCCATATTTTCTGGACTTCAACAAGTTTTACTGAAATCCTGTTTCACATGACAAAATCTTTCCTCGATATCAGCAGAGAAGAAATTCTAAATGTTACCATGAGTAGCAATGTTACCAATCACAAACGTCTCTGCAAATTTGAATCCCTTTTGGTGTGAAGTATTAAAAGTATATTAGGACTTCAAAATCCACATTTTGTTCACTATTTTACAACATCCAGTTATCTGTTTATTACCCTTAAGATCATAAAATATTTTGCTTTTTCCCTAAATGTGTTGTGTTTGAGCAACATTTCAAATGAGTGAGAAGTTTATCACATGTAGAAAACTGATTGTACTTTTTTAGCTGAGAATAAGCTTAATCAATGTAAATCTAATGGTTAAACTGTATTATTTGTCCTATCTATTAGGCACATAATAGGACAATAGATAGATTGGACAAATGTCTATTTGTCCTACCTTTCTTCATACATTTTCTTACATTCATAATAAGCTGAACTTAACTGTTTAACTGTGACATTGTGTCTTTAAATTGGTCTTATGCATTTCTTTATATTATGCTGAATCTACAGTAGTGAATTGGCATCATTAAAATAAACTTTTAATTTAATTATTGCTTGTCAAGTGATGCTTCTTTAGATATTTCATTTTATTAGATGAATCATGTCATATTAAACATTTGTGGGATCATAGCCTCTGTACAAAAACCTCAGCGGTAAAGTGCATTGTAAATATTTTTCTTCCAGCAAATGGAGTGTTTTTGTGTTTATTCTCCAGTTATATTCAACAAAAATGATGTCTTAGATTATTTTATAGTAAAGCTTCATTTTATTCTGTTTGAGGCTGAAGTAAAGGGAGATTGTGTTGGTTTCTAACTGTCATGAACTATGTTTACACTTGTAGCCACAATATTAACAATCTGACAGATAGTCTGTAACATGCATTTAAAATAAACTTACATGATTAGTAGTTGTTTTTTAATGTCGTTTCAGACTATCACAAAAATCATGTGTGGGTTTTAGTTATTATTAGAATGTGTTGCAGTGTTAGTATTAGAAAAATAGTGTAATTAAATATATTTGGTATATAATCAGGCTTTCCACCTGTCAGTGAGCTCTGTTTGTTTAGCCTAACTGCTGTGCTGATAGAAAACCTCAGGCTGAGGTAAAGAGTCGAAGCTGCTCGATTGGATGCAACGTCACGAAAAGCATCATGGACAGATTCTCCTGACGTCTTTAAGCCTCCAGATCAATCAAAAACCCATTCAGCCGCTGTTTTTTTTTTTTTTTCATCCTTTCTGCTTTGACTCTTTAGTCGTATTTCTTAATTTTTCCATCTCACCCTGCATTTGTTACATAATTTAATTACAGCTTTGTCTCGTTTCTATCAATTTCTCATGTCTTTTATTAGTGTTCTTAGTGCCGTACCTTAATGTAGAGACAATTTCTGCATGTTCTTTTTCTATTACAGAGCAACTCTGAAGTCACCTACATTCAGGGTTAACAAGAAGGTTTATAAGATGGAATAATAAAATATTTGATAATAAATTCAAACAGTAGTGCAAATGTAAATTTAAAAAACTGAAATTCTTTCTTAGTTGTAGATAGATGGGGCAGATGGTGCCATTCTGCTGTTCTTCTTATGACACTGATTCTCTTTACCACACTCTAGAATTTAATTATCTCCAATAATTACAATCTCCACCTTGGCTCTGTCACTCATCTTGACAAGAGCCTCACAATAGCAGTTCTGGCTTATTTTAAGTCCGTTCCCGGGAACAAGGTTGAAATGTTTCCTCTCCATCCATGACGACTCGCTGTCCTGTCACCTCGGCAGACGTTTCAGTCAGCGAGGTGGAGCCAAACGTCTGGACTCTGGCAGTTCTTATATAAGAACTCGACAAGATTGAAAAATGGACAACCCCATGATGAAACAGGGGCCAATCTGCGCAGCAGGCAGCAGCTTCGACGTGTCATTGATGCTGGTATCAAAGAAGTGATACATGACACACAGCACAAAGCCAGAGGCGAGGTTCTGATGTAGAACTCCGACCAGAGTCAGAGCTGCAGGTGATTGACAAGCTCACATCAGAGAGGAAAAGAAATGCGCTGGTATTTCTTTTCCAAAATACCAGCACAGCACAGAGCAGAATTAAGAAAAAAAATCAAAATGACTAACATGAGGAAGGTTTTATCATCTCATTCTGGATTGGATGAAATGTGGCTCCATAATAAACCGTCCAATTTAAACTGCTTATCAGCAAGCCGACAGGCATATTGACTGAGAGCCAAAGTTCCTTTAGAGTACCAATCTTTTAGTGATTATCTGTAACTGCTCCAATGGTGCAGTTACATATGAACGTCACTGAATTAGGATACCATTTGAAAAGGTGATTTATTTTGGTCATTTAATTCATAAACTCACAAATAGCTTCTTAACACACAGTGGTCTACTTCTGCTGTTTATGTCTGTTTGATTCTTCAAGTAGATCAAAATTCAAATGCTGATTCAGAACAATTCTAAAAATGTTTTTAATACACAAATATTCTGTTCATGTTATGACCCACACAATAATGCATCAGGATGCTGCTGTATCCCAGTATAATTATAGAAGGTGTAGTGAAAGTAAAACGTTTGGTGAAAAAGGCTAAGCAGGAAATAAAGACCTTTAATGAGAAGCAGAGCTTGAACATTTATGAAATCATGATAATTATGGGAATGAATGAGAAATTTGCTGAAATAAGAAGACACTGGGGGTCATTCAAACAAGCTGTTATGTCCAACCATAAATATGATCTTTTTTTTTTTTTTTATATAGACAGACATCCATGTGAAATTTGCTATGACCTCAGCTGTGTGGAATAACAACGATCCAGGGCTATAGACATCATGTCTGTACGAGATGATAAATACACAGTTCATGTAGAAGGCATTACTTTATTACTATTTATTTATTACTAGTTTGTTTCTGATAGAAAGGCCAGATGGGCATCTCTCAAAATATAATGAAGCAAGTTAAAAGGAACATGAACACTAGGAAAAATATTAGATGTTTTTTATTAAACTTTATTAGAAATTACATGTTAAAAGCATTTCTACTGTTTGCCAGTGATTCACTATGCCAAAAGTACCAATAACTAGTAACCAGGGTATCACTGGCTCATTGTCAAAAGGAAGGCAAGGCGCCACAGCTGATGAGGCTGTTGGGTTGAAGGTTATTATTAAACCAATAGGAGCTTCATTAATGCCTCAGCAGAACCGAGGCTTATTGCCCCCATGTCACACCACAGTGATGCACAAAGAGACGCAACCAAGTTATCGTCGCAGACTGTACAGGATATGGATGTACGTTTTTGTCAAAGAAACATTTCTGTTGGTCTGATGTAACATTCTACTTTTAAGATTTTCATCAAGAATCATCAAAATGAAGCTAAAATATATCTATTCCATGCTCTAAATGTTTGAGTTTGGTTTTTAAATTAAATGAGTGAAATAAAAAAGCAACTTTTTGAGAATATTCTAATTACAGCCGCAGCTGTATGTTTGAGACACCAGATGGTAGCTGTTCTTCTTGCAGAGATGAGACAGCCTGTTGGAAATGTGCTTCCACACACCTGAATGACTCGGATTAATCAAAGTGAAATCCTCCTATTTGAAGAAACTATTTGCCCACACTTTATTTCAACATGTAGGGAAACCAGGCTCTGCAGATGCCACTTGTTATACTGTATGTTCTGCATCAAATATGAAAAGACTATTGAGATGTGTGCATGAATAAAAAGCAATCCTCTCACCTCTAGTGGCTAGTTTTAGCTCAGGAACTCTGAGAACATCATTCATATATTTGTGTCATCACATTTGCATTACTGTAATGCTGTTTTTACCAGTCAGGACAGATAATCAGTTTCAGGTCTGAAAGCTATGCCTGGTTTACACGGCAAGAATTTAAAATTGTCGTCCGATTTTCAAACCCTGACACACCCCACACACGTTAATAAAAAATCCCAGACATAACTGGTTTTTGTCATACAATTCGATGCCCAGTCGCATGGCAGACAGCACAACACTTATAAACCGATTTCACCCACATACATTCACATATGAGACGCCAAATTTCACAGAACTCAACATGAGTTCAGCGTAAACAAACATGGCTGACTGTTGACTCAAATGGCGATAGTTTGTGAACTATTTTTAACAGAGAAAAAGGACAGGAGAAGTTGTCTCTGTCCTCTGGACTTTCTGGTGCGCAATGACATTTGTTTTGTCTTTATTTTGGATTCCCTCCGTGTTTCCGTCACGTTCAACAGGTCGTGTTCTTGTTCGTCCTCGGAGGAAACCATACCCTGTGAAACTGAGTCAAGATAATCCAACATGGTGAATATCCACGACTTTAGATTAAAGAGATCCCAAAGTCCATTACAAGCGGACCAGATCTATCTTAACACGCCACACCCCGCAGAAATCTCTCTTAAGATTATTTTAAGAGCCAGCCTGATAATCAGGGCTTTCTTAAGATTGTCAGAAAATTGAGATAAAGGTCTTGCTGTGTGAACCAGGCATATGGGCTTCTCACTCTGTGGGTCTTAATGGTGGAATAGTTTGCCCTGCAGCTTTATTTTTCTGACGGGAGGATTTCTTTTTTCACTAAGTGCATTTTGGTTGTGATTTTTGTTGTACAGTGCTTTTTGACTTTGATTCAACAAAATGTGCTTTATAAGTTAACTTTACCAACTTACCAGAGAGTTACTTTTTGATAAAAATCTTCTTTGTTCAACTGTAACACTTCCAGAAGAACAGGTCACTTTTAGAGGAGCAGGTCATGTTTGTACAAAGAAAACAAACCCAAACTGGACTGGCAGAAATAACAGCAGCATTTTTTCCTTTTTGCTCTGGAGTGTTCCTGCGTTTCCTTGAAGGTCAGCACTGTGAAGACTGTTTGCTGCTGGCAGGCAGCTGAACTTGATGTGAGAAAGCGACCATTTATTTTGTCCCTGGGAGCAAAGCGGTGTTGTTTGGTCATTGTACTTCACTTTTAAACAAACTTTTGTTTTAAAATATGTTTCATTTGATTTTTTTATTGCAAATACATATTGTCTAGATGTCCTTAGAGATCTCAATATGTAAAGGGCATTATAAATAAAATTAATTATTTAATTTATTAGCAAAATAATAACAGCAGGGATACCATGATCTCATTCAAGATCCCCCCCACTATGAGATTGTGTTACTGCAGTGAAAATAAATACATTTTGTTAGTCTGTTTTTTAAAAAAACATGGTTAAATAAAAAGAGTACACTGTAAATATTTGGTGGTACAATGTGGCATTTTTTTAAAGTGTTATTGCAATATGGCATTCAATTTCCAATTTTATTTTCTGTTGTAATAATTATATTGAAACTTTGTTGGTGCATTAGTGGTATTTTATAACTTTTATGCCCTAAAATGATTGTAAAGGTTTAATGTTTACTATATTCAGTAATTGGTTTTGTAAGTTGGTTGCAAAGTTTAACTAGGATATTTCTTGTGCTCTTTTATGCAGCGTTATCAGTTTGCTTTGTTGTTTTTTGTGATAATAATACATTAGTTTAGTTTTAGTCAAAATCATGCAATATTCCTTGATTTGTTCTTTGTTAATGCAAAGTAGAGAAAGTATAAACATATGAAACTGATAACCTTTTCCTCTTTCTCCCCATCTCTTCCTTCTTTCCTCCTTTCTCGACTCTTTTACACAAACTGTTTTTTTTTTTCTTCCTTTTTCCTTCTGTGCCCCTTTTTTGGATTTTGGACCATCTGGGTTTTTATTGCCACGGTTTCTCTTCCCTTCTTTGCTTCCACTTTCTTCCCATTTTCTGCAACACCAGCCAAGCCCAAGAACTCGGCCAAAGCCGTGACGGTCCAGGCTGGCAGCAAGTCGGTGATGGTGGCCCACTGCGAGGCGGCGGACGGGAAACCGGCCGCCACCATCAAGTGGCTGGCGTCGGTCGGCGGCAACCACTCAACCACCTCCACGAACGGGCCGGACGGCACAGTGACGGTTAGGAGCGAGTACAGGCTGGTCCCGACGGCGGAGGACAACGGGAGAGAGGTGACCTGTCTGGTCGACCAGAAGACCCAGGACCGGCCGTGGACTGAGGTTCTGAAGCTCTCAGTGGAGTGTAAGTCACATAAAACAGAGTCTTCCAGAGGCAGAAAACACACAGAGATCAGTGTGCAACTGATGAGAAGTTATTGCATTATATTTCAATTAGAAATGCTCCAATCAACTTTTTCCACTTCCGATCTGATATCTTTTAAATTGTAAAAACTTGACATATTCAGTTTTTTTTTTTATCAAAACATTCACAGTGAATCACATTGACATTCAAACTGCCCATCAGACTGTTGGTAGCAATGACAGAATACACGTAAACAAAAAACATATACAAGTTATGTCTTCATGCAACAGCATAGGAAGGAAATGCTTCCCACTAAACGTCCTGCTCATCTTTAATAGGATGTTAGAGGCCGATTCAGCATAAGTATGAGAGAGACGTGTGATAAACATGAGCTGCATAAATACATGGGAAACAGAATGCAACCATGCACATATAAAGAATGCATGGCTGCAAAAATATGAAGGGCAGAATGTCCCAAAGCTCAGATTGATTTTAAATTTAACACATTTTCTCCTTACTTTTGACTTTTGGAGGAAAGGTCGACATTCCTCCATTGTTCTTATTGAGATTTTTATGAGCTATGGTTGGAGAGCTCTGCTGTCTGAAGGCCATTTTACTGGAGCTGTGATGCAACATGTGGACACATCATGAACTCATGTCTTATTTTTTTCTCTCATTTCTTCCTTATTTGACCCTCCCCACAAACATTGTGTTTCAAATAAAATGGCCCAACAGCGGAGTGCAAAATTATTTGCACCTCTGGACCTTTCCAGAATTTTACTAAGTTAAGTCACAAACCTTCAAGTACTTCATCTGGACTTTATGTCACACACTTAGACAAAGTACCACACAATGTTTTTTATTCTTAAATAAAGAATTTAAAAGTATGGCATGCATTTGTACTCAGATCTACAGATTTATTTTTGTCTGCTCAATTAAATTAAATGGAGAACTTGTTTGAATATTAATGTTTAAGTTTCGCCTCAAACCGTCAGATGGATTTAGGTCTGAACCGCACCAACAGATGGATATGTTTTGATATAAAGTGCATATATATTTCTGCTGGAAGTGTTTCCACAGCATGATGCTACCACCACCATGTTTTACCATGGGGAACAAACTGGACAAATCACTTCTGCAGAATTACAGGCCGATCTCAAACCTCCCATTCATCAGCGAAGTTATTGAAAAAACTGTGTATAAACAATTAAATAGTTTCCTAACAATAACCAACTGCTTGGACTCCTTCCAATCTGGTTTTCGTGCTCACCACAGCACGGAGACTGGCCTAGTCAAAGTATTCAATGACATGCATATAAACATGGACTGTGGAAGAACCACAGTGCTGGTTCTGTTGGACCTCAGTGCAGCTTTTGACACTGTCGACCACGACATATTACTGAATCAACTGGAGAGTTGGGTCGGACTCTCTGGTTCAGTCCTCAGCTGGTTTGAATCTTACATTAAGAATAGGGATTTCTTTGTTTCAATTGGAAACTTCTCATCAAAGAGGTCAAAGGTCACATGTGGGGTACCCCAAGGTTCAATCCTAGGACCCCTCTTATTCAACATTTATTTGCTCCCATTAGCTCAGGTTATAACAGAAAATAATATTAGCTACCATAACTATGCAGATGATACTCAGCTCTACATTACGATGTCACCAGTGATTTATTCATCCAATCACTGAATAAATGTTTAGAACAGATAAATGTGTGGATGTGCCAAAACTTTCTCCAGCTGAACAGAAACAAAACTGAAGTTATTATTTTTGGACCTAAAGAGGAACAATCTAAAACGACTAAAAACCAGCAATCAGGCCCGAAACCTAGGAGTAGTGATGGACTCTGACCTTAATCTTCAGAGCCACATAAAGACAGTTACAAAGTCGGCCTTCGATCACCTGAAGAACATCTCCAGGATTAGAGGATTAATGTCTCAGCCAGATCTAGAGAAACTCATCCATGCGTTAGTCGCATTGATTACTGCAACAGCATCTTCACAGGCCTGTCTAACAAATCAATCAAACAGCTGCAGCTGATCCAGAACGCTGCTGCTGGCGTTCTCACTAAAACCAGGAAGATACAGCACATAACACCAGTTTTAAAGTCCCTCCATTGGCTCCCTGTAGCTCAAAGAATAGACTTTAAAATACTGTTGTTAGTTTACAAATCACTGAACGGTTTAGCACCACAATATATAAAAGATCTGCTGTTGTTGTACCAACCTTCCAGACCCCTCAGGTCTTCTGGTTCTGGTCTGCTCTGCATCCCCAGAACCAGAACCAAACGAGGAGAAGCAGCATTCAGCATCTATGCACCAAAAATTTGGAACAAACTTCCAGAAAACTGTAAAACAGCCGAAACACTGAGTTCATTTAAATCACAACTAAAAACCCACCTGTTTAGAGTTGGATTTTAAACTTAATCAATTCAAATTTAACGATGGAACTTGACTTAATGTCTTTAAAAAGTGGCGAGTGACTGAGGGTCATTGTGTGTACTGAAAACCCCATATATATTGTAGACTTTAACAGGTAAAAATAATGCACAAAATCCGTGAAGGACGGCGAAGTCCTAGCGCAAAATTTTGTGTAAAGGTGTACAGAGCCTGGTGCTGCAGGGTTTGAGACCTTGTCCTGTTGTGGGCAGCGGGGCCCGGCTAATACCCGTGGTAAAACGGACGGCGGAGTCCAGCGAAAACAGGCGCTTAAATTCCGTGACGTGACACGGAAAGGGATAAGTAAAAAAATTAGCCAATAGACAGTCTAAAATCAAACGACTGGAAGTATGTCAAAGATCAGGATCTGCACCAAGTAAAACACTTAAATAAATGGATAACAAGTTACAAATTTGACAGTCTAAATTAATGTTTTGATTGTTTATTCTGTTACATGACTTTGTGTTTTTATGTTATGATGTAAAGCATTTTGAAATGCCTTGCTGCTGAAATGTGCTATACAAATAAAATTTGATTTGATTTGATTCATGTATGTTTGCGGCTTTCTTACCTGGCAAACCGAAAAGAATAGTTTGTTTCAAAACTGCCTTTCTTCTTTCAAGTCTTCACTTAAGACAAAGAGTTACCCTGAAATTCTCCCACCTGAGCCATTGATCTTTGCAGCTCCCCCAGAAACTTTTCCCTGATGAAACAGAGAACTTAAAACACCAGGAGCATTATGTGACGGCAACTTGTAAGGTTAGGGAAACATTTGTTAAAGGGACCAGAGGTAAAAGCTTGCTCTGACTCATGTTCCACAAACCAGAACATTTCACTAATACACACAACTTAATTTATTTTATTGTGTTGATAAAGTAAATGAACTGTTGTGTGGCCAACAGTTCAGCTACACAACATCACAAAAACTGCACCAATATTTGAAAAGTTAAACCGCATCTCTCATTAAAACAATTGACAGGTCCACACTGTGAAGGGTGCCAAAAATGATCCATTTATTTATTGTAATTAAGCACAACTTTCACTTCCAGACCCTCCCACCGTCACCATCGACGGTTACGACCACAACTGGTACGTTGGTCGCTCTGACGCGGTTCTGTTCTGCCATGCCACGGCGAACCCTGAGCCCACCACCATCACCTGGACAACGTAAGCGGCATACACTCCACATCTTTACAGCAACAGATTAACCTGTAAAGTTTAGCAGATGGATCACAAATGTCTGTGTCCTCGTATTAATCCCGTTCTCACTTCCTGTTTGGTCGTTTCCAGGGCTTCAGGTTCGCTGCCAGACACGGTGGTGGTGGAGCAAAACAAGCTGACGGTGAGGAAGGTGGACGACGCCGTCAACACCACTTTCACCTGCGAGGTCAAGAACAAGCACGGCGCCAGCAGGAAAACGCTCACCACGTTCGTCATCGGTGAGTCCGAACAAAACCACCCAAACACACAAAGACGCCTTGAACCCCAAACTCCACATCTGCGGTTTCTGCAGCGCAACTTGATGCAGAAAAACGTTTGAATGCTCAACATGTCATCAAACCTCCCCCACCACTCACACACACCCGCACACATGCATGCAGATTTCATTTTTGGAAACTCTCACATGCTGGGATCAGAGCTGATCTGACCGCTGTGGGGGTTCGGATCTGTTTGCTGCTCGCTGTCAGCAGGGGCCGGCGGAGGCTTTTCATTGGCTATTTCCCCACAGCAGGGCCAAAGTGCTCGATTAGGGCCAATACTTGTAACTTTTAAAATGAAATCTACTTGCTGAAGTTTAGTCTGCGCAGCCAGAACTCAGCTGGAGGTGATTAACTGTGAAGGAGGACGTTATCGCACTGCCTTGGCCCTGCGGTGGACGCTCCGGTGTTGGGATTGTTTCGGGATTTCTACATTTTTCCAAAGGGTTCAAGTTGGTGTGAGCCAGTTTGCAGAGGTTTGCTTTTCTTTCTTACCCTTTTCCCACCCTCCCTCCTTCTATACAGCAACAAATACATTTACTAACGCTTTTCTAAAGTTCTTCATCTCCTCTTTCCTTTCCTGTCTCATGATGTTTCTGGAAGTAGGGTTGGTTTTGCTCTTGGGGTTTGACCGTTGCTGTCTTGGTCGGGACTTTCTTTCACAAATTGATCAAACACACGTCCACAAACTGAAACTCTCCATGATGAAGGTGTCAGAAGTTGTTGATTTCTCCTCGATTTGTTTTCAGTGTTGCACTCAACAGCTTCTCTATTGGTGAAAATCCTTTTCTTTGTCAGAGGAATTAGATGGATTATCACTATATTGAGCTTCACAACAAGACATGATTAAAACTAACATTTTCTCTTTAATCAAATGACAACGAGGAAGCTACATTTAGAAAATACGTGGGAAATCTGAGCTGCAGATTTGAATTGTTCTTTTGCAGAAAACAAAGCTGCCTTTCAGCCGGGCGGTGTACTGGGTGTGTGGGCGGTTCGGAAGTGGCTTAGCCGCTCCTGTTCTCGCTGGAAACACAGCATTGTGACCGACTCAGAGTATCACCAAGTCAATGCTTTCCTCTTCCAGCACATCTCAACAAAATCCCTTTCAGACACATGTAAAACCCCCGCTCAGTCCATACACAGGCTCACCCAACACTTTTAGGGCCTTGCAGAAACAGTTTTCATCTTTTTGTATCTGAGATCAAGGCCGAGCTTTGTGATTCATCCTCCTCTGTGCTGAATGTGTCGTCAGTGTTTCATGGCTTCTGTTACAGTAAGTAGATGTTATAAAGTGAACTCTGTTAAAGAAGGTGAGTACCAGAGGCGGTGGGCTGACCCAACGCTTTGTGTGAGTGAAGATGATAAAAGGAACTGTTGGAGTAAGAATAACTTGATTTGTGCTGAAGTCAGCGCTGTGGCATGTTTCTGTACACAGGCGCTTCTGAAAAGATTTTCTTCTGCACACTAACTAGTAAACTGCCTTTCTGTGCTATAATTTTGCAGTAACATTAGACATTGTCCGTGTAGATGTGGATAAAAGATTAGTTTATCCTCCTTGTTTGGATGTAATGCACAATTGACTGACGGCTCACTTCACGCTTGGGGACAACTCTTCACTGTCATCTTATTTTAATAGTTTAAACAGGAAGTGAAAAATAAAACATTCGGTCCCACTTTGCAAAAACAACTAGCATTATTTAATAACTACTGAATAATTAATAAACCTGTTATTAATCAAGCTCTCACATCCTTCTAGACAACTGCACAGTAGCTTTTAATTGTACGTAATGAGATGAAATAATGAATCACAGCAGCTCATTAAAGTAGCTTAGAGGCTGTGAAGACCTTTGATTGCTACTTAGAAATATGAGCGAACATTAAATGTTCATTTAGCAGCTGAAAGATGCACAAAACTTGTAGATATTGTGTTCATGTACAAGTAAACAGACCTGGTTTTATGACATTAGTAGTGAAGCACCAATCATGGCTCTGAATTTTCCTGTTTTATTCAGTCTGTAAATGCATCAACAATGAGAATCAGATTGAAGGTTAGGAATTTATTAGGTGCATAAATGTTGGTACTGTTGTTTGCTGTTTATTTTCTGTTGGATTTTCTGGTTTCATGGTTTTGCTTTTGAGTTGATCCTGGTATCCAGATTTGAATAATCTCCCAGCACTGATATTTTCTGACCCAGGATGCATTCACTTAAGCGTTTAATTTTGTTTTGTTTATTTTTTTCTTGATTTTGTATATTTTCATTTTAAAAAATCGTCACCAATAATAGCTCCATTGCTACATGTGATGCCGATTTATTCAGCTGTATTTGTATTTACCCGATCAATCAGAATGTAATTGGTTTAAATAATCATCCAGAAACTTGTTTCTGGTTCCTGCTGCATTGTCATTGTTCCTTGTTTCTGGGTGTTCTGGTGAATTCCAGCTGCAGTGATGATCTTTATGGCTATTGTGGGCCGTCCCACCATTCTGATTCATATTCATCATTTTTTTGCATTGGGTCAGGAGAAGTCCAGGCACTCCAGATGGCTGGTCTGCCACTGGTAGTGAGTCACAGTGAGAACACATCATTTGTTTCACCTTTCCAAAGGATCAGCAGCATAAGACTGAGTGACTCATTCAGACCCTCCAACAGTTCAGCCACTAAATGGATAAAGGAAGCATCTTGATGGTGACACACGCTTCAGTCCTTCATGTCAGCTTTCTTGGAAACAACTTCTATTTATTTCCTTCTATGCTCAGTTAAACACCACAGAGAAACGCTGGAGCAATGAAGCAGCACTTTGGTATTTTCTCTATTTTACATGTATTTTGTTGACATAGCAAACAATCACAAGATTTTTTTTCTTAACAACCATCGAAGTATCACCAGATTCATCTGCTTGCTCAGTACAATCGCAGCACCCACTTTATATCTAATGTGATGCATTCAGATGCAGAACATTCGGTTTTACTGTCAATTTTCTATAGAAGCAGAAAAATGAATAGTCGTGTATTTGGAATATATGGTTTTTCATATCTTTTATGAAAAAATTGCTCACCTGGTTATGGAAAAGAAGAAAATAACAGTTGAGGATGCACTGGCTGTTGAGGTTCCTGTTCTGAAAACTGAAAGAGGTAAAGAATAACCTTTCCAATCCATTTCAGTACAATAACAACTAATTCTGATGTGTCCCAACCAAATTTCTTTCTATACATTACAGTTCTGTTCAGAATTAATCCTATTATATTGAGCAGAGGTGTCCAACGTTCCTTTTATGGCCCTAATAATCATTTAGTGTGCAGGAAGTTGATGAAGTTGATCTACTTTTTAATAAAAATTGGTGTGAAATTTTCACTGGGAACTAAAAAACTGCCTAAATTGGAAAGCACAAACTCATTTTCTTTCAGGTTCCTCAGATTATGAAAGACTTTTAATCGAAAACTGACTTTAGAGTAAAAGTCAGCTTTATTTAAGCAAGCAATAGTCTTTGCTGTTTAATAAAGCAACAGGCTTATTGTTTTATTTAGCTCAGCTAAATAAAGCAAGACATTTTAAGGGTAAATCTGCAATGTAATTGATCCATTTTTTGTAGAAATTACACTATTTGTTTGTGCATTTAGTTCCTTGCCAGACAGGTAAAAAAATACAGATATAAATTTTAAAAATAATATATAATTTTTGTGACCCACAACTACCTTTTTGATCCCACAAGTGAACAGTTTGGACACTCCTGATGTAGAGTCAGATTTGGTAAATCAGTGATTGCAAAAAGAAAGAGGAAAGTTAAAGGACTGAAAAAGAAATTAGATCAAAGTCTCATTTGGAATAAAACTCTCATCCCAAATAACCCAAAATGTCCTGGACACCCTGAGGATGCAGCGATGACTTATTGCCATCAGACTGTTGGGCCGAATTCATCCGAGTTTTATTCAATCCCGAGCAGCTTTCACTGGGATTACGCTTTACGGTCGCAGTTAGACCCTCCTTGCAGGAATTGTCCCAAATCTCCTTTTTGGGTGTGAAACCTGCGCTTCATCTTCTGTATCTGAACTTTCCAAATACTCTCTTTCTTCCAACTAATCACATCTAAATGGAAACCAGAAGCTCTTTGTTAGCCTTCTCCATGTCAATTAATAAGACTAATTCAGATGATTCTGTTCCTACCAGAAAAGAGTGTACTAACCCTTATTAAAACTGAAAGAACACGACTTAAACCATGTGAGTCAGATGGATTGTAGATATCATTAAGGGTCTGAGAATGAAATCATACGTGTGTCCTATCTTATTTCTCGCACTGAGTGACCGCTAGCAGAAATTGTTGAACCTTTTTACCTCTCATCCTTTCTGCTGCTTCAACTTCTGAGACACAACGTTGTTTTTAGAATGGTGCTTTTTCCGAGGTCAGGCACCATGAATGTATCGAGCCAATTACCTCAACAGAAGACACGCTTCGGATGAGGGAGAAAATCATTACAATTGACCCTTGGACAAACACACTTGGCTGCTTTAAAGGTCAGAGTGGTTATCTGCTGCCGTTGAAGCCGCAAATGAGTAAAATGTGGCTTTAGCGTGCCTAAAAGCTGCTGAATGTCGGAACAGGAAATGACTTTCTGTGAAAAGCGTTTTGATATTTTAAACTATTCCTTAGACTGACGCATCTTTTCAGCACTAGATAAACAAAGTTGTTTATGAAAGCACTTAAGTAAAATGTTTAAAAAGTTTAGATAAGAATATAGTTTTAAAAAGACTTGATTCAAATCTCAAAAACATTATCAAACCTTGTATTTAGCCAATGACAGCACAGGAAAAAGCACTTTGCTAGTGAGAGGTGAGTTTTC
The DNA here is from genome assembly GCA_010277075.1 of Poeciliopsis retropinna. Lineage (NCBI taxonomy): Eukaryota > Metazoa > Chordata > Actinopteri > Cyprinodontiformes > Poeciliidae > Poeciliopsis > Poeciliopsis retropinna. The sequence continues at coordinate 345,735 of VMRM01000042.1, forward strand.
TAAATTATTTTCTTGAACAGCTAAGGGAGGAGATTGATCTGATCTTTTCACACCATACTGCTACAACATGGTCACACTTTTAACAAATATATAAAAACATTTTTTTAAAAATAAAAGTTGATCTGTAGTAAACGCTGCTACGATCCGTTAGCGGTTTCTCTCTGTTCTGTTATGTGCTCCATTGAATCCTCGCGACGTCTGCCATTTCTGCTGCCGTCAAGGAGCCATCACAAGTCACAACCCCACACTCGCGCACGCACACGAACGCACGCACGCACGCACTCACGCACTCAAACCCCCATCAGACCGCACAGCAGCACAGTAAGACGGGACTGATGAGAAAGAAGGATGGAAAATGGTTGTGGAAGGAGAAGTGGGTCTGAAGGAGGGGATTTGATGGCACTGGGAGGCATTTTCAGAGGCCTAATAAAATGACTCTCACTCACCTCCATATTGTCCATCTCTCTCATCTATGCTGAGCTCTCAGGAGTAAGTGCCTCTGTAATGCAACAAGAAATTTTAGTGTTTTTGCTGACAGGAGTGAAATGTACCCTCCTCCCTCCTGTTCTGCACAAACACCCCCCACCTCCAACCCACACCCCATCCGTCAACGTCTGCATCATGCCAGCTATGCATGGCTCGCTTGGTTTCCACGGCGCCAGCTGGATCTGCCCAGGGCAGCGTGCACATAAGAGTGGAAGAGGTTGTTGGCAGGGGAAAATAAAATAAAACGATTGGAGTGGAGGACAGGAGGGAGTGGTGGTGGGCAGCGGGATGAAGACGGTGATTGCAGAGGAGCTGAAAACCGAGATAATAGCGAGTGTTTGTGTGAGGGGTGGGGGCGGCTGAAGGGGAGATGGAGAGGTTCAAACGCAGGGAGCAGCAGGAGGAGAGTGGACGAAGGGTTTCTCTAAAAACCGTGATGACTTCTGGTCAAGTTCGTAAGAGTGAGCTGGCAGGAGGCTGTGACCCTCTCTGTCCTCCACCTCTCTGGCCGTCACTCCACCCCCTCCCCTGCACAAGAAAAGCCTTTTATGGGGGAGTCCAGCTGGCATGGGGCTGGCGGCTGTGTTGCCGCACACATGCATTCGCCCCTTATACACACTCAAACGCACAGCCGCAGCGAGACGGACGAGTGGAAAAGCATTTCCTGGATTGCCTGCAGCAACTGAGATACATGTCCACTGGAAAGACACGTACTCACGTTGAAGACACACAGACATGCTGTGCTTCACACCCGAACACACACACTCATGCACACACACACACAAGCTGAACCATGCAGAACTGTCCATGAAATAATCAGATGATGTAGCCATGGGGAGGAAATTCTGGCTCCGACTCTGTGCCACAAAGCCACAGCTAACCTCAGCACCGGCCAAATCAAACATGGGGAGCAGGAAAAGAGAAGGTAGTATTTATTTTACACAAATAAAGTCAAGTTACTAGCTGTGTTTCCATTGTCATATAATTGCTCAAATTGGAAATAAGAAAGTACATTTGCTCAATTGAAACAGGACAGTTTTGAAAATAAGATTTTGGATAAAAAGTTTTTGTGCTGTGATGAGGTGGTTGAAATTAGTGTGGGTTGCAAAGCTGCAAAAGAAACACTTTTTTTGCATGACACGAGTCGTGATCAACAAACAGACGTTACTATTGGCTGAGAAGACGACAGGAAGGGGTAGGAGGATGATGGCGCTGCATGTTTCTTAGTAACTAACCTTTTTCACATGTGAATTGTTTGTCCATCATGTGAAATAAAGTAAAAAATTAATCAAGCTTTATCTTTCTGCCATGTGTTCAGTTGCAAAACGTTTCTCCAAGGTTACCAAAAGAAATGTAAAGGTGGTTTACATTCATGCCCTGTAGAGCCCATTAATAAACACTCATACATTCCAGACGTATCGCTACAATAAATAAGTAAATTAGTTCGCTTGGTGATGAATAATAAAAACTAGATGTGAAACACTGCCACAGACACCTGGGCTTATAGCAGCAAGTGGGAGGAAGCTGTAATTCAGTCCGAAGATTCTGCTTTTTATACTTCGGGCACGGTTTGCCTGATGGAGGCATTTTGAAGAATTTATGAAGCGGCCGAGCGTCCTTGATGATGATCTCTGCTGTGCTCCTGCAGCGGTTTTGGACGATATCTTGGACAGAAGGGAGGGAAACACCAATGATCTTCTCAGCAGCTCTAACTTTTCTCTTTCGGGCCTTTTTATCTGACCTTCTGCAACTGAGAAACCACACAGACAAACAGAACAGAGTCAACCACGCCTCTGCAGAAAGCCCTTAAAATGCTGCTGGAAGGAGGTTTATTTCAACCTCCTTCAGAAGAACAGTCTTTGTTGGTCTCCCTCTTTGTTTGTTTGCTGAGATGTTGTTGTGCCTGATTAGGTCTTGATTTACTCACCAAAGAGCCTGATTTTCTTCACATTTTGTGGTATCAGCCTTTATGCCCAGAGGAGCATCCTCATTCAGTGTCCAATGAAAGTTGATGTTCATCTGCTTCATTTGGGCCGCTTGGCACCACATTGTTCATCACAAACTTTCAACTCCTGTGTTCGACTTTTTTCCTTGTTGATCCTTGACATTGATTTCTTGTTTCCATTAATCAATCTTACCATGAACATATGGTGCATGAATATATTTAATTTCAAAATTCCTTTTAAAACTCAATTACAGTTTTTGTGTAAATAACATACACATTTTTACAAAAGGGAAACAGAATAATGATCCGCCAAGTTTTTTGTGATTCCTGCAGTTGAGGAAATTAGCACAACATATCCTATAAGCCTTTTTTCATGCTGAGGGAATTCAGAGTTTTTTTCTACTTTTGATCACTTCATTTGGAAAAATGTTTCCTGATTTCAAAACTTTGGCTGAATTTGTGTTTGTAATTCCAGTCTGCAGTGTGGCATCAGACTCTGAGACATTTGATTTTGCACAAGTGGGTTTGCAATTTAGGTTAAAATTCAGATTTTATGATGTAATGAGAAAAAATATCACTAAATATTTCTAAACTAGCAACACAAAATCAGCGATTTGATTATGAAATCCTGGAGGGATTGAAGGATACTGGTTTTAACTTTTGTGCAATTACTTAAGTCGATAAGTATGTTTTTCATAGTATTTTTCATTGTATTTCATAGTTCATATTGGACTGATATTCTATAAAAACAATGATAATTAAGTTTCAGTCATAACAAAGGTAAATATAACATTTCTGCTGCTTTCGTCAAGCTGCGTTTAAACATATGAAATCAAGAAAATTATGGGATGATGACTGTGATTTCAAACCAGTGTAATTACCTGACTATCTAGAAAGACGGGAAATGAATTGTAAACTGTCTCTGAACTCTGGATTCTTTCGCATGTAAAACTGAGACAGAAGCTCAGCTAATTACGGCTGCAGCTCTCTGTGGCTTCCTGCTTCACCGTTGCTACGATAGCAGACAGTAAAACGGCCTGTTTAGACTTCTCATCTAATCTTTAGGTCATGATTAAGCAGATTCGGTTTCCTCTTGTGTGGGTACCTGATCATAAAACTGTAGCATCGCGTGCAGCAACAGGGCCTCCTGCGGATCATCGCCTTTCCATCCTGCATTGTTTAGTTTATCCTGTGGAATATTCATGCTCAAAGTTAAGCTGTTTTACAAAAGAAAGATATGAATTAATTAGAGAAAGCTTTGTTTACCTAATTTCTGTCTCTGTGGGGATCTCCCCGTCAGACCTATTATGTTATTTGTTTATTCTAAGCCTTTATCACAGTCTAAAAGATCCTGCTGTTTCTTTTTCCTACACATTATTATCTTTGTGCTCGGCCTGTTGGCGCTCATAGATTGCTATTAAGTTTTTTTCCATCAAAATTTTAGAGCAAAATGTTCGGAAAGTTGCTGCTGAACAGCATGAAGTGTTTATCTGTGGTTATTAATATACAAAATCACCTGGAAGTGCCATTGTTTTTAACGGTTCTGGTTAAATTAGGATGCTGAGTGTCATTTTAAGCTGCAGGAATATATTATCATGTTGTATTTTCACAACAACTGGGCAAAATGTCTTCTGGCAGAAGTGAGATGACGTCAAACTGCAATGCATTCACAAAGGGAAGAAGCTCTGACATAATCGATAAAAAGCACCTCATTAAAAGAGTCTGACCTCACAGCTGATGGGCTCGAGCAGAACAGAGAGGAACAGTTGGGGTCTAACTTTATTTTGTGTAATGATGAAAAAGAATTTAAAAATGTTGATTAATCATCAAAATTTCCTGGAACAGTATTGCATTGAAATATTTTCATAATATTGAGCAGCCCTAATTTAAATTGATGAATAATTTTGGGCTTAACTGTTTTTCTCTCTGCTGCACTTAAAAAATTAAGCAAAGTAACCATGCGGGACTGCTGATTACTGCGGTTAGTATTCAGAGGACGGCTGGAGAGTCCCTTCAAATAGTCCGAAATAGCAGCTCGGTTTTATTTGACATGTTTTCTGTTTAAATAATGAAACCTATCAGGAAATTGCTAAAGTTTGAAGGCAACAGCGTCTGGAAGCGATGGCAAAATAGTTTTTGCAACTCACTGCACAAAGCAAATGTTAAAATTTTAAGATTACTTTATGAATAATTTGTGGGCTAACTGTAAAATTCCTTGATAGTTTCTTCATCTTCTAAGGGTCCTTTTGCAGGAATACATGGCTGAAAAACCTTTGTTTTGCCTCAAAAACATAGAACTTTTGACTCAGAAGCTCCATCTATGCAGAAACAAGAACATCTGACGAAACTTTCAGGAATCACATGGAGTTGTCGGCTGCTGGCCTCCTCCATGTGACCGTTGGTGCTGTGGCCGTGCAGGAGGAACATCTGTTAGGGAGATAAGAGCTGAGGCGAGGGCCTCCAGGCTGCAGCTTATCGCACCCACAGACATGAGGGGAATACAGAAGCCCACATCGGAAAGGGGCATGAAGTGGTCCACATGGGGAGATTTGAGTTTTAGGAGGTCAGCAGGTAGAGAACAGGAGTAACTTCAATCTTTTTCTCTGATTCTCATAGCAGAACGGCTGTATGGTCAGTTCATCACCAGAAACACCAGCACCAGCCAGTGTGAGTCTTTACAAGATTAATACAGTTCAATCAGTTATTGATCTGAATTTAGAACAGGTAACAATATAAAAATAAGTGACAAAAAAAAAGTGTACTAACATTTATGCATGTATTGTTTTTGCTTTTGTTTAAAACTAGAAACACAAATTAATGTAGTAAAAATATTCATTATAATCGAAAGTTAAACTATCTCAGCTTTTTTTTGGTGAACATTAATTCAGTGGCATAAGTAGCACAGATTACACATAACATGTCTACTGCTCACAAGGACCACAGATTCAGCTTTTCTGCATGTTACTCGAACATGGAGCTCATGCCCGATAATACCATTATTCAGTCTAATGCGACAGTATGCAAACATTCTGTCTGCGATGGTGAAGATTCACCTATTTATGGATGCCAACTGTTTAAAACTGAAAGTAAAACTGAAGACATTGTTTTCTGACTTTTTATTTTTTGTTTTTAGATAATTAACTTGGGTGACCTGAGAGTATTGAAATGTCATTAGATGATCAGTTTGTACTTAAATCTGACCAAAAAAAAAATCCTTGATGGCAAGAAATATCTCCTCTGCTCTATCGCAGTTGAAAACAGTGATTTTCAAACTCCTAATCCCAACATACATGCACTATTCACAAAAGAAAACACATATTGAGTGACACCAGTATATGTTTTGAGAACCTTTTAAAATCTTTTTATACCTTAGTAAGGAAAATCATTCCATGCTGGTTTTTGATACATCAAACTTCATTAAAATAGTTTCTCATGATTCCAAAATTTGCGCTTCTGTCTGTCTTGTTTTGTTTTTTGTTTTTTTTTTTGTTACATTTTAAATTTATTAAAACATTTAGTTAAAACGGAATTAACTTAATTGTTGCATACTTTAGATTTTTGGATTTTTATATATTTTTCATACAAAGTAACACATTTAAAAAAAAGACAAAGTGAAAAATGAGGAAGCTGATTTTTTCCCCAATGGGAAGTAATTTTTTTTCTTTTACAGTTATCAAATTACATTTGTTTGAAGACTAATTACTCCAAAGTGATGCTGCCACGAGTCTCTGGTGTGGAAGCAATTAAAGTGTGATTTAATTGTGGTCGGTGTGTACTTTAGATGAAAATGAGAATAATTACTATTTTAAAATAGTTTTATATAAAATTAACAAAATATATAAGAACTAAGACTCCTAATTTGTGAACTAGTAACGTTTTTATCCTTTTTTTGATGAAGCAGAACTTTATATGAAATCATTTTTTCTTTATTTTTCTTACGTTTGGTGTTTGATATTCAGAAGAATATGACAAGTCTGCAAGTAAATGTAAAAAATTAACTTCAGAATTAACTATTCATGAAGTAAAAGAAAAATGAAAGATAATATTTGAGGTTGTAAGTCTCAAAAATGAAACCTTGTTATATTTAGTCCTTTAGTTACTTAAGATGCATCAAAATAACTCATTGTACCATTTTCAGAGCATAAGGTTTGGTAAAGTATAACAAAAACAAATTAGCATAATTCACAGAAAGGAGTCATCCATTTTATGGAACTTAAACAAAAAATGTGTTGGAAATGAAGGAGTTTTGAAGAGTCCTGGTCTCACAGAATAAAGTGGAATTGTTTCTAAAGTGTCCCTTTGCTTGGTTGATTATTTCCTGGGAAGAGAGCCAGGCGTCACATTCTAGCAGCCAGAAGTGGTTCTCTTCACAAAACACTGAATGCATTGTGGTGAGATGAGAAGAGTTTCTTTCTTAAGTTGCAGATACAGACAAGACACATCGTCCTTTTTTGCTAAAATTGCTATTAGCATTTCTGTTTCCTACACTGGAAGACACAATGTGTATTGTTGAGGAATCGGTTTACGTGCTCTGCCTTGCTGAATCCATCAAAGCAAATGGGATAAATTACTAAGCAGGGTAAGAATATATCATTATCATGTAGAGCAGCAACTTAAATGTCTTCTGTTAAAACAAGTCAGGTGTTGAAATAAAATGAGGAACAACCATAATCTCAAAGGAAGAATGTTACTGTAAGAAAGAAAAACTATCTCACCTGAATTAACTAAGATTAAGCTACATGTTTTGGAAAGTTGAGCTTAAAGGAGAAACCCAGGCCTTATTATGACCTGAGCTGCAGATGTTGTACTTTAAATGGAACATCTGTGACAGCCCAGAGTAACTCATCATCTTCTAAAACAAAGTCCTTGATGACCATCAGTGTGAAAAGGGCTACAAAACCAAGATCAGAGGTCAACTTTAAACTTGCCGAATATAAAAATAGTCGGTCACAAAAATACAGCAGACTGTAAAACAACTAAAGAATAAAATCCAGAAATTTGAATATGAATATGCAGAAACCCCAGAAATGCAAGTTGTAGTTTTGTTTTAATTCAAATAAAATAAAAGTGAAATGACACAACCGGAGCGTGGAATACCTTTTAAAAATGAATCCTGTGGTTCTCCATTGTTAGTTACTATAGAAACCTGATGATCCTACACATTCAATGCTTTGTGTCTCCTGTCAACATAAATTCCATGAATTCCTTTTTGATTCATTAGTTCGTGGTTCTGAATGTAATGTAGCATTTATTTTGACAGATTCTCCACAGTGAAATTGTCTCCCATGGAGACAGCAAAGAACAAGTGAAGGTGGATCAGACAAGGTGGTAACGACTGCCTGATCTCATAACAGAATGTGAAATTTTGAAAAAAGGATCATAAACTGAACAGAGTGACATTTTGACGTAATTTTATTCCTGATAAGGATTCAGCTTGTTGTTTTTAACATTAGCCATTTGAAAGACGAGCTAAGAATTGGTGTTAGTGTATAAATTAACACTTTCTCTACATGCAAGATTTATTCCCACATTTCCAATAGAACTACAGATGCTTTGAGGTTTACATCAAAATCAATGGAGAACATTTTGCGCTTACATGTTTAATTTAACAAATTGGGCATCGTATCATATTACATAAAGACTTCTCTTCTCCACACATGGAGCTTTAGATATGTTATCTAATACAAAAAAGCAATATATTCCAAAGTTGTTCCATTTTCACTGAGTAAATGTCACATTTTAAACTATATCTTTTTCATATTTGGCAGCTGTATCATATGTTCCTTAGAAGTTTTGGCTCTTAAAGCCCAACTTCACTGACTCCAACATGTTATATTTTAATCCTGTGTATTTGCTATACAGCCTATAAATAAAACTTTTTCTCTTGTGTAACAGAAAAAGTTGCACTGAAAATATGTTGAGTTTTTGTTTATTTTTCTGGTCAATGAAATTGATTTCTACATGAGGTTGCTGGCCAGTTTTGAAGTTGCCAGCTTGATATTGATGTTTTTGTGGGCATTGAAAACCACTGGAAGCTTTATAGTTTGGATTCCACTGCTGTTTCTACAGAAACTGCTCAAAGAGATGTGTGCTGCACCTGATGCTTGTGTTAAACTATTTTAAAATCAGAGTTTAATTTTGGACTCTGTGCATGTTTTCTCTACGTTCACATCCAGCTGCCCCTAGTTGAAGAGAGTTGAATGATTGGTATATAGTATTAATATTTTAAAGACAGATACCTGCCTCTCTGTGCTCTGTGGTTTAAATATTTCACATTTGGAGGCTGTGCAGTTCAAACATCAAGATTTCAAGACTTTTCTTTTTTCTTTTTATTCATCAACTACAAAAGAAACATGAGCTCACTGATAGAGCCGAGCCAAGCCACGGCACCGCTGGTTTCAATCAGGGTGAGGCGGCATGTGGGTGACCCTGAGATGCATAAACGAGAACACGCTTATATGCTCATGATGTACTGTTCTCATATCCCCTGGGATGCCTTCCGTTTCTTCATTTCTCTCCATTTTCTCCACTGCTTTTCTTCCATCCAAGGCCAAACTTCCTCTGCTGTCTGGCTTCAGGCAGAATTACATGTCATAGTTCACTAGAAGCATATAGAAAAGATTGTATACTGCACTTCAGAAACGTCCTATAGCCACTGTACTTACAAATATATGGGTTTATGTGGTACACTGCTTCTGAATTTATGTGCAGATTTCTGTGTACAAGCTTTTTGACATTAGACCCATGCACAAGCTAGTTCCTCAGTTAAATTACAGGGTCAGATGTTGGTACCTGTAGCTAAAGCTTGGCAAGGGAGCGGCTCATGATTACCTCTGTGCTTCTGCTGCTGCTGCTGCTGCATTCTATTTCAGTGTTAAAGACCCTGGGCCACTGTTGTTCTTTCTTTATTTCACCGCATCCCACTTCGAGACACGTCAGGTGAAGGGAAGAGGCAAACAGATTTTTGCACAAAAACAAATAAGCAGACATGGTGCATGCAGAGACACAATGGTCTTGATCCCCAGAAGGAGAAAAGCCTGCACGCGTAGAGAAATATTCACTGAACATCAATCTGTGGTGTCAGCTCGGTCACATTTCTCATTTCTCTGTGATCTCCTTCCAGTCGGCATCAGAAAGCCTCAATAAACTTCCCCTGGTGAGCTGTGTGTTTATTAGCATAGTGAGATGTGAAAGTGTCTGCCTACCTTCCAAATTTCTTTCTTTTTTTGTTTTTTTTCCCACATGTAAAAAAAAAAAAATAATAATATTAAAGGAAAAATTACCTGAGTAGCAATATTAACTTGATTTATTAAGCAGGAGAAGCTATCGTCCATAGGTGGAGGAGAAAATGCCTCCTCTTCCATCCATGTTAATATTTATAAAACACATTTTGTGAAGATTTTCATTTCATTCATTCCTGACAACTTCCAAACCTTTAGAATTAAAAGAAATCCCTGAAATAGTACCTGTCTAAACAATCCCAAAAAACAACATATCATACTCAGATCTAAAAGAATTTCAGCACAGAGAAAAAACTAAATTACTGACACCTGTCAGCATGGAAAGGTTTAAAAAATATACAAATGGAGAAAATGTGAAGAAGTGGTGAAACTTCCCACTGGAAGGTCGACCAAAACTACTCCATGAGTTTAACTTCAACTCATCCAGAAGGTCAGAAAAAAACAGAATATCTGCAGCTCAGCAGGCCTTGCATGCTCAGTGAACGTCAATTCATGATTCAATAAAGCAAAATAGAATAAAAAATGGTTTCAATCAGGCAGGCTGCAACTACTAATGTAAGGAAAAAGAATCATCCCAAAGGCTTTGAACATATTCTATAGACTGATGAGACTAAAGTTAAGGGTTTGTAAGGTGTGTGTCCCGTACCTGGGCTAAAGCTGACTCAACATTTCAAAGAAAAATCAGTTTTGATGGTGTGGTGTTCTGGATCTGCTGCTTTCGGACCGAGAAGACTTTTTATTATTGAGAGACATGAGTTTTGCTGTTTAGAAGAAAATCCTAAAGAATATCTCATCTTCTGTTCTGCACTTTAAGCTCAAGTACAGTTGGTTTTTGACCAGAAGCACTCCATCAACTCCATCTCTAACAAAGGTTTTGGAATGGCTTAGTCAAAGTTCAAACTTAAGTCCAATCAAAATCTTGAATATGTCCTCCAAAAATCTTGAATATGAGTGAAATAAAACAGTTCTGCAAAGAAAAGCCAAAAGACTATTTGTAAGGAAGTAAAAAAGCAGGTTGGAGTGGGCTGGATTTAATCCTGCTGACCAATTTGTCTTTTAATTAGCCAGCAGCAAATGTTCAGGGTCAGACTGCTATCAACATGTACAGCTGATCCACTACCAGCTGATCAATGCAAAGAGGAGGAGGGCAGGTCAAAGGTTAAGAGGGAGGAGAGATAGAACGCTGTAAGGGTGGATTTCTAAGAACAGGTCACATGTTTAAAAGCCTTGAGACCAGTAAGAAGAGATGACAGCATAGAGGAAGTGTTTGTTCTGCTGCTGTCTTTATTTTTTTAATAAGATGGAATAAAGTCTGCCTCTGGTTTCCTACACAGATCCAAACTGGGCTGATGTCTGGCAGCTTCATGCAACATTAAACACTGAGTCAGAAAATCTGATTAAATCTTGAAGCTTTTTTCTTTGTTTACTTTTTTTTTTCTTATAAGATCTTGACCAAATTTGAAATTTCCAGTCATATTCTGGTATCATGTGGCAATAAAAGGTGCTGATTTGATTATTACTTTGCAGTCATTGTGCTAAACTCTGAGTAGAATGAGATTTTGAGTAAGAACGGCTGTGTCTAAGAGTAAAGAATGAGGTGAGGGGCTTATCCATCAGGGAGGCGGTCCAAGTCCCCGCTCCGTTGAGGTTATCCAGGAATCTGATGAGGATGGCTTCCAGATGTCTACTGGGGGCCGAGTTTCCGGAGTGTCTCTCACCAGGTGGAGGCCTGGGAGGCTTGGGGGTGGATCCTCTGAGGAGATGGTATCTCTGATTCCTGGAAACGTCTCGGTCCCCCATGGCAGGAACCGGAGTTGGTCCCGTAACCCAGTCGCTGATAAAAGCCACGTTTTTTCACTTTACTGTAGACATTTTTACTTTGTTTTAGTTGAATTGATTTTTAAAGAGCAAACAACAGACCTGGAACAACAGCCAATAACAAAACAACAGCAACTATTAGTAACAGAGAACAAAGAACAGCAGTTTGTGTTAATGAAGTGACTGGTTACACCCAGTTTGAATGTTAAATGAAAGACTATGGGTAAAATATATAAAGAAAAACAAAAAAACAATTAAATGATACAACAAAAGAGACTAAACATCTGTCCAAACTCTAAAGTTTGCCTTGAAATGTGTCTTAAATCTGTGGCTAAGATTTTACAATACGCTTGAAACATCCATCACAGATAAAGGAAAGCTATAAACACCAAGCAGTGTAGCGCCATGGAAACGCCATCCATTTCCTTAATTTGCCTGAGCTTACAGCCAATTATAAAACAAGCAGTAAATATTACATTTTTTCAAATGCAGTCATTAAAATCAAGCAAATACACTTAAGATCTGTTGAAAAATGTTCCAGTTACTAATCAAATGATGAGTTTTTAGCCTTGATTTAAAGGAACTCAGTATTTCAGGTGTTCTGCAGTTTTCTGGAAGTTTGCTCCAGATTTGTGGTGCTTAGAAGCTGAATGCTGCTGCACCATGTTTGGTTCTGGTTCTGGGTATGCAGAGCAGACCAGAGAGGTCATCTTGAGATATTAATACCTGTATTGATCTCAATATTGAAAGAATTCTAGATCCGATATGAGTGCCTGATAAGCTTGTGAAGCTAGTGTTGTGTTTAAGTGTGCTCTGCTGGTGCATAATTATCAAATGTGTAATTCAACTCATTTATGTCTGTCTAAAAAGAGAAACTGATGCTAAGCCCCAGATATCGGCATTGTAGGTGAAAAAAGTGGATCGGTGCATCCCTAGGATCTGAACTGTGACGCCGTAGAAAGACTTGTAAAGTGATGTTAATAGATGCTCTCCATCCAATCAGACTGAACTTCAGGCTGTTTTGCAAAGAAAAGTGTGTAAAAGTGTCCACATTTGCAAAGCTGGAGAAATATTTTGAGGTGTGAAATGTGACGACTTAAGTTGTATGAATAATTTTGCAAGGCGCTGAGATTACTTTATGAGCAATGTGAAGAGGGGGGATGATTCTGCTGCCTTCCTGCTTAACATTTTCATATTCCTGATCATAAGGGAGTGAGTGAGCTGGGAAATAAGAGAGCAGTCTTAATCCTTCTCCCTCTTTGCTTTCTCTCCGTTTGAAATGAAAAGCACACATTTGTTCAGTTTGTTCTTTCTTTCTTCTTTATGTGGCCCTTCAGCCTCCCCCCCTCCTCCTCTACACATCCCCTTTGTCTCTTACTCGCCCCTTATCCGTGGTCAGGATTTGCTCAGAAATGACTCACCCAGCCACAAATCGCCCATTTAGGAGAGAGGGGGGTTTAGTGGAGCAGAGGGAAGGGGTGACTCTGAGATGGAGATGAATTGAGTGAGAGCGGAGCAAAAGGGATGGAGAGAGGGGAGCGGGATGGTTTTTTTCCACCCTGCTTGGCTTCCTTGATCAGCACCAACAGCCGAGGTCTGGATCCAATCAGCTCCCTACATTCAGCCAGGCAGAATAAGGCAGAAAATGTTTCTGACGGCACGCACGCACAGACACACGTACAGTATCCAAACAGGACACACGCCAACCGGCAGCTGTGTTGATCTGTAATAGAGTGCAGGCAGGGCGGGGAATCAGGAGCCTGGACAAACGACAGATCCTCGTACACATATCTGCTTGTCCTTATATATTATCCAAAATTTACCCGGAATTAATGAAGCCACCGACATGTAGGTGTAAGCATCACAGTAATTGCACGAGCCTCTGCATCAATAATGTTCATTAAACTCCTGAACCCACTCGAGCCGACAGCTCGGTGTGTGAGTGTGTCTCAGCAGCGCAGCACTCGCAGTTTGGTGATGGATCACCGTAGATTTGCATTAAATGCTTCTTTATTTGGACACGGATGGTTGGAAAAGGACGATTTCTTATTAATCATCTCTGCTGGTTGCAAGTTTCAGAGCTGCAGAAGATTAGAAAATCAGTACATCATCCATCTCACAACTTTCTAACTTGAAAATGTAATTCCTTTGCATTACTTTTGATTGTTTGCCATCAGTACTAAAAAAAAGAAAAAAAAAATCATTTTGCTTCCAATTAAGACAACTCTGAAAACTGCTGGCAGTTTGAATGTGTGCGTGTTCTTGCTTTAATATGAACTAATCACAAAAAGTATGAAAATGTATGTTTTGTTGATTACTTCTTAGTTGAATAACCTTGAATCATTGAGACAATTTTTTTTTTCTCAATTAAACATAACCACATTTAACCAAGCAGCTTATTCTGCAATTTTTGTTGGGTTGAGTATTCGGCATGTTGAGAAACACAGCATAATTGTTTGCTATTGAAAAGTTTATTAATTTAACAAAAAAATCCCAACTGCAACTGCTGGTCACCAGCTTGTTCTCTCACTGCTGTGAGATATGTAAATCACAGGAGATTACCGTTATTCTTGGGACCAATTAGGGCTGATTAACTTCTCATATAAGCACATATGTTTGACATAATGTAATAAGTCATTTCTTGTAGGAAAAAAAAAACATTTTTTAGGTGTAATGAAACCCCTATGCACAAGGGGCAGTAGAATGTTTTTGCCGAATGCCTGAGTTGAGACCATTTTCTTCTATCTTGCAAAAACAAAGCAGAAACTATCAAAATGATCATGTGTGTTTTACGTTGACATGAAGCAGTTGTTTTAAGTATGGCAGGTAAAACAGGATGGACTGAGAAAAATGACAAAACCATAAACGTAAAATATTCAAATAACTTATCAGTTGTAGTTTGGTCTGACATTGCAGTGAAAGTGAAAAAATTTAAAAATTTTATCAGAACTTTCTGACAAGAAGGAGTGACATCATAATGTCATTGCTAAAACAACTTTTTCAGTAATTTTCATGCTCTGCACTTTTAAGTAGTTTTAGTTTTTAGCTGCATAACTTCTGAGTTTTTCCATTTTCATTGCTTGGTGATAGAACTAAACCAGAACTGCTTGGTTGAAGCCTTCCTGTACATATCGAAGCTAAGTTTAGATATTTACTAAACTTTAACTTTTCCACCGAATATATAGAAATTTAAACAAGTTCGGTCTTGATATTGTTATATTTTCACCAAAAAATCTTCTGTTGGATGATCTGGTCTTGCAGCTCTTTGGACTGCTTGGCAGAGGTGTTAGGCTTGAGACCATGTAGTGAAAACTCAGTTATTCTTGCTAAAATATGTAAATGTTGGCATCCAAACGTAATTGAAAGCACTATTGAACATTCACTTTCAGTTCAATTTTATTGAAAGGTTTTCAGATTTTGCTTTTTAGATTTCTTGCTCAATTTGTACAATCGAGTTCTTGGTCTGTGTGGCAAAAATTACTTCTGGTGTATTTATGTGGTCAGGAAGTGAGATCAAGATTTTAATTGGATGTTAAATACTTCAGAAAGTATTTATTACCATGGCTACATGCTCAAACTTCATATTGAACTTTAGCCTCAAAACATCTGTTTGAAAAAGCAGAAAGTGTGAAATGCTCATCAAACATACCGGCATGAATGTTCTTTAGCTGCATAGTGCTTCGACTCGCTCTGCAGGTGCCAACAGAAACAAATCATGTGGGAAAAGTGAAAACCAGACCCAGAGGTTTCCAGACCAGGATCTGCTGCCAGGGTTATTGTTTCTCAATCAGAATCCGATTTTCCACGATGCAGGCTGAGATTTACCTCTGATGACCTCTTTACTTCTTAACTGCTGCATGAGCAAAACATTTCTGCCAAAACTCAGCAAAAAAGTTGCTAAAAAGACTCCCGTTCCAAGAAGCATGTGGTTCGGTTTATTAGGAGAATTCTCCTACTGAGGAGCTTTATCCAAGACGTCTAGGCTGTAGGTTATTTATTCTCTTCAGATGAACTTGATAGAAAGCAGTTTCTCCTCTCTGGAAGGCAGAGTGTTAACAAATTAAACCCATGGGAGTCTGCAGCCTGGACAGATGCTTGGCTGTTGCTTCATGTCTCCTCAGAGAAAGATTAAATTATGGCAAAGAACACCAACTGTAAAAGAAACAGAAATTCTGTTTTACCCAGTAATCCTCCAACATGATGTCAGTTTCCAGGAACCGTCCAGGGAAGCAGGCAGTTTTGTGCTGCATGGCATGTGTTTTACAAGCTGCCGTTGTCCTATAATCACGTAAAAATGCAGAGCAAAGTTTAAATGACTTCAGTGAAGGAAACAAATCAGAGGTGTTATCACAGCTGCACGTAGAAGTCTAGATTGTCTGTAATCACAGGCCACCCAGCCGGACCAGTGGGTGCTCATTTTTACATTCCCCATGTAGCAATCTGAGTTTGATCAAATCAGACTCAGAAAACACTTCCACCTCCCCACTCACAGCCTCACCTGTAATAAGAAGAAAAGGCTAATTAGAGAGATGTTACCGGAAAGCCTGACAGTGTTAAAAGACATTCAGAGACTCTGAGGCTCTCATCCCCTTCAGGTCACAGCACTCATCTTACAGGAGATGCACATTTTCACGGCATACCTAATTATCTGCAGCTTGAGGATGTCACATAATCACACACACGACGGGAGGAGAAGAGAAACACGCAAAGGTTCTGTCTGAGGAAACGTTTCCATCTGCATCACCTCATAAACATTTTATTAATGCTAAACATGCAGGTACGTCAAAAGGTCTGCAGCTGGTTTTGTTCCTGATGAAGACCAACAGCCTAACAACTTCACAAAGAGTTTCACCAGAATTACTAAACCAACACAAAGTCTGACATTCAGCTTGAAATGTCCTTCATTAAGTTTTTATCGCCATGACTTAAACACTACAAGCTTGATGCAAAATCCTTCCATCCATCTTGAACTTATTTGAGGTCAGGTCATGGAGGTAAATACTTCAGCATCACTCCAGCAACACTTTGAACCTTATTCTGTAAAACCTGAAGGCATTCCAGCGAGTTCTGGGTCTGCCTCAGGGTTTCTTATCAGTTGGACATCATTAGAAAAAGGGAATGCACTCAGGAGCACATGCAATATGTGAATGTTAAATGGACAGGAGACTGCTCCAACAGCAGTAAGTGGACTACATCACAGGGCATTCTGGGTAAATAAAGTCAAAACAAACGTATAAGTCTAGCTCTGGATGAATAAATGGCTCATGGTCTTTTACTGAAGACAAAAGAAAATTCTCACAACCGCTAAAATCTTGACATTCCATTTTTGTTTACATTTTGTGAAGGAGGAAGTTGCACTTAGTGTATTCTTCAGAGGTTTTTACGTTGTTATCATCTGTGTTTCTTGGTGCAGCACCACCACAGGCAAGGAGGGGAACAGGTTGCTCACAGGGCCTGGATCATTTGATGCAGTGTGAAAGCAAACTGCTCCACCTATAAATCTTTTAGTTTACAGCTCTCTTTCTCTCACCAGTGGAACTTCGCTTAGTGATATAATCTGCATTATCAAGTTCAAAAATCTCAGAAAATGTTGCCATTAATTTGTCACGAAAACTAACCCAGTGTTCCTCCGGTTAAATTTATAAAGTTTGTTACATATTCAGCAATTAGGGCATCCGCTGAAATCTAAAAGCTTTTATCTAAATTGAAATATAATTGATAAAAGCTTTTAGATTATAAAATCTAAAAGCGGGTGGTTCTTATCCTCTGAGCTCGGGTCCTCTACCAGAGGCCTGGGAGCTTGAGGGTTCTGCGCAGTATCTTTGCTGTGCCTAGAACTGCACATTTCTGGACTGAGATGTCTGATGTTGTTCCTGGGATCTGTTGTAGGCACTGCTCCAGTTTGGGGGTTACTGCCCCGAGGGCCCCGATGACCACAGGCACCACTGTGGTCTTCACCTTCCAGGCCCTCTCCAGTTCCTCCCTGAGGCCCTGGTATTTCTCCAGTTTCTTGTGCTCCTTTTTCCTGATGTTGCAGTCACTCGGTATTGCTACATCCACCACAACAGCTTTCCTCTGTTGTTTATCCACTACGACAATGTCCGGTTGGTTCGACCTTACCAACTTGAGATTGATGAGGTACAACACAAATGCTACGGCAAAGAGGAGGAACCTGGATGTCAGGATGGGCGGGGCTTAACTACGAGCCCCGCCCAGAGAGGGAGTATGCAGCCACAATGAAGGAATCGGAGCTGAATAAGTCTGCAGCTGATCTGAGAGATAGGATAGAGATAGCCAATTACAACGGCTGAGTGAAGTACCATCAGAAAGCCTCATTGAAGATGTGAATGCAGCATTGAGAACGATCCCTAGCAACACCATAACGGAAACCAATGAGCTGATCTACAACTCAGCATCAGTGATCCTTGAGCTGCTTGTCTATAAGAGTGAGCCAACTATCAGAGCTCCATAGGGGTGCAATGAGACAAGGAGGGAAGTACAGCCAGATGCCCATACCTCGAAACTGCCAAACAGAGGATCCAAGCCTTGGCCAGTCGCCTAAAGAGATACACAAGGGAGAATGAAGCCAGAAGGATAAACCAGCTTTTCTCCACCCAACCAGCTAAAGTGTACTCTCAATGGCAGGGTAATAACAACAGAGCAGACCCACCAAGGCTGGAGACTGAACAATACTGGAAAGGCATATGGGAAAGGGAGGCACAGTGGCTGATCTCTACGAGACGACCATAGCAACCTCCCTCCAAGAAAGAGTCTCAGGTATGAAAAACTGGACAGCACCAGGGCCTGACATGATCCATGCCTACTGGCTAAAGAAGCTCATTGCCCTCCATGAGCGACTGGCAGCCCAAATGAACCAGCTGCTACAAAATGGGACTCACCCTGAATGGTTAACTGAAGGGCGCACAATCCTGATCCAGAAGGACCCATCAAAGGGCTCAGTCCCTTTGATGGGTCCTGCCAGGCATCATAGCGGCTAAGATATGATACATTTATCCATGTGTTGCCAGGCAAACACATGGATAAATACATGAGCACGGCACAGAAGGCAAATAGCAGAGGAGCCAAACACCAGACCACACAGTTGCCCGAGACTGCAAAACCCGACACACCAACCTGTGCATGGCTTGGATAGATTACAAGAAAGCCTATGACTCAATGCCGCACACTTGGATCATTGAATGCTTAGAGATGTACAACATCAACAGGACTGGAAAACCACCCTTGAAGCCAACTGCAAACCACTTGCACAAGTGTCCATAAAATGTGGCATATACCAAGGAGATGCTCTGTCCCCGCTGCTGTTCTGCATAGGCCTGAACCCCCTCAGCCAAGTCATCAACAAGACTGGCTACGGATACCGACTAAAGAATGGAGCCAACATCAGTCACCTCCTCTACATGGATGACATCAAGCTGTACGCCAAGAATGAGCGAGACATCGACTCACTGATCCACATCACCAGGATCTACAGCACAGACATTGGGATGTCATTCGGACTAGAGAAGTGTGGTCGGATGGTCACAAAGAGAGGGAAGGTCATTCGCACGGAAGGGGTCTCACTCCCAGAAGGAACAATAGCAGACATAGAGGACAGTTACAAGTACCTGGGAATACCACAAGCAAATGGCAACCTCGATGAGGTCACAAGGAAAACAGCCACAGCCAAATACCTCCAACGAATAAGGCAAGTCCTGAGAAGCCAGCTCAATGGCAAGAACAAGATCCAGGCAATAAACAGGATATATATATATATATATATATATATATATATATATATATATATATTATTTATTATTATTTATTTATTTTTTAATAATGACCTTCTGTTGCCTGAATGTTTCACTTTGCTGCCTTGGTCGTGTTCAACCTGAAGCATTAGTGCAGCATCTGTAAAGTCTTTCAGTGTTTCAAGATTGTAATTTAGTGGCAGGCTTTATTCTGTTTGGCTGTATATTTAGGTTTCTGGCATGTCATTTATTTATACTAGCTTAGTGTTTGCAATAGCATACAAAGCGGTCTTAAATGTGTTATCCATTCTTAACATTGTTACAGACCACATGTTAGCTGTTAGGTGGATTTCAAGCCCAGCAAAGTTGTCCATGTCTCTTATTCCCTGTCGCTCACAGTTTGTTTGGTCCAAGTGCTAAAAATTCTCAGTTCCATCTTCAAAATGAAGACATTTTATAGCGGCTCGTTATCTTAAAGGAAACCAAAGATCTTCATCTCTCCCAGTTATTTTAAGCCTCACAGAAGCAAATTTATTTTATGTCGTGGATGCAAACCAGTCTGGCTTTCAGTATCAGTTCTGCTGTTTAAAATAGACTTGCAGTGTGCAATATGGACTCAAACCATAAGACAACCATTAATCGATGTTCCTGTGCTGGAAATCAATGCCGATTCTTGTTGGCTCCGTTTTGTTGCCTTGCTGTGTGATTTTATGACTGTGTTTTACAACCGTACTGTTAATCTGAGCTCTGTAAACTTGCTGGCTGGAGTTCATTCCCTCATAAGCTTTTCATTTCAGTGGTGCCGTGTCTGAATCTGATGAACATTTGTTTCCATGTTGGTGTAAAATGCAAACCAGTGTGCAGATATGCAGTCAGGAGCTTTTCAACAGAGTTGAGTTGGTTTTTGTGCCACTTGGCAGCAACCGTCTGCAAAGAGAAAAACAAGGCATCTTATTTGGGGGTTGCAGCCTTTTTTTATTTATTTATTTTTTTTGTGCACACATTCTTCAGGCAGAAGGGGTTTATTAAGGCGAGTGGAGCCAGGAGTTGTGTAGAAAGGTTGTCTGTTTTTGTGTTTAAATGAGTCAGTTATTGAGTGTTTGTATGAGAGCTTGCATGTGCAGCAGCTGGGTGCTAACTAAGCGCAGAGCTTGAGAGGAAAGTGGAGAGGTACTTGCATAACCCCTGAAGTTCAGAACCCCTGCAGGAGGCAGTAAAATGGAAAAACTTAATTAGACCTAATGTGTGTGCATGTGTGTGCACACTCGTGCTTTCATTTTCTCCTAACTCTTGCATGAGTCTTGTTTTTAATCCAAGTGTGTTGTATTCTATTATACATTTTGCATCCTGCGTCCGGTTTGTTTACTTCCCCTGTTTTCGCGCCTTCTCTCTCTCCCTCTCTCTCCTACTTTCTCCTTCCCGTCTGTCTGAGCCTTTTAGTTCTCATCCCATCTGCTTGGTCTGTGTCAGAAAGCATCCATTTAAAATCCAAAGTCTCTGAGGAGAGAGCACGGGAAGGCTCAATGGGCCAAGAAAAATGCCAAAAACAAGATGCTTAAGAAGTCGTTTTGACTTTCCCTCTCCTTTCATTGCAGTCTCCTTCTTGTGTGGTTTACAGTTTAATTTCTTTCTTACGTCTCTCCGTCGTTCCTGACCACCCTCTGATTGCTTCCTCACTGATGAAAAGTGAGAAGCCAGTAGATGAAAAGCGGAGGCCAGAATCCCTGATGAAGAGAAGGAACTGAGGATGAATCAGACGGGAAATTTCCTGTCTCGCTGTGGCATCGTGGGGTTGCATGGGGAAATAATTGAGATTGTCATGGAAACGGCAGTGCTTAGACGTGTGCGTGTGTGTGCTCAGAGGTGAGTGTGTGTCTGTCGACTTTCGGTTGTGGGGTAAATGAAGTGTGTGTAAAGATCAGTGATCATCAGAGGGTAATTTAATAGACTGTGTGTGTGTGTGTTTTCATGTGTGCAAGGTTGTCTGTGTCATCAGGGGTAATTAAGCAGAGTGTGTGATGTACAATTACTCTGTCTGGGTCAGAGGTGTGATACAGATGTACTCTGAGGCTTCTGCTGTCTTCAGGCTAATAGGAGCTTTTAAGAGCTCACTGTGCTCATGTGTGTGTATTGCTGCCAGAGAGTGTGTGTGTTGGAACTACAATAAAACAAAGAACATTTAATGAGTATTTCTGTTGTGTGTTTGTGAAGCTTTCTTCACGTTTCTGTGTACACAAGTAATTTTTCAAACTATTTTGGGGTCAGCTGTTTGGCAGCTCTACACTTGTGAAAGAGGAAAAACTATTTGGGTTTTTCAGAGAATTTGATTTTTTGTTGGTTTTGATGCGCTCAGTGGAATAAATTCTTCTTGCCTGAATCTTCTCTGCCTCTTTTTGAATAGTACTTGTACTGTGACCTAGTCATTGTCAAAATGCACAGTCAGAAAACAAAGAATACTCTTGTGTCTCTTTGCAGTCAGAAATTCAACAAAATTCCTGTTGTTGGAATTCTGATTTGAGAAAGTTTGAGCTAACTGAGCAGCACTGAGTGTAGTTTCCAGTCTGTGCAAATAGAAATTATGATGAAGGTTGCTGATGTATACTTTGTATTACATACTGCTGTAAAATCTATACACCTGTTAGCTTGTTCCGTTTGTGTTTTAACCAATAAAAGTAAGATAAATATATTATCGGCTTTTAGTGATTAGCAATCCCAGGGTTTCCTGACTTACATGTGCGTTCCCAATGCGAGTGTGATGTCATTCCCAGCTCTAAGCTCCAACTTTTGGAACAAATCAAACACTGCAAAAACACAAAATCTCAATTATTTTTAGTCTAGTTTCTACTGCAAATATCTTAGTACACTTGAAATAAGACAAACCTATCTTACAAGTAATAGATGTTGCAAATAATTTGTTAATACATATGAAAAAGTACGAGTTCCACTGGATGGTTATTTTACTTAAATAACAAGACGTTATTCCTATAACTAGTACGTTTTCGTCAATATTAAGGAATTATTGACTTAAAACAAGTTCCTATATCTTGTTTAAAAGTTACTTGTAAATTACTTTTATCATTTTTCATTTTGATATTTGAGCTGTAAACTTGACCACAAATACTTGGTAATGTTTTGTGGTTTTACAGTGCAGCATTAGCATCTTGTGACGTTGGAGTCTGAGCCTAGATATCAATGTTTACATCATTGGGATGATCAAATCCACGACATACATTCTATTTTTTTAATTATGTCATTAAATCAGTCAGCAGTGAATCAATACCTGCACGGTATTTATTTTCTAGATTAGATTTTTTCTTTTGCTGCATGTGAAGTTTGAATTTCTTTGTTAAGCAAACTTAAAAGCCAACATGTGGATTAAAGGAGGGGGCAGATCATTCTGAACCCAGTTGTTATATGTAATGACGTTAAATTGCACAGGAACAATGTTGCCATGTTTACCTGAGAAAACTTGCTCCTTCGACTCCACTTGAAGAACTTTTATTCCACAGTTCCCACTGAGCCAGGTCAACGTGTCTATGGCATAAACACCTTTAATGGGCGTCATGCACTTGTGGCCCTCTGATTTAGAAAAAACCCAGCATGTAACTGGAAAAACGGCTCAGTTGGTTTGCTTTGTCATCCAGGAATAAATGCTAATCAGATTTAGACAGGTATTGTGGGAGTATTAACTTGTACCAAACAGTTTTAAACCATCTTTAATAATAAAGTTTGCTCTTTCAACATTTCTTTGGTTTTACCAGTTTTTAAACAAGAATAGTTTAGTCCTTTAAAGTAAAGGTGCACCACATCAGCTAAATTGAGCTATTTCTATACACTTCTCACTATACATCTCTGTTCTGCATTACTATCCAGTTTTAACATTTGTACTTCAGTTGTTTTCTCTCCATATGATTCATTTGTAGAACAAACTTCTAGCATCGATAAATCTGATTGTTTTCTGAATGTTTGGTGTGAACTTGTTTCAGTCAAGCTTCAGATGATGGACTGATGACCTCACTTTTGACTCCATAATACTCTAAAATACAGAGGGATTAATGGCCAACTCAGTGACTAAAAGGAAGGTCCTGTGGTTACAAAACAAGCCCAGGTCATTATCCCTCCACCACTGTGCTTCACAGTTGGTATGAGGTGGTGTTTGTTTTCTTCCAACATAGTGCTTTGTTGTCTGAAGGAAGTCCAGAAGACTTGTGGTTCATTCAGGTTCAACTTTCCAGGCCTAAGTTGAGTCTAGATGACTTAGTTTTCAATCACTCAGTGTTTTTTTATTGTTCTGATATGTATTGAAGAGACATGATAAGAGTCTTAGAATGAGTTCTTGTTTATTTTTATTTTATTTTGCAGTTTCTCTGAACACTCTGGGATCAGATGTGGTGAACTGGCTGGGATGTTCACTCCTCGAAGTATTAGCTGTCATAAATGTTTTAAATCATGTTTTCAGTTTCAGTTTGTTTTAAAACGGCCTTATGACCATTGACTGGTCCATTGTTGAGGTCTGTCCACCTCCGTTTTGAGTTAAAACACACCGTCATGTTCCAGAACAATTTTTATTGAGGTAGTCGCTACGATGATCAAGAGTTTTTGGGCCTGTGAAGTCTGGTAGTCATGAAAAGTAAACATGTTCATATTTTATTCTTAAGCTGCAAAGTTTCTTGCTTTGCACTTGATAAAAAAAATTTAATCTTTTTATACTGATGATGCAAATACTGTTATACAGAAGGTGAACAGTGTGAATATTTATCACACTGTTTTATCTCTTTGAATTAAGGGCATGTGCCTTCAAAAGGGAAAGCTCGCAAAGCTTAAAGGCTAAACAAACAAAGTAGTTTGTGAGGAATGATTTTCTGTTTATTCTGTGCTTCGGTCTAACGGTAGTAGTAAAATATTGTTTTTTTTTAGTTATCTCCTTTGGTTTTTAGTGCAGTATTTATGCCTTGTGAACAGATGTAGTTTGAATGATATTAATGTATTGATGGCTTCCCCAGGTAAAGGTTGTTTCATCTCCAGGGACTTTCGCACCAAATCTGGAAGCAGTATTTTAGATGCTGGAAGCTAAAAGATGCTGACCTTTGGCTCATCTTCTAGTCTAAACCTGCTAGTAAAATCCATCATAATTACACATTTAAATCTCACTACAGTGGAGCCCAAAATGATGGAATATATTACAACGTGTCCTGTCTCAGATTTGTATCCGACTAGAGTAAAAAATGTGGATAAGTCGGGTTTTTTTGTTAAATTCCTCCGCATTTTCCCTCCACTTTTTTGCTCTCATTTTTTCCTCACTCAGTGTTTTAGTTTTTGGTTCTTAGTAATTTCAACATTACTAGACATCCTTGACCAAAAGCGGCATTTAATTGGAGTCGGTCCTCTCTGTGTTGGTGTGAACTGACAGTCTGTGGTGTGTTTTTATGCCCGACTTCAAAGAATGAAAAAAGTGCAGAAAAGAGGGAGAGAGGCGGAGAAGAAGACCCTCTGATTATTCAGATTTGGGTTTATTTTAGTTTTTCACGCCTCTCTCTGAGGCTGTTTGTCCGTCCCTCTCAGCCCTAATTCTTTCCACCTTGCTTCCCCACATCTCAAATCATCTGCTTTAGATTATCCCAACCACTGCGAGTGGAGCCGAGTAGAAATGGGTAGTTTTCACGGGTCTCTCGCTCTCCTTCTCCTCTAATCTCCTCCATGTTCATGACACTAATACAGAGACTGATCTAAGCCCTCCTGCCTCTCTCTGTGACATTTATCACTGTGCTTCTTAATGCAGCCAGCCTGCCTCTGTTGACGAGAAATAAGGATGACAAGCATGGCCTATTTTCTTGCTTATGATAGGCTCCTCTCCTTTTGACTATTTTATGGGGGAGTATTCGCACTGAAGAGTGTTTACTAAAGTGTCTCGCAGCATGGTTGACAAGAATTTGACATTAAACTTTGATCGTAAATCTGGCATTTTACTGTCGGCACTAAACTGGGATCCATTAGTGTCTTAGATTGTAATAAAAGATGTCGGATAACGCCCTCATAAAGCCTGCATCTATTAAAAACATCACTAAACATAACATCCACTTTTGCCATCCTTGTAAAGCATTTACATGCTATATCCGGTTTTGATGGATGATAACAAGTGATGTAATTAAACATTAATGCATTCATTATTAGAGTGCCAATCAATATTTCTTTTCTTTGAATTAATGTGGTGGAAATGAAAAATGTCCACACATTGTCAGATTTCCACTGATACTTAAAATGTAATATTAAATGAATTGAATTTCGCAGCATTTTTATGATAGTGGCTCAAAGACCTTTCACACATTAAGGCTGCGTTCACACTGCAGCCTGAAGTGACCCAATTCCGATTTTTTTTTTGACATAATGCAACGTGTGTCTGATCTTTTCATGACACAGGTCGGTTTCCTTCCAAATGCGATGCAGGTCACTTGGGTATCCGATATCCGATTCAAATATCCGACCTGAACGTCACTGATACTCGACAAATATCACTATTCTGAATCCTGATACGCACAAGCGGGAAGAAAAGCAACAACCACGGCGAACTGTAATGAGGATTAAGTTATTAATATCTTGCCTCCGGTAGGACAACAGCTCCAAATATGTAAGCTACGCTCCACCGTTGGCATCCATGTTTACTTCCGAAAACACTGAGCACTTCTTCTTTTTATGGCGGTTGGCAAAACACTGAGAACACTGACATTATTGCACCCTCTACTGTGCATGCAGGACACTTTCAGGTCATTTGCCCGTTCACATTGGAGAACACATACAGGTTGCATATATTTGGAAGTGTGAATCATCATCAAAAAAATCAGATTTGACAAAAAATCAAAATTGGGTCACTTCAGGCTGCAGTGTGAACGCAGCCTAGGTCTGCTTTCTAACACCACACTCACAACATTAACATCCTCTTACACTGATCTGCAGATTGGTAGGCAACTTGTGGTTGAGATGGCGGGGTAAGTACACTTCTAAAGATAGAGGAATAAACTAGAATTGAACCCAGAAGTTTCTGACTTCAAGACACTTACCAAGTGGCTTAGTGGAGAAGAAACAGATGGTACAGAATTAGCAGGAGACAGCTGTCAGAGTGACTAGTTAGTTTGGAAAAGCAAGAAAAGTTCTCAGGGGAAAGTCAAGCTGAAGGCTAATTAAGGGAAGGTGGGATAACTACAAAGCTAACAGGCAAGTTTCTAAGCTAACATCTGGACAATATGGCCCCTAGTGTAAACAAATAGCGAGCAAGAGGCCTTTCTCTAAGCTAACTGCATGTTTATTGTTTGTTCTTTGAAAGAACAGCTGGTTAACATTCAATTTCAGCTCAATTCACTTTATTTATGTTATGCTAATTTATAATATGGACCATTATCTATGCTCATATTTGCCATCTGATACTCTTACAGTGTTAATGTCATCATTTTTGCGTTTATTCTTGAGTAATCTTACTGCAAAAAGAACATAGGTATTGAAAACAAATATGTGTTTCTGTTTAATTCAAGGGGAGACATGATTGCTCCTAGTTGTAGAAGATAGTTGCTTTATGCATAATTTTAGGTAAAATATCAGCAGTCATTAGGTTTTGTAGGAAAATGGAGGGAAATTCACACTGCCCTGTGTATGACCTGATCCATTGAAAAATGAACATGCCAGCTGTAATGACCTTTTTAGGTGCATTGTCTGTATAGCCTATACAGAATAATGGACTTTTTAGCACTTGATTAACAGAAGGATGACAGCCACCAAAGGCCCTCTCACAAAAGGCAATTATTCAGCTGTCTCTCTGTCTCCCAGGCTTTTGATAAATGCCACTAATGCGTAAAATATAAATGGAACAATAAAAATAAATATCACTTTGGCCCACATGTTGTGTTTCAATGCCAATATGTAAGTTTGAAAAGAGGGGAAAGTAGGACAGGGGAAGTTGGCTTCATCATCTTTAGTACATTCTATCACTTCAATTGGAGATAAACACTGCCTCCTAATTTAGCTATCATATCCTTTCCCCTGAACCTCATCTTGCTCTCACAGCCGGTTTGTGTCATCCTGGCATCGTCTTCCCATATGAACTGGCAGATAGTGTTTTAAAACCAACCAGCCCTCTCCTTTCAACTCTACTCTCTATTCCCTCCACCAAAAACCTACTCAGGCTTCCTCTGCTGTCCCTTTGCTCTGCTTCTCTCTTCTTTCATCTGTTTTTTCCTCTGCACTGTCAGTATGAACAATTTGCATGAATCACAGGCTCTCAATCCAGGCCCCGTTGTAGTGACATCCCCCTGCTGGTTTTGTTAGCATAACCACACTTTGCAGCTCCAGAGAGGTCATTATCCAATGTCCAATGTGATATCTCTGAAGGAAAACAATGTCATTCACATAATGTTGCTTCTCTTGCACATATACCCTAACAGCATCATTTCAGTGAACCTTAGATTGCTTGATTGGCGTCCATGGCTGTGTTTTCCAGGAGAACTGGCAGAACCAGGGAGTCATTTGCATAAAAGAGAAGGGAGCTCAGACTTGCTGCTGTTCCGCTCTCCTGTAAATGTACAGCTTCTCAAAGGGAAGTCTGCATGTAATTCAGCTACAAAAAGAAAAAATGACAGCGTGTAATTGCACACTTAAAGTGGATGTGAAAAGTTCACACACCCATGTTACAATGGTTGGTGTTTATGACATAAACAATCATCCTGCTGCTAGAGCTGAAGCATGCAAAAGGTTTCAAGGACTATATGATCTCATTGTACATAAGTATTGTCATCAATAACTAGCAAAATTTTAAAAGAGTAATGTAATAACAACTGAAAATTTTCTCTTTCCTGAATGGAAAAATCATAAGAAAGTGGATCAGAAATGGCACCTAGAGGTCAGGCAGTTCTGACAACATTTTTATCCACTATTAGTCATGTTCTGCATGTAGCAAAATCTAATGTATTCTACATTTGTACAAACTAAGAAGTTGGACGACAGAAACTTTTCCTCCAAATGCAATCATCCAGGTATGGCTAAAATCTCAGAAGTGAAATTATGATCTGATGAAACCAAATACTGCAAGAATTTCAGGACACATTGGGTTGTTTTCCAGTTAATTGAGCTAGACTGTTTGGAACAAGAAGTTATGAACAGTCCCAAATATCAGTCAGTTTTGACCCAAACCCTTTTGGTACAAAAGCAAAATAGGGAGGGGTTTATTTAAATCCAAGAAGAGATGAAATTATAGATCAAACCATATCAGTGTTACATATTTGGAAAACTTTGCTTGTTAGCTGATATTGCATGCTAAAATATGAGATGCTAACAGACTCTTTCCAAAGAAGACTCAACCTGAATGTAAATGGAAAGGTGCTGCAGCATAGTAATAATTTATGTACACACCCATGTAAAAATGCTATTGCAGCTTTTAGATTTTGTTTTAGATATTTTTCCTGTTGGAGGTTTGTTTTATGTCTCATCAAGCATTTACATTGCTGAAACCTGGTGAACACCCAGGTGGTGCTCATGTTTTAGAGAAACTGTCTTCTCCCACATGGTTGGTTTGATATTGTCTTTTAGCTCTGCATGAATCTGCTCGTCCAGATCAACATTATCTGAGCCTGATGCTTTTTTTCGTTCTCATTTCTACTCAGAATCCTCCTAAAAACTGCCTGGCATTAGCCTTTCTGTAGTGTGGACTTATACCTGTCAGTGAGGTCTGGATGAGATCCCAGGTTAACAGCAGGTGATCATTTTACCCAATGATTTGACTAGCTGACCGTTAGCAGTCAGATGGAGAAAGCCAGCGACAGCAGAGCACTGGACAATGAGAGGGGAGATAAAGGGCATGTGGAGCGGGTACAAATGGGAGAAAGGGAATTAGGCAGGGTCAAACTGGAAGGGCTTCGGGATGTTAAACAGTTTCCAGGCACAATTGTGCTCATTTCATTCTCCTCAATTAACACCCTCACCTCTCTGTTCTGGTTTTGCTTCTGTGTCTGTCTGTGTCACTCTGCTGGACCGAAAACCTTTAATCCGTTTCAGAGACAAAAAAATAAGGTCCAAAGCAAACCTGTGTTCGCTGATGTTGTACGCTCGACTTCATTCTTGTTTCAATATTCAACTGAAACATGAGTGGGGAGGCAAACTTGGCTCACACCAACCCAAATTTGAAAAGGCTTTTCCCCCCTCCAGCTGCCGAAAAAAGCAGGGAGAGGGCAACAAAAGGGGAACCGACAGCTGGACAGACATAAATGTAGAGCAAAATGTCTTCAAAATGTCGCAGAAAAAGCAGCTGGGAGAGTGAATGAGTCCCATTCAGCCTGATCCCAGCAATGACTGCACCCTCACCAAGGGATTACACTGAGAAGAACATTACCACACACTTTTAAGAGGATTGTAACACACGTGCTATCATCACCACTTACAATAGAAGAAGAACTACAGCCATCAATTCCTTCCTTTTTCTCTTCCTCCACTCACTCCCTCATTTCAACCCCCCATCCCCTCTGCAGAAGCCTTGGAGGATCCGTCCAGCGCCGGCGCAGTGGCGGGCGCGGTCATCGGCTCCCTCCTGGCCCTCCTTTTGGTCGTGACTCTCGTTGTTGTCCTCCTGACCCGCAGCCGCCGCCAACAGAGGCGGGGCTTCCCCAGCAGCGGGGACTCCGTGGCGGCGGGCAACGGAGGCAGCAACGGTTCAGACTACGGCAACAAAGCCCGCCTGCTATTCGCCGGCTCTGGAAATGGCAGCAAGAACGGAACCGGGGCGAACAACAACGGGCCGGTGTACACGTACCGGGAGGGCTGCGACGCCACTGGGACCCTGACAGAGAAACCCAACAGCTACCACCACCACCTCCATCACGCCCCAGCCGGAAACCGGCCGACCCCCCATGACATCCTCCTCTGCGGTGAGATGGATGAAGCTGAGAGGAGGAAGTTTAACCTGGATGACAGCATCGAGGAGGAAGATGAGCGATACAATCGATTTACAGGCGGCGGGAGCACGCTACCTCCAGCGTATCATGCCCACAGAGGTCATGGCGGCGAAGCAGAAATGGATGTGTACCTCGACGACGACATGGAGTCCCAGAGGGACGGCTCTGTCATCTCCCGGACTGCCATTTATGTCTGAGGATGTGGAGAGGAGAAGAAGGGTCTGGAAATCAGAGGATGAGATGGAGGAAGTGAGGGAGTTGAAAACAACTTCCTGTTCAGCACTAAAATTCAAATCGCCTCCATTAGCTCGACACCTGCCTGCTTAAACTCCAGCCTGACTGCAGAGTTGCCATCAGTAATTCCCTCTATGCTTCACAGTTCCTGTATATTACTATCTAAAGAGGACTACGAGGACAATAAAAACAGAAAGAAGTTGTTGTGATGCTTGTGAGGCAAAAGTTGTGCGCTGTGGCTCAGTTTGTGACCGTGTTAAACTGTAACCAGGGGAGACTTGATTCAGTGTAAGTCAGAAACCTTAGCGGACTCTTGACGCTACGCTGCTAATCGCTACCTTCTTCTCGCTTCAGCTTCGCTGTGTGATTTTGTGCAGAGTGACTCCAGTGTTTGTACTGTAAACATTACCAGAAATCGCAACTAGAAACATAATAAACATCACAAAATCACCCAGATTGATGTAAAATGTTCAACTTGTTAACAGCTTCTGTGGATGTTGCTGTTGCTCTTGTGACGAAACCTGAACCTGAATTTATATTAAAAAAAAAAACTCTGAAAGACTAAACTTGTCGTCCTGGCAACAGTGAGAGACTCCTTCTTAAACGCCGAATGCCGGCTCTACTGGGGTTCGCTCCCCGCGACACCACCTGGTTTCCCGATGGGAGCCGCTGAAGTGCGGGGCCCCATGCTGAGTCACATGACAGACTTACCAGTGTGTGCTAATGTATGGCTGGCTGTGGTGTTAATGATGTGCATCATCCGTATATTGGGCGGTGTGTCACTGTAGCACAGTTGTTGCTGTTGTTGTTGTAGATGTTGTTGTTGTTGTTGTTGCTCTTGTGTAATGGTGTTGATCTTGCTTGGAAAAAGATGCACCGAGAGCCTTGGGGGGTTTCACAAAGTTTCACGTTGAGTCTGTAAT
This sequence comes from Poeciliopsis retropinna, assembly GCA_010277075.1. Classification (NCBI taxonomy): domain Eukaryota; kingdom Metazoa; phylum Chordata; class Actinopteri; order Cyprinodontiformes; family Poeciliidae; genus Poeciliopsis; species Poeciliopsis retropinna. The sequence goes on from VMRM01000042.1 coordinate 377,058, forward strand.
GACTCATTAAATAAATAAAAAAGTTGCTTTTCTTTGTTTCCAACTCTACTTCCTTCTTTTTGTTTTACCTTCTTTACTTTCTTCCCACTTGTTTCCTTCCTTAGAGGACTGCTCAGTTGTTTTATGTTCCGGTTTTATATAATAAGTCATATTTTTCCTCTATTTCGGCTCCATGTGTTGAGTGAGATATCCACCAGCTTTACCTCTTTTTGCATGTTTTAGGGTCTTTTTCTGATTATTAAATATCCAAGATGCATTTATGAATATTAAAAAAAATAAAATCTAACAATTTCTCACTCACACAATGTATGTTAGCATATTCAAGCTTTGTTAGAAATAGTAAAGATGTAATCTTACCGAAGGACTCCAGTGCAGTAACGAGCCATAACTCCAAGTTTAGGTCAGAAAACGTTTGGGGTGACATTGGACACACACTCACCAGCCTCTTTATTAGTCACACCCATTCAGCTGCTCATTAAGACAGGTAGCAAATCAACCAATCACATGGCAGCAGGATCCAGATGTGGTTGATCGCGGCTGTTTGTGTATTTCAAAACCTGCAAATGCTCTTGAAGGACAATGGTGGGCCTAATAATGTGGACAGTAATCTGTCCTTCGGGATGCACTGGAGATGTTATAATTCGATATTAATATGAAAAAAGTAGTTCAGGTAAACCTGAAAGGCTAAAGAGCTTTAATTAGCATATAACTCCTACGCTCAGGTGCAATATGACGCATAAAATACATGTTTAATAAATATCCTATAAGGTTTAAGAGCAGCTTTAGGTTAGATCTATAAGCTTCTTCTGCTATTACAAATGTATCTTTTGAAAGTCAGGAAAGATGAGCCTGAAATTATTTGTGGCAAATCTGGAACACTAAATTCTCAATGTATTTCTTAAAAGCCAGAATCACATTTTTAAAACTTTTTCTGACATATTTTTCTGATTAACAAATGTTGAAAACATAAATGTTTTAAGACACAAGCTCTGCAGCTCTGATTGTTTACAAGAGATGAAGCTATGTGTTTTTCCATCTTTGTGTTTCAGGCTTATTTGAAATGTTTTCCAATAAAAAACAGTTTCCTGTTTCTCTTGAGAAATTACAAGTGGAATGTAGCAGTAAATAAAGCACAGCAATTTATGTGAGAAATATAATGCAGTAAGTGAAGACCGAAGTCTCCGGAGATCAGGTGTAAAAAAAGACATTTCATTTGAGAAAACATTTTAATTAACAGCTTGTGTGAATTATTTTTATGTCACTGTAACGGTGAGGTGACCCATCCAGGAAAACCATCACAGAATGGAAATAAAGGCGCTTGGAAGAACCTAGACTGGCTTACACACGGAGGGAAGGTCACAGCTGAAACATTTCAAACCACAGAAAACATTAACTGCTCAGAAAAATTAACTCTAAATAGAAAATATCAGGCAAAAAAAAAAAAAACTGTTGTATAAAAATAGGATTCACAATTTTTATTGAAAACTGGCAGAGGCACATTTAGTAAAATTAAGTTTTAAAAAGGCATGCATCATTTACACACAGTGTAAACTACACTCAAAAGGTGGCAGTGCTCACTTTATTCAAGGCCAGCACTGTTTCTAACTTGGACAGGTTAGAAACAGGAGCATCCATCAAATCTGCCGTTAAAACTGAAAATGATCTGCCTCACAAGCTGAACACACACTTTGCTTATTGTAAATGTTTGTTGCAATTAACAAAACAGTGAAATAAAAGGTTTTTGCATGTTTCCAAAACTCAACGTTTCATGAATTACCAAATAATACATACTTATTATCCCTTATATTTAACTTATCAAACCACTTAAGCAAGTTTGATATCTTTTCAACTTCAGTAATTTTTTACAGAACTGTTGATGTCCCTTTTTCCAAGCTTAATCGTGTTTAATGTTCACCGCTGATGGAGAACGTGACCATGAATAAGGTTTTAGCTCCCTAAACAAACTGCAGCGAGGCGTCAAATTTTATTACAATATCTTATGTACCGTCATAAAAACGATAAAAGTTATGACATAAAAATATTTCCAGCTTCTTTTTTTTAGATAACTGTATGTCAGTGAGAGTATGAAACAATCAAAGCCACACAAACACAATGACTATTCTTGAAAAACGTTTCAAACAGGCATCTTAAGGACACCAAATGCAGAAAGTATTGTGATTTTTATCACTAACCTGTACACAGTATTTGGAACTGCAGTGGAGCCCCAACAACCCAGACCTTCTGAGGAACGTGACTCCAAATGATTTGTGGAAAAACTATATTTATGGATTTTTTTTTTTTTGTAGATATCTAAATATATAGATATCTACATTATCCTACTTCACATGCTATTGGCGGACGTTTGCAGAGCAACCAATCTGGAATCCATTTGATTTTCTAGGTTCTGATTGGCTGAACGCTCAATAGCAGAAATACAGAAACCGTCAATGTTCTGTGATAGTGCAGACTCCACTCTGCTTATTAAGGTATATTTGGTTAGAAGCATTTTTAGAAGAGATCTAAAGTATTTGTTGTCCCTGTTCCCTTATTATTAACTATAATCACATGTTGATGCTCCCTTATAACAAAATGTGGAAAAAATACTAAAACTAACAGATCCAACAATACAGTTTTTGAGTTTTTAAATATCATTACTGTCACGATGAATAAAGATGATAATAATAGGAATCTTTCTAGTGTGAAGATGAACGACCGGCCTGCCTGTGCTGTAGTAGTTAATGCATAATAATTTTTTCTCAGCTAGACCAGAAGAGTTTTGTTTCTCAAAACAAAACTGTTTAAACATCCGTTAGAAGAAGGAACGAATGAACTAAGTTTCAAATTTACAGCCTAGACTTCAAATATAAGACTTTTAATAATTATAAGACCCTGCAGAAGCTCTGCACTTAAAACAGTTTTTTAGTTGTTTCATCAGTTTCAACATAAAGAATAACAGAAAAAATGGAATTTCTAATGAATGTTTTGATCTCTCCCTTTTTATATTCTCATGATCCAGTGTACTGTGAAAGAAAAAAGTATTGTCAACATGCTATAGCTGTTATTCCTCAACATGAATTGTAACTACTCTCGTGTGGGTTGGAAATCTGCAGTTTTGCTATTAAATCAAGAGCTGAAATGTTTGGATTTTATATTGATTTTTTTCTGTTATAAAGGAAAGCTTGTTCAGCTCTTCCACCGCCGAGCAGTTCCCTTGTTGCTGATTGATGTTGGACATACTGTGCAATCTGTTGTTCTGTAAATGAGACAGTTGATCTGCTTTCTTACTAAATATTTCAGTGGAGACTCTGCGTACAGCCGCATCATTTGTCTGCACAAGCTGCCATTATGTTGAAATAACTTGCAGACAGCTATAGTGTAACTTCAGTTCTTACACATATTGTGTTTATTGTTTCCCTACAGAAGAAATGGGATGTGGGATTTTATTTAGGACTCTGTGGGGTGTATCCATGCTCCAAGAATCGCATTTTTCCAGTAACTATATGATATTTCTCTGAGTATAAATTGAGAGAGACAGTTATTTCTGTTTTGTTTACAGTGAGTATTATATTTAAATTGAGATATTTTTGTTAGAGGTATGGGTAAAAATAAAAGCCCCGGCTTTTTGAGGGCTCCATGTGACTATATCCTGGATCTGGTCTCAGCATTTTGTTTCTCCAGGGATTTCTAAAGGTAATATTACACTGGGATCACAAATTTAGTGCCTAATTATTCCCAGAGTCTTGTAGCGTGGAAGCACCCTCAGCGAGAAAAATCTTCACCGGTCATAACTTTTTGTTTCAGCACAACCCGGTTTCAATAAAAGAAAAGCATTTCAAAAAGACTGCAGAGAATCTGGTAATTAATTATGCTGCTCTGTGTTATCAGTCCATAAATACCAAACTGCCTCAACTTCCCTCCTCGCTGCACCTGCTCTGATTTGCTGTGTTTAGCTTCTTCAACAGACCTGCCACAGGGACCTATTTCTGGTTCTGCAGACTCTACACAAAAACTGTACACTTGCTTTGTCACAGCATCTTCAGTTAAATCCACCATCACACCTGGATGCTCGTTATGTAACACACTGCAGACTGTACTGTATTTGTTTAAAATAACACTGTAATGTGCAACCTGTGTGTTTATCATGCAGTTAATTCTACAGGCCTTTCCATTACATATGCAAATACAGGTTTGTTTCAGCAAAACTGAATGTTTAAAAAGTTAATTTATTTTACATATTTAGTTGGAAAAGTTCAGATGAAGAGAGGGGTTACTGGAAAAAGATTAAAACTTTCTTTTTAATTCTGCCTTTGATTTCAGAATTGTGATTGTTTTTCTAAAGATTAAAGTTAGACTTTCAAGAAGCAAATTCAAAATTATGACTTTTAAAAGTCTTTTGAAGTCAAAATCTGAATTATATAATACTTTTAAAAATGTGACGTCTATAGTGTCTTCTGAAAGATTTAAATAATGTTATTTAAAAGAATGATGAAATAAAAGGTTATGTTTTGTCCCATACTGTTATGGATAAGACAGCTGGCCTGATGTCCATCAGAAAGGCTCCCTCTGCAAGTCATCGTTGTACAACTTGACCCCTTCATGTTTAGATTGAATCTAAATATTTTCTGAAATATTATTTTAATAACTTAGTTTTACGATGATATTTTTATCTGAGTTGGACATCCATTCTTTCTGTTTTGGTGCCATTTGGTATCGGGGTCAGGCTTTTTCTGCACAATGACTGCAGTCCTTCAGTCCATGACAGTGAAGATGGAAATTCATGGTTTTCTAGTCCATTTGCTGTATTTCCATGTAAAGTCCTGAGATGTGGGTCATAACCCAAAAACCAACATTCTAGATTAAGCATCTGAAATGTGTAAACTTTGTAGGAACTGGATAAGTTTATTTTAGCCACTGTTGGTTCATCAAATTGAGTTTTATTAGGTGGTTCAGGTGCGATGAGGATGGAATGATGAAGACTGGAGGGGAAATGATACCTTTTGTTTCCTGATTTAAGATTTTTCCAAATAAACTGGAAGGTGTTGCTGACAGGAAAGATATTCTGGTTTTCCTGTTGCCTTCTTCACCAAACCATCTTTTTACAGCTAAAAAGATGTAAACAACTTTCTTCTTGTACTGAAGCTACTGTGCTTTATTTGACTTCTTGCGCTACAGATTAAAGAGCAATATTACATAAAGCTATATTTTTTAAATTTTATATCATGTTATGTTATTCTCTCATCAAAAACACAACTGGAGTGTTGCTTTGATTCTTTCATGCATGTTTGAGAAATCCTTTACTCCAACCATCCAGCTCTGGAAAACACCTGGTTGGACGTTGCTCCACCTTCAAGACGCAGCTCCTTCTCTGAGCTCCTCTCACTTCCCCCACTCAGTTCCTTCAGACTAGCCAATGGCAATTAGCAAACACCTGGTGGAACTGCTGAGCTCATTATAGCAGGACTTTTTGAAGAGACAGAGGCCCAATTTCAAGGTGTTAAATTACAAAGTTAAATTTCTTATAAGTTATATTTGATGTATGTAGCATTTTTATAACAATTGGAGGTAAAATAGATATTTGTGCTATAAAATGCCACCATGTGCTTGAAAAATACATAATACTGCCCCTTTAAAGGAACTTATCACCTAAGAATCCAGTAACAGAATATAAAATACTGTTTGAATATATTGGAACGTGTTTGATCTTTTTTCACACCTCATGATTCCCTTGTATTGATTTTTTTCCCCTTGCTGTTCCTGTGGCCAGCTGAAAGCGGGATGTGATAATTACACGTCTCCCTCTCTGATCTTTGCTCGCCATGGCGCCTCATGTCGCATGTGCCGCTGGAGGCTCCTCTTATGAGCCTCACCCCTGTAGAGTCCTGTCCTTGCCTCTGTGAGTGTTGGCCCGCACTCCATGCAGAGCGCTCAGTAACAGGTCAGTTGGCTCTGTCAGAAAGGAAAAGAGTCCAGAAGGGAGGGGAGGGTGGTAGTTCGGCGCTCCATCTGGGGAATACCAAACAGGCCGGGAGAGAAAAGGAGACTTTCTCTTCTCAGATTAGAGACATGGAATCTGAAAAAGAGCAGAAGCTGGGCAGAAACTGAAACCATTTCCCCCGCAGAGAGCATGAGAAGACAGCAGCAGTTAGCTTTTTTTGTGTTTAACCCACCTGAGACTGAAAAACTAAGTTATCAGCCTCGGATCCAGGAGTTGAAGACGGCCAGATTTGTAAATTGTGAAGCCCGATCTGTTGGCTGCAGCACAGACATGACAGGGATGTGAAGAGGAGCGAGATATTTTTCGGGATGGGATTTACGGCTCTAACGACGAAAGCTGGAGGTGGAAGGGAAGTCTCAGGAGTATTTCCGAGCAGTATTCTGGCCCTCCACTTGGAGATTGGCTGCTTCTGCCCAACAACAACTGACAGTCCTTTTCAACCAGACCAATTAGTGAAAACAGGGCTGTCCTGTTCAGCTTCCCTCAGCTCAGCCTATCTGCGACAGATCTTTTTAATTGTAAAGAATGTTCAGCAGTTCTCTGGAGACTTTTCTGAAGGGGGGGTTGCATTGAAAGGCGTTTTAAAATTCCCTCTCTCTTTGCTTCAGCTCTAGCGCCCAGCACAGGCTGTTCCTTGCATGTTTAATTCAGCAGAAGGCATAAAAGTGCTGTACATTATCTCTGCTTTGCTCTGAGGGGAGGGAAGAAGGGAGGGCGAGAGAAAGGCGGCGACAGGAAGAGGCTGGAAGAAGAGCCCTGCTAGTTATCAAGAACAACTTTTGTTGTGAATGCCGTTAAAGCTGAGCTTCAGTACAGCCAGCAGGGAACTGCTTCCAGTTTCTTCTGTTTTTCTTCTTTCAATCTTCTGAGTTGCATATTCATATTTTTCTGTAATATCTACAGATTCATTATTTTTTTCTTTCTATCCAAGTTAGATAAAGGGCCAGTATTATGTAAATTCTACATAAAACTGCAGATAATACAGTATTATTCTACATAATACTGTTTTGAGCTATACATTGTTATAAAGTTATACCCTCATCAAAAACAAACCTAGAGTGTTGCCTTGATTCTTTCAAGCATGTTTGAGAAATCCTTTAATCTCCATGGCAACCATTCAGCTGTGCTAAACACCTGGATGACCTGAAGGTCTTTGTACATAGAACAAGGAGAAGAAAAGTATTTTCTCACCTGAGAAACTTTATGCTCACAAACAACAGATGCTGTGACCTCAGTGGTTTTACACAGGACATTATCCCATGGTGTGGTAATTATCAAGGCCTTTTTGTAAAGAATGTTAGAGTTTTTTTCCATTCTACTTTGTAGCAAAACATTAACATCAAAGTATATATATATTTTTCATGTAGGAATATAAGAGCCTTCTTTCAGCTTTGATACTTGGTAAGATTTTATGTTTTTGTAGTGTGTTTATCTTGAGTGTATTGTGTGACTGTAATTTTTCATCTTTACTGAAGGAAATCTTTCTACTCGTTTTTTTGTGTATTTTTTGTGTAGAGCTTTTTCTGTTACTACAATCAGCCAAAGATACAACAGATCAATGTTATCTTATCTTTTTTATATTTCCTGCTTTAACACATTTTTATTCAGACAGCTGAGCAAGAAAATGGAGATTCTCCTCTGCTCCAGGGCCTCTGCAGCTCCCTAAGAGACGGAGGGTGAAATAAAAACAGAGGTTGTAAAGATGTGCTCCCTCAGCTCAGGAAGCCATTAGCAGTGATCTGAAGTCGCGCTGGTGTCTGTGCAGCAGGTGTTGTGGTGAGTTTGTTTTTGGTCTATCTGGGGGATTTGTTTGACCTGAAAGGGAAAACTAAGTGAAATCCACACTAGAAGGGAAACAAAGTTCTTCAAGTTGTAGAATATTCAGCTAGAACCAAAAGCAGTATCAACTTTAGAGTCATCAAAATCGCCTTGGATATTAAAGCATTCTGTCTTCTGCTAATTTGATCAGAGTTAAATTGGAACAAAGACAGTTTCTATAATGCTGGAGAGTTTTTGTCCTCAGGTTATTTTTATGAGCTGCATATTAAATAAAAACAATCCACAGTGTATTTTATACTTCAGCTAAGAAAAGGTGATCTTTGCTGTTTTACAGACGTCTGGCGGTTTGTTTAGATGCTATTGATTCTGAAATAATTTATAAAGCTTCACTGAACCCAAACTATTAGCAGATACTCTCCACGCTTATTGGAACCAATTCCCTTAATAGTTTCCCTGCCTTGAATTGCAAATAGGACAGCAGTTAGTCTTCTCCACCAACATTTCACAAGACTGAAGAATACAGAGAGGGCTCTGTGACCATTCTTTGTGAAATCTCTCTGTCCAGTCTTCTCTTTCGCTCATCCTGAGGGGTTTCTATAGGATTCAGGCCAGAGGTTTGAGACGGCCATGGAAGACTGTCTGCTTTGTGTCTATTATACCAGCTCTGGGTTTACTTGGCCATATGCTTTGGCTCTTTATTCTGCTCAAAGACCTATTTGCCATTATAGGTAGGTTTCTGGCAGACTTTATTTAAAGGGGAAACGTGCAAATCCCTAATTTGCATGTCTTTGTTCTTCCATTTGGGTTTCTAATGCTTCTAGAAACAGCCCAAGCACTAAAAACAAAACCTTGACAGTTTTTGGCAAATAGTTAATGTTTTTTGGTGTCTGGAAAATGAGCCATTTCATAAATGTCCAGAGTGTAAATCCTCACCTACCGATGTGAGCATCGTCCGCCCGTAACCTAGCAACCCAGGCTGAGCTCTAACACGTTTGGTCAGCTGGTTTTACTGGTGTATGCAGCGCTGTATGCGCTATACAATGGCTGCTGGAATAGTGATCGATTGTTGACTTACCATCCAGAAACCACTTACTGCATTCTTGTTGGTTGTGCAGAAGGCTCTATTTCTGCTTTTCAAAGATGTACAGTTGTACAGCTTAACCTAAGGGTCAACACTAAACTGCCTTACTTGGACAGCGTTCTGTCTTTTGTTTTCCATTTTCAGACTAAAAGAATTTGTTCTATTATTGTTAGCTGTATTAATACATTTGGAATAGGTAATTTTGTTAAAAAAAAAAAAAAATTTCCAGCTTGCAAAAAATGATAAATATCAAGAAACTTTTGTGTTCTAAGAGATGTGGCTTATTTGCAGCCCAGCAAATTTGAGTGACCTTTGACCTCATTAATGCAGCTTAAGTTAAAAAAACCTGACACATCATTAAGGTTTTCTTTGTGATTTCAATGTCTTATTTTCTACAACATTGAAAGTGTGAGAATGCTGAGTGTTTGTAGGTGCAGCATTTCTCTAGCTGAGTCAAACTTTGCTGGTGGTGATGGAGGGAGAGGTCACCTCTCCTTGTGTTTGGTGCTGGAAGCCATGCCTGCTGACACAACAGGCACAAATCAAAAACAGCAGTGAGGAGTTTAACCGACAGACACAAAGCTCCTTCTGAGCTTCTGTGTCTGCAAGCTGATTTTAATAGAAAATAATAATTCGCATTTTATTTCATTTCAGCAGATTCTACTTCCTGAACTGTTACAAAAGCAAAAGCCAGAAGGTCTGCAGTCCTCCCATCCATCACGCTCTAATGTCTTCATTTAGTTGGTTCTTTCTCACTGAAACAATTACATTTTAATTCACTTCTCATTCCTAAGGCATCTCTTTAATGAACTGGATCTAAACATCCCTTTGTATCCTTTACAGAGTGGCAGATAGTTAAACCATTCACCGGATCCTCAATGTACATGGCACAGCATCAACCGATACAATCATGGCAGCTGGGGAGCCCTACTTTCATCTGGACTAATTGACCTTAACGTTTGACTCAAGAAAAAAGCCGATAAAGACCTAATTTGTTCATTTTGCCGGTGCCTGCAGTTTTAAAGCATTTATCTGCTTGGCTTTTATTTCCTCCTCCCTTCATGACCTCAGCGCTCTTTCCTGTATTCGCCGACCTCTGCGGTGATCTGAGAGGATCTGCATTCATGCTGTGCCAAGAAGATTTCTGCATTCTTTCAGCTCTGACATAATGTTGGATTTTAGATGCAATAAAAGCTTCTTTGTATGGGTTCATGCAAGTCTAATTATAGATATGCTTTAATTCAAATGAGAGACTAAAGATTGTCAACTTTCAGATGTAAAGTCTGGGTTCGGATTGAGATGGTAATTTTCTTCAATTAGAAAGAAAAACTGCTTAGCATTACAGCTTTATACATGTATGTATTTCTAAAATGGTTACTGACACAAGGAGGCCTGTTACAATAAGCAATAATCAAATAATCTCATGACAAATTAAACAAACTCAATAATTTCCTTTTGCTTAACTTATTGTTTTTCTGTTTTTACAAAAACTTGGATGCTGTAAGTCTTCAGTCTGTTGATTTGGTCTCAACTAAACATTTTTTGAAGGACAGTTTTGTTTACAAATACTTTATAATTTATTTTATTTGTTGTTTTTGTTTATTTATTTTGGATATTTAAATGTCTTCCAGTTCCAGAGTCATTAGAATTTAAAGGTTTACTGATCTTGCATTATTGTAGCATTACCTTTATATTACTTGGTAAATGGTCTCAAAACAGCAATATTTAATATTATTACAATAATTTATTGGATAATTTCTCATCCAGTGAAATTTGTCATTGTGACAGGCCTGACAGAAGTCACGTAAAGTCTTGTTAAGTCTTGTTCGCAATCAAAGAAACCGTCCAAGTCAAGATATGTGAAATAATGTGCAATGAGACTTTAAATGAGTTCAAATTTAAAAACTGCAGAAAAAGTGTTTCCTCCTCTAACATCAAAGAAATCAAATTAATGAGCCCCTGTAACCTTTTTTCCAAAGCTCAAGTTGCATTTTTACATTTTCTACATTGTTTCTGCTCATTTTTTGTGCTCTTGAAAATGCTGCAGCGCTACACCCTTAAGCCCTTAAATTAGCAGTTCTTCACTGGCAGTTTGGTGAAATGATGAATGCCTCTCACCTAGTTGAAACTCTTTAAGTGCTGCCTGACATTAATTTCTTTCAACCCTAGATAAGGAGTAGACAGAGCTCTGACAGATTTTGCAGCTGTCTTAGCTCATGCTTCTTGTCTAACGCTGCACTGCAGCAGGGAAGTTCAGGTCATCGCTGATGATCGGTCAGATATTCGGTGATCATGCTGTCTTTCCTGCTGGGAAAACTGAAACGGATTTCGACTGTGTTTTTCACGGCTGAATGAACACATCACTTTTTGTCCGAGAGCAGAAAATATACCATAAATCTGTGTGTGAGCACAGGTTTCTGAGGTGGTATATTTATTTTTTTCAAACATCTTCTACCTTTATGGTTGAAGCAAAATGCAGAACAATCCTTTAATTTTAATCAGCGAAAATCAACAGAATTATTCATTCAGCTGTTTTTAAATGTTTCTGGGTGTATTTGGATTTTCAGAGCAATCAGTGTTTGATTGCAATCAACAGGTCGGTGACACCTGCTGGAAGTTTTTCTCGCTGCAGGTTAGGATTTTTCTGTTTTTTGTGTTTTTCTTGTTATGTCACATTAGAACTGTTTGTGATTTTAAAAAAATTGTTGGAGTTTATGGTTTTCTTAAGTCTTTTGTGTGCTTTATTTACCTAACCAACATTTTTTATGTAGGCTGCCAGTTTGACCTGAAGGCAGGTCTCCTATCCTCTCTTTAAAGTATATTATGTTAAGCTGAAAATGTCACTAAATGTGGCAAAAGTACAAAAATAACATTAAATTCAAACATACTTTTTCTCCCAAAGGGAAATCAAATGTTGTTGTAGCTCATATCCTCTGAGTATCTTCACAGAGCTGCTGTGAAATGTGAAGCTGTTGAAAGGAAGGATCTCCAGTAGCAGACAGTCCTGCATCTAATCTGCAGAGGCCTCTGACTGAAGTTTGTTGCTCTATGACAGTTTGATGACAGTCATGACATGCAGACCAGACACTGTCCACTTGTTGGTCATTGACACATTTTAAATGGAAAACTTGGAAGATAATCTTTTTATTTAATAATTCAGTTTACAATATTATTACTACATAGGAATTAAATGTTAACATTCAGAGTAGAGGCATATATTTTGTCTAATTTAGAAAAGGTTCTGGTTGGCTCTTTAAGTTGTTTCAAGGAAACCAAACATTGAGGATTTTGTTTATGTAATATTGACGTTTGATATCTTTGTCTCTGTTGAACTCTACATTTCTGGCTGTTGAAACTAGTATTTGGTGCATAAATCAAAATCCAGCTTTAAAAAAGTGATTTAGTTTTTCTTGAAGCCATTTTAATGTTGTTAGTTTATTGATGACAGAATGCGATAAGGTTTGGCTTTAAGCTGGCTCTCATTGTTTCCGTCTCCAAGGATTATCTGCTGTGTGAATTTTCTGGTTTTGCTACAAAGTTAAGGTGAATGATGTTTGTAAATGTTCATCAGAATCATTTCTTTATTTTAATCAGTAAATGCCCAGGATCAGCAGATTGTTGGTAATTAAGTTATTTGGATAATTTTGTCTATCCAGATAGGTAGTTTGCTAACTACAATCCATCCATTTTAAATGAAATTATATCTTAATAATGTAATGTCAAAATTAATTTTACTCTGTTCCAATTATAAGTATAAGAAATAAAACCCTTCTTATAATATCTGACCAATTTCAACACTTTACCTCTGATAAAGCCGGAGGGCGTCTTCATCATCACCTTAGTTTTCCCTCCTTCTTCAGATTCTGTATTGGATTTAAGTCAGAACTCTGACTGGACCTCCCCAAAATATCAATATGACTTTCAGTCACAAAAAACATTTTGCTGAAGTTGTCTAAATATTATCTGACAGAGATGTGGATAGTTTAGTGTTTAGCTGTTGCTGCTTGGAGATGAAGTGTCAAACTCAATTTTACTAGTTCGTAGAACATTAATATGAAGCCTGAGCAGCGTTTGTTAGCTAAAGTTCATCTCGTACCTTGAGTTTGACGTACCTGAGCTCGTTATCTGGTTAGTTCACTGATGCAGCCTGTCAGTGATGTTGCTGCAGGTTTAGACACTGAGCCTGAAATCATGACGTTTTAATCATTTACTGAGAATCTGATGCAATGGAGGTGATGCAATGGTTTGTGTTAGTTGTTCAAAAAACTGCTTCATAACAACAGATGTTTGACATTCGTAAATGTTTAAAAGCTTTAGTCTGACAAAGAATCATTTTCCTTATTTTCCAGTGTGAATCCAGTGGAAACCTAATCAGAGTCTTGACTGTGGTTGTTATCAGGGGCTGAAACTCAGTCCTGGACTGCAGACTGGAAAATATTAAGCTGCTCAGCACAGATTGCTGCTGGAATACTGAACACCATAAGAGCTTCTTATTCTTCCCCCAAATATCTCCAAAGCTTATTGCCGTCCACTTTACGCTTCACATACATATGAAAGAGGAACCTTTTAAAAGTAAGAATCATTATTCGTGTAGATTTTTTTTCCCTCTCCATTTATGACTTATGTAGTGTTGTGATTGAAGCTACTTCAGTGTCATAGTCATTGTAAGCCACTTTGAATAAAAGTGGTTTACGTGAAAACCTTCAGGCAAAACAAATTATCCCACTTTAAATCTGCAGAGAGGATATTTCTGGAGGCACACGGTATAGTAATCAGCGGATTGAGTTTGCAGCGAAGTTAGCAGAGGAGAAACTGGCTGGTTTTATTTGCAATTCAACCGAAGGAGAGTCGAATTCATTCTGCAGACTGTAGAAAATGCATTTTTATTCTCCAGAATGAGACTGAGACTTCTCCACTGACATACAAAGTAATGTTATACAATTAAAAACGTGTTATTGCATCAAAAATGTGCAGGGATTGATGAAAACTGTGAATGTTGTGAATGTGTTTTTTCTGATTCTCATCATATTGAGGAAAAATATTCCTCGTTAAATTGCTGTGGAAACGTTAAAAACAGCTAATCCATGATTTCATAATAAGGGACAACTCTGTTTTTACTCAGTCAGGTTGGTTTGGGAAGCTTTCTTCCTGTTCTTCTTTTCCCATTCTTTTGTTTTAGAAATTATTAACATCTGAAACATTTAACTATGACATAAAGCAAAAACAGGAGAAATCTGTCGGGTGACAACTCTATATATATATTTTTTTTCAGAGTTGTATAATTTTATTACCAAAGACATTCAGTGTCGCAGAAATACCTTTAATACAAGATAAGGGACAGTTTGCTAATTAGAAATTATTCAATTACTTCTCTTTGTCATGCAGCATGTGTCAGAAGATGAAGCTGCTCCCAAAGTAAAAAGCCCCTCCAGCCATTTTTGTCTCTCTCCTGCGGGTCAAAAGCGAGCTCTAAAAGATAATTGAAATCGTTTTGGATTAATAAATGCACCACTAGTTTAGTGGCTGCAGCCATTTATTGCTGTCTGGAGGTTTAAACCCATCCTCTCTTCCCAAATCCAATTTTTTCAAATTGCAGTTTTCATATCAGCACCAGCTGTTTCATTCTCTCCTGGTTCCTCCTTTATTCTGCTTTCTGCTGTCAAGAGAATGAGAGAAAAAAAAAACAGGGGAAATGAAGGAGGGGGAGAAATGATGATCAACATTAAACATAATTGTAACCATTTTACATTTTATCACATTATTTCTGAGTGGTCAGAAATAGATGCCCTAGTTTCCTTATTGTCTCTTTATTCTCTTACTTAAAGAAATAATTTTCTTTTTTATTGTCATGGGAGTTACTAATATTCAAACATTTGCTACACATAAATTATTCACATTTAAACTTTTTCAGGAAGCATTAAGGAGAGGGAAAAGCTATTTAGTTGCAAACTGGATCTTCAAAGTGATATTCAGCAGTAATATGAAGATTTCCTGGTTTTCAGAGGAGCCAAAACCTCTGCAGCCTGTTTTAGATGCAACATTATTGAAACCACAATCGTTTTCATTGAACAAAGATTCATAAACAATACTGAAGAAGTCAATGTAAAGCTTTATTTTTTTTTTTTTACCAATTTTTTCTTTTAAGAAAAGGTTTTTTAACTTGTTTTCTGCTATATTCCATTAACAGCAAGAAAGTTTCTCTGGACATGAAAGCTTTTCTTTATTTTAAAGATTTTACAAAAGAAACAACTGAAAACTCACTGGCTAAGAAAGAGTTGCTTCTCAAATTGTGTTGCAAATTGTGAAAAATACTTTTCTGAATTGTCAAACTACACATCTAATTAATGGATCCTGAATTGATTTGAAAAATCTGTTAGTTTTATAGGAATTACTGTAAACTAAATGGTGTCTGATTCCCAAAGAAAAGTTCTGTTGGTGTCACAGAGCTGGGATGAAATGTTTCTATTTTCCTGGAAGTGGAAGCAGGAAATGATCTTCAAACACAAAGTTTCAAACCTTAAGAGCTCAGAATATCTTGAAAGTGTTTATCACACAAAACTGAGGGGGAAAATGGGCTGCAAAACAAATTACTGGAAATAAGTTAAAACCTGCAATGACTTCCAATTATGATTAAAATTTAAACATTTTTATATTTTCTTGTTTTCTGCTGTTGTAATTTCCCCATCATTTTATTTTAACTTAAAATCTCCATTATAATTATTCATCAAGGCCAGTTAACGTCTAACCAAATCTATTATTTTCATAATAGATATTAATTTATGTGCTGATCCATGTCTCCTGAAATATAATAAACTACCAAATATTGCATCCTTTGCAATTGTTATATTTGACAAATTGGTATTGTTATGGCAATTACATTAACGAAATGTTAATAAAAATGTGGCAAAATCATTTAAACTTATTAAAACATGTCAGCTGAACTGTAAAACAAATCAAACTGCACACACACCCACACACACACACACCTCCACACACACACCCACACACACACAGACACTCCGAACTGCCTTTTCTTTTCATTTTTGGCTGAACTGAAGGTAAGAACTCGGTTTAATGTATTCCTCACACCTGAGGTTGTTAGTGAGGAGCAGAGCTGAACCTGCAGAAAGGCTGCAGGGACTCAGCAGCTCCTCAGAAAGACGGCCACTGTTCTGCTCTCTGTGGGGAGGCAGATAAACTCTGCCTGCAAGAAAACGACTGAGGACCCCTGCTTTGACAAAGAAGCAGATTTTCTTAAAGAGTTCAACTTTTTAATCCTAAAGTTTCCACTTCACTAACACGATCAGCAGTGCCAGGGGTCTGGATGTCGCTATCTGCTGACAAAGCTTCAGTTAAAGGGGATGTTTAATGCAATATCCACATGTTTTTATATTTCCATTTGTGTTTCATTAGCTTCTAAAAACAATACTGGGAATAAGTTAATGTGTTTTGGTGTCTGGGAAATGAACCATTTCAAAAGCCTTCTGAATGTAACTTCACATATGAGCATTTGCTACCCCGTTACCTAGCAACCGGAGCAGTGCTCCTGCATGTTTGGTTAGCTGGTTTTACCGCTTTACAATGGCTGCTGAAAAAGTCAAGTGTTTGGTTGTTGACTTACCAACCAGAAACCACTTGCTGCATTCTCATTGGTTGCGCAGGTGGCTCCACTTCTGCTTTTCAAAGATGTACAGTTATATAATTGCACATTTGTTTACAGCCATTTTTATGTGTGTGTGCAAACATTGAGTTAGGAGGCGTGGCCTACAGCAGCTTATTTGGATTTAGTGACAAGATGCCCTAAAACAGCTCAAAATAGGCAGAACTGATCAGACTGATTATCTAAGAAGGATTTTGTAATGAACATGTTTTGTATAGGAGGTATGATGGGTCACCTTTTACCTCTGATTCTTTATTTGTTCCAGCTTTCTTAAGAACCACATGCTGCCAAATCCCACTGATGAGTAAAGGAAGTGAATTTATGGAGTTATACACCGTCACATAAATACTAAACCAGTTTTCAACATTTCCTATGAAAATGAATTTTTTAGTGCTGTTATTCTGAACTTCCAAAGTGTAAAACAGGACATATGTTTCACCCAGTCGGCTCCATGTCAGATAAATTTATGTCTTAACAACAGCGATCTGCAGTATTCATCATCTGAAGATGACTCTGTCATACAAACTGTCTGCCAGGAACATGTTGATGTCTGTTGACACTTTTTGTTCCTGTTTGTAAATGTTCAAAAGCTTTGAATAAAACCAGAATCTTTCATAACCAGATTCCACTGAGTCTTTAGCCTTCGTCTCATCTCAGCTGCTCCCTCTAGGGGGCGTCACACTGGAGCATCCGTCTCCATCTGTACCTTCCTTCCTCCTCTTCCTCTTTTCCTCCCTGGCAGAGCTGGAATTTCTCATCTACATCCACTCTGACTCTTCACCTATCTGGTGTTGTGCCTGTTGCTTTGGTTGACTGACCCCAAGTGCTTGAAGTCATCCACCTTCATGCTTCGAGTTCTACCGGATCCACATCTGAAATTAAAAAGTCAAATCCCTGACAAGCAGACTGTTGATAATGCAATAAAAACGAATCCCCATGGTCACCACCTCAAGCTCCGATCCGTTTCCATGTTCATGCTGCGTTCCCCACTGCTCACAGAGAGCTGGGCGCTTCACACTCACCAGTGCAGGTTGAGCTGGGTGCTTCACACACACCAGTGCAGGTTGAGCTGGATGCTTCACACACACCAGTGCAGGTTGAGCTGGATGCTTCACACTCACCAGTGCAGGTTGAGCTGGATGCTTCACACACACCAGTGCAGGTTGAGCTGGATGCTTCACACACACCAGTGCAGGTTGAGCTGGATGCTTCACACTCACCAGTGCAGGTTGAGCTGGATGCTTCACACTCACCAGTGCAGGTTGAGCTGGGTGCTTCACACTCACCAGTGCAGGTTGAGCTGGATGCTTCACACTCACCAGTGCAGGTTGAGCTGGATGCTTCACACACACCAGTGCAGGTTGAGCTGGATGCTTCACACTCACCAGTGCAGGTTGAGCTGGATGCTTCACACTCACCAGTGCAGGTTGAGCTGGATGCTTCACACTCACCAGTGCAGGTTGAGCTGGTGCTTCACACTCACCAGTGCAGGTTGAGCTGGATGCTTCACACTCACCAGTGCAGGTTGAGCTGGATGCTTCACACTCACCAGTGCAGGTTGAGCTGGATGCTTCACACTCACCAGTGCAGGTTGAGCTGGATGCTTCACACTCACCAGTGCAGGTTGAGCTGGATGCTTCACACTCACCAGTGCAGGTTGAGCTGGATGCTTCACACTCACCAGTGCAGGTTGAGCTGGATGCTTCACACTCACCAGTGCAGGTTGAGCTGGATGCTTCACACTCACCAGTGCAGGTTGAGCTGGATGCTTCACACTCACCAGTGCAGGTTGAGCTGGATGCTTCACACACACCAGTGCAGGTTGAGCTGGGTGCTTCACACTCACCAGTGCAGGTTGAGCTGGATGCTTCACACTCACCAGTGCAGGTTGAGCTGGATGCTTCACACACACCAGTGCAGGTTGAGCTGGGTGCTTCACACTCACCAGTGCAGGTTGAGCTGGATGCTTCACACTCACCAGTGCAGGTTGAGCTGGATGCTTCACACACACCGGTGCAGGTTGAGCTGGATGCTTCACACACACCGGTGCAGGTTGAGCTGGATGCTTTACACACACCAGTGCAGGTTGAGCTGGATGCTTCACACTCACCAGTGCAGGTTGAGCTGGATGCTTCACACTCACCAGTGCAGGTTGAGCTGGATGCTTCACACACACCAGTGCAGGTTGAGCTGGATGCTTCACACTCACCAGTGCAGGTTGAGCTGGATGCTTCACACACACCAGTGCAGGTTGAGCTGGATGCTTCACACTCACCAGTGCAGGTTGAGCTGGATGCTTCACACACACCAGTGCAGGTTGAGCTGGATGCTTTACACACACCAGTGCAGGTTGAGCTGGATGCTTCACACACACCGGTGCAGGTTGATTGAGCTGGATGCTTCACACTCACCAGTGCAGGTTGAGCTGGATGCTTTACACACACCAGTGCAGGTTGAGCTGGATGCTTCACACTCACCAGTGCAGGTTGAGCTGGATGCTTCACACTCACCAGTGCAGGTTGAGCTGGATGCTTCACACACACCAGTGCAGGTTGAGCTGGATGCTTCACACACACCAGTGCAGGTTGAGCTGGATGCTTCACACACACCAGTGCAGGTTGAGCTGGATGCTTCACACTCACCAGTGCAGGTTGAGCTGGATGCTTCACACTCACCAGTGCAGGTTGAGCTGGATGCTTCACACTCACCAGTGCAGGTTGAGCTGGATGCTTCACACTCACCAGTGCAGGTTGAGCTGGATGCTTCACACTCACCAGTGCAGGTTGAGCTGGATGCTTCACACTCACCAGTGCAGGTTGAGCTGGATGCTTCACACACACCAGTGCAGGTTGAGCTGGATGCTTCACACACACCAGTGCAGGTTGAGCTGGATGCTTCACACTCACCAGTGCAGGTTGAGCTGGATGCTTCACACACACCGGTGCAGGTTGAGCTGGATGCTTCACACACACCAGTGCAGGTTGAGCTGGATGCTTCACACTCACCAGTGCAGGTTGAGCTGGATGCTTCACACACACCGGTGCAGGTTGAGCTGGATGCTTCACACACACCAGTGCAGGTTGAGCTGGATGCTTCACACTCACCAGTGCAGGTTGAGCTGGATGCTTCACACTCACCAGTGCAGGTTGACGGACATTATTCCTCAGGAGAGCCTGCTAATTATAAATCACATGTGAAATTTAAAGCATTATTAGACTTTTATAATTTTTTTAGTTTTAGTACTTTTTCTTACAATCCAGAATTGGTTTTTTTGTTGTTGTTTTTTACACTTTAGCCTTTTGAAGTTTATATTTTATTTACTTAGATGAATTCTACACATAAACTTCATTTAAAATTCACATTTAGTGTAATTGGAGCAAAATGGCAGAAATGTTCCTGTGAAATGCTTCAGGCTAACTTGAAAGATCTCAGTAAGATATTTTTTACATGTGGTCATATGTAAAAAATGACCACATGTGGTCATATGGCCTGACTTGAATAAAGTCATTTCTTTCTCTCGCTCCTAATGTCTTCAGTTTCCATCAGTTTTACAGCCACAGTATCAGATGTCCAAATATTTCTGTACAGTATCTGTATGTTCATCGCGTTGGTCCAACCTGAAGCAGACTCTTCCTCCTGTCGGAAAAGTAGACTCACACTCATCTAAAATTTATCTCCACAAACACCTGGTGCTCTGCTCTCCACTTACTCACTTTTTCTTATCTTCTCCGGGGAAAACAATCCTTCTCCTTCTCCCTTCAGGGTGTTTTTGAGGGTCTGCAGTAAAACGCAGTTACTCTTCCAATCAGCACAGAACAAACTTTCTCATTCTGCAGAAACTACAATTACTACAATTAGTCCAGGAGTCGTGCCAAATAACCCCATGTAGAACTAAACTTAAGTATTATTGTAATTATGTGTAGTTACCAAAACTATCATGGTAAGTTCTGGGCAGTATTGGCTTCTTCTGCCTAATACTGCAGTATTTAAAGTTTTTAGAATAGGTGTTAAAAAGGAAATTAAATGTAATTTTTACAATTCTAGAAAAAATACAAAAAATATTTATCAAAAGCTTATTTGAAGCCAACGTTAGAAAAACAAGAAAATATAGCTGCTGAAACATGCAAAGATACAAAAAAGAAGTTTAAATTTTCCATGTTTTAACCGAATTGTCACTTTTGAAATGTTGCAAAAAAAGAAAAATTGGAAAATGTGAATTACGCATGTTTCTATTTACCATTCTAAAAAATAAATGATGATATGAAAATAAAGTTATATTATGGGAATATATAACTTCATACAAGAATAAATTTGAAATAATACATGGATGAAGTCGTAATATGACTTTATTCTCGTATTATTCCAACTTTATTCTTATACTTCTATTATTATTATTTTTTTTTTTTAATGTTCTTACTGATCTTAATACTCCATTGAACAAATCAATCAGGCTATGTAGAGTGTAATTTCATCAGATGTTGGTGCTACTTTTGGCTGTAATAAACAGGAAGTGCTAGTCCAAGCTAGTTTCTGAGACAGACCATGGATCTCAGAAAAATGTTTTCACCTCTGACCCTGAACGTTGGACTTAGAAATGTCTCTGAGTTTTGTGGCTCTGGTAAGGAACGGAGCCGCCAGTGGCTGTAACAGGGAAAGCTACTGATAAGTTAATTTTTCACAAAAGTTTTTTTCTTTTTTTACGCAGTGAGGATAAAGTTTCTTTCAAAGTACGTTTGATTTTCAACTCAAAGAAACAAGATCACTTTCTGTTTTTAGCCAGTAGCTTTCACTTGTTCTCCCTCGGTAGCTGAAGCGGCAGATGGTGGAGAGCCTGGTGTGACAAGAAAAAGAACATCACTGATGGAAGAGACAAATATGGCAGCAGATACTTTACTGAAAGGTCTCCAGAGTCGGAAACAGATGTATGACTGGCATTATTGTCTAATAGATGAAAGCTGCACAATCTGCCTATTTATTACAACTATATGTAAAAATTGTATCTTTATTTAGGGTCTTCACTTTGCTTCCTCTGTGAACAGCCTTTTGTTTTATTCTAAAGAAACATTGTGTTCTCAGAAATGTTGAGAATTTTTTAGATATGAGTTAAAAACGGTCACATCGATGTTCTGTGAACGATCAACAGTTTCCTCTGACACACAAAACCCTCCATGAAGTTCTCCCAGCAGGTTTCAGAGAAATTTATTCAAAACTGAAGAGTCTTAAACAGCGAAGGGAAGGGAAGTGATTTTAAACAACTCTTAAAATCAGTGAACAAAACTGTTTTCAAAATCAGCATAGCAGGCATCCTGGGAAAGTGAAATAAACTAGATATTTAGGTGTTGCTGAGATTTGGTGTAATTTTTACGATACTGTTTGTGTATTGATCTTATGCTCAAAACAACAGCGGAATTATTTTTGCTATTTTTGAAGCCTGACTTGCTGTTGAACTTATTACCGTCGCTCTTTGGCGCGTTGCATCGCCCTCTACTGGCTAAGTATTTATTTTCCATTGGTTTTGTTGCTTTTTAGTAAATAGAAAAAAAGTGGAAAGCATTTCCACAAAAACCCTGAGACATTTTGAGAAAAACTGTTCAGAATGTTTTTTGAAAAAACTTTGAAATTCCTAAGTTTGAAAAGCCTCTAAAATTTTTCCCAAAACATTTTCTGGAAAAAAAACCTGAACATTTTCAAGTTTTTGCTTCTTTTCAAAAATATTTATAATCTCAAAATTTCTGTTTATCTTTTTTTTAAGGTAAATTTCAGATTTTTGGAGTTCTGAATTTTCCTTATTATTTCTAGAATAATCATGAGACTAATTTTTAAAATGAATGAATTTTTAGCAGAAATGTACTCCTTTTTTATATCTACCATGACCTGTTCTTGTTAACTGGTGGAAATTGATTATTCAGTGAAGAAAACTTTGTCTTTTTCTGGCACATTAAACCAGACCAAACTCTCTCCAGGTTCTGGAGCAGCAGGATTTGTTATTGGACCTGCAGAACATGATGCATTGGCGTTCTGGAAGCAAATCGCTTACAGAGAAGTGTGTATAACTCACAGGAGAAGCAGATGCAGCGCCGGCCTGGCATTGAAATGCATCTGACTTTGCATAACTTTTAAATGAGTGAAGCATTTTAATAAAACTTACCAAACAAATGCAGAAGACAAAGTTTTCAGGTAAAACAGGCTGAGCAGCCGATGCTTTCCTCATCACTGGTTCACGCCTCAGAGATGAGCTCTGCTTTGAAATCTGCTGTATATTTCATCTGCGTCTTCTCTGGGTGGGCCATACCATACAGCCTTCTCCATCTTCCTCATTATTCCTCCTTCCATTTCTCCCTCTCCCCACTCTTTCAAACACAAACTTGTTACCCTTTATTCTACCCAAAGCTCCTCCTCTTGCGTTAACAAGGACAAGATTCCTGAGTGCGCTCTCCTTCATAGTTTTGTCGTCAGTTCCTTCTCTGTCCTTCTCCTCTGCAGATGAAAAGAGGCTCTGATTTCTGTCTGCAGGGGTTTAAACATACTTTCTGATTTCAGTTCAGGGTGTAAATTATTCCAAAGAAGGAGTCGGACCGCGGCTGTCTGTTGGAAAACGGTTTAGAAGCAGAAAAGTAAAACGGTTAACATGTTTAATAAATTTCTGTTTGACACAAGTGTCACAAATCTTAATAGAAAACAAGAATAAACTTAAAAGTTCATCTAAATGTAATGGAGGAGATATTCTGGAGGTAGTTTTGATGACATCACACAACACTATGTTGCTGCTCCTCCAGACACAGCAGCTCAATCTCTGGTCTCATCTGAACAGAGTCCATTCTTACAACTTCACATTTCAGATTTTATTTATGATTTTATACTGTAAAAAAAGCAAATATGACCTATAGTTTTTGCTCCTCTTCACAATGGTCACCAGGTTATGTTGGTCTATCATAAAATCCCACAAACAACATTCAAGTCTGAGGATATGAGAAAATGCAAAAAAGTTCAGGTGATGTGAAAAAGAATTATTGTTTTTTTTTCAGAGTAAAATCAGCAATACAAGCAAGTATATATATATATAATTATTATTAAAATAAAAATCAGAAAAATATTCTGCAAGTTATTAAATTGTGTTGTTTTGTTAAAGTGATTACCCAACAAAAGTCTCCAATCATATAAAAAATATACTTTTTACTGTTTTTCATATGGTATAAAATATGAAAGGAAAAACATCAAACTGCAGCTTTTATCGTAAACCTTTCCGTAGCCTGATTAATGACATTAGAAGCAGCCTTAGTTCTGTGTTTTCTCACTGTGTATCTTTAATTAAATCTTTCCAGTTGACTCAGTTATTTCTTTTGAATGATTCATTTTGTTATGAAGCTTGAATATAATCAGAACATTTGATGGAAAATTTCCAGAGGTTTATGGTGAACTGAGCGTAAACGGGAGGCTTCACTGCAGTCTGTAAAACATGCACCTTCATCCCGAACCAAACACACCTTCACCGCCGCTGTCATCGATGCATCTGAATTAATGCATTCTGCTGCCATGCAGGGTTTTATTACTTTCCCTCGCTTCTCCCTTTTTTCATTTCAAATCATTCCACTTTGCCCCAGTCACAATATGTTCTAATTCAAACATTATTGGATCCGATAACAGGGTTGGTTCTAAGACTGTAGGAAGGTCTTTAAAGATTTAAGTGTCTGGTGATTGTATCAAACAAAAAAAAAAGATTTTTAAAGTATAATTCTTTGTAATTTCATGAGTGGAGGAAATATAGTTGATGACTTTCAAACTAATGTCTGTCAAGTTTCTTCAAACTTTATTGTGTGTTGCTGGAAAATGAGTTTTTGAAAGAATGTAATGGAAAGAAAACCAAGCAGGTAGAATCATCCCAAGGATAACGTCTGCTTCTGCTTGATCTGCTGTGAAATATACTATTTGTTATCTTCAATGCTTCTGTTAATGTTTTCTAAATGATGTTTTTGTAGAATCATACTACAGCTGCTCTTACACTGGTTTTTGATTTCCCATGAGGTTCGGTGGGTCAGAAAAGCATTTGATGTTGGTCTAAACATGAAGAAATTATGAAGATTTCTGTGAGACTTTGAGTCCTGCCATGTCTATGAAGCATTGACTGTGTCACTTATCACATCATTGGTCATTTATCGTGATCAATTTCTTATAAGAATAAAAATCAGTGGCACTTTAAAAAAACGACTGTCCTTATTGTCAGAATTGATAGTTTTACTATTTTCTCCAGTCTTGGTTTAATGAAAGCGTGAATAAAGACCATTAAAATTAAAAATACAGTTATCATGTGGAGTTTAGTGACAGATCACACTTCTTTATGTGACTGGTATCCAAAAGAAACGCATTGATAATGGGAATGTTCTTCAAAAGCAATATTTGTGTTTGTGGGGCTGTAATTTCTGTGAAACAGTCAGAGGCGTATGTTACCTAAAAAAGAAGCAATAAAAGTTGTTATTCTGCAACGTTTATTACAGAATAACATGATAAAACTTTAGGTCCATATAAAAAATCACCTATTAGGTATAGATGTAAAGTTTGTTCCCATGTAGGAACCACCCTCTGTTCTGCCGACCACATGACGATGACATGATGTTTACATACTCCATTAGTATGGAGATGATAAATGATGCTGCACAGATCTGTGTTTTTGACCCTGAAGCTTTGTGAAAGGTCATATTTTCCATTTTATTTCCTTCCTGACTTTTCTAACACGTTGAAAGCCACCCGCTTGCTTCTTGTTTTTAACACATTTTCATCTCAGCGGTGAGCCCTGAACATGTGTCACAACCGCTTGGCTACAAAATCACTCCAATCCCCAAAAAAGCAAGATAAAAACAGATAAAAGTGAATCAGTGGTGGAATAATAATCATGGCTGGTTTGTGGACGGCTTACCTTTTGTATTTACATCTCTGATCCGTCAGTAACATCAGGGAAAGGTGTAATCCTTTAATCTCTCCTCTTCCTCGCTGTTTCTGCTGCCACATCTTCTCTCTGCGTTTTTATCATTCTCATTCTGTTTTAGCTGAGAGCAGAGGAATGTTTTTACGGCCATTTTAATCAATCGCTTCCTGTTGTTGCTGCTGTGATTCTGATACTTTTTTAGATTCGACGTATGAGAACTGAGGGTTCTTTTTGACGAACACTGCAGGGGCTGTGATTCGTCGCTGCTGCTGCTTGCAGATTGAAAAGAACGGTTTCATTTTAAGTTTAAATGTCATTTTGGGACTCGGGGCTCATTTGAGTCTTACGGGTCGTGTTTCCTTTTTGTAATATAGCGTCCTATTGGAGTTATCAACCAAACACTGCAGAACTGTTTTTCTTTTTTGTGTTCAACACATACAAATCTCATCAAATGCTATTTTTTATATGTTATGTGTATTGGTTTTTCTATTTATTGATCTTTAAAATGGCGACTGCTCATTTTCCAAAACACTCAAGCTTAAAATATAATTTAATAATGAATGAAGGAACAGCTTGAGCAGTTTGCTTGTTATCTGTGTTTTCAGTCCAGAATGATCAGGAATGATGAACACATGAACATCAGTCATTTTCTTGTAAGCATATGATTCTGTTAGCTCATTAGCTAAGCACTCAGGCTGG
This sequence comes from Poeciliopsis retropinna, assembly GCA_010277075.1. Lineage (NCBI taxonomy): Eukaryota > Metazoa > Chordata > Actinopteri > Cyprinodontiformes > Poeciliidae > Poeciliopsis > Poeciliopsis retropinna. The sequence continues at coordinate 403,192 of VMRM01000042.1, forward strand.
AAGTTTTATAACTAAATAACAGTCAGAATTGTGTTAACATCCAAAAATTGCAAGTTCTGCAAACATTACTTTCAAGTTAAAGTTGCATTTTAATACCCAACACTATTTTTAGGGAGAACTTCCAGTCTGTAGCATTTAAAGCTCTTTATTAGGATTAGTCTTACGGTTCCAGTCATATGAATTTGAGTTATTTTTCTTTTTTGTGGTTTTGAACTGTCTGTTTAATCTGCCCCAGAGAAATGTCCACTTATCTCTTAATAAAAGCACTTCATCTTTGCTTCTGTTTAGGGATTAGAAGAAAGGAGTCCAAGATAATCCTTGTGTGGATGCAATTAGCCTGTTGCAAAGCCACACAGATGTTGTTTTATTCTGAATAAAGGAAGAAAGCAAACAGTTTTTTAATTCACACCTAGCGATATGCAGTTTGCTATTTCTTAGTTTAACTTATTTCAGAGATGCTAATGTCAAATTATTTTCTGGTTTCGTTGTGGGGAAACATATTGTTTTTCCAGCTTGGCAGTCAGAAGTTGAAATTTATGATTTCCTAGACTAGAAAAGTCTGAGGTTGTTTTCACCAACCCTGACCTCCAAAACCAACATGGCTGCTTTGGGTTTAGAAAGTGAAAACTGCAACAATACACATTTATTTCTGTCGGTTTGATTTCATGAAACCTTTTCACACATACAGGGTTTTAAGTATTTTTTGCTGATTTTTATTTTATTTTTTACATACAAACATAAAATGTATTAGTTTGTTAGCTTGCATTGCTGCCAGTATTTTGCTTGTCTACCACTGTTTTTCTGACTGGTTAACTTGGGTCTGATGTCATTTCCTGATCCTTGTTGTGGATTTAGAGTTGAAATGAAATCAGCTGAATTTGCCACCAGGACTCGTTTTGGGATAATTGTCTGCTTCAGGTTCAACTGGGAGTTTTTAAACGACTCTCCACTGCAACTCTAACATGAATAGATCTGTTTGAATCAAAGATCATTATTGCTCTCGAATCGCTCATATTGACTTGTCTCTACTTATGAGAGCCACTAAAGGCAACCCAGGCACCAACAGAGGCATTTATTTCTGCTGTAATTACAGTAAATTGGCTCTGAACTGAAACCACTCCGTCTGTTGTCCTCTAACCAAAACATGTTTAAAGAAATCACCTGTTTCTTGCACTACTATCCTAAAATCTGAGGAAAAGAAAACTTCCTGCCATTCCTTAATAGATATGCAAATTCCTGCTTTGATAACCCGACGGTGTAAAGTCATATTCTGTATCACACTCTGCCATAATGTTATATTATTGTAGGAGTTGGATAAAAAAATAAGAAATTCAGTTAGAAATCCAGTTTACCTCTGTTTGCAAATTTGTAATGATTTTTTAAATTTGATTATTTCCATGGCTTCTTTAATGGCTGCTTCTTCTCAGAGTGGCATTCCAGCACATGTTGCTATAGGAGTTGTTTCACTGATGATGATCCTCTTACCAGCTTCAGCCGGATCTCTGCTGGTCTTTAGTTTTTGTTGTGGAGCTGATTAAATCCAACTGACTTATTCTCAAGTTCTCTTCCTGATATTTTGGCCTATTTCTTATTATTTTTTTGTATTTTTCCACGATGTTACTCTAGAAAACAGTCGTTGAGAGGTTGAAATAAAATCACAGTTGTGCCTCCATTTACCTCATGTTTGCATGAGAATCTCTTAAAGTCATAGCATCACCATCTGGACTCGCCCAAATTGCTTAAGGCATCATAATCTCAGTGTAATAATCTTAAAAATAATCGTGTTTGTGGTGGGTTGCTCATGGAGAGGTGAACAGCTGGTTCAAGATTTAAATATCTTTTTCATGTAAACATAATTATCCTGAAATTCTTGTTGCTTCAGATGAATGTAAATATATTTTCTTGGGATGCTTGTTGATCTAGACTTGAGGCTTTACTTCCACAGGCACCAAAGTGTGATATCCACCCACTTGTTGTTACATCAACCTTAAAAAGAAACCAAGAAATTGAAAGTTGTAAAAAAAAAAAAAAATTTCTTCCAACCAGAGGCTAAAATCACTTGCTGACATAAGCGCCATAAAAAAATACATTGAATTTTTTATTTTCTGCTCTAAGTCATGTGTGGGAGTGTGGTAAAATTTGTGTCAGTGCTATTTTTGCCCTTCACATGTGTTCACTAGTATATTTTAATTAGCTTCTTTTAGCCATATTTGTGTGTTTTACTTCTTTAATTAATGGTATTAAAACCTGATGCCTGCAGTGGTTTTTCCTTTCACCTCATAACCAGAGGTTTGACTTTAACCGGGCATCTGGTAATTAAAAATGCTTCCAAACTGAAAAATAAGCTGAGCACAGGTGAGTTGTACCGATTAGACTTATTAAAAAATAGGAGCACAATTAAGGAATCTGAAACAGACCAAATCCACGGCGGACTCTGATGAACCCACTGGGGCTTTTGCTACAGCCTGCCTCGGAGACCACCTTTCAAAGATACGTTTATTATTTCTGCTCATTTCATTCAAGAGTATCCTTGTCCAAACTCAAGTGCTCTTTATGAAGAATGACAACAGATGGGCTCGCTGAGTATCAGTTGGCTGCTACGGTCAGATTATAATAAACCATGTGAGCTATGCTTTTCTTCCTAATCTAATTGTGTGCTTTAGCTGCAGTGATGAAGATGTTGTCTTGAGTAAAGATGGGTTTTTCAAGGTTAAGAGAGAGAAAGGAATGGATGGAGTATATTTTTGTGTTACTGAGGAAGAGGAGCGTGGCGCTTTGTGCCTTCAGGGTGATCTGCTTTAATTCACCGTGGATTTTACACGGGAACACTTGTTACTTGTTTGTGTCTCTATCTGGCCTCCCACTCTGTTTGCACACATGCACGACTCAGGAATGTTCTCAGATTGTGAGATTAAAACCAGGGACGTAGGCGTTCGCTGTTGTTCCTGAGGATGTGTTAAAAAGTCACGGCTTGTTACCAGGATCAAAGCTGTTTGATTTATTTCATCATTTCATGGGTCTGAACCATCATGCCCCTTTTTCTGCACTTCTTGGACCGCATCTTAATTAATACAGGCTGGGAGAAAAGAAAATGTCCCCTCTCCGTTGCATCATATTTGCTTCCCTGCTTTGGTGAATTATTTTTTTTTTTTAACTCTATTTAAATCAGGTTACATCTACTTGTTAGTGTTAAAAATTTATAGAAGTAGTACCGAGTCATTGCAGGTCACAGGAAGGTCTCGGGTCTTTTCACTCCAATCAGGTGAATTAAAGAAAAGTTAGAAGAGTCCTAAGTCTTAAAAAATTACATTTTCCAAATAAGTAATTGAAACAGAGAATAATATCAGTTTCCAAATATGATTAATGCATCTTGACAGGTGATTTTAGTAACTAGGACAATTTTTATGAGTTGATTGACTGTTAAGCTCTTACTTTAGTTTAAATCCATAAAATCTGGATTTTCTTTATTTTTTTCTTTGTTTTTTTGTTTTTTTTTTCCAAAGTGACCACAAGACAATGTTTTAAATGATTCAAATTGACTTTGCTGCTAACTCCACACTAACAAAACAATTTCCACTAAATAGTGTAAGAAACTGTAATGACTTTAATCATTGCACCTTCTGTGAGAACTTTTCATAACTGGTAGTTTTCTCTTTTGTTCAAGTAAATTGAGAGCAAACTGAAGGTCCGGGGGCCAAATCCGGCCCGCTAAAGGTATTTCTGTGGCCCTTTAAGCTCCAGAGACTCGCATCAATTCAACTTTAAGATAACAGTTGTGTGCTTAAACATTACTTTATTTCACTTGTATTCGACCACATTATATTAATGTAATCAGTATTCTAATCGATACGTTCTGCCACAACAGGCCAAACTGGGACAGATCATGAATAAAAGAAGAAAAACATCATAAATGCTTGTATTAGGGAGACGCAGTGTGGATCATTTGGTTCTCGTGTCAGAATGAAGATCAGCCCACAGATCAGTCCATCAGCATTCAAAACAGGCTGCAGCGAAACTTTACTGCATTTAAAGCATCTATAAATAATACAGATGTTTTTTAACATAGAAAGTTCAGAACCAACAGCTAAATTTCTGAATATTTAGCTGTGGCTCCATGGCTCCGCACCATGGTCATGCTGGTCGATACCAACCAGATCCACGGCGTCTCCAGGGAGGAAGGGGAACTGGCATTAGGGCATGCATCGATGCATGAGTCCACCAATCAAGCCCTCATATCTGACCGGGTCAGACAGAAGCTTGCATGAAGTGAAGGGAACACAAAGCCCTGTGGGGAATTTCACCCAAAAAGTGACTCTAAGACCAACATCTTGTGACAGATGTAATAAAGATTGAGCTACAACCGGCAGCAACTCCCAGTTGACTGAAAGATAATCTTATGAAGTAAAATGTAGCTCCAACGCAGACGGTAGTTGTGAGGTCAGGACATACAGCAGAGTGACTGATATAAAAACACTCACAACTCCTGCAAAGTCTTTGAAGATTTCTAACAGTTTAAATTCTCAGCTGGGTGTAGAGTTTGCATTTTCTTCTTCTTGGATTGTTAATTTAAATTAAATTTTGATTATTTACTCACATTCATCTTGAGGTCATCCCAGTTTCCCTCTGAGTGTGTTTAATACTTTCTTATCAGATAAAGCAAACGATAAGGACCTTTTCTCCACTGATGATGCGACCCTGAATGGTAGAGATTGCAGTTGTAAACACAGGCAAGAAAAACTTTGGGACCCAGAATGACCCAGCCAGAAAGTGATGCAGAAGTAGAGCATCTCTGAGGGGGAAATGAAACAAGCTGTGCTCTTAAATCCCCTCTCAAATAAATCTGAGCCTTTAGCATTCGGCCAGGAAGTAAAAAGAAAATGCCCCGGCTGTCCAGGGCAGATCCCAGGACAGGCTGAAGACACTTTAATCAGGTTCAAAATTCAGGGTCAGATATTTCCATCTACGATTTTTACATTATGTATAAAACATAAGATCCGTTGATGGTTTGTCACAAATGGAAGTTTCTAAAAACTTTACAGAAAGCATTTGAAACAAACATAAATGCATCTCATGCATTTGGTTCTAACTTTCAAACTTCAAATCATATGAATGTCTTTAAAAGAAAAAAGCTACTAAAGTAACTTTCTTTACTTCAAACCTGGGGATAAAAAGTTATTTTCACTTTTGTAAACGTGGCTCAACTAAATAAATCTCAGCCTCCGATGTGGATGCTCTCACCTCTGCGAAGTACAACACAGAGATGTGTGAGCATGCAACTTTTATAATAGTTTGAAAAATTGAAAATGGTGAAACAGCAGCAGAGGGAAGCAATGGTTTCTCTAACCAGAGGGTGTTACTGTGAAACCTGGGCTGTAAATCCTGCTTGTCTTTCACCTCTCCAGTTTGCCCTCAGTTTTCTTCATCTTTGTCTCCTCCGGAGTCGAGGTGATGGCATTGGTGATGTTGATGGTGACTTGATGCTTGCTCACCCCTGCAGACCCTTTCTGATGTAACCTAGCCGACCTGCTGAGCTGTGATCACCCACAGAACAGGCTGGATGTGGGCTTAGACCCACACAGCACTACATGACAGTCTTTTTATTTTAATCACACTGGAAACATCCCATCTTAAGGTGAAGTAAACGCTCAGCTTGTCTGCATCAGGCCCTCTCCATCTCTCGTATTCATGCTTTTCTGTATTTTTCACATTAAATGCACCTGGCTGTCTGAGAGCTGGGACATGAATAGCTTTGTAAAAAGAAAATATGCATTAGCATTGGTATGATGTTCCAAAATTATCTTCTCTGTAAGAACACTTGAGGGAAGAAAATCATTTAAATGTTTATCCGAAATGTCCTCGAATGCTGAATAGGAGCGTCTGGTCTCTAAAAGCAGGGAGCAGTTCCTGCCCTCCCATCAAATTTGTTCAGTTATTAGCTGTAAAAAAAAAAATAAAAATAACATGCAGCTATGAAGCTTCAGAAAAGATTTATGCTTCTAATATCATGTAATTTGGTATATTTTGGAGATTTTGAAAAGTTTTCATCTTTAAATTCATGGTAATTGTTGTCTTTCTTGACTTTATTGCAATTTGTTATGAAGATTCATATTTTCTTTTCACTGTTTTTTGTCATTTTAAAAGATTTTTCTTTCTCTCCCTGTTAAACCTGACTCCATCTCCAGAGCCTTTCGAACAGAGGGGTTTTTCCAACCGGCAGGGAAATGCATCCGAACCGTTGAGTAATGAAAAGGTGCGATGGCTGCAGACTCGCTCTGCCTCCTTGTCGAGCTGCAGAGGCAGCAATTTGTTTCTGGAGCAAACAGACGCTTCACCTTCTGCAGGCGAAACTATACTTACAGCACTTTGAAAGATGCATATCCCAGGAAAAATACTGGGTTTCCATTTAAACAGTCATCTGCTGCAACCTTCACAATTATTCGCTATACCTTCCACACAGGCTGTACTTTGCTTTCTCCTAATATCTCATAAGGTTGGACTGTAGAGAGGGAGGTTTTTTCATTTTTCTGCACATCGACAGGAGTTCTGGGTTATTGTCTCCCGTCACCAAACCAAACCTGTGGCATTTAGATCTGGGAACTGAGAGGAATCTAGATGGCAGATTGTGTTTTTGAAGAACAATTTCTGTGTTGAGTACCAAGTTTTTTAGTACAGTCTATGCACTTTAACAAAGTTCCCAAGGCCTTTGGAAAAAGACAGGCCCACAGCATCATAGATCCTTAACACACTTAGCAATCCACAATAGAGGCTTCTTCTTGTATCTATGCAGATGCAAAAGCCAGATCTTATTGTGCATTCACACCAACCCTGTTTAGTCCTCTTTAATCCGTTTCGTTTGGTGAGGTGTGAATGTGTCGTTGAAACAGCTAAATCTGATCTACCTACAAACCCAGGTCTCGATTTGATTAAAGTGAACTCCACATGTGCAGTTTGGATGCATATGTGGATGCAAGTGGACCGGAGAGCGCTTCAAAAGGAAGAAGCTGACTGTAGCGCAGGGCATTCTGGGTAAATATAATCAAAACAAACACTTGAGTCTAGTGATGTTGGCAGAAATGGCATATCCTAAAACCACTAAAATTCACATTTTTGATGAAAATTGCTCTCATGTCTTCTTCTGAGGTTTTCCTGTCATTTCCTTCAGTTGTTATTGGTGCGGTGCCCCCACAGGCGAGGAGGGGAACGGGTTTATAAATAGTTTGGATCTCTTGACAGTGCATTGTGAAAGCAAACCGAACAGAATCCATCAGAGTATCAGGTGTGAAAACACCTTTAGTCTCAGCTGATCAAAGGACGCAGTTCCTTTTGAATGCAAGTAGAGTTTAGTAGCTCTGTGTTTACGTTTGGACAGAAAAGACTCATCATTGCAACACATTTAGTATCAAATGGTTGCCATAGAGACATACTGAGCACAGCTTTCCATTATTTGCTGCAGTTTCTGTCATGATTTGCGGTAGTAGAGATGGAGAGGAAGACACTGTGGACCCAGGTTGAGATGATAGAAGTGATGATTTAATGATGAATATCACAAATAATCCAAAAGCACAGAATGAGCGGAAGACTAAGGCTCAAAACTGGTAGCAGCTGGTTACTATAAAAAAATCATACTGACAACAGACTTGACAGAAGACAAGAAACCAAAATGAGACGAGGACCTGACCAAGAACAAGGAACACAGGTGGGTTTAAATACACAGGGAGGCAATCAGGGGAAACAAGGAACTAATCAATGGGTAGACAGGACAACACAGAGACTCCTCAGAACACAGAATTAACCTTTTTGGAGATTTTTTTAAATCTCATTTTGAAGACGGTTGATGGACGGACAAAATAGTTTTCCTTTTTGGTCTCTTTGGGAGTTATTTTTCCTATCTGGGTGAATTTAGGCCAACCTTTAGACATCATAACATTCTGTTTACCAGTGTATTTCTTCTCATAATGCAATTTGTCCTTCAATCAGTTTGAACTTGGCTGTTTCCTTTGATCTTCTCTTTGAAGTGCTGACCCATTCCTGAAAGATGAATTTCCTTCAGCCAGACGGACCTCGGGCCAACTCGTTGTTTGTGCACATCTTAATCTTCCACCTACAGTTATCTCACCAGGAACATCGTAAAACTGCTTCCTGCACAGATTCACTGGAGCATTTACTCCCATCCCCACACCAAGTTTTATCTTTAGACACAGAACTTTTTATTTTTATGGTCAGGATTTCAGGAAGTCAAAGAGAAAATGCTGGACATCATCAGCAGAACTTTGGAGAGAAGAAATTAGGATTTGTGCCAATAAGACTGCATTATTTTTACTTTTTTGCTCGTTTTACTGCATTTTTTAAATATACTTCTCCAGTATGATTTCACCAGCATAAGGAGAAAATGAAATGCTTCAAGCCTCAACTCTGCTAATATTTTTTTTATTATTATTTAAACAAAAGTTTTGAGAGCAATGCATGCCTCCAGTGTGAACTTTAATCACACCGGTTTCCACTTGTCATGTTTAATCAGGCTGCAATCTTCCAGACGAGTTCTGCACATCCCACCCTGTTAACACCTACAATTAGCCATAAATAGTTAATGAAACAGTGCTCATAAATGCCAGCCTACATATGCTTGTCACTCTGCATGAGATGCAAAAGCCAAAAAGGCAGAAGAAAGGCTGAACTGTTGGGAAAATAAGGAGTTTCTTCTGTGTGAGCAACAGAAAAATGTGACATTTGTGGCTCGATAGCAGTTTATGTCGCCGCTGAGAGAGATCTAAAACACTTATTTCTGCTACGAAGTGAGAATTGGTTTGTCCAGAAATGGACTGTGTGACCTGCCATTAAAACAGCCGGCAGATATCTGTGAAATATTGTTGCAAAGCAGAGTTAGATCTGGTCCATTTGCTTAACACCTTCAGGTGATTGCACTTAATTGGATTCACAACTCAACAAGCTGCAGAGAGTTTCTAAAAGATGCTGAAATAAAAAAGGGATTTTAATAGCTGATGGTTACGGGGATGCTCAGAGAGTTTAGCACCACACTTTCATCAACTCTGGGCATGTACAACTTCTCGATGAAATGGTCATAATTAATGCAGTTCTCAAGTATATCTGGATGTGTAGCTCTTAATATCACTGAGGAGAAAAATTAGAGCTTCGTATCTGACAGTCTAGCAGAAACAGACAAATTTACTTGATTAGGAATGGATTATTTAACACATGTAGGTGAAACGAGATGAAAACAACAAAACCTTTTTGTGTTTATTATCACAGAATAAATGCAGTATTAATGACCTAAGAGACAAGAGAAGCAGGTGGTTCAACCGTCTGTTAGAGCACTTCGTCTTCTTCTCTTCTTCTAATTTGTTCACGGTAAATCCATGCTCCACCTTTCTAAAGAGCTCGATTCAAGCCAAACACGTTTGGTTGCTGTTGGATATGTGACGAGAGCAGTTTTTCTTCTTCATGCTCCTAATATTACTGGCAATTGCTATAACAATTAATTTTGTGATAAAAAAAAAAATCACTGCTTCACTACTGAATGTTTGCAGTAAAATGGTGCAATACAACCTATAAAAATCTGAACTGTTTGATAAAATGTTATATATGTGCAAATCTTCTGAGTTTGAATCATTTAACAGCTCACGTTAGTTTAGTCTCCAGTCAAGTTCCTGGTAATAATGAACATTTCACCACAGATTTTCAGACTGAAAAGTCGACAAAGTGCTCTGCAGCTGCAATAGATCGACCTAAAACTGCTTTCACTCGGTTTCCTGTACTCACATGTCAGCTTATTGAAAACTATATTACCCAAGACCAAACATTAGGAACTGAAGTTCATTTGAGGAACTTCAAGCCTTCTGCTGTTGAAGGATGTCTTTCACTTTCAACTCCATCTGGAAGGCTAAATTACTTCTGCAGAAACTTTGGTCTTATTAAATATTAAAGAAACAACTGTTCATTTGGAAATGACATTTCAATACTCTACAGGTGTTATTAAATTAATATAGTGTAGACCATGCAGTCAGAATATTTGCATAATGTTGCACCAGATTATGTTACAACAGGTTTTTGCTGTCATTATTGTTTTTTAAACTTTTATAGCTTAAACCTGCTAATACTTTAAATTTTCTCAAAAAACACCAGTAACTGCCTATTTTAATCAATCAAACACCCTAATATGCATTAATACACGGCCAACATCTACAATCTTCTATTTTGTCTGCTACCAATCAGCACCAAGGAAAATGAATGGTGCCCCTGGATTGGCTGCTTTGCAAACACCAGCCAATCACATGCCGAGTAGATTTTCTATCTGTACCACAAAAACACATGAAATGACCAATGAGCCAACAGTGTTTAGTTGCATCATTCTTAGAGTGAATCAGCCTCTGTCTGTTGTATTCTGAGCCACTGATAGGATCACAGTGCAGGGACGCAGCTTAATTACTCAAATTACAGTGTTTGTCTCATTATTTCTGTTAACATGTCTTAATATCACCAATCTTATTAATGAACTCTGGTTTTAACAACAGGCAGAGTCTGTTAATGACAACCCTGACCAGAGTTTTTGACCTTCTGATTGGTGTGTACAAACACACTGAATCAGAGGCCAGGTTAAAACAAAAAGACAGTAAGCTGTAATTGTTCCAACTCTAATGCTACTGTTGAAACCCTGGTCTTTTATTGTGTGGTTTTAAATGAGCAACAAAAAAAAAAACCTAAATATTAAATATGGCACTCAGAATATTTAAATTATAATCTTCCTTTATTTTAGTCTACATGAACCTGCCTCCAGCTCACGACTAAAAGGAAAAGTAATCAAGTTCCCAGGTTAGAAAAATGTCTGCTAGTTTTTCTGCTTCGTTTTCAGGTCATGGTTCACATTTTTGAGATATTTTGCAAGTGGAGACTGACAACTTGATATATCCAAGCATTGAAGGTAAAGAACAATCAGTCCTACTGGACACTGTGGAAAGTATCATGTCCAAAGTTTTTTAGGAGCCAGAAGTGTCAGAATTCAGTTATAAATAATTTGCAGGACAAACTTGATCAGAAACTGACCTCATGAGCTGCATTTCCATTACAGATGTACATTTTGGTGAAATAAAACAGTTGTATAAGGTCACCTCATCCTAGCATCAAAACCTTTTATCAAAAAACTATTTTTTTGTCTAATTGGAAAACGTCACATTTTTAGAGTGATGAACCAGTGATGAATCAATGTTATCTGTTTGACCCTGTTCAGCAGATTATTGGGATTTATGATTAGTGATGCAAATAGCAGCAAAAACCAAACACTGAGTTAGTGATGAGCTTTCTGTCGGTCAGTGGGGTCATTAGGTCAGTCGGTCAGTTTGGGCTGCAGAGATGAGCTCAGCTCCGTGTCCATCCTTTTATTCCCTCCTGGATTTACCTGCTGACTTTATAACCTCAACCGTTCAACATTTGTTTTTCATCTCCCTCTTTTCTTCCTTCCATCTTCCTCATTGCTTCCCTCCTTCAATGTTCAATATCCAAATAAGCAGAATCTGCCCCCACCTGCATCCCAGCTGGCGGTTCTCTTCCTCCGCTCCCCCCTCCTTCTCTTCCCTTCCCGTCCTCCTGTCGCTCCTCTTGCTTCTTTCTCCCAGCGGAATGCTGTTGTTGTGTTTTCCTTGTCACAGCAGTTGAGCTTCTCCTCACCTGTTCACAACAGGTCCAGACAAGGGAGCAGGTGTCTGCTGGAGTCTGCTGCCCAGTGGTGTGTGTGTGTGGGTGGGTGTGTGTGGAGGTGTGTGTGTGTGTGTGTGTGTGCATCTGTAAATATGCAGCTGCTTTGGAGCAATCAAGCTAAAATGGAAAGACAGGAATATTTGCACACAAAAAGAACCTGACCTGCACGCGACCCTTTGACCGTTTTCATCTTTTATGTGAATATTTGTATATATATATATTCTTGTCACGTCATAAATAACCACAGGCTTTTGACTTGAGTCTCAAAACGTAAACGTCAAAAGCTGCCACCTAAATTAAAGCTAGTAGTTTTCCTTTAGCCATGCATTATGACACAAAATAAATTTAATGCAGCAAACATTTAGGCAGCAGCAGTGAGGTTAAAGAAATCTACCTTTACCTCTGCAAAACTGTGACCAACTTAATCTACACAGCATTTATCTGTTAAAGACAAATAAAAAAAAAACATGACAGCTGATCTAGCCTGCTTCTTTGAAAGATAGGGTGATATACATAAACTGAATTGGTTCTGATTTTATTTCAGATTAGTTTAATTTCTAAAACAGTTTAGTCCTTTTTGGACTCCCATCACTGTTGGACAACAGCTGGACTTAACCTGTTCCACGTATTTTATACGAGAGCAGATAAAATATGACAACATTTCAGCTAAACATTCGTTTGTCACTGTGAGAAACTTAAACTGTTCCCTCTGGACAAGCAAACAGCTAAATATTTGCAGATTCTTGCAGAAAGTTCATGAAAAGGAAACCGCTTCAGTTTGAACCTTTAAATAAGAACATTAACACAAAAATAATCACATTAGTAGTACTTAGATGCCCTCCTCTGCTGTTAACACCAATTTCTGCTCCACCATCTAACACTTCCACACACACATCCCACCATGCTGCCGTTCCCGGACTGTAATCCAGTACAGCTTAGCGGTGAGTTATAGCCCATTATTCCCCTGCTATACAACAAGCTTCAGACTATGGAGGTGGAGATAACGCTCCTCTGGCGCTCAGAACTCACACCAAGCTTATTTCACCTCATGTATGAGAGTCAGTCAGCGAGCGCCTGGGCTGCTTATCACCGTATGTATACGTGTGTGGAGGAGGAGGCGAGAGTGTGTGTGTGTGTGAGAGGGAGCATCCATCCCAGAGGTGTCACAGTTATCTCCTGAGGCCAGAAAGAAAGAGAGAGCGACACGGCGAGCGCAGGATGGATGGATGAAGAGAGAGAGGTGAGAGAAGCTGAGAGAGTTGGCGCTGTCATGGATGTGCAGGGAGGCGTGTAAGACACGGTCAGCGTGTCAGTGTCCGGATCTTCACCACACTTAACGTGAGAGGGACACACACACTCAGCGTGACGCTCCATCTTCCCCTCTAATCTCCGTCCAACTGGTTTCATCTGGCAAGCAGTCAGCGGTCTCAGGAGAAGCCAAATGAACTCAGCTAAAAACATTTCTTTGACATTGACTTCAGATTATACATCGACCTCATGATGCCGCACCGCTTTCACTGCGAAAACACTAAATCTTACCAAGACCTGAGAAAAGTGAAGGTGAACTAAAGTCACAGTTAGCGGTTCATCGGTTTTTCTTCAAATAGTGGAAATTAAAGGCAAAAGAAGCAACAGGCATTGTTTCACTACGAATAGTTCTTTCAACGCAGAGAAATAAACCTTAAATATTTTCAACCAAAGCAGCAACTTTATCACCAAACATGACGGATTGAAGTGAACCAATATTTTAGTAAACTCCCAAAAGTTTGAATCAAAACCTTAAACCATGTGTGCTGTTGTCAGTGCAAGGCAATGGGTTAAGAGAGGAACCATGAATTCACACAGCGATCATGCAGTGATGTATGGTACCTTAATGTTTACTCTATTCATATGTTTACAAACACTGCAAAAATACAAAATCTTACCAAATATTTTGTCTGGTTTCTAAAGTAGATGTCTTAGTTCGCTTGAAATAAAGCAAAGCAGTGTTTTCATAATCTGACTCAAGTATCTGAAACATTTTTCCTTTTTGGAGACGTACAATACGAAAATGTTGGTAGCCTTCATCAGCTGAGCTCTGGTTGTAAGATGAATTGAAAAAGCCATGAAATATTTTTTTATTGCAACGACATAATTTCGCGTCAGCTTTTAATTTAAAGGACAAAAAAATCAATTGGTTGCAAGAATTTCTGGGACAATTTATCATCCAGCAAAATGTGTTTTCTCGACAAGAGCAGTTGTAGTTTTCTTGTATTTTTATAAAGTAAGGATGCAGTAGCTCCCAGAGTTTTGTGTGTTTGTGGCCTGTGTGTGCAGAGACCTCGGTGACGTGTTCCTCCCTGGCATCTCCTGCTTCCTGGCTTACAGGAACAGGTGGAAAAACAAACAGTGAAGGTACACAAACATCCTGCGCCTGTTGATTTCCAGCCTGCTTTCTGGTCAGCGGTGCAGCAAATCTAAACAACCATCTCAAATGTCAACATTTATCCGTGTGTATTTTCAATTCACGCTCTTCCAGGCACATTACAAAGTGCTCGGCTGGAGATTACTTATTTATATTCACCGAATCACCCAGTATTTGAGATGTCCCACCACATAAAACAGGGAAAGATAATTACATGTCTCTCTGTTGGTGGAAGGGTTCTCGCAAATTTGAATATTTTTCATCCAGATCCCAAATCACCAAGGCTGTAAATGTTTAATTAAAAATGTATTTATTTAGATGTTCAAGCCTAATGAGGTATAAATTAACTTGTGCCACGCTTTGATCAAAACAGCAGTGTTCAAATATTTGCTTTGAATATTGAGTGAGAATGTCTTCCTTCCAGCGAAATATTATTTTCTGCTTAATTTGCAGTGAAATCTGGACAGAAAAGAGAAATAAGTTCCCGTTCTGACTGGGAAAAGCTTTTTCTGTGATGTTATTAGTCGGAGAAAGACGGAGGAGTGCGGGGCTTCTGATGATGCCCAAACTTTGGGCATAAGGTGAAACATTAAATGTGTTTTAAATGTAGGATCTTTTCACTTAATGTTCGGAAAACAATCGAAATGTACCGTCTTGTTGGTTTTAATGTCGCAGAAATATGAAGAGCTCATTAAATTCAGTTCCAATCCACTGTAGATTTCATAACATTCAATGTCTCCATGCATCTAAAACACCAAAGCTCCATTAGTACGAAAGTTTATCTCTCAGCCAGGATTCGTATCCTGTATTCAACAGGATACGATTCAGAACGATTTGATACAACGGCGAGTACGAAGCAAAGGAAAGATGCTTCATGACTCAATTTTTTTTTAAATAATTTAAACAAATTAGAAAGGCCTTGTTTCATAAATTCAGTTGAAACATCTGTAATACAATATATATCCTCATCATTTTTTAGTAGCAGAAAAATATTTAAGGAGAAAAAGAGCTTAACCTTCCTAAGAGGACTATTTTTAATCTCCCCTTAAACTAAGCTAGTCTCATGGTTGTAATGGTTATCGTAGCATATCTGTGGTGAATAAAATAAAAATAGCTTCAGATTTGGTTTGGTTCTCTTTGTCCAGACTTGGACTCCTGGTCTGAGTCTTTAGTCTCAGGAACAGTTTGATTTCATTAGATAAAGAGTGAAAGGAAACTGGAAGCTGCTGCATGTATTTTATTGTGAAAAGATGCACTTTATTAGCCAGTTGATTATTATGGGATGTTAGTGGCTCATAATAATCTGTTCATGTTAGCTGTAGCTTCATAATAATGAAGCATGGATGTCTCTCCAGCTGAATGTTGTGTTAAAGGACTTTCAGAAGAAAATAAATGTAACTTGGCTTTTGCCAAGAACACTTCCTGCTTTAAAAATCAAAATAAAAGCACTTCCTGTTCCATTTACTTATGAGCTTAACATGCTATTTACTCTACTTTGTCTTGTTCTTGTGATCTATACTTCATAAATCAATGTCTTTGCTGTGTATAATTGAGAACAAAGGTTTTAAATGTGAATTTAGAAAACGTTAGAAAAACTTCAACTAAAATAGTGGAGATGAAAACCTTCCAGACCAGATTTACATCAATAAATGATAAAATGAGAATATGGAGACAGGAATAAACAGCTGCTAATCATTGCAAACACTAAAAAGCAGGAATTAAACATTAGCAGCTTTTGATCTCTATTATTTTTTCTTTGAGCATAAATGCCTGTTTTTATGACTTTTGGGGTAAATATTACACCCAAATACATTTCAGAATATTTTAAATTATTATTTAACAGGTTTTTATGGTAAATCAAATGCTAAATGATAAAAATGCAGCTGTTAAATAATAAAAAAGATCAGAATTAAATATTATGTGACAATAATTTAGGCCTAGTGACAAACTGTAAAAGTCTGAATTCCTGACCTACAGTGATGTGAAGGTGGATTAATTTAAGGAGAAAAAGTTTTTCAGTTGATAGAAACTTTGACTAGGCTCTCATTAACTTGTGTTTTGAGTTGGATTTTAAAAAAATCAAAATTCTGGCCCATGCATTAAAGTTTTAATGTTTATTGAAATTGTCTGCGAGGCTCTAAGCGGTCAGAGAGTTTCAACATTAATCCTCATAACCTGAAGTTTATGTGGTACTTTGAATGCATTAGTTGAACCTTAAATTATACAACGGCTGCTGCATATTAGTTTTTTATACATATAAATTATGCAAACTCATAGTTTCATAGTTTTTCACTGAGAATCACTGCCCACACAGCTTTCCCTGTCATGTGGGTTTGTATGAAAACCATACAAAGATGAGACATAAAAATGTGTGTGTGCTGACTTTGCAGTAAAGCCTGCTGGTCCAAATGTTTGTTGATGTTTTTTGTTGTGAACCTCCAGTCTGGAAAAGCGTTAACCATCATTTAGCTCTCATGTTGTTAGCGCTCTCCAGAGCAGATGTTTGTTTTCCACTTCTGTCGTCTTTAAATGTTCGTCTTTCCCATCAGAACCATTTAAAACCGTCCGCTCGGCTTCTGCCTTGTTGATGAGGCATGTTCAGCCTTGCGGATAAATGGGAGCAAAAATTCTCACTTGCCTTCTAAGTGCCAACAGAAGTTCAAACTGTTTCAATCCCAGCACAGCGTCCCGGGAGCCGTGGCCCAAAGTGCTGGAGTTGTTCTGCGTTTTGTCCACTGACTCACAGGCCGCTGTGGTGTCATGGTGGCGGAGGAGGAAAAGCTTGCAGCGTTTCTTCTGCAGCTTCATCAGGCATGCTTTGATCCATTTGAAATCCCCAGAAAAAAGCTCCTTTTTTTTAGTCCCATTTTCATTTTCAGTTCTCCCCTTAAAATCATTGTGTCCTTTTAAAATTGTGTCATATTTAAATTCATTTTCTCCCTTTCAGAGATGTGCGACTCCCGATTTGTTCAGGCATCGTTGCCTGGCCTATATTGGCTCTTACGGCTTTACGGCGGCTATTTTAGTTATCTCCCCTGCTGCTCTCTGCTCGGCTTCCCCGGGGCCTGAGAGCCACATTCAGCCCTCGCCGTCAGAGCAGAACTGTGGAATAAATACATGTGAGGGGAGGACGGTTGATTACCGGAAAGACCCCATCTCTGGGCTATTGGTTTACATAAATGAAACAATCTTCTACGCACTCCGTGATGTGACACAATGTAATAATGGACAGCCTCATTATGATTCGTTTATTCATGAAAAAAGGAACTGGAAAACAAGAGAACAATTAAAGAGCTTTTGTCAAACTGCTTATCATTCTTTAAAATAATTACAATGGCTGGGACTTAGTATAATTAAATTCAGTAACACTTTATTGGAAAAGGTGTGCAAGACTGACATGACTGTCATAAACATGGCAGACAACCTGTTAGGAACATGAAGGAGTCTGCATGAATGTTTGACTGTTGTTATGAAGAGTCATTAAGTAACAACACTTACAGTGCAAAGTTTCACTATAAGTTGCCCTTTAAAAGTGTAAACGTTGTATTATTTGGTACATAATGACACTTTTAATGCAAAGTTACATTAAAACTTCTAAAAGTGCATTAAAAGTTTCACCTTTGCATTCATGACAACAGTAACAAACATTCATAAAGAGCCCTTCGTGCTCATGATCGTTATGTTTATGACAATGTAATATCAGTCTTATGCAAACCCCTTCAAATAAAGTGATACCTTATATTCACATATTAATATTCAAAAATACTTAATTATGCCAGGAAAAAAACAGAATCTGGTTAAGATTCTGAAAATCTTAACCAGATTTTCATACTATTTAATACTTCAGTGTTTGGATTTGGTGTGAAAGGTCATCTCAAAGTAGATAATATTTCCAAAGTAAAAGGAAAATGATGCGTAATTTTTTAATTCGAGGCATTAATTTGCATTCATCGTGAGAATGAATAATGTAGAGACTTTTCATGCAGTTTCAACTGCAAGTCATGTTAAGCTGCTGTCTACCAGTTTACCACAGCTGAGACTTAATGCGTTAGCTGTCAGGTTTTCATGGCTCAGGCCTCTCTGGTTTCCAAAGGGAGAACACGACTTAGCAACACAGCAGGAAACCCCTCATAAAACATAAATACCCCAACACCAACAATAACTCAGACCAAACCAGCAAAATTCAAAAGTGCCATTCTTAAATATGTAACAGGCTGTATTAGGACAAGCTGTGTGTGTGTGTGTGAGCCGCACACACACACATCATCAACCTCTTATATTTGAAACCCATTCCTCTGGATGTGATCCTGTCTAAAACTACACTTCCTGGTTCTTTTACATATTTCTGAGAGCCGCTTTGTTTGAGACAGGAAGCTTTAGGATCTGTAGAGGAAAATTCTCCCTGCAAAAACACAAAATATTACCAAGTAATTTTCATATAGATTAGTGGAAATATCTTAGCATACTTGAAATAGGGCCAAACTAAATTAAAAGTAAGTTTCACCGATATATGTCAACTTGTTTTAAGTCAATAAGTTCTTAATATTGATGAAAAAGTATTAGTTCCATTGACAGATTAATTCACTTATACCAGGGGGAAAATGTCTTGTTATAAGTGAAATTATCTGTTACAATTGACATAAACCAAGCTTGTCTTATATCAGTTGTGCTAAAATAGTTGCACTAGAAACTCGTCCAAAAATACTTGGTAAGATTTTGTATTTTTACAGTGTAGTTGATCAAACTTTAATCTCTCTTCTAATAAACGGACTATAATCTCTTCTTAACACCTCGTCCGGTAATTATTTGCTCCATCGTGTTCTAGTTTTCTTTATCTTCCTTCCTTTCCGTTTGTATTCCTCCTGGTTTGTCATGTCTCCTGACCTGGCAATGGTACGACCAGCCTTATCACCATAGCAACCACTAATCTATCAGGCCTTAATTGGAGCTCGTTAATGAAGTTTTAGTGATGAGAGCTGAGGAGATTTATGAAGCAAGAGAGGCTGAGGCAGGGAAAAGGGCAGATAGGCCTAGGAAGGAGAGAGAGCAGTGGGTCAGACGATGTGTGGGCTGTTGGAGAGGTAGACGGGAGGAAAGTAAGGAGATATTGTTGTTTCTAAGAATAGATCCTGGAAACTAAAGCCGGCACGATGCCACGATGTACGTTACTGCAGGAAAGTGTTCTCCCGCCTCGACTGCAGGCATCCTGTGGCTCGTTCAGTGTTTAATCCACCGCTTCGCCGCCCTCGTCATTCCTAAGTGGCAGCTTCCACTATCCGGCAGAACCCCGGGGGAAAGGAAGCGAAAAAACGAGCGAGAAGGGACGGGGAAGACAAACAGGGAGAGGAGGAAGTACAATACAAGGAGGAGAAAGATCTGCATGAAGTGGAGAGGAGGATCATGCTGACCACAGATGTAAGTAGAGGAGAAGGATAAAATGGAGACAGAGAGGTGGAAAACGAGATAATCACTGATACATGAAGAACAAGAAAGAGAGAGGAAACAAGGCAGAGAGGCCAGAGTAATGAAAGGAGGAGAAGCAAACAAACGATTGGAGAAACCGGGAGTAAAGGACAGACGGGGAGATGGAGCGAGAGAATGGCTCTCTCCTCAGTTCACTGGATTTCTTTCATGTTTCCAACTCATCATCTCCGCAAAGGGAATCAAAGATGAAATGAATAGCATGATCCGAGGAGTGTGTGGGCGGACTGGAGGATGGGTGTGTGTTTGTGCTTGTGTCTTTGTTTGTGTTGAGGATGCATGCCGCACTCCTGTCTCTGCGATGAGAGGGTAAAAATCAGCCTTTAAAAAACCCAATGCTGGATTTGTTGCTCCGGATGAGGAAAAGCAGGTGAATTTAAAAGCATCAGGACAGCAGATGTCACTTTATTAGATTCCAGAGGAGACAGAGAGTTCTGGCCATGAAGACACTGAAGATCATGTTCCACTCAATGTCATATCAAAGTTTTCCTCCGCCATGTTCTGCCCTCTTTCTTCCTGTTTAACTGACTGAACATTACCCGTTTTATTGCTTCAGACCCAAGAAGCTTTGAGATTAATGCTTAAAACTGTCTAAACCGGTTACCTTGCAGTGACATAACTCTTTTACTCCAAGGTCAGTCCATTAGCTAGACTGAACCATGTCAGTGCTTTACGAGGACTGAAACATGGCAGCAGTTTTCCTGAACTGAAACCTGGAAAGTATTTTACCCAGAATGAACCAGGACAGTATTTTACCTAACATGGTAACACTTTGCCTGGGATAAAACAAGACAGTACTTCACTAAAACTTACTGTGTTTTACCCAAACTGAACCAGAAAAGTATTTTAACTAACTAAGAAATAACCGTACTTTAAAAGGACTAAACATAGACAGTACTTTACTGTGAACCAGGATAAAACTTTCCTCAAATGAGAGTACTTTACCCAAACTGAACCATGTCAGTACTTTTTACTGAAACAAGACAGTTCTTTACCTGAAGTAAACCTGGACAGTACCCAACAAAACCATGATTTTACTTTACCAGGACTAAACCTGGACAGTATTTTTCCTGGAGCGGACCAAGAGAGTGCTTTACTAGGATTGGAATAGGACAGTACGTTGGTCTCTGTCCAACTAAAACATTACTGTACTTTACCTTAAATGAAACAGGAAAGAACTGCTTTATTCTTGTCTTCAAACTGAAGACAGAATTACCCAAAGTAAAATATATAGACCACCGTTTATTTTACTGCTCATCCACTGGATCAGTGTTTCTCGATTCTGGTTCTCAGGGACGACAGAAAAGTGTCTGATTAACAGACGTCTGGCATGCAGAGACTATGCAGTCATTTGAATAAAGTGCTGTAGAACAGAAAAACGTCTACAATACGAAGGGCAGCGGTCCCTGGAGACCGCTTCCCTTCAGAAAAGATAGATCTAACATGGATTCAGACTTACGTTTCTAAAATATCCCATTTATCAGCAGATGAGCAGATCCATCTGTCCTGTTAGTTTGAATACAACTTTGAACTTATTTTCTTTATGAATTATAGTTTTGTTGCCAACTAAAATACTCAAAACTAAGACAGTCACAGAAATTGGATCCCAAACTGATTATCAGAGATTCAGTACAAAAAAAGGTCATTATGTTTATAGTGGAAGATAATTAGGATTTAAATGGCTCCCTGCTGAGATTAAACACCAGCCAGTGCATTAGGAACTCCAAAGCAAACATAATCTTGACTAGAAATAAAAATTTGACACCAGCAAGTAGCAATGAAGTTATTTTAATTAAGTTTCTAAAAATCTTCACTCTTTTCTCTCAGAGCTTCTTCTGAGCCGCTTGTGATTTAAGCTCCTAAAGTCTCACAAAGGAAATATTTGCATTAATACTTTATTGTTGACACAAGATGCACAGATCAGACGAAGTGATGATTGAGGTTTAGCAGCAAGTGCTGACTGAAATTAAAACAAAATGAAATTCAGGAAATAACATTTACATTAATTTCCAAAGATAGAGGGTACCATTTAAGTTCATAAAGAGACAACTATAAACTTTCTGAAAGTACAGAATAGAAAACTCTGTACATTTTAGAAAAGTATCACCTCATATTAATTCAGAAGTCTAAGACCGTAGAAAATAATCAAACCTCAAAAGTGGTGGATCATAACTACAGGGCTTCTTGATTAAGTTCATGTATTAAAGATTCTTATCAGTCTCATTAATGGAGTAAATTATTTTCCTCATCAGTTTCAAAGCTATCAAAATCCGTCTAATGAGGTTTGACCGTTTGAAGGTTGGAACTAATCACAAATTAGTTGTGGGTCATTTTAAAAGATCACTTAGTCCGAAAAAAACTGAAAAAAAAATCATAACTCCAATTAAAAAAATATTTTATATGTATTCACACCATTTACGTAACATCTTTACAGTTATAAACAGTAAATCTAGACTACTGCAGACTCTTCATCTGAGATCATTCAAAGTCAATGAAATGTGATGAAGGCCATTTTTAACAGCGCTGGTCATCTTATAAATACTAGAAAAATGAATTTCTAGGAAAGTATCTGAAAGAATCAGGTTACAGGTTGACTCATAATGCAGCCTGATCCCTAAAAGAAAACTTCCAGGAAGATAAAATGAAGCAATAATGCATTCCTGCTGAGTAAAATGCTATGCATTTCTGGGAAACAATATGGTAAAAAGCTGATTTCTGATCTCAGTTCAGCAGATAATCCAAAGAAAGGGAAATGTTCCATCTGTCAATAGTTAATTAAACAGTTGTTTGTGTGTTTCTGCATATATCTTGTTGTTGTTATATTAGATTTGTTCATTTTTATTACTTTTTTCCTCCACTGAGCAGCAAAATGAAGAAAAACATTGACGTGTTGCTCAGGGATCAATAGTCCATCTTTGACTTGCTGTGATATTTAAAACTGGTTCAACCAAATGCCTTCTGTTCTGTTTACATGACCCTTCATTGGCTTTATTAAAGGACAGGAGAGAGGGATGAGAGACGCAGAGTTCTCCTTCATCCTGCCTTCCTCTCTTCTTTCTTCACCTCCTGCGTCATCTCTTCATTCATCCCCATCTGTCTGTTTAACCAGGATGGATGAAGTGAAGCAGCGACAGTTCAGCCGCTGCAGAGGAAACTCTCACCTCTGCTCACACAGCTGCTCTCCTCCTTCCTCATCCTGTTTTCACACTCTTTCATTTTAAAAAATCTCAGCTTCAGCTGCGCTGACACGTCGTCTTTTTCATAACGCTCGACGTCCGGTGCTTTCTTCCTCTGTTCATTCGTCTCCGCCAAGGTTATATATCTGCTCCTGTCAGACCTCCAAACGTCTTCACTTGGATTATAAGTTTCATTTCCTGTCCATCCATTCATCCCCTCATCTGTCCATTCACACCTCCATCCGTCCGTTGCGACGAGCCGCCATCGACTCATCTCGACGCCCGGACAACAACAACTGCTACTCTATTTTTCTTGACTTACTTTTTCCTCACAAATGTCATGCAGATCTACAGCCGGTACCAAAAGAGAGAGAGAGCTGACAGTATTATCTCAGGCATCATAAATAGATTACTATTTTCAGTGCATCTTGTCAAGAAAATTAGGACTTGTTTTCATAATTTGCATCCCATTAAAAATGCTGTTAATTTGTTGTCTTAAGGGTTTGAAGGTGTATCTGAGAGGCTGATGTGATGAGATGCCTCCTCTCTTCACACCACTCATCTCCCTTCAGTAATGCGTTTCTGTCTGAAGCACATTCTTTTCATCTGCAGCAAACTTATTCCTCTGTCGATGCTTTGCAAAGCTTAGTAAGAACATTAGAAAAGGTTTTGAATTAATACTTCACTAATCCGCTGTTTACGATTCCAACAAACTCAGATAATTAAAATAAAACATTTGTTGTTGTAATCAACAAATCAAATTAAATGATAAGGCTCTAAAATGTCTGGGTAATCATAAAAAAATAGAGCGCAGATAAAGAGCCAGCTCAGTTGTTTTGGTTGGGTTGAATTGGCAACTGGAAGATTTGATGTGGTAAAAAGGCTGCATGACTGATCCCAGTCTGGCCTTTTTTTGTATGTTGCTGTTAGTAAATCTGTCCTCAATCACACTTTTGGTTCTGGATGGTTTCATTGGTACTTTTTCTACCATTCGCCGTCTTTGTTCCACTTTATCATCCTTCAGTTTTCTGAACTGCTTTCAGACCCATGGATCTCATTTGTTTTTTCCTTAGAGTAGCTGCTCGGAGATCTGCAGTATGTGCAAAAATA
Source organism: Poeciliopsis retropinna (assembly GCA_010277075.1). Classification (NCBI taxonomy): domain Eukaryota; kingdom Metazoa; phylum Chordata; class Actinopteri; order Cyprinodontiformes; family Poeciliidae; genus Poeciliopsis; species Poeciliopsis retropinna. The sequence goes on from VMRM01000042.1 coordinate 427,072, forward strand.
TATTCTATTCTTTATTCTGTTTTTAAATATATTTTATATTTGTGTGAGTCACTTTGCTGTTGTTGCACAGAAATAAAGAATAATTCTCTTCTATTCATTTCCGAATGGCTGATAAAAGCCTTGAAGGAACTTGAATGCTCTCTTTTTTTGTGGTACCAGTACATTCGTCTGTGACATTTTAGCATTTATTAATGTTTATAAATTAGTCAGCAGATCATTTCTCCCATAGTTGCATACGTTCAAGGCTTAGGGAAAGCATTCAGGAATAAACAACTTTTATCTGAATCGCTCTTCTGCATAACTCGAGGAATGTTTCAGTGAGACATAAAGGTACCAACAACCTTTACATTATCAGTTTTATGTACTGTGATCAGATGAACAATGTCATGTCAAATGGTCTGATTGAACAGCATCTGGATGAATGCATCTAACAAAAAGCTGTACATGTGTTTAAAATGTCTCATCCAGACATGATTTTTAATGTATTGTGATTCTTTGTGTTTTGTTCACACACACTTTGTGTACATATAGCATTCTGCCTAGCGTTATGCAGCAGGATCTAGTCTGAAGGATGTGGATTTGCGTTATGTATTCATCACTTTCAGTGACAGTCTTCTCTCTCTTCAGGAAATTTGAATTCAGTAAATGATTGAGGGTGATTTTTTTTTTTTTAGCAGCTCAGCTTTATGTTTTTATTCTTTCAACCTAAAACATTCAAATACTCCAATGTGTTAAGACTAGATGGTAAAATGGTAAAACAGACAACTATCATTAAAAAGGTTTTTTATTTCCAGTAAACCAGTACATTTAGTGTTTTCTGCTTTCATAGACACCACATTATCATCTGCATATGGCTGTATATGGCATCAGATTTCTTAAAATTATTTACGTACTTTGAGAAACAGAAAATAATCATTCTTTATCATCAACTTTTTGTACTTTCAAGATTTATAAATGTTCTAGATCTTAATTATGGTACTCAGCCTGTAACCAGGTGCTAACATTACTGGGTCTCGGAGTTAATAAGATGCTGATCAGTTTACAACTGATCAATAAAGATAGTCTGTTGTTCCCCTTGAAATCAACCAAAATGAACCGATCATGGTGTTGATATTATTAAATTTGCTCGCAGTGTTGCAAAGTCTCCCTGCTTACTTCTGATATTCATTTTTTGGCCTTGAATGAAAAAACTTGTTTTCATATCCAGGCCACTTTGATGACACACCAGCGCCATTCTTATTGCAAAGTGCCGGCATGCTGTGTGAAGGCTTAATGCTCGTCGACACGGTAAATAAAGGACAAAAGCCTGAACAATCGATGAATTCTCCAGCTCAGCCAGAAAGAAAGCAAATGATAAACTGCTTCTTTTTTCACCAGATAGATTATGTGTGATTTAGGCTTAGTGGGTGTTCAAAGCAAAACATAAAAAAAGCTTTCATGGAAAAAGCATTAATCACCATTGTTTTTATCAAATGGCAATGAAAAACACAATTTTCGTCATTATATCACATGGATTATTAACCCCCACTGTGGATGATATAATAGAGATTTAAATCAATCCTCCTCCGTCTAATTCTCCTGTTTATCGTCTTTTATTCGTCTTTCCCCTTCTCGATTGACTCCTCTGGTTCCTCCCTAACCCTGAACTAGACTGAGCTTAGCTCTGTCACGCACCGCCACTTCTTCATTTCATCACTCCATCACTCCATGTGCCCGTCCGCAGATCTGGGTATTCATCTGTCCATCCATTTGTCTGCTCCTTTTAGCCTGACAAGTGGAAATGACGAGAAGAGACAGCAGGGAGAGCAGAGAAGATCAGAGACTGAGAGAAGAAAGACGAGGTAGATTCTTAGGAAAGTGACTGAGGGGATTTAAGACAAAAAGAAAATAAAGGACGCTAATAAAAGATGGAAAAGGAACAAAAAGAGCTCAGAGAAAAATCAGACGGTTACATTTCCAGCTTTAAAACAATATCAAGGTTTTATCAGAGACTTTTTTCAATTTTCCAGAAGAAGGACCAAGATTTGTTTTTTGTTCTCCAGTCACTTTGTTGCTGACGAGGCAACAAAACAGCTTCTAAAGAAAAGTTTAGCTGTCAACAAGTCCTGCAATCTCCAGAAGATTACCCAGCAATAATCACTCTCTAAGGGGGATTATTCATAACTCAAAAGCCTAATTTTGAGTTATGAAAATACTCAAAATTTTGTATTTTGAGTATACAAAATACATACTCAAAATATGTATGTATTTTGAGTATGTATTACTCAAAATACATACTCAAAAGTAAAAATCAAGCTTAGCAAAAGTAAAAATCAAGTTCTGAAAATCACTGTCCACATTTTAATCAGACTATTTTTGGAATAAAAACTACTTAACCGAAAACTCTTGACCTGTAAGATGGACAATGGACAAATTATTATATTTATACTCTGACCCACACTGTGCAAAATTCCTTCAATAAATTAGATTAAACTGAAATATTGTTTAACCTTCATATGATTATTCTCAAATTGTCTAAATGCAATGACTGTTGCCCCAAGGCTGTTATGAAATGTTGTCAGTACATGTCATGACAAAGTCAATAACCTGATTCTGATAGAGCAGATCTCAGAAAGCTTTTGAAATAAATGCACTTTTGCTCTTTTTTCTTCTTAATATCTATTTGGGTCACATCAAATATATGATATTTAAGAAATCCTCCTTTTGGGTTAGTCTAGTATTTATTTATCTCTGAAAGTGTATAAAGTCTCTTTCTGGAAGTGAATATAAAACACTAAGATATGATCAGACAACAAATGCAGTCAAGCACACTCATTCACGAGGCTCAAACATGAAGAAAAAAAATTTCCCTGCAGCTTATGATCATGGGTAGAACATGCATATTCTCTTTAGTACATCCTTTTTGTTCAGAAAACCAATTAATTGTGATTTTGAAAAAGAATTTGCATGCACATTTTGCTATAAGAAACACTGCATTGTCGTCTGCATATGGCAGAGCATTTCCAGCTAAACTTTAAATCACCTTTCTTTGGGCTGGATGATGAACTAGAACCAAGAATAGAACCTGATTGGAATAAAAGATGAGCCTGATGTTTATTCACCATCTAATCTTTAATGTTCCTGCAGTTTTTTTTTAAAGTTAGGCAGATAATGAGAACTCTAAATTATGCTCAAAACTTTCATATTTCAAAGAGAGGAAAAACTTCAAAAAGTGAACACTCTTATTTTTTGTATAATACTCTGAATATTTATTATCAGAACGCAAAATGATATGGATTCTATAAATAACTAATCTCAATATAAATATCAGTTAAAGCTCATTGTAAGTAAAGTATTGTTGTTCACTCCACAGCTGCGTGCACACAGACTTGGCAGATATCTGTGCTGGATGCCCTTCCTGAAACAACCTCCCTGTTTAATCCCAGAAAAGAATAGGATGTTTCAATTAAAGTGTTACTTTTGTGACTTTGGGAAATAAACATATTTGACCCATTGCTTTTCATATAGTATCTTGTCAGCATCTAACATATTTTTACAAGGAAATGCACCAAAGATTTCTCGGCTTGCATAAATTTGTATATTTTACACCTGTGAATCCACTAATTTGAAGAATTGTGTTGCAGTTTTCCCATTTGTAGGCTTTAATGGCCCAGACCTAATTTTAAAAGGAGACATTTTCAGTTTTTCTCATTAAACTTGTGAAACTTAATCCATTTAATAAGCATGTTTTAGTAGGACTTGGCTATATTTTAAGGTTTTAAAGCATCAGATGAACCTAATAAGCAACTGCTTTGAATGCTGAGTATTCTGTTGCTTTAATTAATTAGTGCTGCAATTCAATTTGGTATTGAGTTTCACCCTGGGCCAGAGGTTAACAAGGCCTGAGGATAAAACTTTATTTGAAATTTCTCACAGTGCCTTTTGGGGGTGAAAGCAGCAGTAGCAGGAGGAGGAGGAATCTAAGTGAAAGCTATTTTACATTCTGCCCTTTCCTCCTGAATGCAGCCACCGTCCCCTGTGGGCCGCCGCAGATGATTCATGATAAGTCATGACTGGGAGATTATTTCCAGTGTGCTCAGGGTGCAAAAGCTGAAATGGTCTCTGAGTAGAAAATCAACTTGTGTTGCTAGTGTGCAGCAGAGGAACATATTCTTGTCTGTCTGGTAGTGTGTTGTGGTCAGTGACAGACTGCAAGAAAACAGCTTACCTGGAACTACGTGAGCCAAATTAATTCCTGGGTCAACAGTAAATCTTCTGAAGAGGGCGACATTTCCTTTAAAGTCAAATTGAGGCACGAAAAGGTGACTTTTAGAGAAATGCATTCTTTCTCCTGTCTTGGAAAATTTTTAATTTGACTTTTCCTCCCTGGAGACAGAGACATAGAGGAGACGAGCCACTATAAATAGAGTAAGGAGATAAAGAGGAGTAGTGGAGAAACAGGAGGAAGCGTGTACCTGTTTTTGACGGATGTAGGGTGAAAGGCAGAGAGAGTGGGCGGCCGGCCGGCCCCACAGCCCCGGCGCTTGTGGGTAATGACCACTGATGCGTAGCAGCCTGGTTGTCATTCTCAGGGGCCCGGCTCCATTAGAGAGAAGAGAAATAGGCCTCGTGTGCTCGTGGATGTGTGTGATGGTGTGAAGGTGCATGTTTCTGCACAGCCAGAGAAGCTGTATGCTTGAGAGGATCTGCTTCCATTAGGGAATAACCTATAAGACACTCGTGTGCAAATTTATATCTGCAAACACGTAGTATGCAGAGTCAATTTCCATCTGGAGAAACAAGCTTGTATTGCTATGTTTGAACCTTCTGTTTATTTAAAGAACGTGAAGCAGATATGTGTGGGTGAATGATCCATGACAGGACTAGGGTGTTTGCCCGCCTCATAGTCCAGTGGACTCGGTTTGACTGTGGACCAACATTCTAACATTTCTTGCATTTTCAGCTCCTGCAGTTTGCTTTCACATTACACAGTACCAAAGTAAGAAAAAAAACACTTTGAAAGTCCAGGATTTATCTTTAATCTTAGCCATTTTTCACATTAGTGCCACACATGTGTTTTTTGGTTGTATCTACCCAGAATGCCCTGCTCTGTCGTCCACTTCCTGCTTTTGGAGCGGTTTCCAGTCCGCTTGGTGTTGTCATAAGCATTCGGCCTGCACCAGAGTTCACTTCAACCCAACTGAAACTCAGGTTTTTAGGCTCGGTTTGTTGATTACATTCATTCCTCCCCAAACAATTCAGACTTTCTAACAAACTGGAGTTGGATAAAATGAACAGGGCTGGTGGAAATGGACCTTAAGATGTTAAAGCAAATTTTTTCATATCCACTTTTTACTTGCCTTCTTTCACTTTTCCAAACACACAGACACACCTGCAGCCAGAATGGAAGGAGCCACTTTTCTTTTTGACAGAGAACTAATGAGCCAATCACACACCTGTTGGATGTCTGTCTCACACCTCATCTGGAAGTAAAGCTCTAATATAATTCTCAGAGTTGCCAGAGGGCAAGACTATGATGGAACCTCAACACAGCTGAACTTTAAGCTTTAAGGGAAAAGGAACTGCAATGGCAGAAGTTGAGATATTCAAAGCAGACTATGAGCACATTCTCTTGACAAAGAGGCGTTTTAAATGTCCGTCTAACGTAACATTTCTACAAATCAAACCAATGGTCCCCAAAATGTTACAAAGGAAAACTAACGCAGTGTCTTTTAGCAGCGCAATGCATTCAAAGTATAATCTCAGTTCTGTGAGTCCCCTGTTACTTTTAGTTCTGATTTAATTCTTTATATCATAGATTCAGGAAGAATGTTCTGCAACTTCTGAGATTATGATTATATTGAAATAAAAACTTCAAAATAATTGTTGCAGATTTATTAGCTGAAAACCCCATTAATCGTCTTCTCCAGATCATCCCACATTTCTGGGCTAGCAGAAGATCTGGTGACTGTGGAGGATGTTGGAGTACAGAACTGGTCATGAACTGGGCATAAAAGCTACTCCGACCAAAAGCTAGGACAGTCTTAATAAGAGTAAAAAAAACCTGCACATTTTGCCAATTTAATACACTTAGGATATGATGCAGTCAGTGAAATGATTTACACATTCTTCAGTATAGTTTGATCTATTTGATTTTACAAAGAAGCTACAATGTTGTAACAACACCCCACCTGAAAGAGATTTTCACTTTTTTTTGAAGAATAACCTAACTCTGCACATGCGGTTGGAAAAAGTCTTTATGTAGCACACATCTCACTCTGCTGAGGATCTTTGCAGAATGATGAGTCTCTCCCAGGCGGCTGTCGGTCTGATTGAGAGCTGAGGCTCAGACACAGACAGGCTGATAGAGAGCCGGCTCCTTCCTGCTCTGTAAAGAAAACACAGGTTCTCTGCTGGATTCTTGCCAAATTCAGTGATATTCCAGGGTTTTCTGCATCTATTTCACAGATTCTCTTCATATTTTGTTGTTCTGCAAAATGTCAGACAAGCGCAACTACTTCAGCAAAATCGTGTATGTTTTTATATAGCTGCTAATGCTAGCAGCTATATAGAAGTGTTTATTGAACATCTGGATGTAATGAATGGCTCATTGCCAGGCATTTAAGGAAATGCTATGTGGTTTCAGTCAGTCTAATTTAGGGTGAATCCATCTAATATTCAGAACCTGTTGGGCGGTACGGTTCTCTTTCACGCTGCACTGTGTCAAACCAGACAAACCCTTTAGAAAACCTGTTTACTCTAACACTGATGTTGGTGTTGCAACAAAAACCACTGAAGGAAACGACACAAAAACCTCAGAAGACACTGAGCACAACTTCCTTCTTTGCAAAATGTAAACAAAGACGGATGTCACATTGTAGCGGTTGAAGGATTTCCCTTTTATCTTTGATAAATGATGAAAACACATCCACCCACCAGGATCCTGACAAACCCTTGACTCCCCTGACAGCTGCCTCCTTCCCCTTTTTCCTGTTTCTGACCCTAAGGCCCTAAAATCCATGTCTTGCTTCCATTCATTGTCACACTGTCAGATCTGTCTGACCTAATTCAGTTATGCAGTCTCAACATTGTTCATTGTGACCCAAGTCACCATCAAGATTTCATGACATCGACCTCAAAGTGTGACATGTTCAATTCTTGCATGACTTTGAAAAAAAATTGTAGCATCTGCCGGGTTTAGATGCAACATTCGAACAGCATTTCTCCTCTGGCTGCTTGTTTCTGTGAATCAGTCACCTGTTCATGCTGCAACCCTCCAACCTTTGCAAATTACTCTTACCTGTCTGAATGTCTCACTCTGTGCATACATAAGAGGTGTGTTCTGACGTCCTGCTGCAGACCATGCTGCACATGTGTGTATATTTATATCTGAGATCCTTGTCTTTGTGAAAACATGCATTATGGAGCAGAAAATCTCTGCTGACCTGTCAGTCAGACACCAACCTTGGGCTGACACAGACGGCAGCTGATGTAGTGCAACTGTCCTTCACTATGCCACATAATGGACTGTAGTGCTTTCCATTTAAATCAAGGCTTCAGTATATTTGAATTAAGTTAAATCTAATCAAAGGTAGACTCTGAGGAAATCTTTACTTACACACACACTCACATTCTGAAAAATGATCAATCCTGGTGATAGATATGCCTTTGCAGGGGTGTGAACTGGAGGAGCTTTTGTGGTTTATGTTCTCTATATTCATAACTCTCAATTTTAAAGCCTCCTGCATGAGGTGTCACTGTGTCCTTGAGCGTGAACACTGTTGAAATTTAAAATTTTGCCCAGTTGCTAAAATGTTTGTGACGTTTGTAATGCAGCAGTTTGACGTATGAAGCTTACCAGATGTTGCCTGCTGTGAACAACAAACCACTGCTGTGAAGAGAGAAGCTCTGAGCTGAAGCAGGCGTTTAGTTCCCAACTTTCCTGTATTTTAAACCAAATTGAAGTGTCCCATATGGAACGTTTCGTGTCCCGATTTATATTTACAAACGCTACATGGCACTCCTCTCCTCACTTACCTAAACCAGATAAAATATGTTTAGCTAGTAGAACGTAGAAATTGCAGCGCAGCTGGGCTTCATCTGCAAACAGCTCTTCAGGCCAGAAGTCACAACTAATTTTAAAAATGTATTTTATAGACTTATGGAGAAATATACAAACACAGACAGAAGACTGGTACTGCAGAAAGGAATGGGAACAAAATAATCTGTGGGTTAAACCTGTCAGAAATCAAAGCTTTTTGCAGTTAGGAGTTTTCAGTTGAACATTGAGGTGAGGACGATTTATCTCAGCTGTTTACATGAAACGTAATGATAAATAAGTAATGTCCTTTTGGATGAAACTGCCGGCTGGTATTGGGTTCTTCTGTTTACATTCTGCTTGAAGTTGCTTTATTGCTTTAAAAAACATCCTTCTGTTTACTGAGGACATTATCAGCTGAAAACATGTTAGGAGAAATAATGAAAACCTTTTGTTGTTCTGATGAAAACAAAATGTTTTCATCAAAACAACATTTTGTTCGTTCTGGAATCCTCCAGGATGAACTGGGATTCCCTTCTGGACCTGTTCGACCCAATCTCAGATAATCAGAGGATGATGGAGTGATGGTGACATTAAGCCTAGCTGTTCTTTGGTTGGTGTTTAAATTTATTTAATTCCTAAATAAAAAATAAAATAAAGATAAATCTGTACTGGAGTCTCTAGTATCAGATCAGTTCAATCCAATCTTTGGTCACCATGTTTATAAGAGTACGTCCAATCCAACCTTATCTTCTGGCTGTTTAGCTTTTCAGCCCTCAAGATTTTTCCTTATTGAACTGTGGATTTCTCTTGTAGATATTTTTCTATTATTCATTTACAGTTTCACCCCTGGCTAAAGGAAGAAAAATGTCCCTGCAAGGTTTCTGCAGAGCTTTTAATTTCTAAATGAAAGCTTTCCAATCTGAGGCAGATTTTTCTGCTGCTATTAAGTAGTCAGAGGCAGCATGAAGTAGGAGCCCTCAATGGGTTATGTTTTTAAAGGCGTGATTCCTGCCCAGACCTTTTCACTCAGAGGAGACAGAGCATTTCAAAGGAGCTGACCCCATTTAAAAAGCAATTGGTGGGATGAATATAAATCATGCTGGTCCCTTTCTAAAGCACCAAGTTTTTGTAAAAACTCTCCTCAGTAAATGGCGACAACCCTGAGGACACCACAATGTGTGTTTTTCAAATATTGAATCTGTGGCAGCTCCTCTCTTCAGAGTGGTCACATTGTTTAGACCTAAATGGCTCAGGAAGGGCCACATGAAGAATTAATGCCAATTACATTTACGCTGCACAGAACAAGCCAAGCATGAAGAACTCCTCACAGAAGCACTTGAACCAATGAACTGGAGTTCAGTCAGATGTGTGTTTGCATGTTAATGTTTAAAATGCCTCTGTAGAAATCAAATGTATTTATTTCTGCTGTGACTTTACTCATTAAAATAGATTTACTATCAGAAACACACAGAATGTTGCATTTTTAATCACACTTTGGCTCTTTCATCTCCACCGCACTGTTCTGTGAAGCTATATAATTTTTTAACTTTAAATCACTTTGTATGCAAAGTCTGTAACCTCAAATTAATAATTGTATATATCTGACTTTTCAGCAGGGATATTTATCCAGATGAAGATTTTATATTTTTAATATTTTTAATAAGGGTTAATTGCTACCAACAAATTAATATCTTCTCACAATTTTGAGTCCTCAAGAGCAACAATCCTGCAACTGTTTGCTGCATCCCTTCTGCAGCACACCTGAACTCCCTCATCAGCCTGGCATTCAGCTCTGCAGAGGTCTGGTGACGAGACATTCACCTGATTCACATGTGATGGAGAACAGATGCATCCAAAAGTTGCAGAATATTAGCTCTCAAGGCCTGAACATCCCATTCCTACCTATAACCTATTTAAATTAAAATATGTATGTTTAGTTTGTTGTTGAGCAGGTAAGACAAAAATATGTTTAGATTTTATAAACTTAGTTAGTTTTTACCCTTTTGAGTTGATGAATGTGACAAAAAGTTTGGACACACTGGAAACATTCTAATTAGTAGAGCTGGACAATAAATCAATAGCAATATGTATCGCTATAGAAACGTGATCAATCAATAGATAATCGGACTGGCTGAATATTCAATCATTTCAGTGAACTCCAATCCAGAACCGCATTGCATTCTGGGAGATGTTGGCAGAGGAAAGGCTTAGCTAGGTCGAGGGCATCAACTAACTCGCTCACGCTTTGGTTACCTAGCAACTCACTCACTCTTTGGTTACTTAGCAACAACCTGTTGAGTAACTTGCGCAGCAGCAGCTTAAGGTTTTGCCTCATAACTAGTTAAAAATAAAAAAACAGCACAAAGTGAAAACTAATAAATCGTAAAGGTCACACCATCAGTTAGAACTTCAGATATTTAAAGCAAAATACTAATCAGAAATTATTGATATCAACTGATATAAAATGCTTTTATTGTGTTTCTCAGCCACAATAAAAGCCCCATCATTAAGTCCTTTTTGAAAATTTAACTTCTTTTTTTTTGTTCCTGTTTCAACATATAAAAAATCTTTTAAGTAATTAATCTTTATTTGTTTTGTTCTGTTTATTTTTCTGATTTTGAAGCTCGACTTATGACCCGGTCACGACAAGGAAACGAGTAAAACATGTAGATTACATCTGCATGGCCTTAACATTCCTAATGTGCTTCACCTTTCATGCTCCTCAGTTTGTCTCCATTTCTGTTTGATTGACAGCTGAGGAGAAAGAACCCGCCCCTCCCTCACACACACACACACACACCCACACACACACACACGGCAATACCCTACCTTCAGTCCGAGCATCGATCAGCTCCCTGTGCTTCCATTTTCCTGACCTCACCTGCCTCCGTCCCGTGATGCCTGCAGCATGTCCTCCCCGTGTTTAATGGTGCATCTCAAATGCAACATGGCCGGTTTGTGCTGCATTCCCACCATCTAAATGTTCCTGTCTAGACTTCAGGAACCATAAAAAAGTTACACTACCCACTTTCAGAGTAAAACTGACAAACACAAAGAAGACAAAAGTAATACCACATAATCATCAATCATTTTATGTAATTAAATTTGATAAAAAGAAAACAGAACTTTAAAAATTTAAGCTTCCTCTTAGTCTTCTGATTTTGCGTCTTGCAGCCAGATTTTCTTGTAATCTTTGAAAGATGTTTGGTTCAATCATTATCCGGCTTCCTTAAGGGTTTCTAAAGTTTCTCTCTTCATTCGATTTCAGTCCAATTCCTGACAATGAAAGCATCTCTGTGCATGCAGTCTGCATGACAAAACAGGTGGGAAAGAAAAGGAGACAGTCAAGAAACAAGGAAATGCATCATTCTTTGTTTAATCTTCCACCCTATTCCAAGTTTTTGGGAAGCAACTTGTTGAAGCTAAAAGCCTAATTTTTGTTGGTTTAATTTTGTTTTAATAGATTCAGCCAAAGAAGTGGGACAGACCTGTGGTAACAAGGTCTCTCAAGATCAAACTTCAAATGGTTCCTTTGCTAAATTGTACATTGTGGTGCAAATGCAACACTGGTTCATGTGAGACTATGAGAATTTCATGCCTGAGTGACCTAAAGGTCAACGTTAAAATGGCTTTGAGTAAAAAACAAAATTCTTCTAACGATGTTCCATTTGGCTGCAAACAATTGAAAATCTGAAAAAGTCCAAACAACACACTGACTTTTGATCAGGCTGGGAAGGATACCAAAAAATCTGTTTGGGTTTTTTATAAAATGGGACAGAACTTGATCTCTACATGGAATTTGACATATTTTAGGAATTTAACAAGTGCAAAAGAGTAAAGCTTTTAATCTTTTTTAAAAACACAGCCAATTTGTTTTCACATTTTTGGATATTTTCTCTCCCTGTGAAACTCCCCACTTCCTTCTGTCCACCTCATGTTGCTCTTTGACCTCTGCTTGGTCAAAATTACAGCTTTATCCTTTAAGTCATTTATTTTTCCTAAATGGATGCATGTCATGTTGTTTAAGTTTTGATTAAGTCATCCTCTAAATAATGTTTCGTGTTTGATTATCTCTCATGTTCTTGGTTATTGTTTGTATCAGATCATCTTGTAGTATCACACTACTTCCTTTTATTTTGCAGATAGTTTGAAGCATATGAGATGAATAAAGTCAACCGTGAGAAATGACATAAACCTGTCCAAGGCTTTAAAGCCAGAAACAGTGTCGTGTCTGGCAGTCGAGTCACAAATCAATAAATACGCTCTTGATTAAAAGCAGTAATAAAAGCTCATTTAGCCTCTGAAATGTGCAAAAGAAAGTCTGATAACTGCTTTGAAGTAATGATTTCTAATTTATGCTAATGGTGCTGCTTCCACAGACCCGCCTGACTTTTTCATTCCCTCTAAAGGCTGCAGATGCAGAGTTGTCCAACGCTGCTGCTTTCACATCATCAAGCCTTTAATCACTGCTGTTGTTTTGTGTTTTTTGCTCTTCAAAAGGTTAAAATTAGCATGCAGGAATCAGGTTTGATGTGGATCTTTATTCCCCATAACGATAACACCCATCTATTTTCTATTAGCAATCTGTTTTTGCAGGGTAGGTCAGGGTTAAGTTATTAAGGTTGGTGCTTTTCTCCATAAGTTCATGGTAAAGGCATTTAAAGAAAGTCTAAGTCCCACAATGCATTGCATTATAAAGTTGTTACTCATGTTTAGTTGGAACAAATTTCAGTATTTAAGAGAGAATTTGACTTCATAAAAATTGCATCTTCTGAGACCCCAGCAGCACATATTTAAGCTGTGCATCAAATAAACACACAAGTCAGAATCTAAGTTGATATTTTCTTTGGTTCTGCTGTTTTGGTCCTTTCTTAGAGAGAAACATTAACATGACTGAGCTGCTGCTTTTCTTTCTCAAACATCACTAAAATACTGTTCACATCCACTTTGAAGAAATAGAAAAATAAACAACTTCACAAAATGGACACGTTGCTGCAACTTTTCATACACATATAAAAAATGAAAAGGTGTTTCAGATGGATGAACAAAGACGTGCAGCAGTCAGTAACAATCGTTCCTGAAGGTTTTTGGCTGACAGGTGTTGGCATCTTTCCACCCAGCTGTGGTTTGGACTTGGAAACATTCCTTCATTGTTTCAGTTATTGTTTAATGATGAACTCTGACCTGGATTTTGTCATCTGAATAGAGCTGATTTTGTTGTTAGGGTCTGTATTCAGAGCATAAGGACAGCAAATACAGAGAAAACATTCAAACTTGTCAACTTAGAGAAGAATTAGCACAAATAGGAAACTGTAAATTTCAGTAGAAATAATTTTTTTTTCGGCATCCAGTGGGATTAGTTTACCAATCATCACTGTTCAGTCCGTGCCAGCTAATTTTAAGCTTAAAATCTATTTACCTTATGATGCATTTATTTGTGTTAATTTATCTGGGGCAGTATCCAGAAAATATTTAGTTCAAAGAGCAAAACTGCACCAGATTCTAGCTTTTTTTCAGTTTGTATTCCCAGTGGCAGCTGCAAGGAAGACAAATGTCGACTTGGAAAAGCAACAAAACAAGATAAAAAAAAAGAAGAGAACAAATCATTTGGCAGGTTTGCTAACAAAAAAACAAATCCATTTTATTGCTTCTTTGGAAAAATATTACATAATTTGTTTTCAGTTTTGCAAAGAGCTTTTATGTCATTAAATGAGGAAGCTGATTGTCCAAAAGCAGTTCTGTGCTGTGATATGACTTTCCCCTGGAGGCGGACCTCATTATTCAAATGTTCAGAAATCAGATCAATTAAATTCGTAGACATTAATATGAATAACTTTGACTCCAGTGCAGCTTTAAATTTTAGCTGCTGTTTTATTGTTATTTATTGCAGTAGAGTCGTTTGGTTATCCTTGGTTGTTTTAAATATGGAAATAAATATTGTCATAAATAATAAGTCACATAAAAGTATAAATTTATTATTTTATAATAGCTTAAAATACACTGCCTGGCCAAAGTAAAAGTCGCCACCTGGATTTAACTAAGCAAATAGGTACAAGCCTCCTATTGGATAATTACTGCATAGGCGATTATCTTTCAGCTGGCAACAAGTTATTTAATCCCAGCTGATGCAATGAGTAACTCCTCATTTCTTAAACAACCATGGCAAAAGACACATCCTGTGGTCGTGGAAAAGACGTTAGTCTGTTTAAGAAGGGTCAAATCATTGGCATGCATCAAGCAGAGAAAACATCTAAGGAGATTGCAGAAACTACTAGAATTGGGTTAAGAACTGTCCAACGCATCATAAAAAACTGGAAGGATGGTGGGGAACCATCGTCTTCCAGGAAGAAATGTGGTCGGAAAAAAATCTTGAACGATCGTGATCGGCGATTACTTAAACGTTTGGTCAAATCAAATCGAAGAAAAACAACAGCAGAACTCAGGAGTATGTTTAATTGTGAACGCAAAAGCATTTCCACACGCACAATGCGAAGGGAACTCAAGGGGTTGGGATTGAACAGCTGTGTAGCCGTAAGAAAACCTCTAATTAGTAAGGCTAACCAGAAAAAAAGGCTTCAATTTGCTAGGGAGCATAAAGATTGGACTCTGGAGGAATGGAAGAGGGTCATGTGGTCTGATGAGTCCAGATTTACCCTGTTCCAGAGTCATGGGTGCCTCAGGGTAAGAAGAGAGGCAGGTGAAGTGATGCACCCATCATGCCTAGTGCCTACTGTACAAGCCTGTGGGGGCAGTGCTATGATCTGGGGTTGCTGCAGTTGGTCAGGTCTAGGTTCGGCAACATTGTGTGCCCAAAGAATGAGGTCAGCTGACTACCTGAATATACTGAATGACCAGGTTATTCCATCAATGGATTTTTTCTTCCCAAATGGAACGGGCATATTCCAAGATGACAATGCCAGGATTCATCGGGCTCAAATTGTGAAAGAGTGGTTCAGGGAGCATGAGACATCTTTTTCACACATGGATTGGCCACCACAAAGTCCAGACCTTAACCCCATTGAGAATCTTTGGGATGTGCTGGAGAAGGCTTTGCGCAGTGGTCAGACTTTCCCATCATCAATACAAGATCTTGGTGAAAAATTAATGCAACACTGGATGGAAATAAATCTTGTGACACTGCAGAAGCTTATTGAAACAATGCCACAGCGAATGCGGGCTGTAATCAAAGCTAAAGGCGGTCCAACAAAATATTAGAGAGTGTGACCATTTTTTGGTGGCGACTTTTTTTTTGGCCAGGCAGTGTATGTGCTGTTCTGTTTATATAACTCATTATGTCCCTTTTATTATGATGTGGAACAAACATTTTTCAGCATATTTACTAGGGATTTTTTAATGCCGTATTTCGAAGGATACATTTTTATTCATAATAAAATATTTCTATATACATTTTATATTTTATGCCTTCTGAACATGAATAACTTTTTTGTTTGTAGATTTTATAGCAAGACAGAAATCATGGCAGTCAGCCGAAGCCGCTCTCTGAGTTTGCTTCATAAAAAGACAAAAACTCCCATGGCACAAGACGGAGGACATTTGTTGGAAGTCAAACGTTCAACAAATCCAAGTGTCCATAAAATGAAGCGGTTTGTGTGTTTCACTGTCGTGTTTCATTCTTTCCAGGAAGTTTTCTCTGTTTTTTATTTTTGTTTTTTGTTGCCATGAGCGTTTAGGCTGCTGAAACTTGCTTACACACACACACCGACACACACGTCAGCGAGAGCAGATGTCAGCCTCCAGGCTCTTCATTGGGTTAGCTGACACTGTAAAGGTCACTACAAATTACTCATGGTCAGCATGGCCTGTCTGCAGCCGACACAACGGCCGCATCGACTCTGTCAGCCAGGAATTACACCATTGACCTTTTTGCGCCTGTGTGCGCGCCACTGTGTGTGAGCATACGTCTTTTTTCCAGTTACTCGTCGGTGTACACGTGCATGCGTGTACTCGTATGTTCTTGAAACTACGTTTTTGTGTTTTTCTGTCAGATTCTGTCTCGTCTCCTGGGGTCATTGGCTTTCTTCCCGGGCTTTTCGCTCAGAGTGACATGGAGATTATTGCTGATGCTGCCCTGTGTTATTTACTTCAGCCTTGTGTTTGTGCAGTCCAGTCTCTGGAGTAAAACTGGCATTTTCTGTTTCTTGATCTTTATTCTGCCAATGTGCTTTAGCAGAGAGACCCTGTTGTCACTCCAACCTTGTTACTCTGCAGCATTTTGGGAAGAAGCTGTAGAAAACCCAAAAGCTGCTTGGGTTTTTTATTCAACACTACTTCAAACTATTATTTCTGGGACTATTCCCTGTAATTGTTGCATCTAGTATTTGACCCGACCTAAGATGGATGTTTATTGCAAAACGTATTTGTGAAAAGAGAATTTCTACCAAATTTATGGTTAGTTTAAAGGCAGGTGGAGATTTATTCTTAGTTCATTGGATGGTTTCCGTTCAGCGGTTTGGTCCAGTGATAAACATATTCATATAAAGCAACAGCACAGATGTGTGGCTAATGCAATCTGATGAAGAATCAGTAAGCCAGAGGCTCTCTCACCAAAATGATTGTTTTTATTGCATTTTCCTAAGTGAAACAGCAAAAACGATGAGCAGATGATCATTAAATCTAAGTAAGCAATGGAAAAGTTTGAGTTTCAGTGACTCTCCAGCAACAGAGAGCAAATGCTGAAAATACGGAAAGCCAAAAGGGTCAAAATTGAAACAATGCTCAGTACTGGCTGCGTCTGACAGAAGAAACCAAAAATCTAAAAAGAAACTTTTTTTTTCTTTTATCTGTATCAATCCATAATAATTCCTGAGCCTTGTTTAATGTCTGCAGCAATGTGGATTTAACTGTTGACAATAAAACTGTGATGCTTTCAGAAATGGGATCATTTAAGATTTTAGAGATGAGAAGCAAGACTGTAAAAACATCCAGCTTTAAGCTAACATGCCGTCTTTCTTCTATATAAAGGGTTGTAATGCAAAACAAAACCTTCCTGGGAGCTTGCTCAGGTTTCATTATGTTTTATCCAAAGTTAAAATGATGATTCAAAATAATATTTAGTCTAAAGACTAGAAAACAGCCATGGACTGGAACTGGAACAACTTGAGCTTTAAAAACCGCTTAAATATTTGATCATGTTAATCTTTCGGCTTCTTGAACTTTTAATCAGATGCTTGTGAAAAATTGTGGCATCTAATTAAACTAAGTGAGAGTAGAGAAATGTAGCTGCCTGTCCCCCTCCTGTTTCTGCATGTTGCTGGTCAGCTGGCTTAAAAGGCATCTAAACTTGCAATAAAAATAGATGAAGATGTTTGGAAAAATGTTTGCATGCAAGATAGCTTAACAATCAGGAAGCTAAAAGGGCAGTGTTTTAACCTAAATACTCTAAAACCGTAATATTTTTACTCTCGTATTAACACAGTTTTACAAGAATCACAGCTTCAAAGAAAAAAATCAGAGCCCTCCACTCATCCACCACCACGAGTTCAAACTGAAAACACTTTTTGATCTCATCTCAGGCTTCAGTCAGATTCATTTTTTCTTATTTTCTTATCATATTAGGTTAGAAATCCTATATTTTAGCTGCAATAAAACATGTTTGGTTCCATTTTAAACTTCCTATTCACTCCAGAAACTGTAGAAAGACAGAAAATCAATCAGGTTTTGCTATAAATTAATGTGAAGCAAAAGTTGGTTTTACTTTCACCACATGCAGAGATTATGTGAAAGCTGTTCCTCGCCACTGCGGCCATGTTGGATCTTATTCTTCTTCACTGGAAAGTCTCTAAATTAATTTAGTAATTAAGTGTCTCTGAGATGGAGGCAGATGTTTCTGGTTTGAAGAAGGGAGTTTGAGGAAGCAGGTTTATTTATCCTTTGCTCTGTTTTGATGTTTCTGTCACGGGTGATTTTTTTTTCCCGCTTCGCCGCTCAACTTTTCGTCGCTGAGTGTTGACTTAGCCGTGAGTGGGAACAAGACACTGGTGGAACAAAGCTGTGTGTCCACCTCGCCCGGGGTTGTGTTTGTAAGTGCTTCTTATCAGCGCTGTCACATTTATTAGTGTGCACACAAAACACACTTGGAAACAGCTGTGCGCAGAACCCTCCGCCGTATAATCTGCTGACTGCATGTTGCGGCGTTCTGTGTTTGGATGAACTGAACACGCGGCAGAGCTGTGAATTTTTAACCATCATGATTATGCAGGAGCACCTGTGAGCGTTTCTCCTTCTGATGGATCTATCCGATGTAAAACAGATCATGTTTATTCAGGTTTGGATCTCACTTTTCAAACCAAATAGTTCCTAAGTTGGCTTCAGTTGTTTCTGCTCCAGTTTTCAAAGCCAAAGCTCCAAATCTAGGAAAGGCTCCTTCAGAAGCATCCACTCTCTGCAGATCTAAGCATCAGGGACTAAAAGCAGCTGCAACTTTCTGACCAACATGTTTAAAACTCCTTAGTTTGTTATGAAACCTGCTTGAGTTCATCATTTTCTTGTTGTTTTTTTATAAAAATGTCATTAGCAGCAGCAGCTGTTTTTAACTGGATATATGATGATAATGTACAGCTTTGTTTATAAAGATGTTTTCACATGAACTGCTGCTGTAGATTGTTAATGCTCTAAAACACGACTGAAATCTGGTTTTAAAAACTTAATCAACAATCAGAAATGCAGATCAACTTTGATTCTGAATAATAATCATCAGCTTTCGGCTGCTGTTACAAATTTCTATTCTTTATTCATCTTCCTGACTTTCTGCTGCCACTGAGGTGCGTAATAACAACTGATGCATGTTCTACACATACACTGATCATATCGGAGGTGCTTTGCTGCCATCTAGTGGTTGGAGGCATGCCCAGTCATGCTTAATGTCTCAAATTTACATCACAAATACTTAAGTTTGCATTTATTGCATTGATATCGCACAGTTACTAATATTACACAATTTATTTTCTTTATTTAATAATATTTGGGCTTAGCTTTATTATTTAAGTTGACAATTTTAGAATTTTAACAAATATTCAGCAATAAAGGCTGGTGGGACACAGCTTGACCATATATGTTTGAAATACAAAAAAGAGCTTTTACAATCTTCAAAGCAAAAGTTTATTAAAAGCAATAACTATATTCTTACACGTATTAGAAACCACAACAAGCTGCTCATCTCAACTCTAACAAAATCAAACATTGGCTGTGTGCTAAAAAAAATGTATTATTTTGCTAAACAAGAAGATATTTTATAGAAAATAAGTTTTTCTCAGCCATCAAAGTGAACCGCATGCCCACATACTGGCCCAGTCCAAGTATCAGACAAGCTTTAGGAATCATTACAGTCACAACTGAACTTAAAGTTTTGTGTAAGTCAGTTAGTTTTTAACCATTATTACTTAAATCTGTGATGAAAACTTAATTATTCCTGTATGAACCAGAATGATGTGAATTTGCCCAAATTCTGTTCTGCTTCAGGTTTCATTCACTCTGAACTGTTTGGTTCAGAACCATTGAAGCTGAAATTTGTCCAAAGTCTCTTGATTAGCAGAAGATTTTCATACCTACTTTAGACTTTAATGTTGCCAAAGCAACCTATGCTCAGAAAAACTTTCCAACACAGAAATGCATGACATTGTGGACTGAAATATCTTTCTAAATAATAAAAAATCGTTGCAATAATACGGATCATCAAGGCAGAAATGATAAATCCAGCTCTGTGCAGGTAATCTGTTTGGCTGCTCTGTGGTTCCCTGTGTTGGCTGTTAAAAGCAGAACCAGTCAAAAAGTGTCTCCAGCTCTGCTTGGATCAAACAAACGCATTCGAACCAGAGCCGCATTAATATAGAAGGCAATGATTAAAGCTCCTCCACTCTGTAATTTCCTTAAGCTGATTTCTTTCTTTCTGTCTTTTATACCTTTTGTTCTCCACGTCTCCCCACTCTGGCTCTTCTCTCCCCACCCATGAATAATCCATTCACCCAGCCTGCCTGTGAAATAACAAAAAGTTTTGGACTTCACACACAAACCTCCTGCTCCTCTCTGCGCTGCTGGAAGCATTTTGCCTCTGCAGAGTTTTGCCTGAGGATGCGGTTCCTTTAAATGAGACGCAGATAAAAGATGTTCTGTGGTTCTGTAAGGAACCATAAAAAGCGATATGTTTGTGGAAGATGTTCTTTGACTTTTCTGACACTTGCAGTTCTGCTTTGCCTTTAAACTTTTATTTATGTGCATGAGAGATCGCTCGGAATGAGAACCTGGATTTAAAAGGTAAAACGACACCTTCACATGGGATTTTTTCACATGCATATGCAGGCCTGAAGCCGCCAACGCAATAAATGTATAGCTGTAAATTCCAGTCACTGAAAATGGGTTTAATAACAGCAAAGTGTCACACAGACGTGCATGTTTGCAGCATATATGACAGGTGGAAACCTCAGAAAAGAATGAAGCAGAAACAGCTGAGAGCACCAGATGGAGGAGAGAAGATGGAGATTAAAATGCAGGTTGTGTCCATGTGAAGTGAGCATGGACAGGAGCGATCGATTTCACCACACTTTTAAAAACATCTGTCGAACCGCGGCAGAGAGTGTGTGTGAGGAGGCAGCGGCGGTGATTTCAGGTCCAGTTTCAGGCTCCGGGAGATCCGGCGTTCCTGGCACACATCCTCATTTCATTACAGCTACACAGGATCATAAATCTGGCTGCAGTTTGCTTTCCTGTGCAGCATCATTCATTTATCAAACCCCCACTGGCGTGTGTGCCAGAAAACATTTAGGAAAACAAACCGGTGGTACTGAACATCGCTTCTTCATGCAACATCAGTCCCACATTTCCATGCATCTCTGCGTAAAGTGAGAAAATATTTGAATCAGGAACTGAACAGGATCCTGAAGATCAAGCAGCAGAAACAACTTCACAATAATATCAACTGAAAATCCTTCAGAGAGAAAAACCACACATGAAATCTATAAATCCAAACAGATGGTTCTGGTCAGATGTTCTGCTAATTATTTATTTGAACTCGTCCTTAGAGTAAATTAAACATGAATTTCAGCAAGTCATCAACAGAAGCTTGTTTGATGGCTGCAAACATCAAGTGGTTGAAGAAATAAAGAAGAAATTATCAGACGCCCAAATTTATGAGATTGGATATGAACTTCCCACAAATGCAATAAAGTTTGTTTTTTTTATCTCTGTTCAGCATTTTTCTAAAGTGAAACTTGTTCTGATGGTTCTGGTTTACTTTGGACACCTAAATACTTTAAAAAATATATAAATCTAATCAAAATGTAATTTTTCTGTGTAGCACTTAGGTACATCCCATCACCGTTCGTCTTTCATTCTGTTCATAACATGAAAATCATAAAAAGAAGGAAATGGATCTCAAGATTTTTTATCTGATTTGTTTTTCACCTAATAGATCAGATGATGTGAAGAAAAAAGTTATTGTCGTCATATTTTTGATTTAGTAACTAAGAACTGTGACTTTATCATCTTGGCTGTTCGAATCAGGATGAACAACCAGTCAAGTCAGCACTTCCTGGTTTGGGATGAAAGATTTATTTTATTCTTTTTCTCCCAAAGTGCAGTTTTCCTTCGAGGGCTTACAGTGCAAAAATCCAGGAGCAAAAAGAAGCTTTGGTCAAACTTCAGAAATGGATCTTGACAAGTTTTAAAATCTTGCTTTTTATGACTGATAGAATTTTACAGATTCTTTACTACAAAAATACTTTTTCCAGGCTCCCAGTCACAGAATCAGAGGAAAACGTAACAGTGGTCAGATTTATTCCTAACTGTTTTTACTTTTTTACTTAAATAAAAATTGGAAGTTGAAAATTTCTTCTATTCAGCTACATTTGGTGAGTTATAAAAAGTATATATTTTACTTCAGCAAACCTTTTTATCTACTAAATTAGTCAAAAGGTCAGGAGAAAATGCCAACCTGCTCAGGTTTCGGTTTTTAATAGAGAAAAAATATTATTTTATTTTTATTTTTCCTTTTTTTTTTGTCTCTTTTAGAAAAAAAGTTGAGAATAATCCTCAAAAGATTCTATTTTTCCTTTAAGAACCTTTTTAGCACCAATCATGTCATAAAGTTTAGGGTATGAAATGTACTCAGCATCCTTTATTTCATTTCTTTTTGCCTTTCAGGGCTTCCATACTTTGAGTTTTTGTTGCAGAAGTTGTAGAGATGAACTGTTCCAGTGAACGTTTGAAGTTGTTCTATTTTGGATCTTCCTCCTTTTATTCATTTATTATTATCCTTATTTATCATTTCACTCTTTTGGGATTATTCCCCTTATAATGCAGCTGCAAAAAAACATCTATGTATCTGGAAAAGAGAGTTAAAATAGAAATGGATTCAGTTCATATTTCCTGCTGTATTTTTATCTGGATCTTTTGGGAGCACATGAAGCAGAGTGAAGAAGAGCATGGAGAACCAGGTGATCTGAGGAAGACTCTGGTTGTGAAAGGCTGTCAGCCTGACCCTCTCTGTGTTTTCAGCTTTGGTGCAGATTTCTCTGCATTACACAGGAGAAGGTTAACAGGCTTCAGCTCTTTATGCACTTGTGCAGCTTTTAGAAACTGTAGATTTTTACTGTGTGGCGGAGGCGTTTATCCAATTCACAGGACAAAGGTCTGCAGGATGCTAGAATGTGCCAACTGGGAATCTAAAATGTTGCTTTGTTGGTTTTGAAAGCCCTGATTATAATTCATCTCCTCCTGTTTTCTTCTTCTCTCATCTTCCCTTAGTCCTCATCCTTCTACTTTTATTTCCTCTACTCCTCTCTTTCTCTCCTGGGTGCTGTTACTGCATGATGGAATTGTGTATTTTTGGCTTCACCTGCTTACTGAGATGCACTCACACAAACACACAAACACCACTGGGCCTCTGTACTGAGGAACGGAGCAGAAAATAGCCAAAGTTTTCACCTGTAGTTAGCTGTTCTGCAGGCAAAGCAACAGGAAAAGACAGACCCCCGTCGCTGACGCTGAAAGCCTTCACCTGCTCCACCCGTCTGGGTCGAGCATCACCCTGTCTGTCCTCCTTCCAGTCCTCATCCCTATTATTCTAACACTCAGTCAGCCTTACCACCTTTTTTTGTTTAGTGCTGAAAACTGTGGTCACGCAAGCCAAGAAACCCACACAAACATGCATGTGCATGAGCCAACACCCACGTGCAACCTGCACAAAAACACGTTGATGACACAGCGATGCATGCCTGCAAAAACACACCGAGGTCACGACGTTGTCAGCTGGCCTTTGTCTCTCACATGCACTTATGAAAAAATGACTTTGGAAGGAGAAACAAGATGTTGTTGTGCTCTTTTCCCTCTGTGAACTTTATTGGTATGTACAGGTATTTCATCATTTTAAAAAATACAAGCACTAAAGTTATTTTTTTAATCGCTTTTTTCTTCTTCTTTTTTTTGTTATTTAGATTGCCAGGCGCAAATCCCGTCTTGGGGAAAAAAATCCACAACAGAACAGGAGCTCAAATAATTCATGCAAATGTTGCAATCAATAGTTCATATGCTGCACACATAACAGGCTGACCATCTGTCGGCGCGAGGGCTCGGGATGAATTTAAATGTGGAGCGCAGCGTGGGGGTAAGCAGGCCGCTGCAGTTAACTTGGAGATAATCACAGCGCTGTCAGATGGAGGTGCAGTTCATGTCAAACATCAGCTGACAGATTTTATTTGTTAGCAGACTGAAAATCTGGCTCCAGATCTGCTTTGATTGATTGACAGCTTCACCGGAGAGATGCTGGCAGGGAAGTGATCCTCATTAAACCGGCGAAGGAATCATCATGTAGCGACATGATGCAGCTGATGTACGGATTAGACGATTTCATGTTGGAACGCAGGCTTATTGTAGAAAAAAGCAGGTTAAATGATATATTAGAAGAAGAGAACAAAGACGGAGACTGTAACCGAATCCATTAGCTTCTTCATGCTGCCATGACAACCTGCAAGAAGATTTCCAGGTAAAAATCCTCCCTATGCAGGTTTTCTGTGAGGAAACCTGCAAACTTTAACATCTGATCACATTACAGCATCAAACTATTTATCTGGCGCAAAACAGAGAAATGGATTATTGTAAAGTAGAAAGACGGAAGGCGAAGGGAAGAAGGATTTTACATAAAAATAGCATCGTTACAGACAACAACGACTATCTAACCATGTTTTCGAAGACATGGTTAGACTGTCTTAGAAAACAGAATGTCTTCAGTCAGAGGCTTCTTCAAATTCGCTGTAACACAGACTGCTACAGGAGATCTTTCTTTGCCAACAGCCATCATCATCTATAACTGCAGAATTTGAATTAATATGAAATACATTTCATTTTTCTCTGGAATCAATAAAATATTTTTTTATTTTAATTTGAAGGTGATTCAAAATGTCTTCCAGACCCAAAAAAACCTGAAAAGTCAGAAACTTTTCTTTTAATACCCCTATATAAGATCCGGTGCAAAAAACTGCCTTCAGAAACAACCAACATTACAAAGAAATAGTTTAGATCAAAGCACATATATGTGTTAGAATGGCCTAGTCAAAGTCCAAACCCAAGTCCCATTGAGAATCTGGGGAAAGACCTGAACTCTGATGCCCCAGTCCAAGCTAAGTCACTTTGAAAAATAAAAAATAAAAAATGGACAAGTCATGTAGAGACATGAACTCCTAAAGGCTCGCAGCAGTAATAACAGTTTTCATTTTAAATATTTCCCGTATGCTCTGGAAATAAATCGGCTAACAGGAAACTCTTCCATGAATAATTTATAATTAAGTTCTTTTTAAAAGCTACCAATAATGATTTACAACTGTGTGAATTTCACAGTAAATATTTAAAGTCATAAATCCTTTTACTGCATTTCTCTGTGTTGGTCTGTTTCACAAAGTCTGAAGCTTGAGGTTTAACATCATAGTGAGTTAAATATTTTCGTACCACATATCCTGATGTTCCACAAAGAGTTTCTGCAATTACTCATCATTTTCTAAAGGATTTACTATTTAAAATCTGAACAGTTTTAGCTGGTTTCAGCTGCTACACACTGTTAGGTTATGCTGTCTGACTCCTCTCCTGAATATTTATATTTAAGATCATCTTCACCTGAAAACTTTTTTTTTTTCACGTTTTGTCCAAACTACTTGACTGAGGTTAGGAATCCTATCTTGTTAGAAATATGGATTTAAACTACATGATAACAGAATCCATTTAAACGTAATCTTCACATCGCCATGAGGTGTTTACACATGAACTAATTAGCAAATATTGAACAACAGAAAGTCTCGAATAAAGAGTGAAAGAGGCGACCGTTTCTCATTCTGCAGCGCTTTGCATCATCTGAGCATAAATAAACTCTTCAGATGAATAACTTTAAAGTTTGTTTACAGTTTAAATCTTTTAACTTAGTGGATATTAATATTTTAAGCTCTTAGAATGCTTAATGTATTTTGTACATTTACTTACCAGATTCGGCTGACATGATGATTATGATGATGATTATTATTATTATTATAAAGTTCTATTTATCATGTCTTGCTTCTTCTTTTATCTTCAGAGGGATGCAATCTTTATTCCAATAAATAGTTTTCTGCTATAAATCTATATCGTACTGGGCTTTTGTTCTGGATGGGGAGTATCAGCCACACCTCCAAATTGCACCTATGTTTTACTCTGAATAAAATAGAATATATATAAACTTTTAAAGGGTTCTGTTTTTGCATGTATTAAAAATCATGACAATCTTTACACTGAAGAAGAGTTTGCATATTTATCCGGATTAAGCCACTTTTCAATAATATACAACGGATATAAGATTTTTATACATTTATAACTTTCTAAGAAAAATACATAATATACTGCTTCATGTTTTAATATCTAATCTTGTGGGGATTAAAATGCATCTGCAAACAATATTAGCTTCTGATCTGAAGTCAATAATAAGATTAATGTGTAAACAACAGAAAGCTGAACCGGTTCCCATCCATCATCTTCTGGAAAAATATAAGCAAAATTTGTGTAGGTGGGAAACAAGCTGCTGATCATTTCACCGGCAGCACGGATATTAAACTAATATTAGTGTTTTGAATTATTAAAGTCGTCTGACAAGTGCGAGATTTAAAAATGAAAGAGGATGTAAAACATTTACGCTGTGCCATGAGGAATATGAAACGTCCTGTTCTGAAATGCTGCAGACATGGCTGGAAACGTGACAGATGTCTGTGTTTGTGCCTCCCAGTCTTGTGTTTTTATGGCGGCCGTTGCATGTTTATGGGCTGCAGCCGCCGTTTGTGGCACACCTGAGGCGCTTCACGGTCTGCTGGCTGGAGAAAAACATTATCCTGCAAGGAACGAGGAAACTGATGGCTGATGTTTGCACATGACACTTTAACTTGTGTTTGGATTTTGTTTTTGTGCACTGGCCACTGGCAGCAGTACCTGCTTGCAATGCAGCTGCCACCTGTGAAGCCTGAGGTTCCCATCTGTCTTTCTCTGTGCGTTTGTGCATTTTTGTCTCTGGAACTATGTGATGATGTGCAGTGAAAAGCTGCCTTCTTGTTTTCTTGTGGAGTATTTTCCATTTTTGCTCAGAATGTGTGTGAGTTTGTCAGCTGAGAGCCTCACACTCTGCCGTTTTGTGCCTAACGCCCTCCAGAGACCACAGGTGAGGGCAGTTTGTTGAGCTACTTGTTCTCTCATGGGCTTCTCAAAGCTCGGATTCCTTCGCCTCTCTGTGTATAATTAGGCTGTCGTCCTCATGTTGTCTTGCTTCATCTCAGATTGCTTGTCATGGATGGAGTTAACAATGAGCTTTCTGTGTGTCTGGTGCAGGTTTGAAAGCTATGATTATAGCTACAACTTGTCACTTTGGATAGCTTTCACCTTAAGGGTAGCGAGATCTCACTTGCATGCAAACTTCCTCCAACATTTGCCACAGCAACTGCAGCCACAAACCAAATGAGACGTAAATGTCACTGGAATTGAAGGAAAACACCTGAGTCCAGAGTGTTGCATCCACTCTGCTTCTCATTTTCTCCCAATCTCTTTGTCTTTTCCTCCAATAAACCAACAAATGGCCGTTTATTTCTGATTCTGTTTCACACACGTGTGGTTTCTAACCTTCCTGGATGCCATCTGTCAGCGAGGTGAAAAGGTGATGGGAAGATGAATCACAACAACTTCCTTTTATTATGCTAATGAACCACCTGATTACCATGGACCCAAACTCCCTGCTGATGCCAAGCTGCTGACTCTGATAGAAACCAACCCAAACCTGATTCTCCTCACAATTCGATTTAATTCAGGTCAACTTATTTATATCAAACAGAACCTCAATAAAAATGCACCTGTCAGAATAATAACAAACAGGTCCAATTCTAACCCAGTCACATTTAATAGATTCATATTTACAGTCCGTCAGCGAACCCAGAGTCGTAATGCAATTCCCAACAATCAGGTTCAGGAATTCATAAAATGCCAATTATTAAAATGCTGCCTGAGCAAATCGTCAGATTTCATCGAAGTGAAGAGTTGATGCAGCTTCCCAGTTCCAGAATCCATTACCCGTCTCAGAACCAGACCGGGTTCCAGCAGCCGTCTGCCGAAACCACAGGAACGCTCTGAGGAAATACAGGATTCCCACACGTCACAATTCTTAAAATATAAAACTTTTCCACATTTCTCACTCAAATTTCAGCCAATTGTTTTGTGAAAATACAAAAACTCAGAGATTTGCTCCACTTTTAATTCAACATTTACTTGGATTTGCGGTTCCACGAAGACTGTGGTTTTCAGTCATGCATGCAGAAACACACTTGTCACAGCACATATATGTGAGTCATGTGAGGAAAACCTCCTGCTGAGCTGCACGACTCATCCAGCCTGGATTCAGCTGCTAAACACTTAAATGAAAGCATCCATACATCACTGTCATATCACTTGTTATATGTTGGTCTAATTACTGTAAACAAAAAAAAAACCAGCAGAGAAAATCAGGCGCCTTCGGCTCACAGCGGGCTCTTTAGACTCCCATAATTGTCACCATCTTTCTTATAAGGCCCTCTGCCACTTCCTTTACTTGGCTTGGAAGCAGTCAATAAGGCTGCTAATCTTGTCAGTAACAGTCTCATTTGTGTACTGTAATAACACTGACGGCTCGGTGAAAGCCATAATGATTTATTGATGTAAAAATGTTATACTTAGCAGCTCTAACTGGTGTAATGAGGGCTGGATAAAGCACCAGTTAAAGCCATCGACGGACAGCCCAAGTGTGTCATTTATTTCACCGTAAAATGTGAAGGATGTTCATTTAATCAATTTCAAAGAATTGGCTGAATTTAAATGTGATGACTTTGTTCAGCTGTAGTTGAACTGATGAGAAGCATAATTTTAGTGCTGTGAGCTGTCGAAACTCTGCGCCGCTCCTTTTCCTGAGATATTCTAGATGACTTTCTTTGGAGAGTTTATCCAAAAATCAAAAAACAAGATGTGCTGTTTGGTACAACATAAACACGTCAATCATTTTTGAGTTCAACGGCATCAGTAACGTCATTCGCTGCAGCAAAACGGTGAGACATTCAGAGCATTTTCCTCCATTATGAAACCAGGTTTTAAAATCGAAGACAGTTAAGCTGAGAGTTATGTATCTTAAAAAGAACCAGAATGACATGAAGTAGGCTGAGTGATTTTAACAAGCAACACTTTGTGTCTAAATAATTTAAATTTGCAAACAGTTAAACGAAGTGATTAAATATTTTATCAATTTAATTGCATAATCTGTAATTAATTAGTCACATTTTAATTGAAAACTATATATTCAAAAAAATGAGCAACATTTTCAAATAAAAAAAAAATTCAAATAGACATATGCGCTCAGACATTTGTTGTCTTTAATGTGTTATTTAGCCTTCAGAGTGGTCCAGGGTTTCAGGAACCTCTGATCATTCATGGGTCTTCTTTAGAAATCTCGACCAAATCTTCACAAATATTTGATGATGGAGGTGATGAGTACACCTGAATGAAATTCTTTGAATGGTATGGAAAATTATTTTTGACCATACAGTCGACCTCCGCTTATTTGAGGCTCAGAATTATCAACGTTTGTGGGAAGATTTTTAAAGAAAATGCAGCTTTGGAAGCTGCAATATTTCGGTTCAATGCCACTTGGCGTTATTGGCTGGCATTTGCAAAGCAGCCAATCCAGGAGTGACGTTTATTTTTCTTAGCACTGATTGGTTGAAAAACTGAAGACTGTAGATGTTAGCTTCTGCAGTAGTTCTAAGACTATTATTATGAATAAATATTAAGGTTTATTTAGTGTTTGAACTGGTAAAATAGGCTGATTTTAAAGGATATCTCAAGTATTCATGGATTTAATCTGTTGATGGGTGGCTGTGGTGTTTAAATACCTCAAATAGATCTACTATTCGGTGTAACAAGTCTGGAAACACCAATATTTACTCTCTTTAACACCTGCACAAAGCTGTAAATGCTGACAAAAAGCTCCACACTTCCCATGTTTATTTTTAATTACATTTAAAATGAGTTTTTCTGTCTTTGCGAATAATTATTCTTTATCATATTTTACCACACTGAGGGTTATGACACCTTTTGGTCAAGGTTATGTGTCTTGAAGGTGTTTATAATGTGTGGTATATTTCTCGGGTCCGGTGCGCTGAAGTGTGCGCTCGCATGTTGGTGTGTTTTATCTAACAGTGCCTCCTTTTTTATGCTAGATTTGCCAGCACAACAATTAAAGTCCGTGTCATTACCCCCCATTAACATCACGCAGGCTGTGATGGTCCAGACTGTGGCTCTGAGCCGATAATCAGGTTGAGTCGTAAAAACCGCGGTCATGAAAACATCAAACGAGCCGGTGGCTGCACAGCACACTCAGTCACACAGCTTGGCTTTTTTAAAGCCTTCTTTATTTTTTACAGCTCCATTAGTCCCCACTCTGTCACTGCTCTTGCTGTGTGTGTGGAAGTGTGGCCATTGTCTGAGTAAATCCAAATCATGTCAACGTGCTGCTCTTTTCTGCTGCTTTAGGGATCAGGCTGAGACTGTCTGGCTGCTGGAGTGTTTGTCCTCTGAGGTTGAAGAGCTAATTACTGTCTGCATCCTGCAACTAGAGATTTGAGCTGCCAAAGGCTTGAGGCGAGACCTGCTATCCCTTACCTTTGAGAGCAAATTCGTCTTCTCATGGGTGTTTGGATGCTCTGGAGAAATTTTGGCAATGTGGACCAGAAAGAGTCTTTGCTTTCCATGTGGTTCCTGTCGGGGTTTTTGCTGCGATCTGTGAGTCGGAGTCGCTTTCTGTTTCTTCCAGCTGTATTTCTCTTTCATCATCTCCACTAAAGATGTTATTTTTCATTTCATTCATTAATTACTAAATTGTTCCACAAACATTCATAGTCAGCAAGACCTGGATCTTTGTTAGGCTGCACTGAAAATTATGTATTTTTTGTCTTGTCCACAGTGTGATGCTAATTAAGCCGCACATCACTCTCAGTCACCGTCACAACAACTTACAGGTTTATTTACATTTTTCATGCTGTGCAGCTCAGATGATAAAACTGAGAAAATAAAGGATAGAGCGTCGGCTCTGACTTCTGACATCTTTACTCAAAGCTTCAAAGTAAGATGAATAATAATAAGCTGTAAAAGCACACACACACCTACACACCTACACACACACCCATACACACACATACACAGAGAAGGACATTTTTGCTGTGATTATTAATAAATTTCTGAATGCAAAAAGAAAAAGCAGGACGCTACATGTTTACGGAAAAATTCCACAGTTTTACATTTTAAGGCATAAATTTTAAAAAAAATCACACATTGATTTTATGATCAATTATTGTTCAGATGGGATGATGGATGGATGGACGGACAGATGGATGGCTGGATGTACAAAAGGGCATATTGATGGGTTTGACTCATTGATGGACCATTTAAATAAAAAATAAAATCTTGAGCTCCACAAATTTGTCCCTATTCTATATATACTTTGTAAACTCATGCAGACCAGGCTAAACCTAAACCCAGACTAACCAGTAAGATGATCCCATACTTCGCTGAAGGTTTAGAAACAATCTGCATCTGGACTCTGCAGCTAAAATCTCTCCAGAATCTCCCACCTGTTTGATTTAATGGAGCTCCAGTTCCCTGCCAGCCTCTAATTTAAAATCATTTCTCCATATTTCACTGCTGCTGCGCTCCATATGGATTAGAAAAAAAGGGTTTATTGTTCTGGAGGTTGGACTGTCAGACAGATTCAGTTTCTGCTAAAAAAGTTAACATGCTGTGAGACTTAAAGCTGATCTGATGTCTAAGTGAGGAACAGTCTGATAGATTAGCACTCTACCATGCATGCATTAATGATTTTATCCAAAAAATTATAAAACTTTTCCATTTTTAAATTAGACAATTATCTACAGAAAACATTTAGCACCAATAGGAAAAAATATCATTCTGACTTTTCTGATTTAGTGGATTCTGACTTCAATCTCAAAATTCTGATTTTAATCATCAAATTCTGATTTTCTTTTTAGAATTTTGACTTTTGATCTCAGAAATTAAAATGATCCTTCTTGTGGCCCTGATTGTCTTCCGTAGTTCTTGGTTCCAACAGAAAACCTTCCATGAAGCTCAGATGGTGGAAAATGTCTGTCTGGATCCTGGTCATGTCTCTGTTTTCGTTCTCTGAGCGTCTTTCAGCTGTTTCTCGTTGGTCAGAGCCTTTTCTGAAATCTCTGTGGTGGAACCGGAGAGCCAGAGAGAGATGGAGCGTAAATGAAATGGAAAACCACGGGAAGGGGAATGAAGATATTACCAGCAGCGCCGCCCGTGTTCCCTGCATGATAAATACTTGGCTCTGGAGTAAGACACGGGGAGAGGCATAGAGAGGAGATAAAAGGTAATAGAATAGAGATGCAGAGATAAAAGGAGAAAAGCGAGGAGGATGCTGGAAAACAAGTCAGGAACTGCCTGAATATAATTCCCCTAAAACCTCCCACCTTCAGATTTTCTGACGGGTAACCTCTCATGGTGTTTCTGCAAATGTCCTTTCATGCTGTTTACTTTCAGTATCAAAGCACAAAACAACCTGAGATTTTCTGCCAGAGCGAAACCCCCGAAAGGGAGTGATGGATGAGCTTTATAATGTGGAAAAGTCCAGATCTGGTGTCTCTGACTAACACAAGGCTTGCTTTGTTCAGAGACTGACTTCATGTTATATTCGCACTCTGATGAGATGGCCTTTCTTTGGAGTGAAGACAGAAAGGTGATCCATCACTTTCAACTCTCATCCGCATCTTTACAGAAAAATTTAGAGTTTTTCAAAAATTTATGTAAAACACAAACAATAAAATAAGAATCCTGTTAGTGGTTTTACAAATAAGTGTTGTGCTTTAATGCATCCATTCACCACCTTTTTCAGCTTCCCTGGGATTTAAGGTTTTAGTTCAGTTTTATTGGTTTTATAATCAAAATAAAATACACTTAAGTTAGATTTTTGTTCTCCAAGATGTAGAAATGTGAACATGGCAAAGTAAGGTGAAGTGATCAAGATTATTATCTTGTTTATAGTTTAGATGTCTTTTTTTTTTCTTTCTGGATGATATTCAGTGTTTGATACTGATTCTAACATATGTTTTAACAAAAATCGTATTCTGGTTATAAATTTTGCAGCCACTCCATAAAAACAACACTGTTCATTTATGAACTTTGCTTCTTAAATTCACACTGAAGTTGCTGTCAACTTCATTTGCATTTAATCCAAATTGAGCTTCACTCTGGACGTTCATCTCTGCTGCTGCTGGGATCACTGACCAGGAATCTTTTGATCAGTGGAGGTGAATGATAGTTGTGCATGCAGGTCAACCCTGAACACACGGTTTGTTTTGATATGTAAAAGGACAACATGATGTTTGGCTCATCGGTCTCCCAATATATTTACAACAGTCACTGCACCCTTCGCCATATCACCACTTTTTCATTTCACTGCCTTTTCGCTCTAATTAACAATAAAAATTATTTCCCATGTGAAAGAAATGTTCCGTGACCAAACCAAGCCATTGCTAATACGTGGTAATGTGATAATTACATGGTCATCAATTGGGAAAATTGAGCTGTTGTAATCTCAATTACGCAAAAGTTCATTTTCCAGAGTCCCAACATTATTTTATTTATTTAAATTTTTTTGCTCATCCATTCTGCTGGATCCCGTCATGCGTTAAATTTGTTTTTCTTTGCCTGTTCATTCATTAGTGCTTCCTCGGAAACGTGTTTATCAGCTCGGGGATTTGGCCGTGTTTAGGTGACGCTGATGCAAACCGTGAACGTGAATACGAAGCGAACTCAGTCCTTTCTGTTCATTTACCCCTGGGAGGTGATTAGTGTTGCCTTTTGTTGAGTTTCTATTTTAAAAACAGACTTTTTCACTGTTTACATGCGAACAGAAACACCTGCACGGTTCAGATTATTGCTTCAATCTTTGACATTAGTATTCACAATACATAAATGAGCATGTAGACCTCACCTCACATGCTCTTGTTCTTCCAGGAAATGTTATCTGTTGCTTTATATCACCTGTAAAAGTACAGAAACAAAGTCCAAAGCACAAGAAAAGGCTAGGAAAAATGTCCTTGTGTTTCTGCCAATATGTATATTTTAGAATCATTGCAGTTTGAGGAATCATTTATATAAATATTCAATGTATGCTTTACAAACCAAGGGTGCTTCAATGCAATCAGCACTTGTCATTCTGAGGTGAGTGAATCGCTCTCACTGCGGTTTCTCCATCCAGTAGCATAAAATAAAGTAACATGTTCTTATCATGACATGTACTAGTATTTGCATTAGCTTCCTAGCAGTGTTTTTTTGGTGTTTTTTTTCTAGCTTACTGTAATATAAACTCTTATGATCTGTGCCTGTATTTAAAGAAATGTAGGTTAAAAATCAATTTGAAAAAAGCCCGATTTGTTTAATTTAATGAAGGTTTTAAAATGTAATAAAAAGTAAAAACCAGCCATCAGCTTCACTGTTTTTCTGTAAGTTGGTTTATTTTGGGTGGTCAGATGATTTCTCTGCTGGCTCCAAGCTGCTGCGCTGTGTCTGTGTGTGTTTGTGTGTGTAGTCGCTCCCTCTGCCCTCTCCCTTCTCCCTTTGCGTCTCTTGTGTGTTTTCTCTCCTTCTTTGCACTTCGTATTGTTAACTCAGCAAACACCAGCGCTCATTACAGTACATAACTAGAGCTTAAGAGCTCTAGAGAAGGTTCATCCTGCTGCTCCTGTCCTTTCCTGCATTTTCTCTCCTTTTATCTATTTTCTGTTTCCTCCTACCTGTCTTCCTTCACAGCAAACGCTAAATGCTTTTGCTTCCCTTTAAGCTCTTTCTCTCCCTGGTGTCTCTTTAGTAATTTCTCCTAGCTTTCATTTCTTCCATATTTCCACGAGAGAATTAATGTTGCCCTCAGAAATGATTTAAACTTTCTGTTTCCTGATGCACATTTCTTACATTGTGCAAAATATTTTTGATCTAGTTTCTAGTGCAAATATCTGAGTACATGTGAAAAGAGACAAAAAATAACTTACAAGAAAGAAGGAAAAGAGAATGGAGCTCCAACTTAGAGAAACTTAATATATTGGATAAACTTAACATGTTTTTAAAGTTGCATTGCTTGTTTTCTTTTTAAATCTCGATATAAACATTTTTTTAGGCCAATTATGTCTTGTTATAAGTGAAATATTCTGCCAGGGAAACCAAGAGTTTTTCATCATTATTAAGAACTTTTTCATTTAAAACAAACCTCTGTAGTTGGCTTAAAAGTTACTTTTTAGTTGATTTTGTGTTTTTTAAAGTGTACCAAGATTTTTGCACAGGAAACAAGACCAACAATACTTCATAAGATTTTATGTTTTTGCAGTGTGGGAAACGGTAAAACTTTCTGTCAGATTAGTATTCATCTTGGCATTGAGCTTCAATGTCAACTAATGTTGGATGTATTTTCTGCTTTTACCAAGATGGAGAAACAAATAAATGCACCTGGAAACAAAACTGGAATGCAGATGAGATGCAAGCAGTGATGGATGGAGGTTAATTTTCGCCTCGACAATTATTACCAGCTTTCTTAAATATTTATCATTGATTCAAGTTTCCATCAGTTCAGCACAATCAACAGCAAACTTACAAGTTAATGTCAAACAAATTTAAGCTGCTCTGGTAGAAGAAGGCGGTTCACCGTGTTAAAGTGCTCGTTTTTCAATTTGTCACCAAGGTGTCGATGATAATGGAGAGGAAAGTAAGACGGGGATGAGATAAATGGGA
The DNA here is from genome assembly GCA_010277075.1 of Poeciliopsis retropinna. Lineage (NCBI taxonomy): Eukaryota > Metazoa > Chordata > Actinopteri > Cyprinodontiformes > Poeciliidae > Poeciliopsis > Poeciliopsis retropinna. The sequence goes on from VMRM01000042.1 coordinate 462,437, forward strand.
CGGAGTGGATGTAGGTGTGTATGAGATGGACAGAGAATAGATGACAAGGGAGGAAAACAAAGCAGAGGGGAATTTAAAAAGGAGAGTTTTCTGAACAAAGTAAGATAAGTCGAGTTTTCAACAGAGGTGGGAAGTGATGGATGAGTGTAGGAACTGCACAGAATGAAAAATATAGCTACTTTTGTGTTAAATGAAAGTGAAAGGGAGAAATAATCATTTCATTCTGTGGTGTGTGTGTGTTTTAACCCTAAAACTCACTGCATCATTGGAGCTCATAGAGTTCCAGACTGAAACTAATCAGAGAAAATCAGGGTGATGAGACCTGCAAACCTGACGTGAGTAAAAAGTTATGAGACATAATGCATCTGTGCAACATTCAGCTGTGCTTTCTCTATTTATAGAAGTGCTTCTCAATAAAACTATTCTTATTTCAGAAGATCCATATCTAAATGAAACACATGAAGCAGATCGATGTTTAAGCCTCCTTCTCATGATCATGATGAGTTTCCACTAGAAACAGCTCCAGTGACAGAATGCTGCATCCTCAGTGCACAAAGGAGCGATATCACACGTCCTTCCTCTCTGCAGATGTTGGCTTTTATGACCATCTCTGCTCTCAATAAACATGCTGGTAGTTTTCCATTTCTTGGAAATAAAATGTTTTCTATATAAATTTGTACATTTGTATTTTAATGTAATTTCCCTTTGGGATCAATAAAGTAGGAATTGAATTTTTTAAATTATCCTACCGAGTTGCACATTTCTTTGATTCAGCGTGTGCTATTTTTAATCAGTGTGCAGTATTTTTTCCCTTATTGTGTATGTGTAGCCCCTAATTCTTTCTTCTGTTTTTATATTTTTGTCTTTGCGTGAATCTGCATTCTTCGATTTGCCTGACATTTTGCTGGTTCCCGACTGTCCTGCAGCCACGGCAGGCCGCCATCTTTACCAGAGCTGGTTCTGTTTCCATCCTCCGACACACAAACATCAAACGTACTCAGTTCTCACTGACGCCTGTGATGGTGATCATAAAAATAAACCTGCAGGATCTGATGGCAATGTGTCACTGAATGTATATTGAATTAATGAAAACTACGCCATAAGTATACACAATATATCCGATTAAATATAGTCATGCCCCAAAGACATCTAACAATGCCTTTAATAAAAAATTTTAAAAATTCCCTTCTCACCCACCGCGGGTGGTTCTGATCCTCTGAGCTCGGGTCCTCTACCAGAGGCCTGGGAGCTTGAGGGTTCTGCGCAGTATCTTTGCTGTGCCTAGAACTGCACATTTCTGGACTGAGATGTCTGATGTTGTTCCTGGGATCTGTTGTAGTCACTGCTCCAGTTTGGGGGTGACTGCCCCGAGGGCCCCGATGACCTTCCAGGCCCTCTCCAGTTCCTCCCTGAGGCCCTGGTATTTCTCCAGTTTCTCGTGCTCCTTTTTCCTGATGTTTCAGTCACTCGGTATTGCTACATCCATCACAACGGCTTTCCTCTGTTGTTTATCCACTACGACAATGTCCGGTTGGTTCGACCTTACATTTTGTCTGTCTGGATCTGGAAGTCCCACAGGATCTTAGCTCTGCCATTCTCCACCACCTTTGGGGGTGTTCCCCACTTTGATCTCGGGGCTTCCAGTCCATATTCTGCACAGATGTTTCTGTACACTATGCCTGCCACTTGGTTATGTCGTTCCATGTACTCTTTCCCTGCCAGTATCTTGCACCCTGTTGTTATGTGCTGGACTGTCTCAGGGGCCTCCTTGCACAACCTACACCTTGGGTCTTGTCTGGTGTGGTAGATCTGGGCCTCTATTGCTCTGGTGTTTATGGCCTGTTCCTGGGCGGCCAGGATGAGGGCCTCTGTGCTGTCCTTGAGTCCAGCTTTTTACAGCCATTGGTAGGACTTTCTGATATCAGCCACTTCAGTTATTTGCCGGTGGTACATCCCATGTAGGGGTTTGTCCTCCCATGATGGTACCTCCAGCACCTCAACTTCTGTTCCCTGTTGTCTGAGACATTCACTGAGCACATTGTCTGTTGATGCTTTGTCCCTGATGTATTTATGGATCTTGGATGTTTCGTCCTGGACAGTGGTTCTCACACTCACTAGTCCTCTGCCTCCTTCCTTGCGGCTCGTGTACAGTCTCAGGGTGCTGGATTTGGGGTGGAACCCTCCATGCATTGTTAGTAATTTTCGTGTCTTAACATCTGTGGCCTGTATCTCCTCCTTTGGCCAGCTAATTATTCCTGCAGGGTATCTGATTACTGGCAAGGCGTAGCTGTTTATTGCCTGGATCTTGTTCTTGCCATTGAGTTGGCTTCTCAGGACTTGCCTTATTCGTTGGAGGTATTTGGCTGTGGCTGTTTTCCTTGTGACCTCATCAAGGTTGCCATTTGCTTGTATATAACGATATAATATATATATATATATATATATATATATATATATATATATATATATATATATATATATATATAGCTGCATAGCAACCAAACTAAGCAAAGTGATGCACAGAGGCTCTATTGTCTTCCTGAACAGTGAGGAGGATAATTAAATTTTCCAGCTGCACTTTTCTCTGAACCTTTTGTTGTCACCAGATTAGTTTCATGATATCAGTAAGAGAAACGTTCTGCTGCTGCTATAAATACAGCGTTTTTCTTTATTTACCATACTCTAGAGAAAATGCAGATTTTTTCCATGACACACTATTGGCTGACTTTTGTGAAGCAGCCAATCCAGGAGCAGCATTCAGTTTTCTTGCCACTGATTGGCTGTTTTCTCTGGAGCGGTGATATGGAAAACTGTGGTTGTTAGCTTCTGCTTTGGTGATAAAACTTTTTTTCATTTCTTACTTGTTCAGTGTTGCTTTAGCATCATCTTGTGTTAGAAGTACGCAATAAGATGGTAATTCAGCAAAACAATGTTACAAATCTGAAAAAGAAAACCAGTTATTCAACTTTTAAAAAATTGTTGACTTGCTGCAAGTAATCAAATTAAGTTTATCCAAGTAAATTTTATTGTGTTCTCATGTAAAACTGAAATAAACTAAGCTTCACAAACTTAGTTGGATTATATTAAGAAATTAAAAAAGAAAAGTTTTTTAGATGATTAACAATAAGAATGTATTATATTGTGAATGAATTCTTAAAACGTGAATAAAGCTTAAATTGGGCTCATGTTCAACCCTCTAAAATTACCATGAATTTGTCTCGTAAAATGTTTTAAAGTTAAATTTATGAGTTGATGCTAAATAATAAAATGTAGTTTATCTATGTTTTCTTTCATATCCTTAGAAAGAAAACAGATCACAATAGTATAAATGAAAAAATGAGTTTGTTAGAAGTGGCCAGTTTATCTAGAGATGATTTTTGATGTGGGCAGTTACCCAGGGTGACATTAGTAAATGGGGATCCACTGTTCTGTTGATTGCACATTTAACAAGTTTTTTGTACTTTCCTATTCTTTATTGAATGTGCAGGAGTTGAGAATTTATTCTTGCTGATGGTACTAAGATGATCGAAAAGCTGACAGGATCTTCTGCACTGCTGGGAGGAAGGAGACTTTTAAACCTTTTCTTTACACTTTTACAAAATCCTAAAACTTCTGAGTTGGTGTGTAAAAACTGATTGATCCAATCTGACATCATGTTTGTTCAGAGGAAAAACAGAATTGGTGCAAAAAGGCCTTTTGGTATTTCAGTGACTTCCTTCCTGAATAACATTTATCTGTAGAGTCCTGTGTGTGCAGATGTTTGTCTTGCCCCTCATCTTTTGTCATTTCTCTCATTACTTCTGCCCTTTGTATGCATGTGCATCTCACTGCACTGTCTGCTGCTTCTGTAGTGCTGCAGCTGTGAGTTTGTTCACCTTGTTGTTTTATGCATGCATGGACTTATTGTGTGTGAAGGTCAGCAGCAAGGGGACAGATGACCGATAGGGCTGCAAGGACAGGAGGCCACCGGAGCCTTGGGCTTTGTGTGGTTCTGTGTGAATGATTCGGTGTGGCAGCGGATGGCAGGAAGCATACGGTTCCCCGCCAGCACAGAACAGCGTCGCAGCATGTGGAGCTAACACACACACACGTATCCAAACTCTGACGCACAGCAAGAGACACAAATTTCAGTCAAAGACGCCACACAAACAGGTGAAAACACACACATACGGAGAGGCCGAGGTGTGAACCATCAGTCAAACATTTACAAGCAAAGACAGATGACAAACACTGCAACAAGACCAGCAGGAGCACAAACAAACATCTTTTTTTATGTCTGCACACATCTAAAGCTCATTTAACAGGCAGAGGAGAGCACGACCTCCAGGAGGTGCACTGTTTAAGAACTGCTTCATTTATTCAGCTTCATTTAGTATTTAAACTGTTAACTTCACACAGCAGCAGGTTCCAGCTGCAGGTCAGTCATTTCAGAGGAGCAACGGATAATTAAAGATTATAACTATGGAATCTACTTAATTATAGAAGTTTTTCTGTTTATTTTAAGGCGATTCTCCATTATGTTTGTATCAAAAATGAATATATCTCCCTGAAAAACATGTTTTCTGTGAAATTTTTGATTATTCAAGATTTCTGAAGGTCTTTCTAAGCTTTTGTTTAGATTATTATTTTACCCAGGGAGGTATATGACTTATTTTTTTTATCATTTTCTAATTTCTGACCCCTACTTCCGACCTCTTATTCATTCAGGTGTAAAAAAAAATCTGTCCCAATCCAAAAGTATGAGCCAGTGTTTTTCTCCTGTGACAGATTTCAGTTTCTGTGTTTCAGTTTGGTTTAGCCATCTCCACACTTGTTTTGTGGTGGAAGGACAAAAAAAGACTTTTTCTTTTTCATACCTCTCAAACAACCAGTTGCCATGTAGCTACCACCTAATCGTTGTTATGGAGACCTCAAGATGGCACTCCGAATCCTCGCTGCCTTTCTCCAGCAGGAAGTTTGGAGATGTTTTTACCTCTTAAGCGTCTCCCTCACTGTGCCCTTGCACAGGTTGAGCGAAACTTGCTGTTTCTCTTGTTCAAATTGCTTTAAGCCTTTGAATTATTGCTCTGACTCTAAATGTGTAGCATTTTTGACCAAAAGCTTTCTTTTGGCCAAAAACTGCAAGAGTTACACTGCAAAAACAAAAACTCTTTACAAAAACATTTGGTCGAGTTTCTAGTGCAAACATCTCAGTACACTTGAAATAAGTCAAAACTAACTTACAAGTAACTTTTCAGCAATATATTGGCGCTTTTTTAAAATCAGTAACTCCTCAGTATTAATGAAAAAGATGTGGTTGCACTGGCAGATTTTATTTTTACTAATAAGATATTTTTCCTGTGTTATAAGTGAATAATCTGCTGGGGGGGTTTTGGCAATAAGTGGAGTTCCAGCATGTTTGGTCAGCTGGTTTACTGCTGTAAAGGAACTGACAGCTGTTATTGTACAACATTGTTTTGTTGTTGACTTACAATCCAGAAACCACCAGCAGCCTTTTTGTTGGTTGTGCAGGAGGCTCCACTTCTGCTTTTCAAAGATGCATCTATGAGCAGCATAGATGGTTTGTGTGTAAATGCTGAGTTGGGAGTGTGGCCGGATAAAGTTTATTTGGATTTAAAGTGACAGACGCCCTAATATAAGCTGACAAATTTTAATATCTAAGAGTGATTTTGTGCACAAAAAATGTAATGAACATGATTTGTATCGCCTATGCATCTATCCTAACCCATCCAAGGAATTGCAGTTGGTCACCTTTAAGTTCATGACATGTTTTGACAGATACATTTGAATTTCCAGTCCTTCACATGCCACCTGTCTCCATATTTGACCTCTGACCCTTTCCTCTCAGTGTGTGAGAGGAAGTTTTTGACCTCTGCTTTTCCTTCTGTCTCTCAAAGCTTTCACCTGGAGCTCATTGCGTATGCAGGGTTACCCGGTAACACAGCCGCTCGGGCACCCAGGTGGCACAATTGCTGTCTGAGTGATGGATGATTGGCCCTCCATGATTGGCTGTCTCTTGGCCTCTCAACACACCCATATATGAAGATAAACATGATCTGAATCCCTGCGATGGGGAAACACACACACACACATCTCATCCCTATCTCTGAGGGTCGCCTTGATTGGCCGTCAGGAGAAGGCGACCCCGATTTGGGCCCGCAGGACCCGGAGCCGCGGCGTGAAGTGTGTTTGAAGTGGCTCGAAGTGACATGTGCTGGAGCGAGTGAACTTAACAGTAAAGTAGGATGAATATTTATAGGGTTCCCTCGGCTCCAGACCTGGGCAAAACAGCACTTGAATATATTCCAAATGTTTGAAATAACCCAGGGAGCGCCTGATGGAACTGATCTCTCCTTCTCTCTCCAGGTCATTCCGAGTGTCTGACGATGCTAAAATTGAGCGCGCCCCAACTCCTTTAACACCTAACAGCCCACTTTTGCATTCTCCCATCTCTTTGTGCAGGTATTACCCCAGTCGCTTAACCTTTTAACCGCAATGCTCAGCCGACTGCTATTGAGTGCCAAATTGACTCTGGAGTTCTTTCACACTCCTGCTAAAGAGCAGAGGATGAATGCGCAGCTGGCAGATGCAGCATTGCAGGTCTGATCTCTTTACCGAGGCCCTAAATATAAAAGAGGACTTATTTAGTCTGAGCCACTTACAATACAGCAACTTAAACTCAGATAAACCGGAATATTTTGTTATCAGCAAATGTCAGTTTTGGCTCTAGCAGACTGCAAAACTCCCTATTGGCTCCACACTTGCAGTTCAGTTTATGTGGCCCAGACCAAAATGAGAGAAGATTTTATCATTTTTAACAGCGGAGGAACTCATATAAACCACATCCAGCATCTCAACAGTTATTGGCCTCTTGGTGAAAATGTGTGAAAAGCCTGGGAATTAATTCATCTTGTCAAAATATTTCAGTCTAATGCAATTTGTTACTGCCAGGAGTTGAAATATTTGTTTTTAATAAAATTTCTTGTACCAATCCTCTTGGCACCCCCGCTGGTGACATCTTGTAAAACCCTCTTTTGCCAAAAGGGTGAAATATCACGTCGTCTTTAACATTTCACAACTCTGGAGCATTAAAGGAGAGGTGTGTTTGCACAACCACTGGATGCTGATTCCTGTCTGATGTTTTCTTCTCATCCCGTTTTCTGGTCTGGGTGGTGAAACGGTCATAGAGGAAGGCTGATTTTTAATTCAGTATTGATCAATTATCAATCCTAAAGGGAAAGTAAATGTTGTTGTAAATAATATTAATGAAAAATTCTGCAAAGAGTTGTTGTATAAGTTGATGCCGTGCCGTGTTTGAAGAAGCCTCTGACTAAAGACTCAATGGTTTTTTTTTTGTATTTTGTACCAGGTGAACTTTTTCTGTGTTGATTTAATCACATATTTTGGACCCAATGACGACATGTTGTCATTTTCCTCGGAGAAAACACCAAATTTAATCTAAATTAACCGTGTTTCCTTTACAGCTTTGTCGAAAATCAGCTAATGTTGGAAAAAAAAACACAATTTCACAATTATATCATATAGCAAGACATTTTTCCCAAGACACAAGTAAAATAATCTCCCAGTGGAGCTAGTTTTTTCTTTTTAATTAATGTTAATGTACTTAAAGCAAGTTCCAATATCTTCCTGAAAGGTTACTTCTTAATTTTGTTATATTTCAAATATAATAAGATATTTGTACTCAAAACTAGACAAAACATACATCATAACATTTAGTTTTTTGCAGTGAGACACTCTAATAACATTAAAAGTAGTCATGTATGCATTTAAAAAATATTTACTTACATTTAGTTAGACGTTAAGCGAGACAGTAATTGTGACGCAGTTGATTTTTTTGTAAATTTACTCAAATTAAGGGTTGGATTTCTTTTCAAATTGGAGATAAATGCGAGATTATGCAGCTGTAATAAAAACTGTATTATTTTAAGGGATTTTGTTACACATCTTAAATGTTTGCATCAATTAGTGCTATAGATCTTGGTTTATCATATATATATATATATATATATATATATATATATATATATATATATATATATATATATATATATATATTATTAACCATGTGACCCAACTTTAAAAAGATTGAGTTAATTTGTAATAAGTAATCAAATTAAGTTTATCCTAATAAATATACATATATAGTTTATTAAATTGTCATGTTAAACCAATTTAAATAAAGTAAGTTTGACCAACTTAATTTGATTTTCTTTTTTTCTTTTTGCAGTGCGATGATGATAGCAAACAGATCAAATATTGTTCTTCTGGAATATCTCCAACCTTAATTACTGCAATCTTCTGCTCTACACTTCTTATTGTATTTTTAATCAGCTTTTCCAGTTGTATACAGTTTCTAACTGTTTCTGTAACATCACACCTCTGAAGAGGTTCCTGTTGTTGCTTTACACCATCACACCTCAGGCGGAGCACATTTCCAGGATTTGGCTGCAAAAATCTCTCTGCATATATCTCACTGTTGTCCCTTGGCTCCTCAGCCTTTAAGTGATTTGATGCTACATGACTAGGTAGATGACAGCTCTTTTTAGAGAGACGACAACTGGAAATGTCAGCGTCAGTGTGTTTACAGAAAAAAAACGGGAGCAGTGAGACTGAGCTGAGAAGATAAATTCAGCTGGGTCCTGCTCGTTGTCGCTCCCTCGTTATCTGGCTGCTTCACTTCCTGCTTCCTTCTTTCTACTAACATGACCCAGTTTGATCTGGATGGGGTTCAGGTCTCCCAGATATTCTCACTTCCTCTGGATCCTTCTGAAGAGCAACGCCGCTGTGTTTCCTGGGCCTCCTCTCCAGCTGCGATGTTATTTTGGGAGCAAAGCAGCAGAATTTGTGCATATCTATGTGCTTTACCCTGTTAAGTCGGTGCAGACCCTTGTGAGGTAGAAAAGGACAGAAAAAGCTCCTGCTGTCAGAAAATAAAAGAGGATCTCTGGCTACTGATAAGGTTCAGAAGTGTTGCACATCTGAAATATCTGTCACAGAAACACAGAGCACTGATAGACAGATTAATTTTCAAAAAGGTCACGCTGCGTTTCAGCGTGTCTCTGCGAGTGTTTGTGAGAAATGGGATTTTAAAGATGCCATCAGAGCGGCTTGTCTTTCTGTGCAACATGCAGGTGCGGGTGTGTATTTTGGTCCTCTGCGGGCTGCCGGAGTTGTCACATACTGTAACAGAAACGCTGCTGGACGACTCTCGTCGCCTCTCACAAGGCTAATTATAGCGAGTGCACAGGGACGGAGCTGCCTAAGAATTATTTATGATCCTTCTACTGGCCCGCTTCTTCTCGTCAAACAAGGGGTCCTCAATTTGCAGATCATTGCTGATCCTCATCCTCCCTTTGCTTCTTTTCCCATTTTTTTCAGAAATGCACTTCAAAGGAAAATAAAGAATATCTTCAATCAGAACCAAAGTTTTTCTCTCAGCCAGTCGATATTTGCTTTTAGAGGACAAAAGTCCTGATATTTACCAATGAGGTTATTAAAACCATTTTTATCCTTAAAGCCTTTTTCTTCTGCAGCTTCTTCGCTCAGACTCTAAAACCTGATACAATGTGAGCATTGATTGTCCATGTGCTTGGATCTAGTTTGAAAATATAACAAATTCAATATGAAGGGAGCAAAAAAGGACATTTCGAGCTTTTCACAGAACAGATGGTCGCTGCTGCAGCCCTGCGTCGATCAAAGTTGTGTTTTCAGAATCACCTATTGTCTCTTTAACTGCAATTTTCTTTTTGTGCAAAGTCTCCAGTAACATTTTTAAATCAACCACAAAGAATATTATGGAGTGAAACTAAGCTGCTAAACTACATTATTTTATCACATATTTTGCTTTGAGTTCATTCATTTAAGCTTGGAAAGTTTTTCACATTCATGCCTTACCTGGAATTCTGCTAATTCTGCTGTGCAACTGCAGATTAATGGGATGTTTTAGGAGAAGGGAATTAATTTTTAAAATATTATAATCTAAACTGATTAAAAATCAAGCATTTATCAGATGCCGATCTCTAACTTGATCCACCAGATTTCAGCGCACAATGAAAACAGGAAATGGATCACAGTTCTTAACCAGTGGCTGGTTATGATCTTGGATCTTTTTGAGGCACATTTGTTCAAATAACAAGAAGCCTCTAGCTTTTAGTTTAACCTAAACGATACTCCATGGTGTCTGTAGAGAAAAAATCTGAAATAAATCTGCTCCAAAGTAGATGAGCAAAACGCAGCGATGCAAACAAAAAGACCTTTCGCTGCAATCTTAAAAGGTTAAACACTTCCCTCCAACCAGGCAAAGAATCTTTATAGTCTTTTATTTTGCTACCTGAAGTTTTACTTTTATTTGAGGTAAACAAGATGATCACAAAACATGAAAAAAGAAAAATAAATCCTCCTGCTGCATGTGGCGCTTTACTAACTGGCAGAGTTACTTCTCTATGATGCAGATTCAGACCATCAATCTGTTCTCAACTTTTTGCTTTTACACAGAATCTTGTTTAGTTTCTAGTCTAACTATCTTTGCACACTGAAAATAGGAGAAAACTCATTTCTAACTTACAAATACATTTAAGCAAGATATGGATAAGATATTAGTAATTCCTTGACATTGGAGGGAAAAAAAAATGCCAGTTCCACTTTCAGATTATTTCACTTAAAACAAGCTCCAATGTCTTCCTAACAAATTACTTTAAGTTAGTTTTGTCTCTTTTTAAGGGTAGAAAAGAATCTAGACTTGATACAAGTCTAGATTCTTGTACTAAGATATTTGATCAATAAACTAGACTAAAAATACTTGGTAAGATTTTGTGTTTTTGCAGTGTAGAGTTACTTATATGATTAACAAAAATACCAATGATGGAAACTCCCAGCAGTCACCTTCAAAATAAAAGCTTTGCAGCTTTCAAAACAAATAAATGTGGATTGTTCAGAATGATAAACTTGAATTGTTGGGATCTATTGGATTGATGGAAGGCATTAAGGAACAGTTAAAGCATAAAGGGCTCAGGTTGATGCTAAACAATGATGAGAATAACAAGAGCTGAAACTCAAAAAAAAACTTCAATTTTTGCTTTCAATGGTAAAAAGAAGTTTGAAGGGAAACTCGGCACAAAAAGTCAAATGTATTATTCTCTTGTAAAAGCAGAAGAACTAATCAATTCTCAGCCATTTCTGCCTTCGAGTTTAACACCAATGTGATTTTAATTTCCTTGGCAACAACTCAGCCTCCCTGAAGCATAAAAAACATATCCAAAAGAGGGAAAGAGTGGGATTTAGCCAATTTCTGTAGTCCATTAACAAGAAATGGTGCTGATTCACAGCTTACATTTGCCATCTAATCCAAACTTATCTCAAAACTTCAGAAACTCCGTCAATATTTGATTTCTTTCCATGTTCACAGCATTACTTCTGACGTTTTTAAAAACAGTCACATGGCAGGAAATATGTAAAATGTGCAAACATCCTCCTACGGTTCATCAAGTCTTCAAACACCACCGGCAAAATGTTTTAGCACTCTTAATGTTTTTAGCCTTTTTATCGACTTAAGCTGGAGCAAAAATTGCATGTTTGCTATTTCTAATTAAGATTTTTACTGCAGGGGAGCTGCGCGCTGGAGTGGAGGGGTTTTTGCAATGTAAAGCAGCAGCACTCAGCCCACAAAAATCAGCAGCACACTATTAAATTATGCTGATCTCTGCATGCTGTTCTTTGTCTTTATTCCACTCACCTTTCCCTTTTCTCACCCACCACCTCTCGTGCTTCTTGCCTGAAGTGCCACGCCGAGAGGAATAAAGGTGCATTTTCTCCTCCAACATTATAATCATTCCCTTTTTTATTCATCATAATTGTTTGCTGATTGCAGTCATTTGGATGCACTTATAACTTCAGTGGCGTTTCTAGTGATGGTGGCTGCAGGCTGCACGCTGGCTGCTACTGCTGTGTGGGTTTGTGTGCGTGTGATTATGACCGCCGGTGTTTATCTCTTAAGACTCAGTGAATATAAAACGTCAGGGCTGCTTGAGTCAGAGCTGCTAGTAGTTTATTGTCAAGGTGTCATCACAGCAAAGTGCTTGGAATATAATAACACAGATGGAAGAAATACAAATCTTTTTAATGGAGAGGTGTATGATTTAAGAAAGAAGCAAGAATGAAGTACTAAACATAATTAGATGATTTTAACCCCATGTTTAATAGATTAAAACATGATGATGGTTTAAAAGGCGAATGATAATTTATTTATTTGAACAATGGCCTAAGACGAGGCGATTTGCACTCTACAAATCACTCCAAGTATTCAAGGCTGTTTTAAAGAGACCAGCAGAATAAAACATGCAAAGCATTTTTTTTTTGTCTCGTTTCTATTTGCAAATATCTTAATACGTTTAAATAAGACTAACTTGCAAATAACTTTTCAGCATCATATAGTTTGTGTTTTTGTGTTTTTATGATGTAAAGCAGCCTGCACAGTGGTGCAGTCGGTAGCGCTGTTGCCTTGCAGGAAGAAGGTCCTGCGTTCGATTCCCGGCCCGGGTCTGCATGGAGTTTGCATGTTCTCCCTGTGCATGGTGGGTTCTCTCCGGTTACTCCTACAGTCCAAAAACATAACTGTTAATTGGTCTCTCTAAATTCTCGCTAGGTGTGTTTGTGGTTACTTGTCCAGTTTGTCTCTATGTTTCCCTGCGACAGACTGGCGACCGGTCCAGGGTGACCCCGCCTCTCTCCCAGAACTTTAACTGGAGATTGGCACCTCCTGGCCCCATTAGGGGACAAGCATGGATTGATTGATTGATTGATATGGGAGTTTATAGAGAGTATTTTCTGTCTTATTCTTGCATTGTATATACATTTTTGTAACTTGTCAAGGGACTGCAGATACAAATTTGCTTTTTGCAACACATCAAATGCTGAGATTTATGTTTGAGTTGACATTGTCCCTTTTTAAATAAAGTTAATTATCAACTTGTCTTAAGTATATTTTCATTACTGTTGATTTTAAAAAGTACATTGGCAGATTTTGTTTCACCGACACCACAGTAAAAATTGTTATAAGTGAAATAATCTACCAGTGGAGGCAGCACTTCTCATAATTTGCACTAGAAAGAAGACAAAAAAATAATTAGTAAGATTTTGTGTTTTTGCAGTGAAGGCTACAGATCATTTGGAGATGCAATAGTAACATTTTATATCACATAGATGGTTGAAATTCAAAATAAAAAGCTTCTCTTCTGATACCTGCCTGCAAACAAACTCCAATGACACCCGACCTCGTCAGTCAGGGTTTTTTTATATCAGCAGGGCAGTTCAAAGTGCTTCATGTAATAAAATCACAACATTACAAAGTTATAAAGTAAACACCATTCAGGTGTGAAGTCATTCAATTTAACAAGCATTACATTTTGACGAGAGCCATCACCAAAATCACACTCCGGAAATATGGTGGTCAGTGTTTCATTTATCCACATGTGGGTGAAAAAACCCTTCACATGTTTTTCCCACATGTGGACATTGATGTAGCTTTTTAATCTAGTCCTGAAAGAGCCTCAGTTGGCTTTATATGTCTGCTGCTGTCTCCTTAATCTAGATAAAGTGATCCATCATTGATTTGAAGGTTGAAATTACTCAATGTAACATTAATAAACCATTAAAAACCAAAGTATTTACTAGAAATGTCCAAAACCACGACTACTTTTAGTGCTTGATTAGCACATACAGGGTTCAAAGACACAAAGGAAACCGACATAAACCAGAATAATTCAGTCAGCTTTTTATTTATAAAATATGCATTTTACCTCATAATTTGTCTCCATTTTACCTCATAATTTGTCTAATTTCCACTAATCACACATGATAAATTGGTGTAAAACTGAAGCAGTTATTATGCTAAATTGAGCAAAAACAAGAAAGATGTACATAGAGTTGCCAGGTTTATAAAAAAATAACTTGTGGTCCCTCCAAAGCTGTTGGTCTTTGTGTTTTTTTCTCCACTCACCTTTTCCTCTCCCACGCACCAGCTCTCATGCCTCTTTTCTAAAGTGCCTTGCTGAAAGGAATAAAGGTGCCCTTTGATTCATCATTATTGCTCGCTGATTGCAGTCATTTCTACACACTCCTAACTCCAGTGGCCATATTTGTGTGTTTGCATGAGGGTGTGTGTGTGTGGGGGGGGGGTATGTGTGTGTGCGTGTGTGTGTGTGGGGGGGGGGGGGGTGTGCGTGTGTGGGTGTGTGTGTGCACGCTGATTTGCATGCTGATGGTGCTGCCAGAGCCAGTGTTGTGATGTGGGGGAGGCAGTTTTGAGAAGAACAAAGTTCCCGTGGTGGCGGCTTTCATGCTGCTACACGCAGTAATTGGAGTTGTATCCAGAGTTTGATGAAGGACTAAATTTAAAGAATAAAAAGGGGGGAATGGTTTATTGGAATATAGAAATGAGAAATGAGAGAGAGCAGATGATGGAGGGAAAAGTGTTAGACAGAAGCAGTTGTTGTTGCAGTGTCACTCATGGCCTCCCTCAGGAGTGTTTAGACCTTTAAAATCTCCTCTTTTCTACAGGCAGCTAACACCCCTCCACATCATGCCTCTCTCTCTCTCCATCTCTCCTTGCATCACCCACATTCTCTTGTTTTCCTCCATTTCTCAGTTCATTTGAAATGTTTTTCCCTCCTTCATTTATTTCTGGTCCCACCGACTCAAATCCTCTCGCTCTCCCCTCCTCTTTTCCACCTTCCCTCCAACACTGAAGCTCCGATTTATAAATAGTTTTACTGTAAACCACATTCAGGGGAAGCAGCAGGCGGAATGAAAAGAAGTGTGCGTTATTTTTTCCCCTCTATTTTAATTTACTGGCACGTAGGAAAGCTGAAATAAATATCTTTTTTGCAGAATTGTATTGTAATATCCCATCTCATCAGGTTTTTTACACTATTTTATTGTATATTTAAGCATAATAACCAGGAATGTACAAAAAAAATGCTTGTCTTTTAATTCTTAGAGCATATTGCAGTGTGGTGAAACGCAGGGCTATATTTAGTTGTAATTGTCAGAGACAAGTGCAAACTCCACACTTGTGTTGTTTAAAAATGTGTAAGCAAGACAGAATTTTGGATTGAAAAAAGAAATCTGTTTAGCTTGTTAAATCTGTTTAAATCATTAAAATTAACTTTATTTCTACTTGATGAACAATGACCAATGAATGTCATATTAAGGCCATTTTGAAGAAAAGGGTTTCAGTTATGTCTGTATATTAAATGAGACACAATCCAAACTAATCCTAAATGTATGCAAAATTCTGAATATAATGCATATTAGTCAAAAGTTATCAAAATAGTCAACTCAGCTGTCTTTGCACCAATCCCTCCTCCTGAACATCAGGAGTATTAAGTACATAGACTTTCTACCCAACCAAGTTTTTTCCCCTTCAATCTGATTTTAAAGCTGTTATATAATCAAATTATATTTTGAACTCTCCAGAGCCAACAGATCCAGGCCACATGAACCGGTTCAATTATTCGCTAATTGACTTTTATAACGTAGTTGTCGATAAAACTGACATATCCACTCTTTTATTCTGCGATACATCTTTATTTAACAGTAATAGCTACGGTGTGGGATCAATAAAAACAAACTCCTTAACATCATTTTCAGCCCTTTTTTAGAGTGAACTTGTTTTTCTGTGTTTTTATAATTCAGCAGAAAGCAGAAAGAAGCAGTTTAAGTGCAGGCCTTGGGCTTAGTGTGCTTCTCTGATTGCTAATACAGCCCCCACACTATATGTGAGAGCGATGGAGCACTTAACACAGGGGGCTGTTATTTCAGATCCATTTAAATTGCGTGTGATGCAGCCAGAAATTCAGATCATTTGAGTGTCACTTTGATGGTAGCGTAATGTGTGCAGATTCAGGCTGACCCAGGCGGTGGAGCGAGAAACAAACAGGATGTTATCTGGAGGGAAAAGTCTCTGTAGCTTCCTTCTACACGTCAATACGTCCCCATTCGGTCAGTTTTCAAAAAACAAAACAAAAGGACACCAATGCTTATTATGCTGATTCATTGTTAGAGCTGATCAGACAACAGTGAGTTGGAGAAAACCTGGGATCTAATCCAACTAACAGCAGATTTATTGGCTCCACATAGATGTCATAAAAATATCAAATTTCTGCTTCTTTTGTGTCACTCGTTAAAGTCTGAGCTAGAACAGTTAATCAACTTTTAATTATCAATTAATAGGTTATGGATTAAAATCAGTTTGTCCTTTCTATTCAGCAAATTAATAGAATGCTGTTATATGTTATAAATAAACGTTTCTTAATGTGAGAAATTATCAGCATACAACTGACACAAAATAAGTAAAATGTCATATTTTTTTCAGAGACAGCATGTGAAAAACTGATACAAGAAAAAACATTTTTAAGAAAATGTCCTTGTATCAATTAATCCACAATCGATTGATATGATTAGATAACTTTAGATTAACTCATTAATTAATAATTTCCATCCTTAGTCTAAGCTTCAGTCCTATGAGGATGGAGATGTTTTCTGTCAAATATTAATGTTGTTCTTCAAAATATAATATTCTGTTGTGCTTTAAAGTGTAATTCTTGGACAAGATCTGACTTTATTCTCCTTATTATTGGTCCTGAAGGTCTATTTTCACTGCAGGATGGTGTCCAAGCCGAACAACTAGGTGCATGCTGTTGCATGCATTGTTGATTTGGATACAAATGTTTCCGAGGTAGTGATGGAGGCGTTAGTCCACCAATTACCGTGCCAGAAAACCCAGTTTGAGCCTCATCCCAGACTAAGTTTTCACTCTTGTGCTTTGCACAAACTGGAAACAGGTTAGCATGCCAGGCATCAGTTCTTTCTTTGTTTATTGAGAAAGTTAAGATGATAAAACTTATTTTAATATCGGAATTTGATTGAAACAACATGCAGTTCTCACATTATTTATTTTAATAAAGCAACTAAAGTTACACAAGTCAATCTGGCTCTATGTAAAATCCTTTTTCAGTAAATCAACAATGTCAAATTTCATTTTCATATTTCTAAGGTTCCTAATGAATTTGTTTCTACAATGCAAAATAACATGTTCTATCGTCGAAGTTCGAATGCACATGTAAACTCCAACCGGACCAGAGTCCTCTCAAAAAGCAGGAACCGGACTATAGTGCAGTGCATTCTGGGTAAATAGAGCCAAAACAAACATTCTACAGTAGTGCTAGCTCGAAAAGTGGTTAATTTTTGTTTTTTGTTTTTTTTCACCAAAGACAAAAGTGAAATCCTACAGCCGCTGAAATCTGACGCTGCTCCGTTTTAGTTTCTTCAAAGATTTTCATGTTGTTTCCTTCAGTGGTTCTTGGTGCAGCGCCCCCACAGGTGAGGAGGGAAACAGGCATTTCAATTAGTTTGGTTTGTTTAACACTTAACACTGTGAAAGAGAACTGCAGCAGCTGAAAATGTAACAAATGTTGCAATTTTCTGTGATTCTTCTGACCTTTTAGTTGCTTTAAATTCAACCAAAAGCAGATAAACAGTAAAAAAAAAAACCTGCAGGTTTTCTCTGCTCTTCATACTCTGACCCTGTGCTCCTATAATCTTTGCATGGAGTCTGATAACACCCTGGGTTTGATAATATATTTCACACATTTCCATAGTTATGGAAATCAAATTCTCTCTGTGTCCACAAACAGCGCCTGGCATTTCCTGCCCTTTTCATTCTTTCATTTCTGCACTGCGTGGTGAAGCAGCGCTGCTGTAAAGGACATGGCTAAATATCGGCCCTGTAATTAGAATATTGGTCAGAAAACAACTTGCATATTTTCCATATCAGCAAACTTTTCTACCAGTTAGATGCAAAAACTTTTTTAAATGACATTTCGACAGTGAAACATGTTTTTTTTTCTGGATTCAAGCTGTTCGTCTGAGCAGGTGCACGAGAACAAAGTTATTACTGCTTGGTGCACCTCTGGTTTCCCTGCAGAGAGAGCGCCGGTCATATTTGATGAGGATTCCTGAAGCGCTTTTTCTGTTCAGAGAGATGCGATGGGCTCCTCTGATAGATTATTAACACGTTTTGCATTTGCCCTCCAACAAACTCCCTGCTTCCTCCATCAATCTTCTCTGCAGCAGTCCTCTCCCCGTGGGAGGCAGCCTCCTCTCACCTCAATTCTGAATTCAATAAGATCTCTGTTCCTGTATTAAATCCTGACTCCTGTGTCACCTGTTGGGAATTTCCCTAGCAGCAGGGTAACCCAGTCTTTGTTGAAAAGCAGGTTTGCTGTTAACGGTGCACAAAAAAAAGATCTAAATTGTGATCTTTGACACATCAATTGAGCTTTGAAGAAACTCTTATGTCGGGAGGAACTGATTGAAGCTGTCTGGATGTTTTCTGTCTGTTTCTGTGTCCAGCTGTGAAAGAAAAGCTGCTGCATCTGCTCGTCCATCTAATGTCCCTGCATATGAACAGGCTGCCCCCTGGTGTTTAGGAAGAAAACAAATTCAGTCAATAATAAATATTTGGTTGAGTCTGTCCATCCCATGTAAACATATTTTCCAATTTAACCTCATGTCTCGACTAAAGCTGCACTGATTTGATTTTGAAGTTGCTTTTTTAACATAATGACACAAGAGCCAAACGTGTTCACTAGGAGGTCACGACTTTAGCCGTCAAAATGAGGAAAATGCAAAGGTTTTAGCAAAACATGGATTTCTAAGTATTTATTTGCTGAAGTCGGTGGTAAAGCTGTTTGTTTGAGTCAGGATTATGAGATGAAATGCAGATAAATAAAAAAAGTTGACTGGTGCTGAAAGGGTGCGGACATTGGAAGCCTTGCTAGCCTCAGGCGTGTTGGTTGGAGGTAGGTAGTATTTTTACAAAGTTTAGGTGTCGATCCTCTCTCGCTGATTATAATCTGCCAGCATCTTTGTCTCAGACATTCAGCCTGACTTTAAGGCACTCGTTAAAGACCAAAGAGACGAGATTTCTCTCAATAACGTGTTTTACAGTCATTTGTGACTTCTTGAGGAGTATTTGTGAGGTCAGACCCTGATGTTGGGCAAGTATGAAATACAGAGTTTGGACTCCATTGAGTTCTTCCAAAACAATACTGTTATTCAAGACCTTACCAAGTCTACTTTATGTTCTGGTTTTGCATTCATGTCACAACTGCAATTCCTAAAATTTTCCCATAAATATGGGAGCATAAATTCATCAGTGCAAATCTTCAGTTCTGAATATTCAGAAACATCTCCAGGAAATACAGAAAGAAGTCTGTTTATCTATCTTTTAAGCATTTATGATGATTATATGTTGGATGATTGAGAATCTACAACAAACTATTACCCTGAGCCACACTTCCGCAAAGTGGTAGTGGCAGCATCATGCTGTGGAGATGCGTTTCTTCAAGGAATCTGGTCAGAAGATGAATGAAGCTAAACTTGGGATGATCCTGGAAGGAAACCGGTTAGAAGCTGCAGAAATTAATGTGTTTAAATGGCCCAGTCAAAGTTCAGCCCTAAATCCAGTTGAGAGACTCAACAGTTGTTCTTCAGAGTCACTTTCTGTCCAGGCTGGTTGACTTTGAACTGTTTTCAAAGAGGACTAGTCAAAGGTTTCAGTCTTTAGATGTTGAGACTTTGAGCTGCACCTGCAGCAAAAAAGAGTGCGAGAAATTATTGATGTTTTATGTTTCTATTTGTGTTCTATCACATAAAATCCCAATAATATTCCTGGAATGGTGAATAGCTGAAGGGGTGTAAATACTTCTGCAAGGTGCTGTAAATACTGGAACATGAGAGAAGTCGGGGTGCAAACATCGCAGGTTGTCCTTTTATCATCTCTGTACCAGAGACAGTGGTGTGGGCACGCTTCAGTTACACTGAGTAAATGGGAAAAAATCAAAACAAAGGACTAAATAACCTGTGAAAACCTTTCAGCCTTCCTCTTTGTTGTTCCTGCCAAATTCCCAGGGATAGTCGGTGATTGTGCCGAGGGAACGCTGCTGCTGCTGCTGCTGCTGCTGCTGCTGCTGCTGCCGACCTTTTTTTTCTGCCTTTTCAAATAAGAGCTCAATCTAAGCAGCTTTTACAGTCAGTTCAGTTTCCTCACATCCCTCTGGAAACCATAAACAAATTCTTAATTAAAGAGAAATGACTTCTGACTGGATCGAGTCGGAGCTTTATGGCATTTTTACGGCAGGAAGTTCAGAGCTGCCTGTATGAATTCTTTATGTTTTATGGCTGTGCTGTGTTGTCACCCTGTTTGTTAGTTTGTTTGTTTTACATGTTTTGCTCTGCTTCGGTTTTATGAAGCACTCCTGAATCACACGGCTGCAGATTATTCCTTCTTCTCAGCAGGAGAACAAATAAAACACAAATACCGCCAGTGAGCAACATTAAAATGCCGAGATCGGCCTCATGAAATTTAAATGAACCTGTAATAACACTTTGTTTCCTCTTTCTCTCCCTCTCTACCTCCTTTTCGCCGGTACAAGAAGAGAAACGGGAACCTGTCCAGGAGCAGCAGACAGGCGCTCTGGTCGGAGGCGTCCTCGGCACCCTCATCTTCATCGGGATCATCATCGGCATCGTCTTCCTCATAAGGAAGTACCAGCAGGACACGGAGTGAGTCTTCGTCACTAATTCTGCATTAACTTAAATATTTGTTTAACCTCCTGAGCAAACTAATCCCTCCTTCTGGGGCTGCAGCTCATTAAAACTTATCACACGTCATTAAAGGATCCAGCAGTGATGACTCGGTTACAAATCCGGACCTGAAGTTTACGGCACCGGCCCGTTTCAAGGTTCCCATTTATCCTCCCCTGGGCTGCAGCTGATTTATTAAACCTTCTGGGCTTTTGCTCCACGTTTCAGATGCAATTTTCCAAACTAAAGCTCCATGTAGATCATCAGGGTGTTTTATAAATGAGCGAGCAAATGGAAGCTCCAACATTCATTAAGTCGTGATTAAAATTTGATGCATCCATAGGAAAGGTGCAGCATCCAAACCATCAGTCAGTGTGAAACAGACGCTGTTCGCACCGTAAATCTGAACAAACTGAAGTAATCATTGGCTCAAACCTTGAAGGTTTGAATAGGATCGACTCTGTGCTTCTTCTCGTATTTTGTAAAATGTAATTTTATTCTGATTTTAGAACAGTTTTAAAAAGTTGTGTTGAATGTAACAAATGTATGGATGAGTCTTTCAGGCCTTATGAAACTGATGGAAAATAAATCAGTAGTGTTGGTAAAATGGTTTATTTTTCTTATAGTGAGCAGAAAACAACTTGAATAAACAGGGGCATTTTTTATTTGTTTATATCATTCAGTTAAAGTTTAAAATGAAGATGTTGGCATCAACAAAAGATTCAATAAAAATAGTTGAGAAGTCAATTTCTTAAATCATAAGCAATTTCTCATTTAGATACACCTTTATGTATTTATATATAAAGATAATAATAACAAAGTAAATTAAACTTATTTGTAATGATACAGCACTAATTATACCTTGATATAATATTTTTATTTTCTCAAAAGTAAAAATTGATCCACTCTCTTTGGTTATTTTAGACAAATTGTTATTAATTTTAACATAAGCATCCTCTTTAGATTACGTGATTCTGAAATTACATACTGACACACAAAAGTTTTGTTTAACTATAATACAAACATAGAAAATAAATAAAAACTAAGTTTTTCAATGTGCTAAACTTCGACAGGATAATAATTTCCCTAATTAGGGATTATGAAGTTCCATTGATTTGTTGCTTGATTATTTCCGTTATTTTGGGCCATCAATTTTTAAAAAAAAATTATTATTATTATTACTAATAATAATAATAATAATTCTGTCTTCATTCACTGCTTTTGTTTTACAGTAAGTGTGGAGCAGGAAACTCTCATGTTATTCTGATTATGTTTTATTTATGGGAGCCTTCAGCAGAAGTTGATTAGGAGGCCTAATTGAAGCTCAGCCCATCCTCCACTCCACCTCAGCACCACTAATAACTCATTTATATTGTTCTTGCTTCATTGTTTGTGCAGTGATGATGTATAAATAACCATTAGCATGCCTTACTAATGGAAACTAATGAAATAAACCAGCAGACAGTGCTTTATAAAGACCAACTATAAGGCAGAATGAGCATCACATCAATCACTCTGAGTGATTTAATATATTAATGGCTGTTGGAGTAAAGTGCCCATATTTGAGAGTTCAAACATAATTATGGTCGACAGAGAAAAGCTCAGATGTTCAAAGTAACTCAAGAGAAAATGGAAATTATCTGACATAAGTTTTAAATCTTGTAACAGTGGAGAACAACAGGGGATCTATTCTTGATTTTGGTTTGCTCCTTATTTCACAGTATTGGGAAAAAAAAAACAACAGATTTTCCATTCACATCAACTGGGGGGTGTGCTGTGACTTTAAGCAGGTTGGTGCTTTGGTGCATTTTTAATCTGCGTCGCATTTTAAGGTTTTTATTGAACCCAGTAGAACTTTTTCTTCTACTGCTTTTCTCCCAGAGAGAAATACCATTAAATATACTGGAACCATAGATGAAATCTATAACCAAAATGTTAATTATAGTCTCGAGAGTTTAGAAAGAAAATATTTAATATCAATAACATTCATTTAGCTCCTCGATTTAACCGTTTCAACGATGAAAGCAAAGCAGTTCTGCTCCGGTTTCTTTCAAGCCCATAAAGGATTTCTCCACCTGTGTTTGAATTGATTCAGTCATCCAGTAGAAAAAAAATCTTTAAGCTCACTAAAATGTATTTCTTTCTCCAACTGATTGCTGGATTTTCTGCAAAAACAACATTGACTGAACTACGACACAAAGGGACATCTCCAGCGGTCAATATTTCATTTCTGTCCTTCAGCCTCTCTGCGGCCAAACTTGTCCATCTTTTAAAACACAAAGGAAAATCTGATGTCTTAACGAAGCGAAGATCAATAACCTCATTGCTTTTCCCCTTTCGTCCAATCAGGGGTCCTCCAAAGCACAAGCCTCCTCCTCCGGTGAAGGCAGGCAGCTCAACGGAGATGGTGAGTGATCGGCATGGCTTCAGATCAATCCTTATTGTCACCACAGTTATATTATCATCTCTCTCACACACACGCACACACACAGACACAGATACACAAAGTCCATTTGGGCAGTCATAATGGGGCTAATGGCTATTGATTGGAGATTTCAGTTGGCTTCTATGTGCCCAAATAATTATGTTGGTTTGTAAAGAGCCCCATTAGAGCACTTCGTTATTTGGCCGATCATTCCATCGCATTTTGGTGAGCTTATGTAATGTGACTAAAAACTCAGTAATTTTATGTTGATTAGACATGAGAAAAGGTGTCTAATGGCTTTTAATGCCTTGGCTAAAAGGATGGTTCATGTGGTTCAGCAGCGAAAGGGTCTTTTTCAGACATTTATAGGTCTTTTTGTGAAGCAGCACCTGTGGCACATGAGCAAGACTGTAGCTCTTAAAGCTTCTGGTTTTCAGGGTGGTGAGAGGTTACACGTCTGCTTTTTAAATAATTCTCTTTGCTTCAGCATTTATAACTCCTTCATTTTTGGTGATAAAGTTCTCAAATTGCTATACAACATATCCACATGTGTTTTCTATGAATGACACTGATTGAAAACGCTGTCAGTTTATCGCAGGTTTATTGAGTTAATGTCATAGTCGAGCTGAAACCATTAATCAGGTTAATCGCAATGAATCAACATTATTAATGATTAATCGTTAACTGGAGCACAAAGACTAAAAAAAAACGACCAATTGCTGAATGAACAATACAGTCAGAGCAGTAATTATACCAAAACTGTACAAAAAATATGCATTTGCATTTAAGATATAAAAAATGAAACTTTGTAAATTTGTTCTACTTAAGTGTCACCTTCACCTGGTTCAAACTCAGTAAATTAAATTTCTCATTGAGCATCTTTTGCTATTCAGTTGCTAATTGGTTAATTGAATAATAATCTCCACATGAATCATGGACTGCACTAATGAGCAAAAAGAGCTGAGCTTTCCACATCTTGATATTAAAAGTATTTTTTAGTCCTAGATTCATTCTTGCTACAAATGATCGAGTTTTCTCTAAAAGATTGCCATGTGGCTGCAGATTAGACAGTAAATGTTATTTTTTATCTAACAAAGACATTCTTAGGCCTATTTACATTTTAATGTATTTCTAATATTGTAGGAGAAGCCTTAAATGAAAAATCTGCAGACTATGCAGATTTTTAAATCCGATTAATCATCAGGATAATCAATTAATCAGCCATCCAGCTGGAAAAAATATTTTAAACTCACTAAAACATATTTTAGTGTTAATTTTAATTGATTACTAAAACTGGAGATTATCATGTTGTGAATGATAAGGTACAGATTTAGGTCAATGGATCCACAGTGGCATCTGTAACTTTCTTGACTGATGTCATGCTTTTTGAAATTACTAAAATGAAAACAAATTGATTATGTATTTCAAAAGACATAATGGTTGAGCATTTAAAGTGACCGACATGTCAGCCACTGCCTAGCTGGCTATATTAGCATTGTGCTTTGAAATTAACTGAATAAAATGCACCACTTGAGTTTATCTCAATGAAGTTGAAAAATTGAAAGAATCACATGACTTCTGTCTGTCTACAATTATATCCAGTCTCCTCTTTTTTTCTTCTTCTGTTTTTTTTTTTTTTTTTTTTTGCATAATGACCGAGTTTTGTCCAGTGTGAATGTCAACTAATTGAAGTTTCAGGCAGCAGATGCAAATTTGAAAGAATAACTTCTCAAGCTTGCAGCTGTTATCTTGTTAAAGGATAAATGAAGAGTTTAATGCTGTAGCAGCTCAGCTCTGTCTGCTCTTAGCGACGTCTGTGTCTCCCGGCGGCTGAAATGGAAGATTTTCTGCAGAGATGTGAATTATAATTTTCTTCTGAATGAGTTGGCATCAGGATTCTTCACTCTGGTCCACATTAGACATCCTGATGAAGAAAATGACTCCTTCCAACAAACCAAAGCAATAAAAAAATTAAAATAGTCATCCATTACATCTCACTATCAGCAGAAAATCTTTGTGAAAATTATCTCAGCAGAACTGATTCTTAAAAACTGATTAATGCTCACCTTATAGAAGATGTAGCCATTTGGTCAGAGGGCATCAAACTGTTCAAACTGATACCTGTCCATACTAACATCCTTTTACAACTCCATAAATCAGAATGTAGTTGAAAAGTAAATTCAGTTCAAAAACTTAAACTTCTATTATATTTCAAAGGAAAGTTGAGTGAAAGGAAAAACTGAAATGGAGAAATATCCAATGAGTTTTATGTCAGGGTTTGTTGGGAAACTAAGAACAAGATTTTTTTACTCCATTTTGATTGTATGGCTTTCAAATGTTCCTCCCAACTTTAATCTAAATGGATATATTTGGAACAATGTGCAGCAGTGTCATTTGTTTACAAATTTACCTGAAAAGTTGCATCAAAAAAGCTGAAAATACAGTCATTTAGTTCCCTTAATGCATTTGAGTCTACATGTTAAAGTTTGTTTAAATATGATTTACTCACAATTAATCTTTAATGATATAGCTTGCAGAGAGATTCAAAACATCAAAATGATTTATAGATCCAGGATTTTGAAGTTACCAAAGAGACAAAGGTGTGGTTCAGGAAACATAAAAACATATAAAACAGTACAATACTGAATTCAAAGACACTAAAACATGCAATACAGATGCAAATCTGCAAATCTGCAGAAGCTTAAAAAAAGGAATAAATTTCACTTTAATAGAGGATTAGTTAAGCCAGTCACTTGTTTCTTTAAATGAAACACCTAAAAAGACCTAAATAAACCTTAACATCTATCACAGCTTTAATCTGTGGAGGGCGCAGAAGTTTTCCAGTTTTGCATTAAGTGAGCAGTTTATGAGTCTGGTTGGGTAAAACAGAGAGCTGAAGTAATTTAGGTCAAAATACATCTGAGGAGATGTAGTTGAAGTGCCACAGTAATTGCTTAATTGCAGTGGAAAAATAAGTGTCTCAAAGTTCATGCCAAAGCTATTTTTCCTTTCTAAAAATTATAATTTTCAAAGGGAGTCAAAGCAAAGTGTCTGCTCTTTGTATGTAAATGAGAGGCTGCTGAATGCACCAAAGCTGACGGATACGATTCAGTGTTTGTGCAAGTGAAGGGTTGTGCTTCTCTTTTCAAAGGAGCATTCCTGAAGACAGCTGTGTTATCTACTGAACAGATTCTGTTGAATTGTTTCAAAGGCCCTCTCCTGTCTTCTCCACTTGACTGCTTGTTTCTGTGCTGTTTTGTGTTTTTTGCTCTCTTTCTGCGCTGATTTGTGTGCATGCAGCTGAACAAGCCGTCAGAGCCGCCCACAGCCACAGAGACTTTGCCTCTGAGCCCAGGAGAGGTTTACTACGAGCCCACAGGGGGAGAGCCTGTCACAGTAACTAACACACACTGTTTATGCACAAACACAACGTGCACACAGATCCAAAACCAATGTTTTTTAGGCTGGGAGACGCACGATGACAGAGAACTGCATGCATACAGACCAGTATGAGCTGTCCGCTTTGTTCCAGTCAGTCACTTCTTCAGATTTTTTTGAAGTGAAGTTGTGTGGAATAGTAAGGAGAAGTTTGTAAATGTATACCGAAGCTTTGAGTCCTTTAGTGTGAGAGTTCTGGCATCAGCTCTCGCTGCAGTAGTTCAGTGCGGTCGCTTAAAGCTGCAGTATGACTTTTAGAAAACAAAAGATAATTGGTGATCAGTGTTTTGTTCAAACTGTCTCTATGTTGTGACAGAAGGAGCGTTCTGATTGGCTGCATATGAGAACAAATGCAGCCAATCAGAGAGAGGAGGAGGGTCTTTGTTCTGTTAATCATTCTCAGGTACTTACTGCTCAATATGCTAACGGTGGAGAAACAACTTACCTTTATGGAAAGAAATTTCATCAATCATGCTAACTAGCATTGGCATTCACCGGAAGCTTTGCTAGCTGCAGCGTAGCTGAGAAAAAAAGGGAGAGAGAGAAGGGAATGAGCAACACCACACAGTGGGTGATTGGTAACGCTAAGACCCACCTCCTGGCTCTGATTGGTTGTTCCTATTTAGCACTGGAAGAAGTAGTATTACCAAAGTACTGTTAAAGTAAATTAGTTTTATTTAAACTTTTCCAGTGTCTGTTTTGGACACTTGTATTATTTTATTTTCCACCATGAACACAAATTTATTCCACTTCTAAGAAAAACCTCCAGGATTTGTTGAGTCGTGTTTAAGGCAGGACTTTATGTGGTCCTTAAGAGAGTCATGCTTAACTACTCTTTCTTCAAACCTAAGATGTTTTTCTTTGGCCAAAAAGTTCTAGTTCAGTTGGATCTGTATGCAGAGTTTTCCTTGCTCTCTATCCTTTGCAGAAATCTATTATCACCCTGCAGGTGTTATTGGCTCAGAAGAGACATTTTCTTAACAGGCTTTTTGAAATATTGTGCTTCCTGTCTCTGTGCCAGGTGGTTTGGTGACATTCTTAGTGATACTTTTCCTTGCAGTTCTTTACTAATTATCCCCTTTCTGCATTGTGAGAAATCTGCAAATGTGGTTTTAAGTTTAAACTGATTTTCTTTTGCTTTTGGCATGACGCTTTCTACACTGACCAGTTCTGAAGTTTCAGTTTTGACCTGATTTTACAAGAATTAAGCATTTGAAGGACATCGTCTCTCTAAAACTCCTGCTTGGATAATAGTTTTTTATTTTTTTAATGTGCAAAAGTAAAATAATGCAAGCACAGGATACTTGAAAAAGTTGCGTTAAATTTTTTATGCTATCGCTTTGGAAATTATCATGCAGCACCTTTTAAAGCTTTTAAGTGCAGAGCCATAAAGATGTGATTGTGTGCTGCTGAGATGGTCAGTTTCCCTGTCTCCTCTGCAGGAATTAAAGGCTCCATCAACACAAACGCATTTTGTTTTAAAGCACATAACTTTTGCTAAGACCCCAATTGGCACTCTTTTAAACTTTGCTGACCTCGTCTTAGTTTTAGGGATTGCTTTTTAGATTGAAGTCCAGAAAAAGGGAAACAATGAAGCAGAACCCTGTGATAGATTCCTACAGTAAATGGTTTTTAACAGTCATTTTGTCCATTAGCGCTTTATTAGTTCGCTTTAAACTAAACTTTTTATACGAGTGAGCTGAGAAATCTTCTGATTTTTCTGTTGTTATTGTTGCTCCTCTGTTCTTTCTGGAACCAAACTATAGTTTTCTTCCTGCTTGGCTCTTATAATCCATAGTGAATTCTCAGACTGTTTAAAAAAACAGCTGAGTCTCCATGTGGAGCTGCACAGACCAGCTGAGTGATAAATATTGTCTAAATGAGAGATTTTTTCAGTGCTAAAGAACTCCTCTTCTCTGTCTTATCTGATGACATTGCAGGAACATCTGAGTTAACCTGTTTTAGAGAAGCCATTGCTTATTTTCTCTTTAGCTTCTTGTAGCCTGGAGCCAAGTACAAATGATTACCTTATAATCTCACAAACCTCTTGAGAATCCATCTTGTCCAGAGTGCAGCATTTTTCTATACTCTAATAATCTCCAACAAATCTGTCTTTTTTCTTCCTTTTTCTAAGAAAGATTTCTTTCTTCATGAAAACCTATTTTCCCAGGATTTTAAATATATTCCACTTGTTCACTGGAACGTTTTTATAACTTATGATGCTACAGAAATGTGGCCTCTCTTGTTGTGAATACAAAGGAAATACTTTCTGTCAGTTCCAGGGTTTATATATAAGGAAATATGTGGACTTCTCTTTTTGAATCTGTTGCTTGTTTTTGTAATTTTAGAAACTTTCAAAGGAAATGTAAAACCTTGGGATTTAAACTTGAGATTATGACTGTATTTATCTTTATGATAAATGCTAAACTACAGAAGTTTAGTTCAGTTATTGGGTTGCCACAAGAACACTTTCTTTGAATTATTTCAGTTCTGGGTGTTCAAAGTACGGTTTGGGGTCCTTTTTCAGCCCTTGATATAATTTTGTCTGGCCTCCAATCTAATTTCAAAACTGACATAAATTTGTAAGAACAGTCGATGTAAAAGAAAACATTTACATTTACAAGTACATCTTTTATTTATAGTTTGTCTTTTTTTTCTTAAAGTTTTGTTGTAATTATGCTCCCATTTATTAAATTTAGCTAGATGGGACAAGTGTTTCTAAAGAGTTTGCGACATTTTCTTCAAATGAATATCCATTTACAGATCCATTTTCAATAAAGGTCAGACAACTGAGTGCTTTTTATTAAAATATTGCATGTTGGGTTTTTGTTGGGGTTAAAAATAATGCAAACTTATTTTTAAAAATACTTCAAAAACTTCTTGTGGCAAAAAAGTCTGGACACCACTTATTAAACCAAAGATACAAAGATTTTTAAAATGATCTTTTTATTCATTTTAAAGTTAAATCCAAACTGTTAATAGGTCAATAAGATAAAATTAATGATACATTTTTTTTACAGTTCCTCCGGATATATCTCACCTTGTCCTGGTTCTGTCCAAAACAAATTATCAAAATGGATATAATTAAAAAATGACTCATTGGCAGGAATTTTTGGCAAAGCTGGAAATACTATTTTATTTTATATTAAGGGCCCTTGCAATAGGTGTTTATTGCCAACACTATTGCAATAAACAATAGTGTTGTTTATTGCAGTAAACAGTTTAAATTATTCAATTTAAAGACTAAAACATAAATGAATATAAATATCTGAACAGTTTCAGAATTGAGTTTTGTGGATTTTTCCTGATAAAATGTTGCAATCATGACCTTGTTGACCTTTTTTCAGATGCTGGATGAGGAAGCCACCGACGCCCTGAACGGCGGAGCCCCTCCGGTCCTGAACAAGGACGGCTCTGATGGTCACCACGGCAACGACTCATCCAATCACGGGTCCTCGTCTGGCAACATTCCTCGTGGCGAGAGCTTCGTATCGACCCCCATGTATGTGTAGCCGTAGTAACGAAACCACAACAGAGGTACACGGGAAAGTTTCAGGTCACCTAAATTAGAAAGAAGAACAAAGGGAGAGGCCATGACACCTGTTTCTGCTTTTCATTGTAAACTTAATCTCTAAAGTTTTAAAGTAATCCGCTCACGGATGGCTTTCGATTTTATTTCCTGCGTTCACATTTCCTGTTTGTGTTTACATCAAAGCTAAAGCCTGTTACTCGGGATGGCTAACAAAAGTATTAAGCTTGTGTTTTCCTTTTTCAGTTTTCTTTCTTTAAACATTTGTGAAATTCAGTTAAAGTTTCTATCTTGTCGAGCCAGGAAGCCTTTGAAATCATATGTGTTATTGCATAAGATGAGGCGGGCTTTAAAACCGCATGCAGAGCCGTTGTATAGATGAACCGGAGCTCTGATTGGTTACGAATTAAAATCCACATTTCCACCAAAAACAGTCAGAAAACTGCCTATTCCTGGGATTTAATATGAAATGTTTTATGCAACGTTTTGTGCCATGACGTCTAACATCATGAAATTGTTATTAAAGTGTGAGAGGGAGGCTGCTGAGTCTCAGCTTGTCTGTTTACAGCCATGGGACATAATTTAAACATTTTTGTCTTTCAAAACAACATTAGCACAAACAAAAAAAAAAGAAACATCCTAAAAAAATTCCTCAAATCTGTTCGGAAAATAACAACTTCCATATTCTTGTCTGAGAAACACACCAATACTACCAGAACAGATTCACACCCTTTTTGTTGTTTCTTTTGCATTTTTCTAGCAGAAAATCAACAAACACCCTTCATAACAAAGTGAAAACATGTTTTCAGACATTGTGGAGTGTTTTAATAATGTAACTTCACATTCATGGTTTTATACTTTGGAAAAGCAACTTTGGCATCAATCAAAGCCCCAAGTTTTGTTTGAAACTTGAGCCTTTCAGGATCTTTTCAGATACTCTGGAATCTGCTTCTCGAGG
The DNA here is from genome assembly GCA_010277075.1 of Poeciliopsis retropinna. Classification (NCBI taxonomy): domain Eukaryota; kingdom Metazoa; phylum Chordata; class Actinopteri; order Cyprinodontiformes; family Poeciliidae; genus Poeciliopsis; species Poeciliopsis retropinna. The sequence continues at coordinate 493,451 of VMRM01000042.1, forward strand.
CTGTCTGCTCGGGTCGTCGCCACTTTGGAAGCTGAATTCTAACCAGAGACTCCAAACCGATCTTTGTGTTTGGTGGTTGTCTCACCCCGATGCAAAGCAGTTTCCCAGTTTCTGGTGCAGAAAAACAACCACAATGTTTACAGATAAACCTTTGAACTTTTAATTTAATATGAACTGTTAAGTCTGAGATATAAGGTATATAAATGTATAACATCCAAATCATGTTCAGTCAACTGAATTTATCACAGTTGGACTCTAATTAAGCTGCAGAAAGCTCTTAAGGTGGCTCCATTTTGAGTGAAACAGCAATGGGAGGGTGTACTTATGTACCTCTGACTCAAAATCATGTTTTCAGTTTGTTGGTATGGTGAATTTTCACTGTTTTTCTTTTAAATAAAACTATTTAACCTTTAAACAAGTCTCTAATATATGTGGAAAAGGGAATTTTCTGGTGGCATAGTTGTCTGAGCAGCAAAGCCTTCGTTAACATGAACACAGGAGACAAGGCATAATTCGAAGCTCTGTAACCTGGCAACATCACATAATTAAGATGTCATGATCCGTATTGGTTGTGTTAATTGCAAAATCTGGTGGCGCTACAGCTGCGTAAATCAGCTTATAGCAACCCACAACATTGGAGTTGATGAAGATTCACAAACTGTCACACAAAGACACATTCCTCCTTTCAGAAATCACACTGTTTTTAAATATTTAAAATATATATAGAGGCTGGCGCAATGTGTCAAATCTGAGCATATATTAGAGAAAAACTGCCATTAAAACCATTTCAACCATTTGAAATGATAACCTATTCTGATATATGCAGAACATTTTGCTTTTTAGCTAATAAGGGAGAAAATATAATCTCACCTCACCCTGCTGTATGTCCTCTGGCTGAAACTGAAATTGGTCAACACAGATGTCAAACGGTACCAAATGATAAAAATTGTAAATAGCATTGATAATATTGATTTATAATATATCGTTGGTGACATGTGTATACATAAAATAAACAGGTGTAGGTGTTATTAGTGCCTCTATACAGGGGATGGAAGTCAGCTAAATGTCAAACGAGCGACTAAAAAAACAAAGTGTATATTACTATTTTGCTTTTCACAAGTCCATTAAAGTTGTCACTTAATACAAAGATGTTTTGAGTATAAAAAATAAATGGTGTGGATTTTATTCCTTGTTCATATTGCTCTGCATGGCATGATCAGTGGCTTGTAGAAACACTTTCCCGAGGCTGTTTGCCCAAAAGAAATCTTCATCATTTGTAAAAGCATTTCTGAATATCGGAAAACAACGCTGCTTTTCTTTTTGTTGTTGTTTTTTTACAATCTGTGTCTCGATGCATCTGTCATAATCGTGCACACCACAAGCTTAAATCTAATTTAAGGCGTGTGTTCTTTTGTGTTGTGACAGCTCCCCAGGCTGCCTGTGTTTGTCTTCAGCACAAATCCAAAAATACAGTAGATACTGAATTTCTCTCAGCCACAGAGTGCAACACACACAGAAATGCAGTTTGTTTGTTTGTTTGGTTGTTTTTTTTCCCCTTATCACGCTTTATCTTCATTGAGCCACACAAATTGTCCTGAGTCCATCATGTCAGCTGTCAGAAAACCGGTTGGAGCTGACCATCTCAGCTACAACCACCCATGACAGCAAAAGGTGGTGGATAAACTGCAGATTTCTAGAGCTGGTCAACACGTGTAAAAGCTGAGTGAATGATGAGAAAGATGACCTCTTACATTTTCTGAACCATAGGCACCTAGTACACTTATTTCCTGATATAAGGGAATAAAACTTACAGTATCTGTATGCAGTCAGTATCTTTTCTGCTGTTGAACATCCAATGTGACCATAATGTGAAGAATCATTAAGAAATTCTCACTGAGGAAGCTGCACTGCAAAAACACATTTTACCAAGTATTTTTGGTCTAGTTTCTAGTGCAAATATCTTAGTACACTTGAAATAAACCAAAACTAACTTTTCAGCACAATATAGGAATTTAAGTCAGTAATTGCTTAATGTTCATGAAAAAGTACTTATGAAAAATAATAAGTACTTTTCCATCATTATTAAGGAATTATTTACTTAAAACAAGCTCCTATTTCTTGCCAAAAAGTTACTTAAAATTTATTTTTGTCTTATTTCAAGTGTAAAAAGACATTTGCACAGGAAACGAGACAAAACATACTTTTTGTGTTTTTGCAGTGTAATCTCTACTTAATAATTGTTTAAAATTATTTTTTAAACAATTGTTTACAGACTCTAGAAAAACATTAGAGATTTTATCTACTTTATCCTATTTGTAGCAACACAAACATTTTACAGTTAAATATATAACATAAACAACATTTATGCAAAAGTGATGACAAATTTAAACAAAATTTAAAAAAAATCTAGTTTGTGATGATGTAGACAGAGCAGTTAAATTGATACTAGTTAGCTTTAAGAGAGGAAAAGTCCCATTTGAGAAACTGGCTAACTTTAACTTAAGCTAGCAGCTAACAGCTACTCAATTTACACAAGTCAAAAAGGGTTATGATGCAGCTAAAGATAAACAAATATCAGGTCAAAGTTGTAAAACATTACTAATGTAGGATTTATTTATATTTTTAAAAAGTTTTAAGTTTTTTAAGTTATTTTTATAAACATAATTTTGTTTCAGATTGGCCCTGTTTCAAGTAGCTGTTAGCTTGATTAGCTGTTAGCTTGATTAGCTGTCAGCTTGATTAGCTGTCAGTTTGATTAGCTGTCAGCTTGATTAGCTGTTAGCTAAAGGTGGGACCTTCCAGAATTTCTCTGATTCTTCTTCTACTAGTAAAACCCTGGCAGTAGATGAAACTAATTAGAGAAAACAACATTCACCACAGTGTCTCCTTTACTACAGCATGCTCACCGAAATATTTAGTCTATTTTCAGGAGGACGTAGCAGAAATACACATTTATTTTTAAGTGAAATTGGAAAATTTCTAACAAATATATGACAAGTAGTTATAAGTTTTTATTCCTTTCTGAAAATAGTTAGGAAGGGCGAGTGCTAATGGAGTAAAAGCTTTTCAAGTTCCTCTGATTGTAGGCTCCGATGTTATTTTTCATTAAAGGAAATGTCTGCATGCTGCATGGATATTTTGGGAGAAAAAAAGCTATTTCCATATTTTGCAGAAAAGCTTGTGTCACATTAGCAGCCCAGCTTTTTAATTTGCTTTTCTGTTGCAGAGTTGGACAATCATGTGTGATGTATTTTATAGCCCTGCCGCAGAACAAAAAGCTGTCTTCAAAGAGGGAATGCGGCGCTTTTGCCTCTTTTTGTCTGTAAATTAATTTCACAAAATGAATAAATGTTTAGTTTCCTGTGGATTAATGTGTTTAATGTGTTTGCCAGCAGGCTGCTCTTGATAGATTGAGGAAAGGGAGAAAAGACAATCATCAGGACACATTACATCAGAGACCAATGACTCTGCAATCGTTCAGTTATGAGTTTTGGCTCTGCCGTCTCATTTGGAGAGTCATTTGGCTTTACCCAGCGCCTCACGTTTAGTAGCGGTGTGTCATTTAGAGGTACCTTGAAATGTATGATTTGCCAATTCCTGATAGTCATGAAGGTCGACACTTATGGCAAAATCTGCAAAGAAATCAAATGTGTGAATCTGTGGATGGGCCTGCTAGGGCTCCACATCTATAATGAGGGGATCCTGCAGTCGATCCAGACAGATCATTTAACAGATGAAGCGTTTGTCCCTTCAGTCTCTGCTTTGCATTTCGGCCAAGGTGCTTGTTCGGTCTCCCCACCTCCACAATTACGGGTTAAACGCCACAACCATAAGCTGTGCACGTCAACGATAAGGTTGATCAGTCTGAATCCTCTCCTTCATTAAGCCTAATTATTCCAGCATTTATTTCCTTCTTCTGTCTCTCCTTCATCCTTTGTCACTTCAACTTTTCGTCACGGAGCCAGACGTGCCTTCTTTTGTTATTTTTAGCCTTTCAATTCTCACATTTTATTCTTTGACAGTAGAAGCGCTGATGAGACGAGTAACACACAACACAGGATGTGTTTGAAAAGGAAAATTGGAATGCTGAAACAAAAGCCACTCTCATGCACTGGAAATACAATCATATTTTTGTGAATGTTATTGATTTTGTTTCATTTTCTTATGTATCACTTATCATTTTGTATGCTTTTGGGGGAATTATACTGTATGTTTTTCAATTCACTGTCTTGTCAAATAAAATGTAAATCAAAAAGACTTTGTGATCATTATCTCTGGAAAAGATGAAATATGTTAAACTATGAGGAGAAAGAACTCCCTGCATGAACTCATAAGCTCATTTTTATTCATTCTGAATAACTCTGCTTATAATCTTCGGATTTGTAAAACACCCCAAGCATCTTTCAACTTTCTGTTTTTGCTCTACACTTTTAGTTTGATTTATTTCAGATTTCTGGTATGTCACTGATAATCTGTTAAAAAAATTGAGCACCTCTGCCTTCTCAAAGCGCTTCCTTGAAACAGCCAATCAGAGCCAGGAGGAGGGCCTTAGCGCTGTCAATCAAAGTTCAGCTGATTCCCACTTGCTCTCTGCAACAGGCTCATGACAGCAGAGCATGTTGTGAATTCTCAGGGTAGTTAAAATGGCCAACAATGACAACGGACAAGCAGTTCTCCTGAAACTCTTAAGTTTTCTCAGATATGAGACATGTTTTTTTATCCAGCATGTCTGAGATTGACCTAAAAAAATGTAGTTTCTTCCAGCAAATTTTCAACTTGACAAGCTTAGAAATGTACTCCTTTCTATGTTTTCTACAATGCCCCCAATCCACTTTGATAAGATTAAGCAAACTGATGCAATTCTGCAGTTAGACATTGTTTTTAAACTAATTTAGTTATTTTTGGAAAAGCATGAGACAGCCTCCATGTTTTGAATCCAGGACCCTGCTGTACCTCCGCTTTGAGAATTAAACTCTAGTACAACATGGTTTTGATCTTGTTGTTAGCCGTTGGATTTGCCTGACGTTCTTTTCTGCATCTTATCCTTCAGTGTAGCTGCCACCGAGCCGCTGTCAGATCAGATGAGATGAGACAGGCTCATTGTCAGCGAGCATTTGTTCACTTTTGTGGCTAATTAACCGTATCGTTAAGTTCATCCTGGTCCCTGCTGGGCTCAGCGTTTGACAGAAATATAAAGTGAGTGAGGAGAGGCTCTGACATCAGAAGCGGTCTAGTTCAAATAAAATCTGTAATGTGACAGAGGAGCAGCATGAATAAGAAAAACCCCAGGGCAGCAGCTCAGCGTTACCTTCAACTGCACATGTTTCCCATCCAGAGGTATCGGGATAAAAACTGACATGTCTGGCAGCTGAAGTTTGATTTCTCTGATTGATCAGTTGTTTTTTTTAATCCGGATTAAAGATGCTCATCGTGACTCATGAAGACGGAGAAGCAAACAGCTGGAAAAACGAGCTCAATCAACAATTTATCCCAAAAACCTGTTGTACTTTATATTCTACAGCCCTCTTTTCCCTTTATTGTTACTCGGAGGCGTTGTTTAATAATGTATTTTACCTACTCACTTTCAAGTCTGCTGGAGTTTATACTCAACAGTTTCCTCTGAAATCTTAACACAGAAACTCTTCTCTACTGTGTCTATCTCTCTATGTTTATAATTATGATGGTTTTCTTCTTACAGCGAATGAAAACCTGATGTTTAAAGTTAGAACGTTACATCAAACTAATAAAAGAACATTTTCAAGATAGAAATGTAGCATTAATGAAAGCAATGTTTAATAACTGCTTAAAGGGGCAGCATTATGTGTTTTCCAGCCACGTACTTCTATTTATAGCACAATCAAGTAGCTATGTTCAGTTATAAAAATGCAAAAACTTAAAATTTGATGCTTTGAAATTGGCCTCTTTAAGAAGCTTTCAAATATTGTATTTTATTTTTGTGTTGTAGTTTCTCAACTCTAAAAAAGTTGTTTTGATTTGCTCTCAAATCAGTTTTGCATTTATTTAGAAAAGAAAAATGCACAGAAACTTGTTTTTCTATTGTTTCTGTGTGATAACATGATTTTAAAGTATTTTGCTGAGTCTTATAAACTTTGTCCAAATTCTGGAAAAAAAAATTGGATCGTTTTTATATTATAATCAGATCAGAAGTTTCATAATATATCAAACGTAAAAAGTCTCGAATCGATACCAAAATGTTTGTCAGGATTTGAAAACCCGACTGATATAATAATAATTATAATATTTTGTTTGTAGAACACTTTTTTAAACAAATGTTACAAAGTGCTTCACATTAAAATATATTAAAACACCAAAAAAGACACAAAAAACAAGTATACCAAATCTATAGCAACATATACCACAACATGATATAAAGATACAAAAGAAATTCAGACATTAAAAGTCTTTTCATACAAGTTTAAACTGATGGTTTAAAAGAAGACAATAATGTTTCAGTAGAAACATTTATTGATCATCAGCTGAGATATCTGATAGTTACAGGCTTCTGCTTTTCTAACATTAGAAAGTGACAATTATTAACTGTGGACATTAATGGTAGATATATGACGTCTATAAACTGCTTTACATGTAAAATTTATGACCATATAATGAATTAAAGTTAAAATGACTGAACAAAGTGAATGAGTACACAGCTTAAAGGCCTTTTGTGTGCCGCTGTCTAGAACCGTCTGCAATGATTTAATCATTTGTTTTTATTTGTTGTCATTGTGCTGCTTGCTTCAGACATTACAGGTAATCCTCATTAATAAATAGCCTCTGGCATCACAGCTCTCATTACCTTCTCCATTTATTCCTCCATCCATCTATCCTCCAGCCTCAGCCCAGAATAATTAGTCTTTTACTGCTATTAAAGATTTATTACGAGTCTCAGTAATTTTTCAAATCACACATTAAGCTTACATTACCTCGTTTTGCCGCTGCTTCCCCTGAGAATAGCCTGCGCTATCTTGAATATATAAACCTGTTTTCTGTGATAAGACAAAGTAAAAACAGGCTTCCTCAATCTCTTGTAGAGCGCTGCAGAGTCTCATTTTCTCTTGGGCCAATTTTTCTCAGCGGGACGCCAGCTCAGCAGGGGGCGCTTTCTTCTTCCTGCTCTTCCAGGCCACATTTCTCTCTCATCTCATCTCTCCCACTCACTATCGACGAGCTCATTGATTCACTCCCCACTCCGTCAATCTGACTGTCTTAATCTCTCTGAGTCTACCTTTCTACCTGCTTACACTAATCCCTCTATCTCATGTTTTCATTTCTTTTCTCACGTCCCAGAATCACAGCCCCTCTTTTCATCTCGACAATCGTTACTCTTTCTCCACCTGTTCTTAAATCCTGCTCTTTTGGCTTTGAAAAGCAGACTCTTAAGTGTGAATAATTGAAGTTAAGGTAGTTAGTCACTCAATATGAAATAAAATGTGAACCTAATGGTTTTTTAATGGTTTTAAAAATTGGTTAAAAATATCAAAATATTTCAACAGGACGTTCAAAAGGCATTTCATATCAATGTTTTTGGGTAAATTATTAATTTTTTGCTTTGGGAACGCAAGAGAAAACTTGACTGGATACGTAAAAATTAATAGAGAACATCCCAAAACCCAAAAACAAAGTTCACCTGTTTTGATATTGTTTACACAAATGGTTTTTAATCACATGACAGCTCCTGAATATATTTAGGCACCTGGATGTGGAGACGACTTGCTGAAAGAGGAAGATGGGAGATTTAAGTGGCTTTGGTTTGACCATTTCAGGAGCTGCTGGGTTTTTCATGCAAAACCATCTCTTTCCTTTGCAGAGGAAAGAGAAAATGTCCTGTGAGCAAAGGATAATGGGCAGACTGGTTTGAGATGATAAAAAGGTTAAAGTAGCTTTAATCATCAGTTTATGCAGCCAAATAGTGTCAATCTGAAATAGATTGTTCAGAGTTGCAAATGACAGCTAATAACAAAAAACTGAACTGCAAAAACATAAACATCTTACCAACTATATTTCTGATCTCAAGTGCAAACATGTTATTATACCTGAAAGAATTCAAGACTAACTTTCAAGTAACTTTTCAGCAAGATATAGAAACTTGTTTTAAGTCAATAATTCATTAAAATTGATGAAAAAGTGCTTGTTTCTTTGGCTTATGGAAAAAGTATCATAAGTGAAATAATCTGCCAATGAAACAAGTCCTATCTGATCAATTTTAAGGACTTATTGTCTTAAAACATATAACGTAACGCATAATAAGATATTTGCACCAGAAGCCAGACCAAATATTCTTGGTGAGATTTAGTGTTTCTGCAGTGTGAGGCTGAAAAGGGACAAAAACTGCACTGAACCCAGTAAACTGAAGACCCAGAACTCCAAAACCAAAACCCACAAAACGTTAAAAGATGTTTGACAATTTTAGAAATGTGCAAAATGATTGGCTCCATATAAACTTTTAGTCCTTCATCTGCTAGACAGAATTTCAGTCAAAAGGAGGAGAAAAAATAAGCCTGATGATATTAAGCAGCAGGAGTTAAAGAAGTTACTCATCATGAATCTTTAGACGTTCCTCCAGCTACTAGCTGTAGCCTGAGGAAACCCTGAAGGCAACATAACCTTAGTGTACCTAATAAAGCGGCCTTTGGGTGTCATCAGAACTGACTGATTGTTGTAAATGAGGGACAGGTGTGGTTGGACTGAAGACAGCTTCAGGAAGTTCATCTCCTTCTGGTCAAAGTTCAGCAGCAGGTGGGTGTCACTGCTTTATTTTCTGCTGTATTAAATGTCCTTATTTTAATTCAGATAAGATGGGCAGCTAATAAGTTAAGCTCAGTCTAAACTTTATTTAGACTCATTTTGCTGTAAACAAGGACAAACCTAAAAATGAAATCTAGAAAATGTATTCTAAATTATCGCATCTGCTGCTCAAAGTGAGTTTGGTCTGAGAAAAAAACATTTTATACCCTTTTATGTTCACTGCACTTTCATGCAGTATGTTACTAGAGTGTTGCAATCAGTCTTCCTCAATAAGTACTAAAAGTCGGGTATTTCAGTTTCCCAAGCTGCATTTTTAATTAAATATTTTAGACATGCTCTGTAGAAATAAATAAATCTGTATAAGTGAGTTTTTCACAAATGATTTGTAGTCATTGCACAGACAAGTCCACTCTACTCGTAATAATTTATGTATATTTTCCTGTAATTTCTTTGGAAACCTGGTTATTTTTACATTAATTTCCACAAAAGTGAAAATCACATTTTAAAAAATTGTTTTTCATAATTTCAAACCTTATGGTATAATATTTCTTTCAAAGTCACAACAAAATTTCTGCTGCAAACTAGCTATATTTGGCTGGATTGGGTTATTGGTAAAGTTTCAGACCTCTGTCTTCCATCTGTTCATCATCTAATCATCTGCTGCCTGTAAGACCAATACCATGAGCAAATAATAGTGAAGATATAAAGACACACTGTTTGTATGCGTTTACACCCACTGTTGTGTCCAAAGACTTTATAAATTAGAATGGGATTTTTCTGGAAAACCACAGATTATGGATTATTAAGTCCATTCTTAAATTATGTCTTCTACATAATTTAGAAGAAAGTTCACCCGTTAAGAAGTTAACGGGTGAACTTCCTTTTTTTTTCTTTCCTTAGTAATTATTAAACTGTGGAGTTTAATAATTATCTCAGTTCTGCCAAATGTAACTTCTGAGAAAAATTACCAATCCCAAACCAGACTTCCTGGTTGCTTTTATGTTCAAGACCTGCAGCTTAGGAAGACGTGTAGCTGTGAATAAAAATATTCCTGTCTTCATATCCGGCTGTGTGAAGCTACATAAATGTGTTTAATGTTCTGTCGGCTCCAGCTTCATAATCTAATAGGAAAAGTATCAGAAGTAACATTTCCACTTACTGACTGACATTTCTGTTGTTTCAGCACCGTAGCGTCGGTCTATAAAGCAAATATTCCAGTCAGAACAACAGAGATGCTATCGCTTCGGGCAGGAGGGGATGTTTTATTTATCTGAAAGACTCTGATATATTTTCTATATGTCATCTCTTTATCAGCTCATTGTGACTTACCTTTAGTATCAGCAGAGGATTGTGGACTTTTCTTTGATTTGTGGATTCAGGGGGAAAATAAACCTGCCTGTGGTTTGAGTTATAGATCTTCATTTAAAGTCACAGCAGGGATCACATCAGCTGTGCTCTGGCTTTATTTTCTCCATTAAGATGGAACATTGCTGATTTAAAGCTGTTTAAATCAGACCTTTTGTTTCTCTGATCATCCTCCACCACCACCTTTACCCACTTCCCAAATTTAAATCATGGGACTTTTTCCTTAATTTTCTGCTGAGTCTCTGGTGCTTTTTAACGGGTGAACTTTCTTTTTTTTTCTTTCCCTAATTTCCTCATTTTAAAGTCCCTGCTAAGTTTAAAAGCAGGTAATAAAACTCTGAGTCAGACAATCAATATAATCTTCCTCTGGACAGCATTTAGTCTTAAATGAGCTAAATTCTTAGCAGATGTAGCAATGGGGTGAACAGTTTATTATAGAACTGGAATAAGGTGAACAAGCAATAAAAAAAACAGTGAATTTCTCAAATATTTGCAAATTTGGCCAAAGTTTCTATTTAACTTTCAATATATCTACAAGATGGCAGTCTCTAATGTTTGTCTGGTCCAACACTCTTACATTAAATAGTTCATTATGCGGCTCCTGTAGAATCAGGTGGAAGTAATTAAACCGTTGGAGCCGAGACTAAAATATTCAGGACCCCATCTTTGGTGCACTACCGCTAGCCAACAGTAGCCAGCAGCAGTTATCTGGTCTGAATTCACCATCTATTGCTTTAATTAAAATCTGTTTTGTAAAGGACTTTGGGACAAAATTTGTTGTGAATCAGTGGCATAAAAACAAACTGAATTGAATTGTTTACTTCACCAGTGGTACACCAAACCACTCAGCTCCTCCATTTTTCCTGTGACTCATTGGTCAAAGTCCCCACCAGGACCCAGAGCATCATGTAATCCTGTAATTTATGAAAACACTCCAAGATCTGGAGGCAAACTTCATTCTTCCCCCCTCAATCTGTGAATCTGCTGCCAATTAAAAGGAAACTGGTGTTTATTAAATTAAGTAGAAGCTAAACAAACACTGTGTGCATGCTACTAAGCGTTTTAATTCCGTTGTAAATTATATTTTAATTCACAGAATGCCAAGTGTTGGCACGATTATTACAGACCTGGGAAGCTGCTATTCTTCGTCTCTCCGACAAATCCAGGTAGATTAGTTCTGTCTGTCTCAGCTGGAGCAACAAATGAATTTGGCTTAGAAACCTCCCAGACACTGCAACACACACACACACACACACACACACACACACACACGTGTTCCCATGCTGACTATCATTTTCTCGGAAATACACCTCCATACACCCCCTGCATGCCCTCCTCAAATTCACCCACACATAGCTCCACTTTATCCATGCATACAACACACTTATTCACAGTGTGGAAACTAACCAAACACACACTCTCATGAATACATCCATGTATTGCGTGTGTGTGTGTGTGTGTAGTACAGAATAAACAGGAGCGACAAGCTGCCAGGTACCATTTTAGATCCAAACACAATGGACTTTATTGACTCTGTTCATGCTCAAATGTGTGTTTCTGCAAGGTGAACATGTGTGTTTCCGCTGATAAGTCTCTTCAACAGCTGCTTGTGGTCACACTGCCCCCTGGTGTCAAAGCTGAGGAAGTGCGTCCTGGAGCAGAACCCCACCCGGAGGCGCTTGGTGTTTAATGAGAAGTTTAATCACAAATTTATTAGAAAATGGCAAAGTCTTAAAGCGGTCAGATATAGCAGTGATAATGCTGGATGAGGAAAATAAAAACATAATCAAATGCATCTTCAGACATCCAAGAAAACTACAACATTTTAGTAAATACTTTGATTTATTTAGTTACATCAAAACACTGCAACATTTTAAATCCCTTCACTGAAAAGGTAAAGTCAGAAGCATCACGATTATTTATGCCTGTCCTATTCATCAAATTAAACTAAATTACTCCTTCATTAATCATTACAATATATAAACCCCCCAAACATTTAACTTATTATATAAAAATCACTATAAAGAAACATTAAAGAAAAAAAAATGCAAAACCAAAATAGGTACAACACAATCTGTAGTTATTTACTCTCCTAACATCAAATATTTATATATTACGGCACTCCATACTCCTCCTGATGGCACTTATGCTAAAGTTGTTCAACAATAATTGAATATATTTTTTTGGAAATGGTGTCTTTTGATTACCCAGTCGAGGCATGCATAACCACAACACAATACTTCAGTTAAAATTTGTATGGGGAAAAAAAATTATTTAATTAAAACTAGCAAACACTCTAAAAACTAATTGAAACTAAATTAGACAAAGTCATAATTAAATATAACTAAACTAATGAAAAACCCAAAACTATTAGAACCCTGATTGTATCCTCCATGCAAATTATTTCCACATTTTATCTTTCATGCTGCAGGTTTTATTATTGCTGTACATCTGTGTAGGTGTGTAGTTGGGTGTGAATGTTTTATCATTATGAGTGTTAATAAAGATATTCTAATTCAATAAAAATCCTCCTGTCATTTAATGAGCAGCTTCATAAAGTAAATGAGATATTATTGCTGCTGAACATTCTCCTGCTGTTAAACGGTAATTTCCTGTATAAATTACATTTCCAGCATTTAGCATTAGTTTGAACTCGGAGCTCTGAGCTTCTCTGATGTGTAATTTCTGCCATCAAAGAGCTGTTTCTATGTCTTCGTGATCATTCTCTTCGCTTTATTGCTCCATTTTCTTCTGCATCTCTTAAAGTTTGAGCCATTAACATGTCAACAGCACAATTTGCATTCTGGGTGCGCGCCTGAGCTGCTGCTGAGCCGTAAACCAATCAGTCAGCAGTATTCAAATGAGAGAAGGGGGGAAATTACTGTATTTCATGAATTAGATTTGCAGCTCAGAACAGTTGCTGTAAAAGCTCCCCTGTGTTAAGAAGACATGAAGGGAAAATTATTCACACTCAAGGTTGGAGGAATGTGTATTTTGGGAAATCCAGCCCTGGATGATGAGGGGACAAAAATGATTTCAGCAATAAATGCAGGGAGCTGAACGACTTGGTGAGCAGTTTTTATCATTTTAAAAAGTTTTGCTTTGCATCAAATTACAAAACTGAACCTATTTATTTGGAAATCTCGAGTTTTTTTCTTTTCCTTCATTTTTTTTTGTTTTTTGTTTTTGTTTTGAACTTGGAAAACCCCCAATGAGGCCATTTTTGCCCAGTCTCTCTTTCTTATTGTTGACTAGTGACTCCTGACCTTAGAGGCAGCGGTCACAGTTTTGTTTTGTTTTTTGTTTTGAGTTTTTTGGGGTTTTTTCTGAGAAATCTTGGAGTCGTTGAGCCTTTGGATTCTGGTTTTCTCCATGTGTGGATAAGTGGTTCTCATTCTGATTCCCTGGCATCAAGAAAGCATTGTCACAATTTCAACATCATAAGTAACTTCTTGATTTTTATCAATCAGGCAGTAAAAGTCAAAAATGATTATAAACGCATTTAAATCATGATTTAGCAAAGGACTTTAGGGCCTGTTGAAATTATGTGGATGTACATCAGCCATTCAGAAAATATTAAATCGTCGAAATGTTCCCCAAACTCCCGAAGTAATTTGTGGCGAATACTGATTTACTGCTTATTTCACAGAACAGCAAGGTCTATTAGAAACATATAAAAAGGGTGACATGAAGCTGAAGTTGGCATCTGATTGAGGTCCAACTTGGGAAATGACTAAAGGGCGATTCCACCCAAATTTGAGTCTTTTGTTTCCATTGTATGAAAGTTCAGAGTTTGAGAGGTTGGAATAGTGGCAGTTAATTCATCTATATCTGTGCATGATTGTGCATGTTGGTCATTTAAATATGTGAAATTTTGTAAAAAACTAAATTCTAATGTATTTGGAAAGAGATTTAGATGTTGAGATTTACTTAAAGTAAAACAAGCTAGAAAAAGGTAAAATAATCAATCTTTGTCATAAAAAAATGATGAGTTTTACTTATTTTTGATTAAGTAAATGTAACAAGATTTAGATGGACTAAATATATTGAAAAATCTTTATTTTTGTGCTTAGATATAAATGAATGAGACATGCTAGAATTCATAATATTTAAATTTATTTAAGAAATGTTAGTGCAAATTGATATGAGGTGTGTGTCTTGTTTTTGTTGGGGTTTTTTAGTAGATCTTAGCCAAGTTGGTTGGCAAAATCATAATTATGATTTATTTCAAACTGTTCACAATTGTCATAGAAACTGAAGCACTTTGGAAAATACAGTCTGAAAAGAATAACTGGTTTGTAAACATTAAATGTAATCTTTGTGGAAAATGTCTTGTAGATAAAGCATGTTTAAAGATCATTATTTAGAGTAAGCAACATGTATGTTTGAACTTTTAAGTCTTTTAAAAATTTTACTAATGAGGTAGGAATATATCAATGTTTAAATTATGCAAAATTAATTTTGCATAAGCTGACATTTATTTATCACTATTTAACAGAAGTTTATTCAAAATGTCTGACAAGTTTTTCCACTGATATAAAATATAATGCTGTAATTAAGCATTTATCCTGATTCCAAATATAAAAAAATTCTTCTGATTAACTTTTTTTTTTTAATAATCTCGATTTGACTAATTTAGCTATAATTTATGTAAATGTTTAACTGATTTTCATTTACATAGTTGCATGTTTCTATTTATTTCCTTGCTTTAAAATGACAATAATTTTTTGGTTCTCAATCTCGATGTTGTTCCACCATGCTTCCAGCAGAGGGCGCAGTCAGCTGCATACTCACTTCCGCCACATGGATGGAGCCGAAATGGAGCTGCAGAAAGGATGAAAGGTAAGGAGGAAGAGAGCGGCATCATCATCCTCATCAGTTCATCGCTCAGTGAAAATGGCTCCTTAGGGTTTGGGTGAAGGTCAGGAATGAAACCTGGATTCTCATTTCTAGAATTAATAACTAAGACTTAATATCCCAGAGTAAAATTAAATGTTTTATTGCTGCAAAAACAAAAGTAATCCTTGGTTTTAGTCACAAAGCAACACATCCCTGACTTGATTTTCCAGTTCCTCTTGAAAGAATAAAAGACCTTTAATTTGAATTTAAAACTGCAGCCAGCGCCATAAAAGTAACACTGAAATACTTTGCATAGATCAGAAGTAATGTTAAGCTTTATATTTAAATTTTAACACAAACTAAAAATAATGTATTTTTGATCAGAAAAGGAGTTGCATAGACAGTTCTACAGTATGGAAAAGGTCTTTGTACTAATCAGTATTTTCATAAAAAATGAATTAAATGTAAAAATAAAGAGTACCATCTTCCACACGGGGTAGAATTACAGTTTAGAAATGCATGGAGAATTTAATTTAAGAAATACCACAGAAGAAGAAATGAGGCGGAGGGTTCTGAATTAAAAATTGTGTTCCCAACAGAAGTTTTCAGATTCTGCAGAGTTAGAACGAAGGAGGGTATTTAGCATTTTGACTGAGGTGAGTTGAAGGAGGAAAGTGTCTGAAGGACTGCAGTTGGACATTCCTGATCTGAGGCAAACATGAGAAATTAAAAAATATTTTAGGAAATTATTTTTTTGCATGAAGTGCATTAACATTTTTTGCTTTTGGATGGTGGAGATATGGAACTCTTCTGAATGTTAGAACTTCTTTCTCCATTTTCAAACTATGTAAATGTTGAAAGTTTTTACCTGCAGATAAAGTGCAAATCTTACTGATGAATCTTACTGATAAATCCCTTTGTGGATGTTTGGAAATGTCCTGCAACATTATAAGCTGTGTATAGATTCACTTTCCTTACTCTTAAACTGTTGATTTTTAAGGTATATTGACTAAAAAGTTCTAGCAAATACTTCCCACACTGTCACTAGTTTGTTTCTGAATTTTGTTGGTTTTATTGTAAAAATAGAAAATGTTTGGTAAATCATAGCTTGGCTTGATAAGTCATCGGCCATTCTTCCCTCTCAGTCTCCATCTAATTAAAGTGGCACCTCTTTTGTTTTCATTTTTAAATCATCTGCTGTGCCATAAATTGTCTCCCTCACAGTTCTGCTTGTGTTGCTGTTCGTCTTTAATCTGGCTTCTTGCTGAAAGGTTTGACAGACACAAAAGCAAAGCTCTGAGTGATGACTCATCACGATATTAACTTTTAATTCACTTGCATTTTTCCATAAGGCAATTATTTTTTAAAGTTCTGAGTTGTAGCGAAAACGAAAGGCTCTCTCTTTCAGTTGCAGTTTTTACATGACATTAAAAATGTTTTTATCCTTTCCTAACATTAGCAGTCATAAAATATTCATAACAGCAGAAGCAACATTGCATAACATCAGATATCCTTTCCAATAAGTTTTTAAAATTAAGACAAAGATTTGGAATAAACATTTTAAACTGTCTTTTATTAGTAATTACAACAATAATCAACACAAAAACATCTGCATATGTTTGTTTGGCTTGTTCCCTCTGTTTTCAACAGACACAAGTTGAAAACACTACTGTACTTCCTGTTATCTGCTGAAAGTCTCGCTCTTTCTTGCAGCCTGAATTAATCACAAACGTCTGTTTCGAACTTGAAAACTTGGAGCTTCTTCACTCAGTAACAGTGTCCACTCTGAAATGTGGTTGTGTTGTTTTTGTTGTTTTTTTTTTTTTTTTTTTTTGCTTACTAGGCCAAAAATCTTTAATGTCTTTGTGTGTCTTACGAAAAGAAAAACATAATTAGTCCTTCTCTTGTCGTCCAGTCAGGAACTTCAACATTTAATGTGAAAACTGAGAGCAGTAAAGTCTGGGATGGAGAACTGAACGCTTCGCTACGCTGTCACCTTGGGGTGAATTTGATCTAGGTGGATATGGAGCCTAAATTAAGACTTGTTTATATATATATATAAAGACATGCAGTAGACTGATGTGGTACCCAGACTTTAAAGTCTGGTTGTATATTTAGTCATTTTTGCATGTGGTAAAGATCAGATTATTTCAGTTTGTTTTTACAGGGAGGTAACTATCCTGGTCTGAAATGTTTCTTCAAGCTATGCTGCACTGTGCGCTCAAATGAATTATACTGGATCCCTTTTTTTTTTGGCTTGGATAAAAAGAATGATCTTTAAATAAAAGAAAATTAGAGCAGCTTAGAACTGAAAGGTTTGCTGAGATGTTTCTTCACTTATTTATCTCTGAAATCCTTCATGAAAACATATTTTTAAGATTAAAACATTTTCAGGAAAATATCTTTTTGAGGTTGTACATAACTTCATTTGCTATACAGTAAATATTTAAAATAAAACTTTACTGTGCAGATGGGTGGTTTTCTTGTTTCCTACTGGAAAATGCTGCAGAAGCAGGAGTCTCCATTTCTGCCTGAGCGATTGGGAGTAGTTCAGAAATGTTCATCGAATGCTAATAATGTTCCTGTGCGACACAGCTGGAGGACAGTAATTTTCAGGCTTACAGTATTAAATTAGCCCATCTGCAGAAAATCAGAATGCAACGACGTTCTCTATCACGGCTGCAGTTTTCCATTAATTCCTCGACATTTCATTCTTCCATTCTTGCACATTTCTCACATACTCCAAAAGCCCGTCATCATTTCTCACTCCTTCCCCATCCTGCTCTGCTCCTCTGCTTCTGGATGAGGCGACAGTGATCTCCATGGAAACAGCCCAGCAACAGGCTGGGTCTCGGCGTCCAATCAGAGCGAACTCCGTTGCCGTAGATCGTCCAATGGGAGAGCCAGCAGGAGGGTGTTTAGGGGGGTTTAGTGCACCCATCAAGGTGAATGCTCAGGAATGCGTGATCATAAAGCTCACTTCCTCTTTCGGCTGAGAATGTCATCATCTCAGCGGTAGAAGAGAGACTGACAGTTTTATTTTTTCTTTTAGTGTATTTTTTATTTTATTTATAAATTTAAAAAGACTTGTGGAATAACTTGATAAATTAAAATGTTGAAAACTGAGAATTAGCATGACTAAATTAAATTAGAAAAAACAACATTGAAAGAATGATAGAAAAAAAGTGACTGTTTTTCTTCTATTTAGGGGGGAAAAAATCAGTTTTTGTTTCTGAATAGGGACTTAGATGGTTTCCATCTTTTTCACCAACCAATGACTTTACTTATAAATTGATAAATATATTCCATATAAAGAGATACAAGTTTGACTTGCAAAGAAACAATTGGTTTTCAAAACTATTTTTGTAGGCACAATTATTGCATTTTGCAAATTAATATGGAATAATCTGACTGATTTATTTGAGAAGTTTTCACCTGAAAATCTGCACAGAAAATATTTTATATTTTACTCGCTCTTCTAAAGCTGGAATAAAAGATGGAGAAACACTTTACACAATCTGTTGGATCTCTGAAAGCTTTACAAACTGCTGCAGACTGAACACTGCTGTGGTCCAGAAGAATCTCTAAGTTTCCTGATGGTATGAAAATCCATTAGAGCTCGCTGTGAGACGTCCTGATGGATGTCTGCAGAAAAATGATCAATTAGCTTATTGTGCTACACATGGCTGGACAAAAAGCACCAGCATATTTTGTGAATCATGATCTTGATGAATTGCAGACCACAGCAATCGGCAAACATTTCCCGGACTGTGACTCCGGGACTCCCTCACAGGGGGCGGGCAGCATGGTGGCTGGACTCCTGGGGTTCGGCCGGTGCCGGGAAGCCCCCGTCATATTTAGTTGGTTTCTGCCAGGAGAAATCCCTGGGCATCATAATCTGACTTTCTGGATACAGGATGTTCACTGAGTGATGGGAAAGTTTGTGTGGACTGTTGAGAAATTACAACTAATTGGACTCGCCTCAATTAAAGTTTAGACTCTAACTCAATTTTAGAATCGTAGAGAGAGGAATACTTGTCTCTGTGATGGAGATCTTCCTTTTTGTGGCTTTAAGTGACTTTTTCAAGTTTATTTACCCAACAGCAGCTGAGATTACTCATTCTTGTTTGTGTATTGTGTTATGTTGTGATGAATGGCCTCCCAGCCTGAATCTGTGCAAGCTGCTGTCCATGTCTGTCCAAAAGTGTATGTACTATCAGACGGTCTTTAACCAAATGTAGATGATGCGTGTTTTTGTAATCATATCAGACCTGCGGAGTTATTTGAAAAGAAAGATATAGTTAACTGATCATTTCTTCTTGCTTCTAGTTGGATCTAGTGACAGATCTGAGTGGTAAAAGGTGAACTGGAAATGTTTGGTCAAGATCTTTGGAAACGTTTCTGTTATGATCTCAGAAACACTGAGAACTGCTGATGTTAGTGTATCTGAAGTCATCAATATTTGAAAATTTTAATCTTTTCGCCAGATTTGGTCACCAGTGATTAGAGGTTTTATTATCAATCTGCATTACTCCCACCGTTCCTCAGTCACTAAATAACCACGATACGAGTAAATTCCTCAGTTACGTTCTTGTGCACCAAGTGATGCCTTAAGAGACCAGGTTAATCTGCAGCCGTCCATTAAAGGAGCTGCAGCCCATTATCCCACCACCTAAAAGCCTGGATGTGCCGTTACATAACAGTGCAGTTAAACCAGAAAGAACCCATCAGGCAGTCAGATGGCAGAAAAACCCGTCTGTCACTTTGTAGATGGATTTTTTTTATGACCTCACAGAATGGAAGAAAAACTTCTATTGTAGTAAAGACTGATATCTAGAGATGTTTCCACTGAGTTCCATGTTTAAGAGTCTACATGTGGGTTCATCATGGTGGCAGTCATCCACCAGTCACATGACCTCCCAATTCAGGATATGGTTGCTTAGCAACAGCCCCCACCCTCCCATGTTACCCATCGAACGGTGATCGCGTGGGTGAAAACAGGGGTTGAGAGTGAGAACAGAGTTTATTTATAGAAGCCCTGGAAAAAAGAGGGAATTACGTGTCGTGTCTAAAATTAAACCCACTATAATCCCCCTCCTGTCTTTCCATCTCTCTCTTTTTCATTCACTTTTTTGTCACATTCATTCATAGATGCAATGGAAATAAGGTCGAGATCAGGCGACCAGGGAATGTGGGTGTGAGAGGACAGAAGATCTAGTTGTGAAATGCCATCCGATCATAACAAAGTGAGTTATATTCACATCATGCAGAGAAACCAAAATCTCTAAATATGATTGGAAAAAAACCCAAATGTTTACGCAAACAGACTCTTTTCATTTTCACTATAAACAACTCATAAGGTCAGAAATTTACATCATAAAAGTCCATAACGGACAAACCTTAACACACTAAATCATAGACTTTTTCCTATTAACGTTGCTGTCAGAGCTGCCGGCACACAAAGTTAAATCACTCTGCAGCTTCAGCCCCATGAGTCCCGCGAAGGGGATCCATTTTAGACAGCACCATGCCACAGCCGGGCTAAAATGGAGAGCCAATCAGAGAGGAACAACAGCTGTCTGTGTAATGGATGGATGGAGCCTGTGAAATGACAGTGTGATGGGCTGCAGGGGGGAGACGAGCATGAGCAGAGACAAAAGAAAAGTGTGACTAATATGAGAGGAAAAATGGAAGAGAGGATGGCAGACATGAAGGTGCTAAACAACGCAAGAGACTTAAAGTAACAAGATTGCTTATTTGTACAACCAAATAATTGTTTTTGCTTCTTTTGTTACATTTCAATGTTTCAGATCATCATATTATAACTGGAAATTAAATAAGACTCAGTCAGCAGTGTAGTAGAAGTAAGAAATACTGCCACCTGTGGATGGGAGTCACATGTAAACCTAATGTTTCTGACCACTTTTGTGAAAAATTTCCAATGAAATCAGGCCTGAATTGGAGCAAAATATGTTAACCTTTCCTGCTGAACCTCCAAACTTCATGGGGGAAACGCAGGGGAGCTCCTTCTCGCTCCAAGGCTGAAGTGGTTGGGACTTCCGGGTTGATTCCCTTTGTGGTTCACAGCGGTGTGGTGGAGACAGTCGAAGGTTCCTTCGGAAGCTGCGCATTTATTTCTCAGACCGGAAACAAACATACAACCATTAACTGTTTTACAATCGCCCTCCTACCCACAGAACTCTACTTACTCGAATAAAGCTCTCTATGCCAAACAACATCCCCCTGCTGGTGTGGCAGTGCTAGTGTAACAGTGTGAATCTTGATTTTTGCGTAAATTTAAAAAATCTGGAGGGAGGTAATTTGGCATCTGAAGTCTAGAGGGCCACATTAAAAGCTGCAGTGGGTCAGATTTTTCCCCTGGGCCTTGACTTTGACACATGTGATCTATTGGTTTGCTATGCCTGAACTGGAAAGGTTATACAGAAAATTCAAAATGCCCTCCCTGTGTGTTTTTTAAAAAAATGCAACATTTAGGATGCCATAACTGGTTTAATGTCCGTAGATTTCCCTGGGTGCAGCAAAGCCCTGTGTGGCCATGGCGGAGTAAATCAACCAATTTTATCCTGGGGTCTTATCGAATCTAAGGCTCCCTACGCCGTTACATGATGGACGGCCGGTGATTTCCTCTACAAGGTCACCCAGACATGGATTCCCAGGGAAACCGGGGTGGCATTTGTTTGTGGCCAAATGAAACATCAACATTACAGAAGATAAGAGGACAGGGAGAGAGGGAAGATGGATGTCTGAGGTTGTTTCATTACTCTGGTTAGCTGGTTGGCAGATCTAAAGGAGCAGCATTTACACATTTAACCAATAAATACAACCCAACTCAGAATATGAACTTGCTTAAATATGATTGATTTAATGCTCAAACTGCTTTTCATAGATTTAGAATATGTTGATTTGAGGTTTTCTTTTACAAATTTTGATTCACTTGAGTGTCTGAGATGTTTACAAGGATGAGAAAATTCTTGCTTTTCTGTTTCTTTACACACAAGTGGAATTAATAATATATCATGAAAATGTACAGATTTAATCTTCCAAGTAATCTTACCAAGTAATTTTGGTTCATTTTCTATTGCAAATATTTTGTTACACTTGAAATAAGACAAACCTAACATAAGTAACTTTTCAGCAAGATATAGGAGCTTGTATTGCGTCAATAATTCTTGATATTGACGCAATATCAATATTGATATTGATAAAGTTATACTTCCACTGGCAAATTATTCATACATGTAAATGATAAGAATTTGATTTATCGAGAACTTTAGTAAACACAGCTAGTTTATGTAAACTCTTCTTTGTTAATGGAGTTCTGAGGAAAACTGCAATTCTACATCCAAATCATCTACCATTATATGCAGTTACCATTTGCCTGTATAAGGAAGGGATGAGTGCTGTTTTTTTAACTGATTGCAAAACATTTAAATTTTTTCTCAATCTTTTTTTAGTGCCATTGTGTGTCTGACTTTACATTTAGCTCATTGCACTTCTAATCTATTACGCACATTTACACAACACTTTTTACTGAATTTTAATTATTTTTCACATTGAGAACAAATGTCACATTTTTTTTAAACCTGCATTCAGTAGACAAAGTAACATTTTAGTGAAGTGTGCAAAATAATCAATACATTCACTTTAACAATAAAGCTGCAGAAA
The DNA here is from genome assembly GCA_010277075.1 of Poeciliopsis retropinna. Taxonomy (NCBI): domain Eukaryota; kingdom Metazoa; phylum Chordata; class Actinopteri; order Cyprinodontiformes; family Poeciliidae; genus Poeciliopsis; species Poeciliopsis retropinna. Next base: position 516,107 of record VMRM01000042.1, read on the forward strand.
AACTGTTGTGTGTGATGCCGAAATGTATTCCTGCCAGCTTGTGATGAAGTATGAGGTTTTAGCACTTCGGCATTATGTTGCATCGTGAATCATTCTCTCGCTCTCTACCTCTCTCGCCCATCCTCTCCTCCTTCCCCCACTCTGGGAATTATGCAACGCTCCACAGGCCTGTGGGGAGACGGGATGGAGGGGAGGACTGTGTGAGTGGGATGAGGTGATGTTGCAGTCGATGGCTTGGTTGGTCGAACAGAGAGAGGAAAACTGGAAGATGACTGGTTTTTAAACCAATCTTATGTTCATCCTCCATCTCCACCATCCTGTTTCCTTCAAGGTCATTGACAAGGACAGTCTAAAACACCTTCTCCTGTCTGTGATTGGTCGTCACAGTGGGACAGGTTCTTAAAGAGACAGCTGCATAGTAAATTTTGGCAGTCATGTTTGCCAGAATATAATACCAGCTGGAGGAGGCATGACTGTTTGACAACTTCTGCTCGTCTCATGAATTTTTTCCAAGCTACCTCCTAAAATATTTATCACACACTTTAAAAATAACTGTCAGAGTCACCAGCAGCTCCATGATTTTTGATCTGTTCACATGTCCAAATAAAGAGCAAGGTCAGACTCACTTCCTGCCCCTCAGTTGTTATTGATCAGCAGTTATGAGCCGTTGTAAACTGTACTTACAGTAACTAACATGACGCACAATCTGTGTTTTCACACGAACTGAGTAGCATGATTTTGTTTTGGGGTTTTTTGGGGGGGTTTTAGGAAAAATTTTGAATTTGTATATACAAATGTATTCTTTGTTAAAAAAAAAAAAAAGGCCGTTTTTACCTTTTTTTTTTTTTTTAATAAAAAAAATAAAGAACTAGAAAAACATGCTGCAGCTAAAATAACTACACACTTTGTTAGTTGTTGAAATGGATCTTGAAATAACATTATTCTGGTGGATTATTCTGTGGACCAAAGACTGAAGCACACAGATTAACATAAGATTGAATCTTGCGTTAACAGTCAGACAAAAAAAGGTTAGTAATTGTAGATCGTAAACTTACCTGCAAATCTCACATGGACAATATAAAAAGAAAATGATGTGAAAGAATAGCAGAGAAAGAAGTAAAAGGACTGAGACTCCAGACTCTACACATGTTTATTATTGTGAATAGAAAACAGACTTCATTAAATTAATTTAGGTCCTCATCTTTGCATTATAGGTGAGCAAATTGCTGAATGAGCTGCAAATTAAGAGTTCATGTCTTACTACTGGCTTGTAAACCATACAAGTACTGTAGGAGGAATATGGCAGACATTTTGCTTTAAAACTGCTCCAGAACTCGGATTGTTTCTCCTCCCCAAACCATAAAACAGAACCTTTACTCTGGTGATCCCAGCCTCTCTCTACCTTCAAGTGTTTCCACTTAAAAGATGTGAGCTCTGACTGGAGCAGAACCATCCAGACACACAGATTTCCACAGAGCGACACACAAATAGAAACTTCTTTAAGGTGGAGTGAATTATTTATTGTGCACCACGAGAAACAACGAGTTGTGGGAGGAGGAAAAAGCAAATGTTACAGAATATGAAAAACATTAATCATTAGCGCTTCTTAATATCTTTTGTAACATTTTTTTATCCTGTGTGTTTTAAAACATTTTCAAGTTCTTATGCCATCCAATCAGTTTTCTTAGATAAATCAAGCCAAATGTTCCCTGACAAAATGTGGACAACAAATTACATTCAAGACCATCCAGAGACATGAATTACAGTTTAAATGCCTAAAACGAGAGGAATCTCTATGTAACTGGTTTACCTCAGATTTTCTGAGGATTCACTCCATAAAAACATCAATGTTCAAAAAATAATAGAATACTAGAATGTATTTATGGTATTAAATCCATCTGTCACAAAACCTTTCAGTGCTAAAATGTCTTTTTAGGTGATCTTAAACAGTTTCCCCTGAGGATAGTCTTACCAACTGAGGGTTTATACTGTATTTATTTTTTCTGTAACGTTGTAAAATTTGATTAATTTTTCTTTCCACTCTGCTAGCTCTGAATCAGAAGAGTTGCTACAGAGCAATAAAAAATGCTTCTCAACACTTTTCTTTCAAAAATCTCCCCTGTTCCAACCAGTCATTACAGATTGCAAGGGAGGAAAGGTTTATTGTTATATTTCTTGTTTGAGGACTGCTGCCTCCATTGCTCTGACACACCCTGACAGCGGGAGACATGCAAGAGTGGCTGCGGTTGTGAGAGGAAAGTAAAGAGGAGGATCAAATGGCTGGAGGAAGATGAGGAACGGAGATTCAAAGGAGACCAATGGGTATGAATGTATTATGATACATTGTTGTTCCTTTCTCGTTTGTAAACCAGTCTTAAAGGAATTATTTTACATATTTTTCATTAATTTTATTCTGCAGCATGCTGATTTTCTTTCTTGAAGGTCCAGTGAACTGAAGTTGCATCAGATTGTATTTATAACTACAAAATTCACTGGAAATTAAAGCATTTGTCCACATGAAATAGACAAGTCATCATAATTATAGTTCTTATTATTAAATATGTAAAACTTGGATGTTAAACTTAGAAATCCAATGAAACAAGAACAAAACTTGGTAAGAACAACATTGTCAGATTATAGATTATGATGCATTCAAAATTGCACAACCTGAAAACAATCTCATTAATTAAAAAATGGAACTTCTGAAGAATTTTTATTTAATCTTTTAATTTGGTTAAAATGTCCTTTTGCCGTCACTGTTCAATAATTTGGGCTTTCCAATGAAATGTTTTCATTTAATTTTATTAATTTAACATGAATTCACAACTTTAGCAAAGGTTATGAATTCAATCCATGTAGAGCAATAAAGTCATGTCAGTTTCAGATCTGGTCACAGATCAATGCAAAAATAATAAGTCATATTGACATATGCAATGTAGTATTTATGTAAAACAATAATCATTTAAAGAGAAGTAGACAGTTGCATTAAATAGCTTTTTTCATCAATGGTAAATAAATATTACATAAAACTAATGGCAGCAATAGTTCTATTCAAGACTTAATCCAAGAAAAACTCCATAGCTAAACAAAGGAGCACCTTATGAGGCATATTTAGAAAGAAAAACGGAGAGGAGACGCAACATTAACAGCTGCATTCGTTGAAAATAATGCATAAATGAAGAGGAGCAGCAGAAACATACCAGAGGGAAAATGTGAATTCGAGATAGACTGATTATGTAATTTTTAGCAAAAATGCAAGCATATGCACTAAAAGTAAGCAAGAAAATGGCATCATTTCTTCAAGTTTCTCTGCTTTTTGTCACTGCTGGATGCCAAAAATGTGCACTGGACAGACACGGTGAAGGGAACAGCTGAAAACAATATTTACAAAAGTAAAAAATTATTATTGGTGACTTATAATTATAGCATTTATTATATGCATTTTGGTATTTGAATTGACTTACTGAAATACATTGACTCTTTATTTACTGAGGTGCATCTGTAGTTAATGTCTGCTCACAAAATACAATCACTGTTTTATTCCTATTTATGGATCTGTTCAGCTAAATCTGTTGGTATCATTTCTGTATATAAAGAAATTTTACTTTGTCAACTATCACATTTTTACACATTTCTTTGTAAGAAAAAAAACTCGGCTCACTACTGACACAATATTTCCATTTTCTATTTCTGCAACATCCCAGGTAAAAAGATTATTTTTGTTTGATGGATGACTATGCAGTGCAGAAACCAGGTCACTCCAGAGTGATGATAGATTATCAATCCCACCTGGACACAGAAATGCCTGCAGACAATCACATCCAGACATTTTCACAGCAGCATGCATGCTTAAAAATGACTGAATAATATGCTCATATACGATGAAATACTAAAAGATTTCTCCAGTAGTAAGACACCACCAAGTGTCATTTAATCTCCTGTATGAAGGTAGCTTAATACACATTTATGCATAAATGGCAGCAGCTCGTCTTGGTGCATAAGGGTCTCTAATTGTCTGCAATCTTCCACAGCAGGTGATGAACACAGAAATAATCTGTCAGGCAATGTTGTTACAACAGACAGTGTATGTGACATTATTTCCAGCTTGTATTGTGATTTATTTTATTCCTCTTGTGCTTGAGTTTTGGCCAAGTTAAATTAATCAGATTCATTTCTTTGAATTGACCTTCTTCCAGCTATTTTCTTTTGCTGTTTTGCTTCCTCCTTTGCCCTACCATGACATTTTGGGGCATTATATCCCAAATATGCCATCCATAGCTTCAAGTTGCAGATATGAATCAATATATAAAACGTTAGTTCTGCTGAGAATTAAACACAATTTAAGAAGCATATATGAAGCATTGGTTTTAAAATGTCCATCTGTGCTGGATTTTAATAAATGCAGAACATGAAGCTTTAAATTCTTCTTAGTATCAAGTTTTTCAGTGAATGTTCTGTAAATGTATTTCTAAAGTAATAAAAATGTAATATTTACAAGGATTTCTCCCATAGATCCCTACAGATTAATTCAGGAAATCAGATTATAGTCTAATCAAAGTTTCCAAGAGGGGTAAAACATTGTGCAAAACACAATCATTCTTTGTTTCTCATTATTTTGCTTCCAAGCAGGCCAGTTTTTCCCATAATATTTTCTTTCTTTGGACTTTTTGGTTGTTGTTTTTTTAAACTTAGTTTTAACTATTTTAGTTGATTGATTTAGCATATTGGACAATGTCTGTATAAAAAAATAATTAAAATTTGATGTAGTTTTTGTGAGATATTGACCTGCATACCACAGTTTTTAAATGGCTTTTTTTTTTTCAGAACGAAAAGTCAAATAAAATTTAAAAAAAAAATACATTGGAGTTTGTGATTGTAACTTCAAAATGACTTGCTAAGCTATTAACTCTGCAACAGAAATATTTGTAACTGGTTCCACAAATATCACAATTGAATTTTATTTGATAAATGTATTTATTTATGCAATACCGTCTGACACAGCTAACTATTCAATCCAGACACCACTGATGACAAAGTAGTTCTGTTCAGATAGCATTCTTTAAACTCGTCAAATCGCAGTTAATGTTATATAAATAATGCTATAAATCAATTAAATTGCCACATAATAGAAATACCTTTGCAAGTTATTCTGGGAACTATTTACTTTGCGGAGAGTTATGGTTGTCGGGAGATGAGGTCTTTGAGTGTCACGGCAGTCTGCTTGCAGCCTCGGAGGGAGACGGCATCCGAGAGGGAGAGAGAAGGCTGCTGGCCGGCTCTACTTTCCACCGGCATCATTTTCGCCTCGCGGGGAGACAGTTGGTGAACTGTCACCAACGGCTGCGATAAATTTCAACATTTTACACCGAAAAAATTATAACAAGCCTTTTTTCATCTCCCTTTGAATGAGGGTGAAGCTTTTTGTCGAGGCGTTTAATGAGACGTTGCCTTGTCTGTTTACCTCGTGTTAAATTCTCACAGAAATACCAGTTTACAGGACACTCTTTTAGCTAGTTAACGGATTTTTCACATTACAGTTTTATCTAACGGTAGCTTACAGACGACATTTTAAGGCGGTTGCTCGATTTTTTTTCCCCCCTTTTAATTCAGTTTCGTCTTCTGGTCTTAAAATCCAGATATTCGGTTGAATCAAGTCTGAGATCATCTTTGGAGGAGAACCGACTGACAGTTCAACAATGGGGGTAAGAAACATTATTTATGCTACTTTGGTTTTCAGCTGCAAAAATGTCGGCTGTTTGTTCGGCACAGATTCGGCAAAAGGTGAGTCTCCAGATGAAAGGGTTAAAATGAATGAAGGTATGATGTTAGAATGATATTGTACACGGCCGGTTAGCTATTTATCCAAAGTGTAACGCAGTCAAACGGATCTGATTCCTCTCAGAAAAGTCATTACATTAGGTATCTGCTGTTTATAACGCCAAATCAGTGGGTGTAACGATGAAGACGGGGATTAACTGGGATGAAAGTGGGGGATGCATGGATTGCCTGGACTCATTTTTATTCATTTTATTTTTGTGGAGGAATATGCTGCAGCTTTCTGACTCATCCACACTGAAGCAGCCTTATCACCTAAATGTCACGTTAAATGCAGGAGTCTCCATTCTCACCTAGAGAGACTGAAGCTCAGGTACATTTATTCCACATCCAAACAGGGCGTTTGCGTTTTTCACAGCTTGTCGCCTCATTTATCACACATTTTAAGACATCAGAGGTGCTCTGGGTTGTTTTTATGCGATCTTAAAAGCAATTTGTGCAAAAGCACAGTTATGGACTAATATGTAACCTGCAAGCTGCTGAGTTTAGTCTTTCCTACCTGATTGGCTGCAGAAACTCCTGCTCACCCATTCTGAGTTTTCTTTTCAGTTGTTTTCCTTAAAGCAGAAAGATTAATAAATTTACACAGTTGTCTAAATGTGCAACTCTTCTCTGCTGAGGGTGTTGCCTCTGGTTTGTTTCCCTTTTCATTTCCTCAAACGCCATTTAGTACTAAATCATTTACACATTACATAATACAGCAGTGTATGATGTTGCTGCCATGGATGAGGCTGGGTTTACTGAAAAGTAACAAAGCAACAATTGAGCTTTGGGTATCCAATATGGACAAGTGCGTCAAAATGGTTCCTCAGCGGTGTTAATCCTCCCTCTAAACCCCCACGCTCCTAAACATGTTGACTGATGGGTCCCAGAGGAAGATGCTCTCATTGAGGGTAGTCCTCATTGTCTTGTTTTATCCCTGATGCTTAATGAAACCAGGCTGAGGCTTAATCCACACCCAAAGTTAGACTTTATGAAATCACTTTTATATCCTGTGCTGTTTTTATGAGGTGCATTTTTTCCCTATTCACTGGTCATTATTCAGCATTTTCTTGTATTCTGATAAATCAGCATTAGGCTAGCAAGAATATATAGTGTAGGGAACTTTGAACCCGTAAGTGCTTTCTCTTGTGTTCCATATCCAGCTGTAGAGGGTTGGGATAAGAGAAGACTAGAGCCGAGTATCGCCGCTGCTCTGTCACGGTTTGTAACTATGTCCACTAGACTGCCTGAGGGGGACACCGCACACAACTCTGGCTATTTCGTCAAAGAGCGGGGGGTGGAGGAGGGAGAGTGGTTTGTTAGCTCATGGGGTGCTGGGGGATGGAGTGGGTAAGTGGAAACTCCCGTGTTCTCTGATTTACCGTCGGGTGAATGGAGTGAGAGAGGAGAGGCAAATAAAATGGGCTGTCATGGAGTCAGACAATAGGGAGGGTTAGTTCCCAAAGCAGCTGGGACCATTTGAGATCGGCCAATCAGTTGAGCAGGACAGGAGCTAATGATCAGGATGGAGGCTGAGGACAAGGAAGGCAGAGGTGAAATTAAGGTCAGCTGATTTACGTCTTACAGCAGACACAGTGATGGAGATGGGAGGACGAAGACTTACCTTGAGAAGAGTGCAACCTGGCAAGGATGAAGGAAGTGGAAGAAAGCTGCTGCTGGGAAATATTTGTGGTACAGAGATGGGATGGAGGATACAGTGATGTCAAGGTTAACCATTGATACAAATGCCAGGCTGAAGTGACTCTGTCCATTCAAGTCCCATGATGCACTTGTGAGGATGGTTTAAGATGAGAGCCAACCACCGTGTGTGATTCACAGCATGGTGTTTATCCATGTAACACAGCCAGCTCTCTTTTATGGCTAAACTTACTTTGACTCCATATCATCATGGTGAAGACGAGGGTTCATGCTGCAGCACTCCTCTGGATAAGCTGCTCTTACAGCAACCACAAAATCAGATTATTATCAATGTTAATATTTTCATACAAATAGAAGTCTGTATGTGGACAGAACATCAGGCAGCAGTGGCTGTGAGGTGTTCCATAGTACCACCACAGATAAATAAATCACTGTTCAATAGACAAATTCCTCACTAGTAATCAACTTACTGAGGAATCAGATTGCTTAATTGGTGATGTTCAGTTTTTAATAAAATATTTAAAAATTATACCCATAGAGTGTAAGATTGAACACAAATGGCAAAGTTATTTAACAACTGAGCAGACTTTTATTTTGCTCATCTATACACTACATTGTTTCCATCTTTAGCAGTTCCGGCTATTAAGTAGCAACTGCCAGGCCAGGAGAGTGGAACCAACCTAAAAGTGACACAATCAACATTTTCTCGTGTGGCCAAGCTAGCTTAAATAAATCAGCTCTGATTTTCTTAATTTTGGGAGATCTGTGATCCGAGAAACTGATCTCATCTGCCCATCCTATCCTCCTCTGCATGGGTCTGAAAATCAGCCACTGTCCCATTTAGCTCTGCTGACAGACTCACCCACCAGGTCACTTCAGTTCACGGCAAATGTCATTTCAATCCATTACTACTTTTTTTTTTTAAATGTTGTAAGCTTATATAAAATATGTTTGAGTTGACAACATATTACATTAAGTTCTATACATAGTATTTTAGTTTTCCTTAAAGACTGGGCTAATTGTCATTAGCTTTGCAGCCACCTTGTACAGATCAGCCCTGGCTATAGAATGAGAACTGAGCTGCTGTTCCTAAACGAATGACTGATATATTATGTTAATTTTATATTTTCTGATGTTGGACAACTCCAGACCTTAAAGACCATTCACTTAAATCATTTGTTTAATCAATGACACATCTAATGGATTCATAACTATGTCCTTATTACAGGGAGTCTGTGACCTGTCTCCCAAAAGTTCTTATAACTTCTGATAAAAATGATAAAGAACCAACTAATGTTCTTAAACACGGATAACAAATACTGACTCTACCAGTACATTTTTTCAAAAGTTCAGGTAACCAGTGGCTCCAAGCAAGATGTATTTAGCTGGACTGAGGACAAAAATGGCTCTTTGGATCAGAAAGATTGAAGACCCCTAACTTAGGATTGCTACCTCTGATATCTATACCACACTCATAATACCAACTCTTATTTTGAAAGGATTTTGCCTGATAATTCTTACATTAATATTTAAAAGACTGTAAAAGTCACAACTTCACTGGAATGGGTAGCTTGAGCAAAACTTTCCCAAAATCTGCCAATTACAGCCACATCAACAGCTACATGAGGAGCCATCTAATTCTGATGTTCTCTGAGTTGAACTGTTTTTGGCATATTTAGTTTTTCATGCTTATAATTTAAATATACTCATTTTGCCCCCATTTTGCATTTTGAAATGCCATATTTTTGTGTGACACAGAGAAGAAAAATGTTGTTGGAAACATTTCCTTGAGATTTAGGTTCATAATGTTATGATAGAATCACATTTGCTGCAGATTTATTGGTGATAGATTGGGTGAGTGTTGCTCTTTTTTGGTCCCTCCTCTGTAAACCTGAGAGGTGGTGGTCAGACCTAATGTGAGGGTGTGCTGAAATCAGGCGTTTCTACATTTCTGTAATGTTCAGAGATTCCATGTTCTCTTGTCCAATCAGCTGTTCTCATGCTCATTCACTTATGTTCTATATTTTTATTTTAAGGATTTTAAATAATCATCATCACAAAAATCCTTATCCTGATGTTTCAAGGTCGTTGAGCTCAGAGATTTGAGGTTGGGAGGCCTCCTTGCCATCACCCTAATCTTTTGGCCCTAAAGGTTCTCTTTTAAATTCAAGTTTGGACTTTGGGTGGGCCTCTCCAAAGCATTCTTTCCTGTCAGAGGAAAGATTACTGAAATTCACAGATTAGTTTAAAAGTGCAGAGAGTACAAATAATTAATGACAATTTGGGTTTAACTACACCAATCATAGTTGCATTTAAAATTGCAGGATAACAGTTCAACTTTTTCTTATTTGAACATTTTTAATGAATTTTGTTTTAATAAATGTTTCTGCTTAAGAAATGAAGCACCAGATAAGCATATTTTTGATAGAGTATAAGGTGAAACTAGTGGTGCAGCTTGTCTAAATCTTTGGTTATCTCCATTCATTTTGCAGCAAATGTATAAAAGAAATTTATTTTTAAAATGAGAAATCTTATAGATTTTTCTGTTGAATTTGAGGTGGAAATGTTTACTTTGAATTTACCTCTTTAAAGGAAATTTACAATCTAAAATATTCACTGAACTAAATTTTCCTCTGGTTCAACGGAGATTTTGTCCTGAGAAAACCTTCTCTTTAATATTCAATATAGTGCTAATTTGGCATTTGCCCCCTCCCTAAGTATTTTCGCTCATTAGGTAGACCTTTGCCAACATACACATGTCAGACAGTCCAGCACAGCCTCAGTTTTTTGGCAACTTGAGGGCAAACTATTCACTGATGGACAGAAGTCATAATGTCAACTAGTGGATCCTCTTTTGTTCATATAATTTGTTGTGTAATTGCTTCAGTCAGTCAATAATTCATTAATACTCAGCCTGAGCCTCAGGACCCTCTGTAGTTTCCATTTGTGAGGCAGAGTGTAAGAAACCACATTGATCTGTACAACAGCAAATCATCCATTGTTGGTCACCAATGTCACTGATTCTGCTCTCAGTGTAGTGAACAGTTTGTGAAAGGTCGTGTGATTCATTTGACTCCGTTTCCTGTTTAACAGCAAAGTGATGTTGAGGTTTTCCAAAACATCCCTATCCCTTCTGGAGCATCATGTTAAGAAATAAACGGTATTACTTAAATGCCTAATGATCTTTCAACTTTTTAATGTGGTCTCCTACTTTACTAGTGACTTCAAGCATTACAATTAGACGTTTTTATTGGATGTTGCTTCAAAGATGTAGATCAAGCAATTGGAATTTGATGGCATCAGTAGGGCTGGTTATTTTAGTTATCGAGCAATCTGAGGAATCTGACGATTAATCGAATAAACTCAATAAGACATTTTCCTGTCCTGTAGCTTCCTAAGCGAGTAAAAGAGAAAATGCTACTAAAAAACAATTCAGTTATTTTTAATACATTTCATTTTTTAAAACGCAGTACAATTCAAACATCTCTTACTCTCAAGTTTGAAGTATAAAAAATCTTTTTTAAGTAGAAAAACTGAGAAAGCTTTTCACATTACCTTAAAAATTAAAAAGCAATCAAAAATTGAATGCCTTTTATATTATACTTCGCTTTCAGTCCAAAGTTTGAAGTATGAAAAAGCTTTTGTTATAAAATATTTCTATTTTAAAATCTTTTTACATCATTATTCTTCTTGATCAGCAAGCATGTGCAATATATTTTCCTCTGCATGTTCTACATGTGTAGGAAGATATATTGTTCTAACAGTTACATACAAGTTTGTCTCATATAAAGGGAACCAAAACCTCGCCTGTTAGCAGTCACAAATGAGCTTGATGCATGAAGTTAATGTTTCCTAGAATTTACATCTGTAACCTCAAAATTCAGGTCGGGTCAAATTTATATGGTTAAATTCTAGGTCGGGCGTCGATGACGATTTTTAGTAAGCCTAAATTACATATAGCACCGAGAAAACTAACCAAGAATACGAAATGTAAAGATATGTTAATGTATTTATTGAAGTCTAAATAGAGGAGGAGGTAGTTCAGCCTGGTAAGACTACAACTAGCTCAACTTAAGCTTTAATATTTCCTGCTGAGGTGCTGCATCATCGAAGACATGTTGATGTGAAACGCCAATTTCATTCTGCAGTGGACTGAGCTGGTTAAACTTTTCTGTTTAAAGTGTTTTGTCTGTCCTGTGCTGCCTCCCTCCATAGCTGCTAGTAGCACTTAACATTCGTATTGGCGGAAGTCAGAGTGTTGCACAACACAAATAATCATCTGGTCGGAAGACAGAGCGCTAAATAGTAAAACATTATTTAATAAAGCCTTGAGGTGGATAACTTTAAAATATTTAGGTCCTCCACTCATTCAATGAAGTGTTACAACTCATCATGAACAAATTTCTTTTCATGTTATTGTTAATCATGCCACACTGAAAGAAATGCAATACATGTTGATGAATATTTTACACAAATAAATCTTGGAGATTTTATCTCTTAAAATCATAGGTTAAAAATAAAAAATGACAGCTGTCATTTTTTGTGGCCTAGACAGCTTCCTCCAGTTTAAACCTCAGTGCAGATGAGTGGAAGACAACCTTGAAGCAGATGGAGGGAGGAGAGTGTAAACAAACTAGGAGGTTGAAGGGAGGCGCTGATGATGAAGAACCCCTCTTATGCTTTTGCTTGTGTGTGTTTAACAAGCAGTCCTTCAATATTTTCTGGGTCAGTCAGTTCGCTGAGCTGTGCGGTAATCCATTTCTTTTTGCGTACAGAACTATGATCTATTTAATGTGGCACAACCGGAGCTACTACTCTGCTCTCAAGGCTACACTGACGGGAGCCTCCATTCAGACTCAGAGCCAGCAGCGTGACATTCTGATCACTGGAACATCATCAGATTAGGTTGAAAAATGGGTTAAATACCTGCTGAATCGGTGCCAGCTGGCAAATACTTCACCAACAAGGCTGCTGTTACTGTATCCGCTGATGTAAAGACCTGATAAAGGTTTTGCTGGTAGTGGATTGTTATCTTTTGAAACTCCTGTTTGTCCAAACTGGGTTATGGCCATAAAATATTTCTTTCTGATGTCTCACATTTGACCCCTGATTTCTGCAAATTAAAAAAGATAATCCAGTTTTCCTCAGACAGAAATAAAACACGTTGGATTGGATTGGATACAGTTCACCAGCAGAACAGATGAATACAAGGATTCTTCATGTTCCCGTGTGGACCTTGTTTTTAAGTCTTAAAGTGTAGTTACTTATGAACAGTTTGCTCAGCTTCTTGAGAGAAAAGGTTGCATCTCCTCATTTGTCATCTTTCCTGAGCATGTAAACAGACTTTTCAGATTTAAAAGTATGTTGCATCTTAAGAACCTTCCTCCATTTAGCTTTATGGTAATTTATGAGATTGAGAAATGTTCTTGGAGAAGTTTGTAGATTTGAGATGATTTTGGTGAGGAGACTTCCAGAACAGGGTTGCAGAAAGTCACCCCAGAATCTGATTGTTCATTTATTATTTATATGCACTTATTTTTACTCAGTGTCGGGGGGCTGGTGTTTATCTCTAGCCATCATTAGGTGAGGAGGCGGGGTACCCCCTCGACAGGTCACCACTCTACACAAGACATACAATTATGTACACATGGTTTCCTCAGCAAAGTGTCCTAAAGGCAATTTGGAGTAACTGTGTAGGCTAACGGTCTGACTGTGGTAACCCACACATGCAGAGGGAGAACCTGCAAATTTCATGCAGAAAAACCTCAAGTCGGGATCCGAACACATGAGGTTGTTGCCGCAAGGCAAAGGTGCTACCAACTGCACCACTTTGTAGCCCTTTTCTTTACAATCTGTGCTCAGTTTGTTAGAAGTACACATTTTGGATTGTTTTAAATGTAGGGCTGAAAGGAGGAGACTCCTCACCTAAGTTTGACAGTTTGGATCTGACAGCGATCCAAACTACTAAGAATAGGCATCAATGCATACATAGCAGAGTTTCCTCTAGAAAACCTGCTGAGCTTGGCGTTAGGGGCATTAGGGCGGTCTGCTAGTGGTTCACGAATAAGCATAATCATTTGGAAATAATGGCATGTGAGGGTTAGGGTTAAGGTTGACATGATCAATGAGGGGTCAGGGCAACCCTAACCTGACAGGTCATTTCTAAATATCATAAATGGAAAAAACCCAGGAAAAACTTGCTACCTTTTTTAATCTTTAAAAAGGATAGAATCTCAATACAGTTTACGGTTTTTACCATGTGTTTTACCAGAATGTATAAGAAAATTATTCTTATACTCACAATTTATGCTCTTCCTTCTGTGGTAAAATAAAAACATACAATTTCTTTCAACATCAGTGAAAAAAGTAACAAATTTCAATATCTTATCAAATTTGTCAGCTTAAGTTAAATATAAAGAAGCATGTCATAGACTTGCAGAAAATAAATTGTAAAGACAATATGTTTAATCGTCACAAGTTTTCGTTATTACAGCACAAAAATGTGTGTTTGTTACGAATGCAGAGGCAGCGAAGGAGAGAGTGACAGAGGGGGATTATTATTGTTCAGTGGGTTAATCTGTGGCTGTAGTAAACATGCTACTGTCCAGGGTTCAGAACACTTTCTGACAGATGGCCAGAGATACGTAAACATGCAGTGTTTGTAAATCCATGTGTTCACACATAAACGTGGAAGAACACATGTTCATCACTATTCTTTTTTAAATCTTTTTTTATTTTGTTTTTTTCATCAAAGCTCCAATTCTTTAATCAGTTTCACCCTTAAATAAAAAAAAATATTTTTCTATTGCATGCTGTGTGCAAAACATAATGTTTTTATGTGCAGCCTGAAAAAGCAAAAGTGAAATAAATTGTAATTAATTCCTCTAAAATTGGTTTGCCTCTTGACAGCAAATAAAGTTCCCAAAAATCATTAAAAACATTTCACAAAACATTGAAAGCTGTTCTTCAGATTCATTAACACTTAATAAACTACACGATGTCCTGCTTGGATTCAGGAATATTTCCTACATGTTAAGAGAAAACTGCTGCACTCCGATACGTCCATTAGATATCAAGTTATTTCGAATGGTTTTTATTTATGTTCTCATAGAGGCAGACATATAAAATTTAATATCACATTTATAACGATTGTTTTGAATATTTTAGATATTTAGATAACCAGTTCTTCCAGGAGGATTGGTCCTCTCTTTTGGGAGATAATCTCTCAGGAATATAGCAGTGATAAGATTTTACTCTGAGGTCTCATTGGGAATGTCAGCAAAGGTTCAATGCTGAATCAGTTTTTTTTTTGTTAGGAAATTTAACAACCTATAAACTGAAAGTAAACCAAGTTTTGAGAATTAAAAAAAAGTTCTCTTGTCCCCATTCCTTTGTGCCATTTTCTGGTTTCTGAGGGACGAGCAGTTTTTATCAGAGCAGCCGGCTGGTATTTTAGTTCTGTTGCAGAAACCCACGGGATGTTCCTCTGTCAGTGCAAAGAGAGCGCAGTAAAACTTCTACAGGAATGTGTGAAATACTGAAATTAAATGTTTCCTCTGAAATCCAGGACTACAAATCTAGTTGGTTGGTTATTAATGAGGTGTTAAACAATGCTTCATTTACACCCAGTATTTTATTTATTAATCCAAGGTTGGGCAAATAATTAGATCCACTTTTCTTGTGACAAAAGTGGACGTTGTAACTGATCAGTACAATGTGACCCATCTTACTGACAAATAAAACTTTAGATTTAGGATTTCTGTCTTGTATATCTTATAGTTGCATGTAATTCTATCTATGTAACGGTATTTATGAAACTGCCAAAACAAGAAAGAAAATACATCGGTTTTCAAATAAAAAGCTGTTTTTTATCAAACAAATGACATCAAGTGCTTGATTTTCAATATTATGTTAACTGGAGTTGACCTGTAGACCTGAAACTACAAAGATCTGCATAACTGGGTTATCAGCATAGAAATCAGGGGAGCTAAGGCTAAAAACATAATTTTATGGTTTTTTTTTTGGCTCATGGTTTCTCATCTCTTCTTACTGCTTTATTTTATCTCCCAAAGTTATATTTGTTCAGTTTTAAGACTGATATTTCCAAATGACTGATTGTGTTTTAACCACGATCTCCTGAGTCATAATGTTGAATCAACACCAGTCGAATGTAGTTATTGTAAAGTAAACAATTTTAACATTTGGAATGACACGCAGTGATTGCTTTTCTACTTTGTAAAAGAAGTCTGAGTTTTAACGGTTTAAGTTCAGACCCAGTCCTGAGTCTGTATCTGCTCAACGAGTCAATGATTTGGCCGTTTCAGCAGACTGGGCTATTGTACGTTTTCATAAACTACTTTAAGATTTGCAGTCCAAGTCTTAGTTGAATATTTTTTTCTCGTGTCACTGTAACTTTCATCTTCCTTCCATCACAGTCTGAACAACAGAAACAGAATCAGAAATTGATGGTGGGATAAATTGCAGATTACACCTAATCTGGAGACATTTAGTTCTTGTTCTTCTCACTCCAGAAGACTCCTTCTACATTTTGATCTCAACTTGATGGTTCTCATGTCATCTTAATATGATATCAATATTATATTGTCTCAAGATCAGTTGTCAGATTCACCAACCAGCAGAATGTGTCCTGATTGCATCGCCTGGTATCTCGTTCCTCATTTGTCTTATATTTTGTTCCTGATTAGTAGATATTGTTCTCTACTATGAAGGACTAAAGAAAGCTTTTTGGCCTTTGTTCCAGTACGGACGGTCGGACAGCTACCGGGTGGCCACCACACAGGACACGGATGACAAGGAGGCGCTAAAGAAGAAGGGAGGCAAAGACATGGATGACCTGAAGAAAGAAGTACCCATCGTACGTGCACTTCCTGTGTTTCAGATACTGATGTTCAGTATTTATCTTTTTTTACAGAGGTTCATTTGATGAAATCTATGAATAAAGCTGGAAGCATATAGATAATCAAAACCAGATGAGTAAAGTCAAGTCACCTGATATTCCTATTTTTAAATGAGATAATAAAGAAGATGTTTTAGCACTTCATGCTGCAGGGTGTGGTTTAACATGTTGATTTAAAGCCACGTATGTTTCAGATGAAATGATATCAAACTTTTTCAGCAGATAAAAATGCTTTGCTTTTTTAAAAACAAGGATTTGTTGTCTTGTGTTGAGTGGTTTTTCAGGTGCAGATTTTGAATTTATATAAGAATAGTTGACATGAATTTTGATGGCATTTATCTGTTAGGTAAATTCACCGCCCATCTGTATTCTCTACAGACGGAACATAGCATGTCCGTTGAGGAGGTTTGCCGGAAATACAACACGGATATCGTTCAGGTAAAATACTAAATTCAAACCACACAGATCAGTCTGAAACTTCCTGTTTCAGGACAACTACACCAGTTTTGCCTAAGTTAGAACATCAGTTTCAGAATCCCCCTTTTTTTTTTTCCACAGATGTTTCGTTTAAAATCAAATATTCTCCCTCCTAAATGCTTTGCTTCTGGGCTCAACGTTTCTTTGGTGATTTGTTTTCATGTTTGTTTATTTCTATCACCCTCCTACTGATTGGTAATACATCCCCTCTCTGTGTTTACCACACCCAGGGTTTGACCAATGCCAGGGCGGCAGAGTACCTGGCCAGGGACGGACCCAATGCCCTAACCCCACCCCCCACCACTCCAGAGTGGGTCAAGTTCTGCCGTCAGCTGTTTGGTGGCTTCTCCATATTGCTGTGGATCGGTGCCATCCTCTGCTTCCTGGCCTACGCCATTCAGGCTGTGACAGAGGATGATCCTCCTGGGGATAATGTAAGTGGACGGTTGTCACAAACATTCATACTTGCAAGTCATGTTGTTTAAATGGAATTGTAGCTTCTAACATTGTTACAATGTAATTTTAGTGGAACTGAATCAGGCTATGTTCACACAGCAGGTCCTGATGCTCAATTTAAATTTTTGATGAAATCTTTTTTTGTTGTTTTTTTGGCGTCGTCATTTATACTACTAATTAAAACTGACTGCAATGAGACTTCTGTGCAGATTATAATGCAGAGCATAATGCAGTGCATTCTGGGTAAAAACCTAAACAAATGTCTGCCTAGTCCTAGCAGAAAAAATGGTGTGTGGTCTTTTACAAAAGACAACAGAGAAATCCTACAACTGCTAAAATCTATTTTTTTTTACATTTTGTGAAGATGGAAGTTGTGCTCATGTCTTCTTCTGCTTCTAAACAATCAGCTCAGAAGAAAATGTTTTCTTGTTGCTCAATATATGCATTTGGTGTCATATTGAAGAAAGTGTTGGTGCTTTTCTAGTTCTCCCTCAGTGGTCATAATTTTCTGCCTGATAGTTGTGGGGAAGTGTCAGTCTCAGTTTGAGTATTTGCTGCTGTGTTTCCCCTCATCTCGTCAGAGATCATTGTGCAGAGTCCTCCAGGATGAATGTGTTGGCTGTTTGTCCTGACGCTGCCAACTGGCCCGTCTTTCAGTTGACACACACCACCGTCCTGTTAGCATCCGTTTTCATGCCGCCGTAGGGAGATGGTGACTCTTGGTGTTTGGAACGTTTGGGGAAGAGAAAGATATTGTCGGGTCGGCACAGTTTCCATGCCGGGTCAGAGCACAGAACAGAGCCGAGAACGGAGGCTAAATGGTTCTGACGCACACAGCATGACCAGACAAAATACTGTGGGTCAGTCCGCAGGGAGGAGTCGGTGAAACAGCACCAGTGTTTACTCAGGATGAGCGCTCCTGTCTGTTATCTACCAAAACAAGAGTTTATGCTCAGATGACCAGCCACAAACAAATATAGATAACAGGACTTTGAGAAGTTAATGTGTTTCACCACAGGTTAACATTTAAGACAATAAAAACAGCTACAGCTTGAAGACTTCCGTGATAACTTCACATTTTTCTAAAATAATTTTCATTTCTTTCAGTCAGTTATTTGATGTTGACATTAGCTGCTGAGGTGTAATTTTTCTTTTTTCTTGGATGCAACATATTTTTAGATTAGAAAAGTGATCTAAGTTGACAGATTCTTACATCAGATCTGAAAGTTACCTATTTTTTCTCTTCTTCTCTCTTTGTAGTTATATCTGGGCATTGTGCTTTCGGCTGTTGTCATCATCACTGGCTGCTTCTCCTATTTTCAGGAAGCTAAGAGCTCCAAGATCATGGAGTCCTTCAAGAACATGGTCCCTCAGGTGCAAATGTTAGATTTTTGTTTTTTGTTTTTTTCCCTAAATCTCTAATAAATATAATGAATCTTTCTATATTGTTTTCATAGTGTTTTAATAAAAGAACCCTTCCAAAACGTTTCTTTGGCACCATTTAAAGGTTTCATTTTCATATGTAACGGAGTTTTATGGCAGTCAAATGTTTGTACGTTACATTTTTTTTCTGTAAAACTTTTTGCTTTGTACCAATTGATACCCAACTTTTTTGTCACAGCTTTTTTCTTTTTTTATGTCAGTTAAAAACATGTAGCTATAAAATATCTCATGACTGCCTTCCGTTCCCAGCAAGCCTTGGTGATCCGAGAGGGAGAGAAGATGCAGATCGATGCCGAGCAGGTGGTGGCAGGAGATCTGGTGGAGGTGAAGGGAGGCGACCGGATCCCCGCTGACCTCCGCATCATCTCCTCCCATGGCTGCAAGGTGTGCACAAACAAAAAAAAAACTCAAACTCTAGCAATTTCTCTGTTTAACTAGTTTTAAACAGTTTTCCTATATTTCCAGGTTGACAACTCATCCCTGACTGGAGAATCGGAACCCCAGACCAGGTCACCTGAATGTACCCATGACAACCCTCTGGAAACCCGAAACATTGCCTTCTTCTCCACCAATTGTGTCGAGGGTAACTTCACTACTGTCAAGTTCTTTTTACACATGATTTGTATAGACTAATAAGTGGATTAGAAATTTATAGAAGAGGCACTTTTGTATTTAAAACTACAGGGATATTTTGACATTTGTGTGAATGTAATTATTGTTTTCCACTTTCAGCTTCATATGTTTGTAATGTGTTTTGCTGTTAAAGACAAAACTATAATGATCCTAATTAGACAAGAGTTCAAAATCCCTGCCATATTTAACATTTTACATCTGGTGCCCTCTTGTGGTCAAAATTCATGTCTCGTGCCTTCAAGTTGAATCAAACAGTCAACTCTGCTTATGCTTTCATTTATTGTGATTCTGTGTAATAATTTTGATTAGTTTCTGTTTTTAACTTCCTGTATTTTATTTAATGCTATAAGTTATATAAGTTGTTATAATGCTATAACAATATTCTCTAACCTTCTCTATAGGAACTGCTCGTGGAATTGTTGTGTGCACCGGTGATCGTACAGTGATGGGTCGCATCGCCACACTCACCTCAGGCCTGGAGACCGGCAAGGTAATGACTTCAGCATCTGCAGGCACTCTGCGGTGGTGCATTAAAGCTCCTCATTCAAATATTTATACCTACCTTATCCAGTTTCTCTATTTTTGGGGTTTATAGATGGTTGTGTATGTTTATTTTTCTGCCATAACAGAATAGTTTCAACTTATCTGAGCTTCAGAAAGAGAGATGAGGACCATTGTTTCATTATAGGTTAAAAACTTAAAACATAAAGTTGCCAGCACTCTTATAAAAGATCTACGTTTGAACAAGAATTTGTTTTTCATCTTTTTTCAGACACCCATTGCTAGGGAGATTGAGCACTTCATCCATATCATCACTGGCGTGGCCGTCTTTCTTGGCGTGACCTTCTTCATCCTTTCGCTGGTCCTGGGCTACACCTGGCTAGAGGCCGTCATCTTCCTCATCGGCATCATCGTCGCTAATGTCCCTGAAGGACTTCTGGCTACTGTCACCGTGAGTCTTTAGAGAGACTGGTTTGAGTTTTTGTGGTGTTTTTATCTTCGAAGAACACAGAGGGGTTAACACATCATCTCTATAATGTTTCGTTCAAGTTGGAATTTTGTTATAGCTACCTTTTGTGTCTTGTCCTTTCTATTTGTTGTAGGTAGGGGTGGGCAATATGGACTACAAGTTTTATCACAATATTTTGTAGTAGTATTTTGATAACGATAAAAGTGACTATAAGAATTATTTATTACTTTTTTTAGGTAATTTTTTATTTGCATACCTCCACAAACACAATTACACTTTCACTAAAAAGTTATTTTAATGAACATTGGTAGATTTGTTGTTACTGTCAGTCTGTGTGACTGTGAGCTTGTGTGTTTGTTTCAGTGTGTGTTTTGTAACTGCAGCGATTTTGCTGAACGTTTTGTCCGGTGGTGTGTTTCTTCTCTTAGTTTTGTGTTGTGCTATAACTTTGTGTCTGGCTCAGCTTTTGTGTATGTGCTGAATCTATTTCTGTGTGTGTGTGTGTGTGTGTGTGTGTGTCTTTGTACCAAAGCACTCATGTGTTTGTGTGTTTGTGTTTCTCTTTGTCCATTCTCCTCTCTGTAATGTCTCTCCCCTCTTTTCCAGACCAGGGCGGGGCTTTCTGCAATGACAACAGCTAGTTAATGTAATGACATTAGGTCTGCTACTTTTTAGCTTGATAGTCTGAATTTGGCCTTTTTGGCTCGGCCTTGGCTTATTCTGTTTGGCCCTTTGGCCTCGCTGTACTTGGCTCAATACCATAATGCCAGGGTGTCAAACTCATTTTCATTTCGGGCCACATCAATGTTCTCAAAGGGCAGGTTGTGCCAGAATGTATTGCTAAAACCTTTTAACCTCTGAATTAAAATATTAATAAATAGCTGTGTCTGCATTCAATGAGAACTTCTTAAAATTATAAATATTGAACATACTTTCACACTGGTCAGTCCCTCCAAGATTCTTCAATAGCTTTTGTGATATTTAGCAATCAAAATCACTGATTTTGTGGTGCTACTTTAGAAATACTTGCATGGAATTTTACAATATTTACGTAAAAGTCACTTTTTGTTACTTGTTACATCAATCAGACTATAACCCTGACATCAGGTTAGACTGAGGCAGCATAGTATTACAAATAAGAAACACTGCCACCTGCAGGTGGGAGTTAGCATTGCTTAAGTCCCAAAATTTAAAACCATTTTTGGAAAGAATTTTTAATAAATTCACAATTGTGCACTACAATAATAATGTAGGGCTTTGTTGATTTTGCATGAATTTTTGCGCTCGTGGAAAACTGGAGGGACTGATTGATGTAATTTGGCAGCGTATAGATAGAACCTGGTTTGATTTGACTGATAAAATAATATTTAAACACACAGCTGTTTTCTTCAAGGTTCTTTTTATGTGGCCCTGGAGTCTAGAAGGCCACAAAAAAAAAAAAAAAACTAGATTTGGCCTCGACAGACCAGATTTGGCCTCTGGGCCTCGAGTTTGACACATTTCCCATAATGCATTGCTGTTCTGCTGCATCACCTCACTCAATCATGCCTCTGCATCGCTTTATTGGCTGTTTATACTTCTCAGAAGGAATCTTGATATTAGTGCATTTTGCTGAGCTGTTAAGGAGAATAAAGTTGTTCAGGAATCTCGTTTGGGCTGTTTCTTAATTGGTTTAGTTTGCTACTAATTAACTCTGCTCAAGCAGATGCTCCTCTAATGTCAGGTTTCCCAATGAAGCACTAATTTATCTTTATTCTTCTCTTTCTTTGTTGTAATCGCCATCTATCCATCTTTCTCTTCCACCGTTTGTCTCCTCCTCTGCCTCCCTCTTTGGCATCGTTCTGTCCTTCCAGGTGTGTTTGACTCTGACTGCGAAGCGAATGGCCCGTAAGAACTGCCTGGTGAAGAACCTGGAGGCTGTGGAAACTCTAGGTTCCACCTCCACCATCTGCTCCGACAAGACCGGCACCCTGACCCAGAACCGGATGACCGTGGCCCACATGTGGTTCGACAATCAGATCCACGAGGCTGACACGACTGAAGACCAGTCTGGTGAGAATTATGGACCGAGAGGAGTTTCAGTTAATCCTTAACAAGAACTAGTTCTGAGTTCAACCAGGTTGAATTCAAATATTCACAGTTCACTACCAAATAAACTTCAATAAATCTTGTTCATTTTTAAGACTTTGTGGAAGATAAATGTTTAAATATTACATATAACACTTTATATGTAGCTCATGACATCCATAACCAATTAGCACCATGATTATGTCATCGCCTAGCATTTGTAAGATAAATTATATGTTCTCATTTTCTCATTAGGCTCTCATTTTGTCTTCCATAAAAATATTTTTACAGTAAGTGATTTCCCAAGACACCTGCTGTAATTCACATATTCAAATGCTTTTCTCATTAGAGGAGGAAGTCGTTACAGGCCCCTGGTTTACATTTATAAACATTGACTGGAAACTTTGTTTCAATCAATAAGATCATATAAATAATAGAGAATTGTTTCAAATCAACACTGATAGACTAAAAGACAACAGCACAATAATAAAATAATCATTTTACAATGCAATATAATTACTCTTGTTTATATTATGAAAATCAAAATTTATCATCTTAATTGTAAAACTGAAGCTCAGCTCTACTCTCTTCATTTTTCAGCTAACACACACACACACACACACACCATGGATGTTATCTATCTGATTTCTAACCATGAACCCTTGTTACTTCCAAAGTGCCTAAATGTAGGCACTTTGTCACTTGCGTCCCCATGACAGTTGAGAGGTTAAAATAAATCTTAAATTCAGCTTTTATATGTTCAACAATCTACAAAAAACTAAAGCACTGTTTGTCCTGTTAGTTTTAGAGCATTAAGTTCTCAAGAACTCTGTAGAAGAGACTAGATAAGAAACCAGATTTTAGTTGTGTAGCAGAAAACGCCCAGACGTCGGATAAAGTAGTTTCTTTTTGACCCTTCTAGGTTCCTCTTTTGACAAAAGTTCAGTAACATGGGTATCTCTGGCTCGCGTTGCTGGACTGTGCAACCGTGCTGTGTTCAAGGCCGGCCAGGAATCTCTGCCCATCCTGAAACGTGATGTTGCCGGCGACGCCTCTGAGTCAGCTCTGCTCAAGTGCATCGAGTTATCCTGTGGCAGCGTCAAAGGCATGAGGGAAAAGAACAAGAAGGTGGCTGAGATCCCCTTCAACTCCACCAACAAGTATCAGGTAGACTCACAATCGTTTTTGGACTAGGTCAGACCAGAAGTCGCAAACTCTGTAATGACTCTTTATTAAACACACAACAAAATATTTTTTCCATTCAGCTTTCAATTCATGAAACTGTGGATGGAAATGTAAGTCCGTACCTGCTGGTGATGAAGGGAGCCCCTGAAAGGATCCTGGATCGCTGCTCCAGCATCATGATCCAGGGCAAAGAGCAGCCAATGGACGACGAGATGAAGGAGGCTTTCCAGAACGCCTACCTGGAACTGGGAGGACTGGGGGAGAGGGTACTGGGTAAGAATAAACCCCAAGTTAATGCCAGACGCAAAGAAATTAAACCCAGTTAGTAAATAAGTGATGTGTGATGAAGCGAAATGACACAGGAAAAATCGAAAGTTTGGAAGATACTGAAATATATTGAGTTTGTACTGGTGCTTGAAACCCTAGAAAATGTTTACATTTCATTTAGGTGTTTTCAAGGTTTGGAAAATGCTTAATATTCAAACTGTAGAGTTGTGTAATAAAGTTCAATCTAATGTTTGATCACTGCCTAAATTTGGAAAACATTATTTACTCTTGAAACCAGATTTTCATACAAGACACATGCACATTTTTTTCTCACTGTCCGGAGTTAATCCAGACCAAACTTTTCTTGTTTTGTTAATTAGAATTTAAGAATTTTTTGTAATTTTATTTGTATGTTGGTTATACTAAATATACCATTAACATATTCAAAGCATATTTACAGTTCTCTTTTTCTGCTCCTTTTCTTCCAGGTTTTTGCCACCTGTTCATGCCAAAGGACAAGTATCCCAAAGGGTTTTCCTTCGACACAGATGATGTCAACTTCCAAACAGACAAGCTTTGTTTTGTTGGCCTCATGTCTATGATTGATCCTCCTCGCGCTGCCGTCCCTGATGCTGTGGGAAAATGTCGCTCCGCTGGCATCAAGGTGAAAACCTTTCAGTTCCAACTATAAGAGAAGTCTGGCAAATCAGCACATTTAAAACATTTGTAATGTATCGTTTTTCTATTTTAGTTATACTCTTTGATTCAATTTCCAGTCCAAATTTAATGTAACTTTAATTATAAAGAAGTTTATGCTACCACAAAAGTGCTGTAAGGAGAAAGGCATTCACTATGTGACAAATTATTAGGCAAATTATATTTCTGAGGAGTATCTTTAGTATCATCTATTTGTCCAATCATTTTAAAACTCAAGATTAACTCTGCTCTCGTTATGTATCCGTGATTTCTAACATTAAATGAAAGGCTTCCTAGTATGTTCAACAACTTATTAACATTTCATTTTACTTTGGTAAATTATTTACTACTATTTACTGTTCTGTAGGTTATTATGGTGACTGGTGACCATCCAATCACAGCCAAAGCCATTGCTAAGGGAGTCGGGATCATTTCTGAGGGCAATGAAACGGTGGAAGACATCGCTGCTCGTCTCAACATTCCTGTCAGCCAAGTTAACCCCAGGTCAGACAGCAGGCCGACATTTATCAATCGATCAATCAAATTTTATTTGTATAGCACATTTCAGCAGCAAGGCATTTTAAGGCATTTATGCATCTAATCTTATTCCATTGATGAAAAACATGAGGGATTATGTAGCTTATCAACTGAAGGAATGTAAGAATTAGATCCATGGCAGCTATGTTTATCATTTGGAGCAAACTGTTGCTTGAAACTGTTGTTGTTTTGTAGGGATGCCAAGGCCTGCGTGATCCACGGCTCAGATCTGAAAGACCTGACTCAGGAACAGATGGACGATATTTTGCAGAACCACACAGAGATAGTCTTTGCTAGAACTTCCCCACAGCAGAAGCTCATTATTGTCGAAGGTTGCCAGCGACAGGTAGAGTCAACAAACACTAAGTTGATTCTAATTGTTTATTAGTAGATCTCCTGTTGTTGTATATTTGGTCTAATAATATGAATGTGTGGAACTTTCCCTCAGGGAGCCATCGTGGCTGTGACAGGGGACGGCGTGAATGATTCTCCCGCCCTGAAGAAGGCAGACATCGGCGTTGCCATGGGGATTTCTGGCTCTGATGTGTCCAAACAAGCAGCAGATATGATCCTGCTGGACGACAACTTTGCTTCCATTGTGACTGGAGTGGAAGAAGGTGTGTGATTTAAAAACAAAGCAGGTGTTAGAGATTGGAGAAAGTAAAAAGTTGGGAAATGAACTTAAAGTAAAAGCAAATTAAAACGGTTTTAATATTGTAAATATGATTTATGTTACAGTCCAAATTTTTTGTGTCTGCAAACCCTGACTAAATACTTGTCATGTTTTTGTCTTCAGGACGCCTGATTTTTGACAACCTGAAGAAGTCCATCGCTTACACCCTGACTAGCAACATCCCAGAGATCACCCCGTTCCTGTTCTTCATCCTGGTCAACATCCCACTGCCACTGGGTACCATCACCATTCTCTGCATCGACCTGGGAACCGACATGGTGAGAACAAAGTGTCAGTCAGAGATCCGAACTCTTGACCCTAATGCAAAGAAATCACTGTTCGGTCCCACATTTTCCCACAGATTCAGTATTTCTACACACTTTGATGGATTAAACAATATGTTTGCATGCAAAGAGAATCAAAATATATGAGATGTAAATATGTTACTGAGTCACTAGGAAATATAAGGCTTATTGTGTGTAACTACAAATTAGGTACAAACTGCAAAAACTATTTTATCATGATGTCATTGTCCAAGTACTGCTTCATATAAATGGAGTGGTATCTAAAGAATAATACAGAACCAGCACTAGGGAGGAGTGTGGGAACACTAGTTAAAGTACCAACTCTTAAAGCTTGGCTAGTGAAAAGATTAATTTATCTTTAGTATGTTCATTTTTCTTTCTGAAGAATAAAGAAAACACAGAAATTGATAAACAATATTCTTCATCTGTCAGGTTGAAATTTGCTCTTACAGAAGTGAATTTATCACTTTTTTCAGGTTAGATCCAAGTCATGATATATTTTTCATTTGTCTTTCTATATTTAAGACATATAGTTGTAGATTTGTTACCTACATTGAGTCCAGTTTACATCCAGATGGTTTCTACAGTTCTTGTACATCTACTATTGATGAGGCACATGGCTTTCAGGCTCCTATCCTCACACTGATGTGAGGATGAGAAAAACATTTGGGTAGCTGAATGATAAAATAACCGTAAGTATTTTGTCCCTTTGGCAAAAAATCTCAAATTGAGCTCATTCACTGGTTTAGGATCGGTTGAACAAAGTGTTACTGCTTCTTTTGTTCATCTAAAACTGTTCATGTAAATATTTTAGAATTTTTTTTCTCTCTGTAAATGAAATGTTTGTTTACGTTTCCATTAAATTGATTGGGGTTTGATGGATAAACCATGTTTGTTTTGTTTGAGG
The DNA here is from genome assembly GCA_010277075.1 of Poeciliopsis retropinna. NCBI lineage: Eukaryota > Metazoa > Chordata > Actinopteri > Cyprinodontiformes > Poeciliidae > Poeciliopsis > Poeciliopsis retropinna. The sequence goes on from VMRM01000042.1 coordinate 543,116, forward strand.
TTCCTGCTATTTCTCTGGCCTATGAGGCAGCAGAAAGTGACATCATGAAGCGCCAGCCAAGGAACCCGAAGAGGGACAAACTGGTCAATGAGAGGCTAATCAGTATCTCATATGGACAGATTGGTGAGTTATCTTCGACCACCATACTCATAAAACATTAACTATATTCACACTGGGCGACATATTTTATTGCAGTAAATCCTATTCTATTTAGTTCAATCACTTCTGATTAACATCATTCAGTCAAGAATGGCTGCCAAGGAACGCTAACTAGCATTCTGCTAACAAGAATGCTACACTCTGTTTCTGCAGGCATGATCCAAGCTCTTGGTGGCTTCTTTGCCTATTTTGTTATCATGGCTGAAAATGGTTTCCTGCCGTCTCACCTTGTTGGTATCCGGCTGAACTGGGACGATCGCTCTACCAACGACCTGGAGGACAGCTACGGCCAGCAATGGGTACGAGTCTCTTCCTGCCATCTCTCTGTTATCATGCTGGCCTTCAGACTTCTCTATTGATATCAGCCATATGGAGCAAACATGAAAAATATAACAAGAACTGTTTTCCAGCTGTAATTTTCTGACGTGATGACGGTATAAAGGCCAGCAGCACTGAAACAGGAACATGTTCTGTTTTTCTGCCAGACGTACGAGCAGAGGAAGATCGTAGAGTTCACCTGCCACACAGCGTTCTTCGTCAGCATCGTGGTGGTGCAGTGGGCCGACGTCATCATCTGCAAGACCAGACGCAACTCTGTCTTCCAGCAGGGAATGAAGTGAGGATGAAATGATCTCAGAGCGTTGATACAAATACATCATAAAAAATTCTGATCATAAAAAGCTTTCTTTAAAAAGAAACGGCTTGTATCCTCAGACGATCACAGATCTTCCAGTAGTTTGGCGGTAAATTCTTGAACCAGGAAGTTTATTTAACAATCAATTGCTGAGCTTAGTCGCAGGTAAAAAATCTGGAAAAAAAGATCCAACTTTCAATCAGCTTTAAACCATGCTGTTCCTCACTGCAGCCACATGGTGGCAGTAATAAACCAGATGTTCCAACATCCAGAGTGCTGTTCTGCTGACAGCATTTAGAGCCTGATGAGGATGTGATTACAGAGCAAGTTGAGATGAGTCCACACTTTCGTTTTTTTCTGGCTGAACTCTGGGTTCCTCCTTTCACCTCTATTACTCTGGATTTTCTGCTACATCTTAAATTCTCACAACATTGCATTTTACCTGTGATCGCTCAAATTTTTTCTCCTTCATTTGTTTTGCAGGAATAAGATTCTGATCTTTGGGTTGTTTGAAGAAACGGCTCTGGCTGCGTTCCTGTCCTACTGCCCCGGGTTGGACGTGGGGCTCCGGATGTACCCACTCAAGTAAGAAACCTTCACTACACGTTCAAACCAAGAAAGGACAATAAATTCAGATAAAGGTCATTTGTTTCTTCAAATCCAGTTACTATAGTCTTCGTTCTCCTCTCCTACTTTATTTCAGCAGCTCAGTAAGGCGTAGTGATTTTTTTAGTTTTTGTTCTCCCCTTCAAGGCCCGGTCTGTCCCGATCCGCTCTCACCCTGACTCTTGTTTCTCCTCAGGCTCACCTGGTGGTTCTGTGCGTTTCCGTACAGTTTCCTCATCTTTGTTTACGACGAAATCCGAAAACTCATCATTCGCCGAGACCCTGGAGGTGAGTTCAGACCCTCGCCCACTTTGATAGCAGAGGCTCATTTCAGTCATGAAACCTGAGTCAGTAACTGGTGGCTCCCTCTTCTTCTCCTGTTCCTTTCTTCCTCTTCTGTCTTTGCAGGCTGGGTGGAAAGAGAGACTTACTATTAAATCATCAAAGGATCCTTTGCTTCTAGCCCATCCTTCCCTAAACTCGCCCCTGCCTCTGTCCCTGCCTTCCCTCCTCCATCCACTCATCTGTTGCTCCTTTCATTTTCTCTAAAATACAAAAGAAAATGATGTTTACTCATCCTTCCATCTTTTCTTCATTCCCCCATGTTCATTTCTAAACTAAAAACACAACTGCCAAGACAACGAGAGGACCAACAGCAGAAGGGTTGAGGATAGGGGAGGCGCGGCCTTGTTACAGCCCCTCCCCATCTTCTCTGTCCCTCTGTCCTTTTTTCTATCCAAAGTCTGTACAGCACTAATCTGCCAGAGCCACAGTTTGTGCCGACGTTGTTCCTCCACTGCCGGCTTCAGCCGCTCATCGTTAGCGCGCTCAATATTCCGCCGCTGCTCGGTGCTCCGCAAACATCTCGATCCACGAGTTAAAAAAACCCGACTGTTCCTCCGCAAACCCAAGGCAGCTCCCGCGCCCGTCTCCGGAGCGGAGCGGACGTCCCGTTTCTGTCCACCTGCAGGAGTCGAACGGCCCAGATCCAGCTGCGTAATCACTGCCATCCCTCCTCTCCTCCTCCTCCTCTTTACTCACTGCCGTCCTCCTCTTCCTCCTCTTCTCACCAGTGAGCCAAGCGCTCACCGACTCCCCCGGCAGGGTGGAAGAAAGGCTCCACTCCCTCCTCCTCCCATCCCCGTATTCTTCTCTGTTAACCGTTTTCTAATAGATGACTGTGTGTTTTTTAAAAACTCAATTGTTTGTAAAAGTTTTGTTTCTTTTTCGTTTTTAAGTTCAGAGTGGGTCTGAGAGATGCTTGTTTTCATTCGGACATGACAAAGCACACCGTCCCTCCTTATCCTTCTTCTTCTGACCGCCTACCCCCACCCCTCCTGTCGATCTGTCCCAGTTTATTGTCTGTTTGTGAACACTGTGGAAACCCTCCGTCCTTCTTAAACCCTAAACCCCTGACCAGATCTCACTCCTGTTACCTTCCCCTTTAAAAAATAAAGAAAACAATCTTTCTGTGTCCTAGAAAAGAGATTTCTCTCCAGTTTCATTCTTTAAATCTATGAAAAATGTGGAATAAGGGCCTGTACCTTAGCTCTTGAAACAGCAGCAGATGAAAAAAAGAGAAGTAAATGAAATAAAAACAGAAGGATCTCACTTGTTCAGCTTAATCTCCAGTTTGTTTTTGTGTGGAGTTATGTCAAAAAATGGGAATAAATTCTGTGACCAACTCTTACATGTGGCAGCAGTGTCAAGGAGTCTCTTCTTCTCCGTCTGACTTTCATTAAGTTACTCACAAGACCTTAACCGGGACCATAAACAAATCAGACCTGAAAATGCATTTATTATTATTCCTAAAGAATGGAAAAAAATCAAATGAAATAATAGATGTAAACTTCCATTTCTTCCCCTAATGCAGCATTGAGGAGGAAACCTGGAAAACTCAAACATATTACAGAACCCACATTACCTGGATTACATTTATATAAAATAACAAACTTCAGATGTTACATTAACCTCTACATTAACTTCTTGTTCTTAACAATTTAATTAATTGTCTTCTGAATTCTATCTTTAAAATAATCATCTCACTCATTCAGCTATGGTGAAACTTGGCCAGAACATATTTTTATCTTTCATCAGTTTTTTTAATCTCCTTTGTGTAGAAAAAATGCTTGTGAGAAAAAAAAAAAAAAAAACTTAAAAATAACAGCATCATCAACCAGATTGATCACTGCTTTTGAAAGAATAATACGAGTACTTTGATTAAAAAGGTAATTGGAAAATATGAAGAAACTAAAATTGCCTGCTGAGTTGATCTCAAACACTTTCAAAAGGAAATGAAAGCCAGGAAGAATTGGGAGAAAACAAATTACTGTTTGGATAGATGAAAGAAAATCCACAAGGCCAATAAGAAGCTCTGCTCTGCATTTACCTGAGTACAGAAGTCTAAACAAATAAGGTTACAGGTCATCAAACAGGATAATGGCTGGCCTGAAGAAAACCAGAAATATGTTTATGGACTAACTTATTCTTTTTAGTCAGCTGTCTAAATATTAGCGCTGGGTTCCAACTGTGATGCACGGTGGTGCAGGCGTCATGATAAGGGCATGTGTATTCCACAGCAGGTGATTAGGGGTCAGTTTGAATCCATCAACATACCTAAAGAGGTGATTTTAAAAAGAAAATTTGTGTTTTTACAGAATAAACCCAAACAGGAAGTCGGCAGCCAGTCGAGTTCTGCACCACAATTCAACAGGAAACTTGTAGGGAGACGATCAGCATGTGGAGGAACGTTGGCCAATATTGACTTTAGACATTTTCACAAAATGCGGCACACACAATATTTTCAATAAGCTAAATATTAACATGTATTAATAAATTATCAATAAATAGAAACAAAGGATGATCCAATCAGGGATTTTCCGTCAGGGTGTGGCTAACATGGTCACATTAATTACACCCATGGAGATTATTAAAAGATAGACACATTTTTTTTCTCTGTCTGAAGTTGAAGAAGAATAAACTTTTCTTGTTTTGGGTCAGTTAGGATCACCAAAATTATTTCTATTTGCTAAATGCCAGAAAACTTAGCAAGGACATTGTTTTTTTTAGATTTTTTGTAACTTTCTCAGACCAGTGAGGTGGATAGTGAGTGCTAGAGAAACATTTCAAAACAGAATGTAGAATACAATCAAAAGATAATATTAATATGTTTTACTAGATTTATATTATTTTTTTCTCCAAAGTGTGGCGTTGGAAAAGTCTGAAAACTTTGAAAATGCTTGAATTGTACTGTGGGGAAAGTACAAACCGTGGATTTGTATAAATCACATCTTATTTTTCATTAAATCCTAAAATCTATAAATCACTATTAGAAGTTGATTTTACAGGGGAAAGTCTAGAAAGATGGTTCCTAAAGTTCTGGTCTGGTTGCTACTTGGATGCTTCATTCTTCACTACTTTGTTCAAACCGCAGCTCAAAAAACATCTTCATCAGTGTCCATAGTTAAAACCTGTGCTTTGATGTCTAATTAGTCATAATTAGAGAAGAAAAAAAAGCAAAATTTCCAGATTTGATGTCCTCTAAACCATCATATCACGGTGATCAACTAAACAACCAGCAAACAAGAAGGCAGCCATGTTGAACTGAAATCTGGCATTCAGCAGGAATTCACCTCAATTTTCAGAAACATGTGGGTCACCTGCAGCTGCGATCTTTGCCCTTGTTCTTCTGAGCAAATCTTTTTTTCCCTTTTTTTTTAAGGATCTCTTCACTTGTACAAATAAACACACACTCAGACTGGGAGCACTGGTGTTTCATGAATACCATTACAAGGCTCACAGAGCAAATGAGTGCTGCTGCCCAGTTGACTCCCAGCATCGTAACCCAGGGAAATGGGTCACCTCCTTATACTTTCTGCTAAAAACTGCAGAAATATGCCATATTTTCTATTAGAGCCAACTGCAAGTGCTTGGGAAGTAAATCATGAGGCATCTTCTAATAAGACTAAAACAAATCTGAGAACCCAGTTATAAAAAGGCCGATAAAACGCCCTTCCTCCCCCAGTGTCAGCGCTCTCTTCTGAAGGATAAGGCCGTGCAGATAATGGAAGGATGGATGTCTTATTAGGCACATTTACCATCCGCAGGAGGACAGAAGGTCACCTGTGTGATGTGAACTTTCCTTCCGATAACGATCTCTGACTTAAGCTTTTGCTGAAAATGTCTTCCCGACGTCCTGCTCCTTTGGAAATGACAGATAAATGTAGATCCCATCTCTCTCAACCCAAACCTCCACCCACCGCCCAAACGCAGATCTTTAAAACCTCCTTCAGTTTCAGAAACAAAAAAATGAAAAACTGACAACATTGGTGCTTCAAAAAAGCCCAAAAGGACACAGAAATGCAGGTGAAACATCAGATATAAAGATTTTCCTCTTCAGAATCAATTTTAAGGTTCTTTTTCAACAAACTTGCACAGATCTCTCTGGACGGTCGATTAAAATAGGAAATATTTCTATCTTTTATGTCTGCTGGGGTTTTTTTGAAATTAGTTTTTATCTAGTTATTCTTCAGCAAAAATGAATGGAAATTCAAGTCTTACGTTGCTGTGATGCATTTACCCCGACAGAATGCCTGTGGGAAAAACATGAACACTATTTATGTTTTCCAGCTGTTTTTCATAAAACACTCTTAAATCAGTTCAACACTTATTTTCTCAAGTATAGCCATTTAAATTACCTTTAATTTCATTATAGAGTTGTTTATTGAAAACAAAAAGTTATGTACGAACCACAAAATAAATAGGATGATTAGGGTCTTGGATATGTTAAAGGGAATTAATGTAACTGATTTTAGTGCATTGCTGTTGCTATGTGATGAAATTTGACATTTTTTCCATATTCCACCAGATTGAACAAGTACAATTTCCATGTAATAACTAATGAAAACTAAAATATTTTAGTTGGTATTTAAAGTATTTAAAAGGATTTAATCTTATTTTTGAAAATCTAAGTTTTTTTTTTTGTAGTTTATGAAAATGAAAATGCTGATGTGTGATGATTTTTAGAGGGATTTTTGAATCATGGAGAAAATGAGATTTTCAGTCTGAAACATTTTAGTTTTATTTTATCTACTTTTCCAGTGTTTTTTTTTTTTTTTTTTTTTTCAGTGTCTTTAGTTTAACCATCCTAAGTTATTAAAAAAAATTATTTACATTTCATTCAACATATTTTTTCTATCACTGATGCTTAAATTTATATATTATCTAATAATACATTAGCAGAACTTTTACCTTTTAACATATAGTATTAATATTTCTGAATAAAATTTTAGCTTGTATTTAAATAATGTCTCATTCTGTAATATCCAGGATTGTTTTTTTCTTTTCTGATATATTCTGGCGTGTTGCGTTCACAACTGTTAGCTGAATTTATAAAAAGAAGACAGTTTGGCAGATGGAAAACATTTTATCATCATAAATCTTCACAGATTTATTTATGTGTTGTTGAGAGTTTCTGTTTGGAATTAAAACCTGCTTTTCTTCTCTTTTTGTCCAGTTTTGTACATATTCCACAGTCATGAGCCATAGTTTACGCCCAGACCTGGTGAACCGCGTTCAGAGCTCACAGTGAGGGGAAGTGAGGCGGTTTCTGCACGTCTGCAGCGCTGCATGCGTCGTTAGTTGGCGGCTGTTGCTGCACGCACACGCCGGCGCCGCCGAGCTTCTCCTCATCCTCAGCCTCACACACACAGATCCACCGCAAACATCTGTTAGAATATAAAAAGGAGAGGAGAAGCCTCGTAGCGCTGCAGCTCCACTCCACTCATTATGACACACACACACTCGCATCCTTTTCTTGTCCTCTCCACACACACACACACACACACACACTCTCTCAATCTCCTACCCGATTATACCCGCACACTAAAACCTCTTTCTCCACACCTCCCCAACACTCTACCTTCCCTAAAACCTTTTTTGCTTCCTCTGACACACACACACAAACACACACCTCCCCCCACCCCCATTCCAGTAATCTGGCTGGCCCGTGGCCTCCTCTCTCTCGCTCCACTGTTCTGTGTGATAGAATATCGATCGGTTTGCCTCGGCTCGGCGTGGAGCAGGAGGAGGGGGCAGCTGCAGGGCTATAGGGTGTGTGCGTGTGTGTGTGTGTGCGTTGGATGGGGGGGCAGTGGTCAGACATGCTCCAAGGTTGTTACCACAGCAACAGCAGGATGGGTCAGAGGGTTGCCATGGCGTCCAGGTCGCAGGGTCAGGGGGAGGGTCCTGGAGGGCTTCTGTCTCTGTGCGAGTGTGTGTTTGTGTTAATAGGAACTGTGTGTGTGTGTGTGTGTGTGTGTGTCCAGTGCTGCTATATTGAGTGTGTTAATAATGAATAGTGTTGCATGCGGTCGCTACATCTGAGCGTCTCTTCCTGCACGCCGTCGGTTCGCTTTATTTATGGAACAGATTCATATTTTTACACGTTTTAGACCAGAAACACATTTAGACCAGCTGTGTTTCCACTGATCATGTAACTGTGCAAATTGGAATTAAAAAAACTAATTTGATCAAGGGATTCACAGCAATTTTGAAAAACAAAAATTTTGTTTTATAGTAAAAAGTTTTTGCGCTAGGATGTGGCGGGTTTCAGCCGTATTGAAATTAGTGTGTTTTGTAAAACTGCAGTGGAAACACACCAGTCATGTGACCAACCACCGGATGTTACTACTGACAGAAACAACAAAGAAGACAGGAAGTGGTTGAAAGTCAATTGTGTGGCGTGTGAACAAATTTATTTACGTTGTTTTTATTACATTCTTATTTAATGGAAACAGCAAAATTGTGGGATTTGTGATAGAAACACAGCTTGTGATTCATTAAGTCCCAGGTTTACACTGATCAGATTTCTCCTGGCTGATACAGATTTCTGGAGTATCCTTTAGATTTGACCTGCTGATTTCATATTTGACAGCTTTAGATTTTAAAATTTAGGAATTGATTATATAGAGTATAAAGACAAAGCAAAAGCCATTTTTGATTAACAAAACATGCTAAAAATAGTAATTAAGCTAAAACTGTACAAAATAACATAACATTGATCATTTAAGAAAATAATTCTTTTTTTATAAATATGTTCAACACAGAACTCCTGGCAGTTTTAGCTTCACCTGATTCAAATTATGTAAAAAATATCGATTAAGTTCCTTTTTCCTGTCCGATTAATGGGTTAATCTGCAAAATAATCAGCAGTTCTGCTCTGTATTGATGTTCAGTCCAACAGAAAGAGCTGAGCTTTGCACATGTTGATGTTAGAAGGATTTTTTAGCTACAGATCCATACTACAACTAAAGGAAGGTTATTTAGGCAATAAAATGTTTAAATGTCTCATTTTAAAAACTGTTGGATTATATGTTTATTTACATCTTTTAATGTATTTCCAATATTATCTAAAAAGGCTGAAGAGGTAGAAAGAAATATCCAAAGTGCCAACTTTTTATCCGATTAATTAATCATCAGAATAATCAATTTCCAAAATAATAATTATTTTTACAGTGAACTAAGTTTAGAATGATGTAAAATATGTCAATATAACTAAACAGCTTCATTTCATGTTATTTTACACCTACAATATGTTTAAATAGAAAAGTGACAGCCTGTTTATCTGACTGCTGTGAAATTCTGTCATTTTGTACAAAATGCAACATAAAAACAGATTTCTGCTCTCTGAATGCAACAATTACTGATATTTTTTTATTTTATGCCTCATTGTATCAATTTGTTGCATGTTGAATTCATGGTTCAACTTACCTTTTTTAAAAAAAAAAATGTTATGCTTCAGTAATTGAATCAATCAAGTAACATAATTGATTAATTCCAATCCGATTGACTAATTGATTGGTGCATCTCTGTTGACTTCCCATCTGAATGGAAAAAATTGGAGACTGAAGTTTTTATTCCCTAAACAATAAAACTCTCAAGTGCTTCAAACGTTGGAGGTAAATTAGACAGAAAAAAAAACAAAACAAACATTCACAAAGAGAGTGAAAGAATGTTTTAATCATTCCTTTTGGAAAAATAGTTTCTGCAAAGTTTATTGCATCAGAGGAGCAATAATACAATCACACAGCAGTTTATACTGAACATGCTGACCAAAACAAATGCTTCCATTAAAAAGCATCAATATCATGAAGACTTTATATCTGCAAATCAATAAACAAATATGTAAATGTCAACAAGACGTCTGCAGATTGTCCTCTTAACTCCACCTGTCACATAAAATCAGATAAAAGATCTGAAAGCATCAAATTAACATCAGAAACTCAACGGGGAAAAAACATTGAGTGGAAAACAAGAAAACTTCAAATAAAGAGAAAATCAGAAAAACATGCCAATATTATTTTATACATATGTTACAAATAACTCATATGTTTCATTCTTCTGTTTTCCTCAGCTGCATAGCAGGAAATGGAACATTGATCAACATATTTAATGTATATTGATGATTTTGATGATCATCAATATTCATTGTTCTGTACAAACAAACTTGATCAGTTTCTGATATATTTGTCTTCTGTCACTAAAACTTAAGTCATATTTGGGCAGGAAGTTCATCAAACTGGAAAAAAACTGAAGATTATTTGCATGCAGAGCGAAAATAAATAACAATTTAAATACACTGATGGGCCATTGAGCAAGGCACTTAACCCCAACATGCCATCCACCTGCTTAGTGAATGTGGGGTTAGTGTAACTAAGAAGTGTTGCCTGAATTCATCCATTTACAGTTTATTGTCTAAGAGTAAAAGCAATCGATAATCAATAGTCAGACATATTTCCCTTTTTATCCTCCAAGCTGATGCTTTATAAAAGCAACCATATTTGGAGCAAATATTAAACCTCAAAACCTAAGATTTAATGTTGAGCTCATCGTTTAATCGAAGGTTCTGGATATCAATAGAGATTATTTTCCCTTCCGCCCTCCTTTCCTGTGACGAAGGTCTGCTCTTCATCCTCACCAGCACACTGATCACAAAGATGGCAGCTGTACGAGACAGAAAAACTTCAGATGAGATTGTACAGTAGTAACATGACAACAAAACATGTTTAGTTTGATGATTTTATATATATATATATATATATATATATATATATATATATATCTCCATCTAAGCCTTGAATAAACAGAGCTGCAACACATTTTTATTCATTTTTACCCAAAACATTCTGATAGTGTGTCCAGTTGTGGGTTTGACTCTGTGTTAAAAGAAACCTTAATTCACCAAGATGTGGCTCAGAATACTAATTCACATCCAGCTTGACTTATCTGCTCAAAAGCACCTTACTTCTACAATTTCCTCCTTCTCTTTTTTAGATTTTAAGCCAGTGGACCAAATAGGATCTTAAAGTCACGAGGCGTCCGTGCAAAGCCAATCTCTGGCCGCTCCCCGTCCTCCAGCATGGCACGTCTCTGCAGGGTTATCAAACAGTCCCTGTGCAGCTTGAACGGCTGCGTGTGTGAGACATTTCTGCTCCATTTAAGGAAACTTTGTGGCAGAAATAACAGATCCAGGTTTAGGTTTCACTCACTGAACACTCCCAGGAACACAATTTCTGGCCACGTGAGGTTAAAAACCCGATCCCTCCAGATCTGGTCACCTATGTATGGAACGGGACCAAACTCATCGATGGGAGGATCTGCAGGAGAGCAAAGAAAAACTGTTGGATGCATTTATAGTTTTTCAGTCTTACGAAAAATTATCCTCCTGCTCTGAATACTCACATGGTTGGAGAGTGGTTGTTATGTAGAGTTCATAAAATGTCCTATAAAAGAGGAAAAAGAGGATTTATCAGTGATGTTAGATCACATGTCAAACGCGAGGCTCTGGTGCCAAATCCAAGTCGCCATAGGTAATTATGTGGCCCTCCAGACTCTAGAGACAGACAAAAATAAGAGTAAGTTTCCACCAAACAAATGTTTAGATAAATGTAATAAATTTTCTTGAAAAAAAAAAGACTTGGAAATTTAATACCAATCTTCCATATGATCCAAATTCAAGAAGTTCTCGTTGAATGTAGAAGCAACTACTTATTAATATTTTAACAATTTAATGGGTAGTTGTGAAAAATACATTTTTCACAACCATCCCTATGAAGACATTCGTGATTTTGATTTGGCCCAAAATGTAAATGAGTTGACGCCTCTGCATTAGATGATCCATAACTTCCATAGTGGAAATCTGAACAACTTAAGTGTCTAATTTATCATTTTTGGCACACAGATGACACCAAATGTAAATTCCAGCCTCTAACTTCCTGTAAAACTGAAATGATTCATATGTTGTTCTACCAGTTTCTGACATCTGAACTTTAAAAATGAAAGCAGAAGTTTTTCCTCTCCATTTTTTTCATTTATTTTTATTATTTTACAAAAATGTAATAAATGTTGCCTTACGCAGTGAGAGCCAAGCTGAGGCAGAAGAGGAAGAAGGCCTTCAGGACCAGGATGAATGAGGCATCGTCCAATCTGCGCTGGCCACCGCTGCAGTTCGGCCATGTGGCCACCAGGTGCCTCTGTAAATCATTTACCGGCAGAAATCTAAGCGGAAATTAGAGAATCTCGTTAAAATAACATCTGGATGTGATCTCGGCTGTTTCCAGTGGGTTAAAATCATATTCGTCTATTAAGTTTGAATAAAGTCCGTTGTTTTTGGTGGTCACTTTCCGCGGTGAAAGTTGCAGAGGTTCCGGTTCGCCAGTTCGTACCTGAGGTTATTGTGTAGAACCACCTCCATGTTTTCTCCTTCATCCATGCTGACCTCCACATGCCCCATGTGGCCCCGCAGATGAAAACCTGAGCTGGTTTCTCTGGGTGGTTTTGCTGCAGCTGCTCGGAGCTGCGTGTTCCCGCAGGTTTCCGGGTTGTGCGGGGAAGTGTCCGCCCACCACCGCAGCAGTAGGAAGACTCGAGTCAGAGCCGATTCTTCATTTTACCCCAGTTCCTCAAAAAATGCATACTGGGTATCTGTTAGGGGACTTTAACACGAGGTGTTGTGTACATGTTATCTACTTGTTTAACCTTTATATTTTCACCTTGTCAACGTTTTAGTATGGAAGCCCAGAGCGGACGAATTCCTGATATATTGTTTCCTGATGGGTTTTCTCCAGATAAGGAGTTTTTGTCGTGATGCATCTTTCAAATGCATGCATTGGACGATGAAGTCAAGCTTAATACACACACTAATCATCTCAAGAAAAAAATGTTTTTTTAAGATTAACTTATGTGGACAAAATCACTGGAGAAAAGCATAAAACTTCAGCCTCGTATTTTAGCGCATTGTTGAAATGTTTGTGTTATCTACCTGTAAAACTTCATGTATATTCGACATGAATGGTGTTCCATAGAGAATAACGACCTTAAATTAAACCAACTTTTTTACTAACATATTACCTAATTACTTGTTCCATTGTTATGCTGTTACCAATGCATCTGTTGTTTTGTTGTGTTTTACATGCAAAAATAAGTCTAAATAAACAAGAGGAAATGAAATATGAAGTCTGAAGTTTCACATCAAACCTGGAAACCCACATTTGTCTGGAGGAGACAAACCATTTTTCACATGTTATAAATGAAATAATCTGCCATTTCAACTTCTATTTTTATATATATATATATATATATATAAAGTAGTTATTAACTTAAGCTGGTATATCCTGCTGAAAACTTAACGTGAGTCAGCTTTATGTTATTTCAAGTCTACTAAGATATTTGCTCTAGAAACCAAATTAAGACAGTTGGTAAGATTTTATTTTAATCTAAAAACATTTTTAGTTAGTACATTTATTTCCTGTAATCATTAAAAAGCAATGGATACTGAATGTTTATAATCAGAATAATCAAAATAGTCATATGAGATTATTTTAATCTGAGTACCAGACATAAAGAGAGCTCCTTCCCTCCAGTCAGGGAGCTGCTGCTGTTTATCGCTGCCTCACCGCCCCGCTGACGTTCCTTACCTTTACTTTACTGACTGTAAAATGTTTAAAAGCCTTTTCACCAGCAGCTTTATCTCTTTTGGCTGCAACCGTCCAGGTAATGTTTGAACTCATCAAAGGAATTGAGTCTTAATTATCAGTTATTGCTCTCAGGCTGCAGCCTCGATAGGTCATGTTAAAATTGGGGCTTTTTGCCTGAGAAATGCTGCAAAAACATAAAAAGAAGGACTGAGTCAGGTTTAATTTCATAAAAACTTGTTACTGATGTGCAGTTTTGTCTAAATATTTTAGTATCTTTATTATTTAGTCTCTGATATCAGCTTCCTCACTTCACTGAAGGCTTTGTGTTTTTATTTCCGTTGACTCTTTGCTTCCTCCCACACTGATCCAGGTCTTTCTTTTCCACCTAAAGTTGTTTTTCTTTCTCTAATGATGTCTCTAGGTTTTTTTTTCCTGTTATTTTTTTTTTATCTTCTATGACCTTAATATAAGTTTTATTAGAAGGGAGAGAAATCACTTTCCCAGACGCTGAAGCTCACTGTCGACCGCGAGCTGAGCTTCATCACCTGCTGCTGTGGCCATCCACACACACACACACACACACACACACACACACACACAGGTTGCAGTCTCAACTCCGTCGCCATGGAAACAGCTAAGATGCTGAGTGCAGGGGAGGAACAGGATGTGAGGAGAAACCCTCCGTATGGATTTAAGGTGAGTGTTTCTGCACGCCGTTTTGCTCACTTTCACACGTTTTGATTCCTAAAAGTTTCTCTGTTTCAAATAATTCTCCCTCTCCTTCTTTTTTTCTCATTCTTTTGATTTTCGCCTCACTGACCCTTTCAGGATCAAAGCACAGCCACACTCAGAGGCAAATTACAGTTAAAGTCTGCATTTTTAAGCCCGGCTGACCCCCAGTTGGAGTCAAACGTCCTGAATGTGTGGCTGTATTAACTCGGACGCCGTGTTTTGTCCACTGAACAGCTCAGGACTCCGTCTTACTCCCTCTCTCTCTCCCTCTGTCTTCCCCCCTCCTTCCTCCCTCTCTGGCTTTCTCCTGAAAGCCAGATGGGCCGCAGCTCCTTTTATTCTCGGCCCCTGTGCACGTGCCGAGGACACCGGGCCTCACGGCGTTTAATTCACAAGCTTTAACCGCCCCCTCTTTTAACATCCAGCCCTCCTCCCTCCCTCTTCCTCTGCTTTCTGTCCCCTTTTCTTTCTTTCCAGCACCTCTCCTGCAATGCCTCCCATCCCAGGCATGACACTGTAGCAGAGAGCTGGCAGGTCGCTGGATCCTCAATGCAACAAAGCAACGTTGCTGCAGGTTGCTCCACAGCTGTTCTGTTTGTGCACAGAATATTTATTAAAAAAAACACATTTTACATGTATTTTTGTCTATTCTAGCCATTCTATTTTATTTTATTTATGTATTTAGGTTTTATTTACTGTCTTCTAATATTTCTCTGTTCTTCATTTTAATTTCATTTGCTTGGTTTCTCCAAATCAATGCATGTTTTTGTGCTTCTTATTTGTAAAACTGTTGTTTTTGCAACCGATACATTTATATATATTTTTAAATCCAACATATTTAATATAGATTTAAACATCAAACATACAGAGATTTTTTTGCTTGTATTTTCTCTCTGTATTCTCTCTCTGATAAAGCTCAGCCTGTATTTCCTGTAAAAAATAAAATCAACTGCATATGAACTGTGTGCTCTTCATTATTTCCTACCTGCATAACTTTTTTATTTTTTAGCAGTTCTTATCCACTTAATTTATGTATTTAGGTAATAATTAATGTTTTCTGCCATTTTTCTTCATGTTAATTTTCACTTGCCTGATTTCTCCAAATCATTGCATAAATTCTGCTTATTCATAAAACTGTTGTTTTTGCAACATTTTGACATGTTTTTATCCAACATATATCAACTACAGATTTAGACAGCAAATATATATATATTTGTTCCATTTTCTTATGGATGGCAAGGATTCACATTTTCATCTCTGTATTCTCTGACAGATCTTAACATCTGCATTTCCTGTTAAAATAACATAAAATAAAAATCAGCTGTTGATTATAAGGCAGTGTTCACTTTATTACAGTATTTACATTTCATCTTTGCAAGTATTTTTTATTTATTGCAGTTGTAATTCACTTTAAGTATTTAGGTGAAATTTACTGTCTATTTTAATCCTGTCTGATATTTCTCTTCCATTTGACTTTCACTTGGTTTGTTTCTCCAAATCAGTGCATGTTTTTCTACTTCTTATTCCTGAAGCTGTTTTTGAAGCATTTTATTGTATTTTTTAAAACCCAGCTTTCATTTATTTTATATATAGATTGTTCATCCCATGTGGAAAATTGTAACATAAACAATATACACAACTACGTATGAGTACACATATTCAGCTAAAATTATTTAAAAAGAACACAGCATGTAAAATATGATTGCCCAAACATAATCACATATCATTTATAAAGCAGCTGTTCTTCTGCATTTTACAGATGTTTTTGTTCTATTTAGATGGTAAAGAGAGAAAATGAAAGCCTGAAAATCAATTGCAGGATGTAAATTATTATGTCAGGAGGACTGTGTGTACTTTATTTATATTTTTAATTTACACTTAGTTTTGTGTATTGTATTAGTTCTTATTATTGGTTTATTTATTGAGGTGTTAATGGGTGTAACACTCCTTCCTGTTTGGTCATTTTAATATTTATCTTCTTTACATGTTGATTTTCACTTCTGAGATTCCTCCGAGTTATTGCATGTCTTTCTGCTTTCTATTCATAAAACTGTTGCTTTTGCAACATTTACAAATATATTTTTAAACAAACATACATCATCTATAATGCATTTAGTAGATTTTCTTATAAACCTGAGCTTTTTCAGAAAGGGAAAACACAAATTAAACCCTGAAAGTATCTGTACTTCCACTAAAAATCATCTTCAAAGTGTTAATTATGATGGCGGGAGGATGGAAATTCATGATCCAGGCATGCAGCTTGTGATCAGAGCAGCATGCCTCCTAACAGGATGGTGATTTAGCTGTGAGGAGCAGAAAACTGCAGAGCGTTGGGTGAAACCAAGGAGGCTGCAGGAGTCCAGCGCTGCTTGATCTGCTGCCTGGAGGCCAGTTTGACCTCCTCCCCTCCCATGCAGCTGCTGAACCGAACCCAGAGATGCTCCTCTCCCCGAATCAAAGCGACTGATGTGCAGGCCGTGAGCTGCAGCGTTTAATCCGGTTAATTGGTCTGCATGAGGAGCTGCAGGTGTCCAGTATAAATCTGTTGGTCTTCCGTCATGCATTGTCCAAAATAATGTCTCTTGATCTTAAGAAACAAGCTCTCTTTCTTAAGATATTCAGCCTTTTCAGGGAAAGCTGGACCGAGCGGGAGTATTTATCACCAGCAGGCTCTAATTGTTATTGAATGTTCTCTGTATTTAGGCGGGATTATTCTGCTTAACGTGGAAATAATGAGGTGTCTGATGTGGAGGCGGCCGCAGGGAGATCGATGGGAACACTGAGTTAATTACGGTATAAATCAATTAAAAGCAGAGGGCAGGAGGGAGACTGCTGCACCAAAAACACGTTGGGTTTTTAAAATCTTCATTAAACAAGACCGGAAATGACGGCAGAATTGCTGTCAAATAAGAATTTCCTCCATCTGAAAGAACTGAGATCCGGGATCCACAAACACCGAGTCCAAGACCCGGTTCCCCGTCTGAACCCAGCAGCACCGACACGACCCGCTGATCCCCCACTCCCACTCCCACAGACCAGATCAATAAACTGCTCAGCCCAATCACTGCGCGTCTGGGCTCACTTTTCCTGCCAGTTAAATATTTATTCCCTCCAATAATATGCATTTAGTTTAAAGACAATTAATCTATAATTTATTCTGAAAGTGAAATATTTTATTTATTTTCAACATTACATTTACATATTTTTGAAGTGAATTCCGTTTGGTAAATTCCGTAAGAAAAACTTTCAATTGTGTTTAAATTCTGAATTATTTCTTAAAGAATAAAAACAAAATTAAAAGCTGCAAAAATGATTTGTCAGAATTAAAGCATCTACCCTCACAAACTGTATTTCCAACACGGATGTAGTTGATTTTCGTTAATCAGCTGCTATTTACATAATGATACAAATTTTACCAAACGTATTTCTGTTAAAACAACGCAAACATTTCAAATAAAAAAATGCACATCATCAGCCTTTCAAATATTTCTAATAATACAATTAAATAATACTTTGAAAATGGAATAATCTGCATATTCAAATTATTTAAATACCAATTTTAAAAATGATCTTTTTGCTTCGTTTTGCAGATAAAAACGAACCTTTCAACGAATCAAAACAGATTTACTAGATCCCGCAAAATTTGGTTGTATGCAAATAAGAATAACTTTAAGAAAATCGACATTTAGGGTTTTTATTTTCCTGAAATCAACACAAAGATAATATCTGGTCATTTCAATCACATTTGCACTGATCTGCCGTTAATTTGATTATTTATTGGCTGTAAACGACCTGAACGCCGTTTTTCTAATAAAAGACATACAAAATGAGGAAAAACTGCATATAATTACAATTACAAATGTAGAATTTAACGAAATTTAAAGTATCAATTACGTATCTAAAAATAAGTGACATAAAGGCCCAGTTGAGTACAGCAGGAAGATTTGATATATTCTTATAAATAATCTGTTTTTATTTATATTTATAATAGATAAAAATGTACATTTGAAATAACGTGTCCAGAGGCCATCATGCAGATTATTTAATGTTTTTTTTTTTTATTATTATTATTCTCCTTTAGTTGAAGATCAAACCCAGACAGACACTGACCTCTGGAAGAAAAAAATCCCCTCATTGTGATTGAAAAAGACTTTCAAATTTGTCATCGATCGATTTTCCGTCCGAGTCGCGACACTTTCATGACTTTCATTTGAATTGATGAATAATAACAGATTCATATCTGAAGGGCCACATGTTCCCCAGGAGTCCAACACTGTTTCAGAGGAGCCTAAAACGTTTCATTCTTTTATAGAACGAAAGAATAATAAATATTATATGAATACAAATCCTACTTTTTCATTTATTCTTGCTGGAAGAGCGGATAAACAATCAATAAGGATGACAAATAACAATAATAATCCTGATGGAAACAGTTGGAAAAATGACATAATTACATTCTTCCGCCTTTATTCTCACAGTAAACATGATCTGTATTTGCTGACGGCCGCTTTACCTTTTATTTTAGACCCGTCATTTTGTGGAGCGACTCCAGGGTTAAAGGTCAGCCGGCCACTTTCTCATCGGCACAACCCCTCAGCCGATCAGCTACCAGGAACAGAGAGAAGCGGTGGGTCGTTTTTAAGGCCTGAGGAGACATATTCCCTCTAAAACATCCCACACTGCCTGATAGTTTGGTGTTTATTTTATAAATTACAAGGTATCCCTCCGCAGCGGCAGTATACTTCCTCCAGCTGCCTTACTGTCGTTGCTAAGCAACACGAAGAGAGACAGGTGAGTTTTCTTTGCTTTAATTATCAAAATTAGCTTTTAGCTCGTCGACCAGCCGTTAGTGGGATTATTTAGAAAATATTTATCAGAAAATACAAACTGTAGCTGAAGTTTAAACTCCCAGAACTGAAACATTAGTCGGCCATTTTTTCTGTTAGCTTAAATTAGCGTCAACAACCAGCTGGAACCCCGGAAGTAGCAGGTAAAAACTCTTAAATCATTTTAAAGTCAAATAAAAATGTCTTTTTTGTGTTAGGAAATGTTATATTCTGGGTTTAATCTCAGAATTCTGATTCAAAAAGACATAATTAATTCTGACTTGTTTTCTTAGGTATTCTGACTGTTTGTGTTTGGTTATAAACTTTATTTAAACAAAAAAAGAAATACAAAAGTTTCCTGGGATATACAGCAACAAAACGAGATAAAAAAAAAGACACTTTCATTTTTTAAAACATTTTAAATGCAACATCAAATCACATAAAACATCTACAGTCAGAGGTTTCTGTCTCCTTTTAAATCATGCTAATAAATTAAGATTCCCTTTGAGTAATTTTACAGCAGGACCTACAAATTTAAAGCAATTTTCAATGTTTCCTTTTTGAAAAGAATAAACTACACCAGAACCTGCCAGAAATTAATCTTAAAAAATATTTTATTCAGCTTTTTATTTGAAGTTTTGGGTGTTTTAAAAAAACATAGTACCATGCAGAAATAAATGTTTAAATTAAAAAAATAATAATTGTCAGTATATTTGGGTGGCACAGTGGTGTAAGCCAAACCTGACCAGCTCACCCTTAAATAATATTTCCTCATTGCAGCGTGGAAAATACGGATCAGGACTGCTCAGACACTGATAAGGGGCCCACTCTACCCCCCATGGTTTGCTGCCGTTTCAGGGAGTCTCACAAATCTTAAAGGCATTAATTTCAAAGTAACCAATCATATGGAATAATATACGTTTTAAACCATGAGTTTGAAAATGTTTTAATCCACTTTTAAGATAAACATGAGATCAAAAACCACCATTCTGTTCTTGTATTTTATGATTTATGAACCTCAGAATGATTATTCCCTCTCATGCCCTATTGACTCCCATCATTGCATGTATCGACACGTGTGTAAACTCCACCGCAGTCAACATTTGACCAGCGTTCCTGTGTAAATACTGCAGCCGCAGCCTGGGAGGTCAGGAAAACAGTAACTCCCTGGGATTGATTTCCAATAATCTGCTCATTGCTTGTCTGATCCGCAGGATGCAGGGCTACGGGGAATTGCCGGCTCGTGTCCAGGCGGCTGCTGCCGCGGTGACTGGTGTGAAGATAATAGCAGTTAATGAGATATTAACCCACGTAAGAAAGAAGAAGACGAGGACAGGCGAGCGAGCCGGACTAAAGAGGACAGGATCGGGCAGCGTCTGACTCGGACGGATCGATGCTGCGCCGGTTTTCAGGCGCCGTAACGAGCGGACCGACCCGCCGCCGCCTCTGGATCTGATGAGGTAAATCCAGCTCCTCGCTACTGACACACAGAAACACAAACATCACGTATGCTGCACACATCAACTGGCTCTCCGTCCAGCTGGTCTGGCCTTCAGGTCAAAGGTCAGCTTCATCCCAGACGCCTGACCTCATCTAACAAAGGTTGACGTTTCTGCTGCAGGAGAGTGTGTGTGTATTCAGGAATAAGTCTGAAGGAAAAGAGGATGCAGATTTAAACATGTTTCTGCTTTTAAATTCATATCATTGGGTTTTATTAATAAAAGGTAAACAAACCTGAGGAGAAAAGTTGCAGTTCATCAGTGACTATCGTCGTTTTTAACTTCAGCATCATCATTCTCTATTTTACTTCCTGTCTCTACTTCCCTTTATCTCACCACAGATTTCCTGTAAATCATCACCTGACCTTGATCCATGACATAGCATCTAAACAGACACACACACACACAGACACACACCCACACACACACGCCTGCCTGCAGAAACACACGATTAGAAACGAACAAAACACACAGCCTGGTTGACTCTTTCTGCAGCATAAACTGAACAGTCACTGAAAATCTCTGATCGGTTCTTCAGTTATCGTTTTTTAACATGTGTCCAAATTTTAAAAAATTAGCAGACATGCATCTGTTTGTTTTACAGAAGCCTGTTAATTTCCCGAAACAATTAAGAGAATAAATTATTTTCCCTTTTTAGACACTAACACTGAAAACTGTGTGTCAAAGTGTGCAGATTATTTTATTGCTTTAAATTTATTTTATTGTTGCTAATGATAACAAAGTGAAAGTTGTATCAAAGTTTAACATGAATATTTGTAGTGAATCCAGCAGCATGTGAACAAAAATGAAAAATCTGAAATGTATAAATCTGCAGCATGTTTATAATCATCAGTGGAAATTGCAGCGTGCAGAAAAAATATTTATGAACAAAGAAAATGTAAAAATCCTGTTTAAAAACATATTTCTGTTTAAGATATGATATCTGGAACAATAAAGTTGGATGAACTAATATTTTTAATCTGTCAGGGTTGGGATGTTTTTATGTTTTCTGTTCTGTGACAACAGATGGCTAACTCTGGGACATTTACCCTCCACATTAACGATGTGATGTACGTTTAACACTCCTGGACTTTTTAGATATAGAATTTCAAACATGTGCATGATTTTATTTCAGATTATACATTTTTATGTGCAAATTAAGGGCTCCAAACAAACTGGATCAGCTAAATTGTTTGTGGTTTTCATCAAAGAATAAATAATCAGTGGAGTAGATGAATATAAACTTTAAATCTGTAATTTTCTTTCCATTTTTAGCAGACAAATTCAAAATGAATGTTTGAAGTGTCCATCGTTGTGATTAACTCCCTTCAGAAAACACTTACAGCACCATTTTGCCATGTCGATGTGCTTTGGAGGAGGTTAGAGGTCAGTTCGCCTCCGTTACACACCTGACTTGTCAAGCGAGGAGGTGAAAGCGATGGAGCTCAGGGGCGGCTCTTCTTCGCAGGTTTATGACGGAAATGTTTTGTGAAAGAGGCTGGAGACTCAAATATTCCCAACTGGACACAGATCTGGACTGGATCTGTGACATCCTGCTGAAATAATCACAAAGAGCTGGGCGATAAATCAGTTATATTTGTTAAATCCTCAGAAACACAGAGTTTGATTAATCTTTGAATAATCTTAATATTTTTTCCACCAATGCACTCCTTGTGTTTCCATATGTTAGAGAGATGTCAGCCATTTTGTTTGTCAAGTATGTTGCTTCTATCTATTTGGACCTTGAATTCAGGTCAACTCTCTGACTTAATATTTTCTTTAAAAATGTAATTTGTATGACAATAGAGTCAAAATATTACCAGAATAAAGCTGTAATATCAGAAAAATGAAGTAGTAATTTCATAATTAGTCCAATACAAAAAAATAAAAATGGTGTTGATAATTGATTAGTCTTTTTGTTTTAAATATTTGAAAAACTGCCAAACTGGTGGCATGGCTTTTTCTGTTTTACCCAAGTTTCATGTCATTTTGTTTTTTGTTTTAAAGCAGTTATGAGGCACATTGGTGAAACCTTAAACTGCTGCTGTGCCACTCACTCACCAGGTTGTTGCCAAGCAGCCAAAGAATGATTGAGTTGCTAGGTAACCAAAGAGTAAGAGTTGATACCATGATCCTCGCCTAGCTAGCTGTCAGAGGTTGAGCGGCTAAAATCTTTCCACTGGCTACATCTCCCATAATGCTTTGAGGTTCTGGATCAGAGTTCAGTGAATATTCTTTATATTTATTATTAAATCAGATGTATTATTTGTTCATATAGATCATGTGTCTGTATATTATTTATTTATTGTTCAGCCCCATTTGTGATGTACAAAAACTTATAATCAATAAAATATGAATGACAAAAGAATTAGTTTCCTCGTTGATCTCTGTCCGTTGCTCTCTGGTCTGAAGTTTTACCGTCTCGTATTCAGGACCGGCCGACTCTACGGATATTTCCAGCAGACGGCCTCCTCTGGCTCCCTCCACACTAATCATCCCACAGCTTCAAAGATCAAGGTAGGACTGAATGGGGGGAAGGGGTGCAGGAGAAAAAAAAACACGCCTGGCCAACTACCTACAGCCCTCCTCTCCTCCCAGAAACCATTCTTTTGCTCCTTCCAGCTCTCCTTCACCCTCTAATCCCTCGCTACTCCACTGCATATGTTTCCTAATCCGGAGTGTGTGGGAGGCCCTCTCCTCACCCGCCCCCACCCTTCGCCTTTTCTCTCGGCGGCTGTAATGCGGTAACCTGCCTCCGTTCCTCCTTTCTTTTAGCTCTCCGCCTTTCTCCCTGCAGCTCTTATCATTAGACCGCACGCCCCACCCGCTCCGCTTCCCCCAGTCCACCACTCCTCTGGTTGTCTGTTCTGCTTTTTCTTCATTTCTAGCAAACATGTTCTGTTTTTCCCTCGCTTGTCTCTCAGCAAATTCATTTGTCACGAGTACATGTGAAAAACTGCACAATGTTTAAAGGACACCCATTATGCAAAACTTGCATTTTTCAAATTTTTGTACATCCATATGGATCTCAACTGTTTCTAAAAATAGCCTAAGTGCTTAAATAAGTTAATGTTGTTTGGTGTCTGGAAAATGAGCCATTTCAAAAACTCCAGATGGTTTATTTACTACCAGAGATGCACCAATGCAATATTAATATCTGTATCAGTCCCGTTATTGAAAAAAAGTCTATATCGGGTGTAGCGACAGTGTCCGTGATCTGTGCTTTATTATTTCTTTTACATTATATTTAGAATTCTTAATTGCATTTTCTTAACCACTTGAAAGGTTTGTCGGAGTTTATTTTTAGATATTTGACAGAGGTAGTCAACCTCTTGTTTTTGTCAGTTTCTGTTTCCTTTTTTTATTTTTACATTGGCTGTTATGCTCTTTATTGCCTTTACTGAAGAAATTGTGATGTTTACATGTTTAATCTAGCTTTTGACACTATTTGGTGTATATCAGTGTGTTGTACTGCTGCAGTTACGAAAGAAACTTGTAATCCATTACATTTATATCACCTTGCAACCCAAGCGGTGCTCCAGCATGTTTGGTCAGCTGATTTTCCTGCTGTATTGTCTGTACAATGGCTGCTGGAAGAGACAAATGTGTTCTTGTTGACTTAACATCCAGAAATCACTTGCTTCATTCTTATTGGTTGTGCAACAAGAATGCAGCTGGTTGGATAGTTGCGCATCTGTTTGCAGCCATTTTTATGTGTGGGTGTAAACGTTCAGTTGGGTTGTCTGGCCAGCAGCAGCTTATGAGGATTTAAAGTGACAGAGAGCCTAAAAGATCTCAAAGTAGGCAGAACTAATCAGACTAAAATCTCATTATCCAAGATCAATTTTGTGCAAAAAAAATGTAATAAACATCACCTTGCAACCCAAGCAAGGTGATGCTTTTCTATTGTATGCTAAACTCTTTGAGAAAACACAGTAGATCACCTTCAAATCCACCTAGACTTATTATCCTAAAAGAATGTTGACATTTTCCTGAAATTGGCGTCTAAATTGAATAAAATTTGATGCAGTGAGAGTTTCCACTCTCCTCTTCAACACTTGATTATTTCCTCCTAGAATCTGCTGCCCTTTCATCCTCTGGCTGTCTTATTTCCTCGCAGGTGATTTTGTTCTCCCAGTTCAGCTGCACACGCACACGTACGCACACACATACACACGCTTTCTCTCACTCACATTCGGGCTTTTTGTCCCGATTCTTCTCCTGCTTTTCCCCATTACTGAATGGTATTCCTGCAGGCCTTTGTGCAGCCTTGTATAGGCACATGCCAAGTCAAGTTATTTCAGAGCGGTTTTAATGGAATTACCCCCCAAAATAATCCCCCTTTTTGCTCCCACCCAAAAAAAAAAAGAAGTAGAAAGAGACATGAGAATAAAGAAGAATAATGCAAAATGAAGCTGCAGCCTTCACGCAGAATGAGGCTGTAGCGCCACACCAGAGGGACACGAGAATATGAAAAGACCTCTGTGGACGCAATAAAGACCCAGAGCAGAAAGGTTGAATAAAAGCAGCTGATCTTTGTTAGCAACGGTAACCGCATGAGAAACTTTAACATTTTCACCTGTGAATACCTAAAACAGGATTGCCTTGTTACAGCTGAGCTACATGCACGACGACGGTAGAAGACCGTCTGAAAGACACTGAAATTTCTGGTTCAGCAGCTCAGACAGTCCTTATTTGTGTGGAGGTCAGAGGTCAAAGCAGCAGCAGCCCACAACGCATGTAATGAAACTGAAGGACGGTCGTTCAAATGATCCGTAAATCAGGAGTGACTCCAGAGAGCGCAGTTTAAATGCAGCGCTCCGATAAGTTTTAGATGCTCTTTGTGTGGCTCATCCGACCTTCAGGCGCCGACTTCTTCCAGCTTTTCTTCCAAAACATTTACTGTTGGAAATGAAAAGCATTGAAAGGGGACATTTTGAGCTTTCTGTGCTTTTTGTCAGAGACACAATGAACATTTTGGGGACAAATGTTGAGAAAGTAAAAATCAAATGGGAAGAATAAGCAACAGAATTTAGATCTGTTCACAAATATCATGCCGTGTTAAACTCAGATTTCCTCCACAGAAACACACTGTGAATCACTTAAAGTTCATAAAGGTTCATCTGATCAAAAATGCCTTTTATCAATCTCAGCTGTGCTCTGTGATGATTTCTAATATTCAGTTTGACTTTTTTCTTTTGTGTTATTGCGTAAAGCCCTTGCCGACATGCAGAAACGTGCGAGCCGTTGGGTTTTTTATGAGCGTGTCCTCATCAGGGCTTGTATATATTTTTATGTGTGAGAGTGTGCGCCGGTGCCAAGTGTCATATCGATAGGTTAATGGCTGCGGTGTCAGATTCAGGAACTCTCTGATTAGTTGACAGTTCACTAATCCACACCCCGTCCTGAGTTATTGGTCCGGCACATCGATTTCCAGCCCGCCAGCCAAACCGCCAGGAACTCGGGGGTCGTAAGAGAGCCGGCCGCTATTGATTGGCCCCAGATCCACCTCCGGCCCCCTCCCTCACCGCCGCCACGCTGTGCACACCAAACACAGATCCTGCAGCACCCGGCCTGACCAGGGCTTCATGGTTTCTGTCTGTATGCGAAATCAAGCCTCCTCGCATGTACCTGTAGGCTCATATATTTATAAGACCTTCATCTGATCCATTATAACAAGTAAAAGATTTTCATCCACTATTTTGCCAATGTTACCTGCTGTTACAATGAAATAATTAAGATAGTTTCTTCTGCCGTCTTAAGTTAGATGTGCAAGAACAATACAACTGCAGCTGTACCCCTTGAAAATTGTTCACATATTGTAGCCATGCTTGATTGGGATTTGATGTGATAAATCAATAAATGTTTTTTTTTTTTTTTTTTGATGGAAAATAAATTATGCATGGTTAGTTAGCCTGTTTTGTAGCGTGATAAATTGTCCTGGTTTTTATTACGATAAATATTATTGTTTAATATATTGATGGTGGAATAATGATACAAGCATTCCAGCAGCTCAGGTGTTAAAGGCTCACCTCACCAGATGGGGATTCAAAATCTCGAACATCTTTTTAGAAAAAGAAGTATTTTGATCATTTGATCAAACCTTCGCTGGTCTCTACTCATTTTACACTCCAGTTCAAACTGTTTTTGTTTGTTTTTTGGCATCTTAATGGTTTGGCACCACTGTATCTGGTACACTCTAACCAGAACATCCAGGTCCAAACAGCTCCAGTGTGGAGATGACACAGTTTCTGTTGGTCTAAATATCACATCACCGCTGAACAGAATGATGATAATTTTAGGTTTCTTTTAAGAACACAACTCTACTAATTGGGTTTCAGTTCTAGTCGAGCAGAAGATTTTAAATTTGATATATTTACATTTCAGTGTTTATTGGTGTAAGCACGCTAACGAATGGGAAGCTGGTCGGTCATGGAGGTAAATCCAGAACGCTGCAGACGCCTTTAAAGGTTAACTGTCCAGCAGGAAAACAGTCCTAAACATACAGCCAAAGATACAATGAAATGGTTTAGATCGCAGCATATCCATCTTTTAAAATAGCCTAGTCAAAGTCCATCCTCTCCATCTGAATTTATTGGACAAAAAAAAACATGACCTTTTGCTTTCACATCACAATTTAGCTCTGCTTTTATGTTGATCAATTAAATAGAAGTTTGATTAAATACAAACTGGTTTGGGGTGTGATTACTTTTGTGAGACCTGCTGCACCTTCACCTGTCCTACAAATCGGAATTACTGCATTTGCCTTTAGATTTCCCCTTTTCAAGTCAGGGTCATTTTCCTCGTCTTGGGTGTATGATTGCTGGACCTCCAGGTGAGACTGATCCTAAAGAACCTGGAATCAAACCTGCAACTGCAGCAAGGCAAGGCAGCGTACAAGGCGAACACATTGAACCCTGTTGATTCATGGGAACATCTAGCCTTCGCTGTTATCCTCCTCTCCGCATTCCCTGCATCCCTCTTCCTTCCTCTGTTTCTCCTCAGCCCCTGTGTAAGCATCGGGGTGGGGTGGGGATGAGGGGCTGTTAAACATTTTTCTTCCCTCTTAATTGTTTTGACTTGTGCCATTGGCATCCCGATTAGGCCCCATTGATTTCCCACTGCTAAGTGCATTGATTTCTACATTTCTCATTGATCCTCACTTCTAAATCTACCCACACACACTCTGTGTCTGTCTCCCTCCTCGCCAGGAAAACCACGCAGGCTGAACACGAGCTTGTGTCTGTGTATGATTGTGAGGATGTCTGCGAACAAGTAAATTATACTGAGATAAGGAGGGAACACCAGAGATCTGAGAGCTGGCCTTTATGTGGAGCTAAATGGAGACAATGTGTGTTTGAAGCAACATCTGGAGGATTTTATCAAAGTTTGTTACAGATTAATTGAAGAGTTGTTGACACACCTGATTATACATGTAAGATTTTGGGCAAAAGTCTTGAATCATCCGTCGTTTCTCTTTCTTTCCTGACAGCAGCCAGATATTATTGTAATCTTCTGAAGTAGACCTGATCAATGTTCTTCTAAAGGTCCAAAAGATCATGTTCTAGATGCATCAAGTGGGTCCAAAAGTTCATGTTCTAGATGTAACAGTTTGGTCCAAAAGATGACATTTCTAGGTTTATTGACTGGGCTCAAATGATCCATTCTAGACTTATCGGTTGGGCCCAAAAGACCCAGCTTCACTTTTCGTTTGGTTGTTTTTCTGCTTACTTCTATGTTCAATTATTTTATATTTTCAATTAAAACATTTTCATTATAGAAGATTTCTAATGAATGATTGTCTAAATTCTTGGTAAATGGTGCATGTTTATGTAAAGATTGATGCATAATCATCATTATCTGCATGAAGGCCTGATATTCTGGTTTGTAAACATCATGCAGCTCAATGGAAAACTTTGAAATATCCTCAGATTATACAGAAATGTCCAGGTTTTAGTATTCTGAAAAAATCCAATTATATGATAATTTGCATGACTGTCTATAGATGGGGAATCTCACAAAGAGGCTTGTTCTAAAGAAGAAAAGTTGTTAATAGGATATCAAATTTGATAGCAAATGGATAAGAAAATGATGTTCAGATAAAGATTAGAAATCCGCACCATTCAAGACATTGATTGTTAAAATTGATGCACATTAGCAAATTAAATAAAGTTGCTGAGAAAATAGTGAAACTTAACTTAATGAGATGAAAAATACCAGATGAGAAGCACTGAGATTTTCTTCATTATCATAATGTTTTCTATCCTTCTGTTTCAGCTCCAGTGTTGTCTAAATGCAATAAAACACCTTAAGCTCTTATGTTTCCAACATGGCTTTGGCCATCATTACACACACACACACACACACACACACACACACACACACACACGCCCTCACACACTGTTTCACTGGTTTCTCTTGATCATATTCCGCGGCGTCAAGGAGAGCCGAGTCTGATCTGCTCAGAGTTTAAGGCTCTCATCTCCCACCATTTCTGCAGCGAGCGCACATCGCCTGCACCGGCCGGAAAGCTCTATCCATGTCACTGGCATTACCTCAAGCCTTCATGCTGTGTTTGTGCTAAGCTAAGCTTCTTGGGCTCAAGAACCAGAGCTGTGTGTCTGCATGGATATAATGTCAGATTTTGTCAGTTTCTGGCA
Organism: Poeciliopsis retropinna; assembly: GCA_010277075.1. Taxonomy (NCBI): domain Eukaryota; kingdom Metazoa; phylum Chordata; class Actinopteri; order Cyprinodontiformes; family Poeciliidae; genus Poeciliopsis; species Poeciliopsis retropinna. The sequence continues at coordinate 572,207 of VMRM01000042.1, forward strand.
TTTTTTGCATGTTTGGGCAGCAAAGAGCACGTCTAGCTTTGTATCCACGAAGCTACATGTGAACTTTAAGACATAAAAGCAAAAAAAAGTCAATATTTCAGCTCTGCTTCCCCTCACTCCATCCCTCTGTTCGGCGCTGTCCTGCGTTTTAAATCTTAAATCCATTACAAGCCATCCAGGACGAAGCAGGATGCAGAACACGTGTGAAATACAAACATGGGCAAATTCAGGGCAGGAAGAGCATCTTCAAAGCCAGAATGAAATTACCTGTGAAAATGAAAGAGAATATACATGAACAAAATCCCTATAGACCTTATGGAGATAAGAACACAGAAGAGGGGGGGAGAAGTGTATGCACAAACCGATTTTCACGCTCGCTGTGATTTCCAGCGCGCTCAGGGTCGGGTCGAGCTCGTGAGCTGTAAGCAAGAGCATTGATCCGCCTCGATGATCGTATCAAGGTGGCGTATCGACGGCGTCGTGTTTTACTCTTTTGTTTGTCGTCTGCGGCCTGAGAGGAATAATGGAAACGTAGGAGAGGTATTGGCAGCGCCGAGACGGGCCTATTGACGAGCTGTCAGAATTGATTACTTAGTCAGGCCGCGGGACGAAAGGCGGCGAACAGAATGAGAGATAACGAGAGGAAAAAATCTAAAAATAATGCGCCAGAATGGCTGCAGATGAATCCCTCTGTCTGCAGGATTAAACAGAAACTTTGTCTTCCCTTCATTTTGTGTGTTAATATTTTATGGTTTAATAAGCTTCATGTAACAGGCTGGTAATGATTCTAACTCTTCATTTGCTGCTGCTGTGTGTGTGTGTGTGTGTGGGTGTGTGTGTGTGGGTGTGTGCGTGCTGCGTGCGTGCGCGGTCACAGCAGCAGCGGAGGGGTTTGTGGTGATATAATTGTAAGCCGGTATTGATTGGCTCCCCTTGTTATTGATGAGGGAGAATTTAATTCAACCAACTCGTTTGTCAACGTGACACTGCCATTTAACAATGAACTCTCTCTCTGTCTCTCTCACACACACACATGCACACACACACATTCAGAAAAGATCTCGTCCTGCTATATTAATACAGGGTATCCTGTGTCTTACATTCATGTACCTAAAATTCAGGCCTTAAAATGTCTTAAATCATTTTTAAAAATGTGAGTTAGCCTTATATATTAATGACAGGTCTTAATCTCATATATTCTATGTTTTATTATTTAATTTTTTTTTGCTGGACTTCAGTGTTAGACCAAAGTTTGCATCACATGCAGCCGTCTTCGGTGGATTGTGTGACTTGAGATGGTTGTGGCTACCGCTAACTAGTGGCTAATACACCCCAGCTAGCTAGTGTAAAGTGTGGACTTATCGCCGGTTGACTGGACGACGTTCAACTTCAGCACTGGCTCATTTCTCTTGCCAACTCTCACAATGCTGCATTTATTCTGTGCTAAAAGGTTTGGCACTACTGTTATATAAAATCTTCTTTTGCACATTTCTGTCATGGTACAGATCTTAAATTTCATTGGTAATGGTCTTAAAAATATTTCATTTTGTTGGTGAAACCTGCAGAAACCCTCAGAAGAAAAAACTAAATCTTGCCAAGTATTTTTAGTCGAGTTTCTACAGCAAATATGTTAGTGCATTTGAAATAAAGCAGAAATAACTTGCAAGTAATTTTTCAGAAATAAATCTGAGCTTGTTTTAATTCCTTAATATTGATGATGGCAGATTATTTCCACATAACATAGAAAAAATATCTTGTTTTAAGTGAAATAATCTTCAAATTGCAACTGTATTTTTTTTTTATCAACATAAAGGAATAATTGACTTAAAACAAATAAATCTTGCAAAAAGTTACTTGTAAGTTAATTTTGACTTATTTCAAGCGTATCAAGATATTTTTACAAGAAACTATACTAAAAATACTTGATTTGATTTTGTTTTAGCAGTGCTGTAAGAAAGATGTTTACTTACTGAGAGTATATTTTCTTATTTCTATATTTTCAACAAATTGATGTATGCATGATATTTCAAACCATAAATATATATATTTTTTGTCAAATATTTGTAGTTTTAAATGTGTCTGCATTGTTTTCCAGGTTGTCTTGGCTCCTTGTTTACATTGATTGATCAGAAATGTATTGTATCCAATAACCCTCTGAGAGTGGATTTAAAGAAAAAGGAAATATTAACGAGGCCGGCCGCGTGTTGTGTTCTTCACCTCTTCTTTAGATCCACACTTCTCCCCCCTCGACACACACACACACACACACACACACACATCCCTCCTCCTCGCGTTGGACGCACAAAACACACTATATTCTGCAAGAAATAATTGCTTTTGTCTGGAAGGAGTTTGTATCGGGGCTCCTGTGCGCTTGCCCTCCTCTGTGGAAGGGGGGGATCATGAGGGACAACTGGTCGTTTCTTTATTCGGCCTCTCCCTCCTCCTCCTCTTTCTGCTCCTTTTCTTTTCGCTCCCCGTGCCTCTCGTTGGGCACGCGGATGTCATCTGTCAAATGGGAGCAGCTTTTTTTTTCTCCAAGTTTAAAGGGGGGAGGAGGGATCTTTTGTGATGTGACGTGTGCCGATTCATGGTTGAGATCAAAAGCTGCAGCTTGTAACGGAAACGGCTCCAAATTAGATTTAAGATTAAGAACAAATGGCAGCAAAATGAGCAATAAGTTAGTAGATCTAAAAACATGTCAGATTTTTCCACTTAACGTGAAGAAAAGTTGTTTTTATAAACAAATCTTAAACTCTTGATTCACATTAAGCATTCAGTTATTTTTGTTATTAGTCTATAACATTGTTTGCTTTATCTATAAATGTTTTCCAAATCTATCAGATTATGATGATTCCTCTAATCCACAGATGATCTGACAGCTTTAGTTCTAGACTCTGAGATTCAAAATCTTAAATTTTGAATCTCGTCGCTTTTTAATAAAAATCTTACCAAGTATTTTTTAGTCTAGTTTCTAGTGAAAATGTGTTAGTTTTGTCTCATTTCAACAGTCCTAACTTGGGAATCAGTTTTCAGCAAGATATATGAGCCTATTTTAGGTAAATAATTTCTTAATATTGATGAAGTAATCTTGTGGCAGATTATTTCACTTATACCTCGGGGGAAAATACTTGCTAGTGAAATAATCTGGCAGGGGAACTAATACATTTTCATCATGAAGGAATTACTGTACTTAAAACAAGCTCCTATGTAAATTAGTCATCTTATTTTCAGTGTACTAAGGTATTTGCGCTGGAAAACAGACAAATACCTGGTAATAGTTTGTTTTTTGAAGTGTGAAAACTGAATTGTATTTGAAAATGCTCTTTATTTACTCCATATTTACCCTGTTTCCATCTGAAGAAAAGCAACCTCAAAGCTTTGTCTTCTGCATGCATGTCTCCTCCAACACACCTGAGTTCGGTGAAGGCCTTGTCACCAGCCTCTGCAGAGGTGGCTGTTGAAGGAGTTGAGCCATTTGATTCAGGTGTGTTGGTGCAGGAATACTTCTAAAAGATGCAAGATGATGTCTTTGGAAAACTGGAGTTGGGCAAACCCAGTTTAATTCATTCAGCTCAACCTGTCGAGAAGATGAGTTTTCAGTCATGCTGTTGTGTAGCCGCCTTGGCTTTGGAAGAGACTCTGCCTGAGGTAAATAACGGAGCATCAACTCCAGCCCTGTTGGTTCCTAAAAATCTCCGTCTCTGTTCAGTTGACGGGAACTCTGTGGTTTGAATGAATATGTGAACGGCAAACGGACCAAAGGTCGCTCCAAAAGCAGGAGGCGGACTACAGCACAGGGCATTGTGGGTAAATGCAACCAAAACATGCTAATCTAGCAATAGCTCGTGTTTTTTTTTTTTTTTACCAACGACAAAAGAGAAATCTTACTAAAATCCGACTCTACTCAATTTTAGTTTACATTTTGCGAAGAGGTAAGTTGTGCTTAGGGTCATCTGAAGCATTCATGTAATTTCCTTCAGTGGTTCTTAATGCAGCGCCCCCACAGGTGAGGAGGGGAACAAATGATTAATTAGCTTGGATCCTTTGACTCGGTGTGAAAGCCAATGACAGTAACTACTGTAGAGTATGGCGGTCTATCAGGGGAAAACACTCTGAAACTCCAGCACCGCATTAATAGCCCTTTGACCCAACATACTCAGTTTGAACTCCAGCAAAGCCAGCCTTCTACCAGATCCTTTGGACATCTAGAAAAATGTTGTGGCTTTAGCGATCCAACTCCAAGATACTGGACAAATGACCCTAACCAGTATTCAGGTGGTTGTACTACTTTCTATTTTTTACATACTAACATATAAACCATATAAAGAGGAAGAATATAATTTATTTAACAGCAGCTTTGGTGTTTCTAACAACATGAAAACAAGAAAAATACGTTTTGGGATCCACTTTCAGCTTTCAACTTCAGTTTATGGATCAGTTATTGGTACATGGCAACCACTGTCCAACTTCCTAGAGACACCCCTGTTATACAGTTGCGTTATCTTTATTTGCTGTATACTAAGGGTTGTTACAGCAGCGTCTGGTCCAGACTTGCATCGACTTCAATGAGCTGCAGGAGTTGGTAAAGTAACACCCAGTAGTGGAGGAGTAGCGCCGCCGTAAAGTGAGTAAACCGGGCCTCTGATGATGCTGGATCCACGTAGCAGGTGGTTCATAAACCCTCCTTCCTCTCCCTGCATGCGCATTAACATTGGCTTAGAGCCCGGGGCCTTTCTAACTATGAGCGCCATAATTGATCGATAACTTATTAACAGCTCAGTCTCACCTCAGAGTTTATACGGGAGGTGGGAGACGGAGAGCTGCGCGCACTTGTGGTCGATTTTTCTTCCATTGACCGCGATATTTAGCGCATGGATTTTTCTATTTAAAAAAATCCATGTTGGTGATAATCTAGAGTGTAAACGCAGTGCGTCGGAGAGGAGAAGAAGAAGAGAAGGAGGAGAGAGAGAGAGAGAGGTTATGGCCGGGAGGCACATTCACCTCTTACGCACACCCCTTAATGGGAAAAGCATGCAATTTAAATTCAACTCAGCTGACATTTTACGCACATTTTACGCATACAGGCACGTGGCCTTCCAGAGCCCAACATAATTACTAATTTAAGAGCCGCGCGTGACCGTGGGGGCTTTGATTAGGTGTCCGCCCCTGTGGAAAAGAAATACATTAGCCGAGATCTGCAGGTGACCTTGTGCAGGCCGGAGCTGCGTAAATCCATACAGAGAGAGGCAGAGATCCACCTGCTGAAATATGCATCAAAGGTTCCTCCCCTTTGAATTCATGTCCGCACATTGTGAGGAGCGGATCGATCTCTCTGAGGCCGGCGATGATGTGATTATTGGCTTCATTATAATGAAATAATCAGATGATCAATAGCTGGATCTTGTACAGGATTATGGTGGTAATGAAATGTGAAGCAGAATGTTGTCTGGTGCGTTTTAATGTGTGAACAACACGCAACAATACGGAATATAAAGTGTACAGAGGAAGTGTGTGTGCTTGCGTGTGTGTGTGTTGGGGTGACGGGGCTCGGGGTGGAAAGGGGAGGGAATATGGGGTAAAAGCAAAGGGGGGGCTGGGTGTCTCTCCGTCTGTCTCCCGGTGAGAGCGCCGAGCCGAGCCAGAGTGCGTTCAGGCTGCGCAGCGTCGGAGCTGAAACCGCTGGGGTTCCCAAAATAAACCGAAGGCACCTCGACCCTCAGACACACACACACACACACACACCCAGGGAGGGAGAGGGAGAGAGCAGAGGATCCAGGCGGCGGAGAAAAGACCGAGGATGGAGCAGCAGAACCAAAGAAAAGACACCAGAGCCTGAGAGAAAGCGCCCTTCCCCTCCTCTTTTTGTCGCTTCCTCAGCTGGAGAGGAAACGGAGGACCGCTGCGCTGATTGATATGGATTCTCTCGTTTATTTTTCTATCGATTCTGCTTTAATTAGTGACCCCCGCTAGAGAAAGAGGAAGAGGGATACAGCGAAAGGAGGAGAGGGAGGAGCGAAAGTCAAACAGGGGGTGCTGCCTGCCGACAGCCTTACTTTATTATTTCATTAATTCTTTACCAAATAATGTTTTTACGTTGCATTATTGTGTCGCTTTGTGTATTCTTCTGCAGACCAGCCAGCTACTAACCAAATCTTTACCAGAACCAAAAATTAAAATCCGCTCCACTCAGATTCGGACATTTCTTTTTTCTATTCGTTTTTCTTCCCGAGGATTCACGGGTGGACAGTTTGAGACTTTTACGGACAGAACTGGAGGAGAAATCCATTTTTATTAAACCCAAAACCAAAGCAAAGAGACGGAACCTCACCGGTCTTTACGCACAAACTGTGTCTGCTCCGACTGTTCACATGGGCGCAATGAGAGCAGCTCTCCTCCGGGCTCAGAAACCTCCATCCTGCTTGGATAACCACTGATCAAGTATCGATCACAAACATCCACCACATCTGAAAGCAGAGCGATGTAAATCTGCCGAGGAAGAGTCCAGACTCCCCGAAGGAAAAACACCTAAACTTCCTGAACCGTCCCAGCGTCCTCAAAGCGTCCTCAGAGTAGGAGAACGAATCCAGGCAGGCCAGAGAACGACGGCAGGACCCCGGACAGAAGGAGCAGCGAAGTGAGACCAGAATAAACCCAAAAAATCCAACGGCCACCAGGTCGACAGAGGACCATGTTTGTCCCCCTGCCGGTCCCCTTCGTCTTTCAGAGAACAGCGTCCGACTTCAGCGCCTGGAGACTCAAGTCCTCGCTGGTCCCGCGGTCCAGCCCCGGTAAGCTGCCTCTCCCTCCGCGCTGCACCTGCAGACAGCCAGTCCCACTCAGCACATCATTTAGTTTGATTTTACCTACATCCTGATAAAATAAGCTAAAAAAAAAAAAAGTCAACGTTCAGCAGGTAAAAAAAAAAAAAAAATATATATATATATATATATATATATTAAAATTTCCTTTAAAAAATCAGCTTTTCAATATGTTAAGGTTGCAGAAAAAAGATAAAATAGTTTGAGAATATTTTTAGTTATTTACGTGGAATTTTTTTTTTTTTAAATAATTGAAATTGTTCCCATGAACAGTTTTCTGTTTGTTATAATTCACATTAATCCCCCTGTTTTACAGTGAATAAAACAAAATATGTCATTTATATTTCATATAATTTTTAAGGAAGCACTCCATTACTTACTTGCATTTGTAAAACCTTCCCCAAAAAACTGTATGCATGAATATTTAATCTCATTAGCATCCATCAGAGATCGTTGCTGCTCCTCCATCCATCCCATCTGCCTCCTCTCCTCTCCTCCAGTCTTTCTCGGCCGGGTTCGGGGTGATATTCATGGTCGTCTATTGATCAGGATGTATTGATCCCTGACTGTTGGGAAAACAGGAGTGCAGTTGGAGAAGGGAGAAACTTTAGCGAACCAGAAAGGATAACGGTTTGAGTTAAAATCTGCTTTTTGGAGTAAAATAAATAAAACTGATTGGGTTTGAAGTGAGTCTGTCAGTCAATAATCGCCTCCCTTTATGCTCACTTTAATACCTCATCACTACTTTAATGATGCTGTAGTGAATGGCTGATCAATACCCTGCTGCAGCTGTAATGATTTTATCATTGTCTTAAATGTCTCCACTTGTTCACTGGGATAGTTATGCAGTTTTCTTTTATAGCTAATAAGAAAACCATTTAAAAACTCCAATGGAGTTATAAACTGTTCATGTTTGGATAATTTTTAGTCAAAAATAAAACCGTTTGACAAGCTGGATGTATGCTGGTCCGAGCAGAACCATGCGGCAGTAATTGAGGTTATCAGCCTAAGTAGGCGTCAGGAGGAGAGAAACGCTTTTTGCTTTGACAGGCAACACATAACCGGCGTGCAGCTTCTGTTTTGGAGGGGGTGGGGTCCCTTCGCCGGCTGGGCCTCTAAGAAATTAAAGTTAAAGGAACAGCAGAGCCAGGGAGTGATTGGATGAATAAGAGAATGGCCAGGTGCATGAATGAATAATGAATGAGTGAGAGGGTCAGCAAATGAACAGGTGAGGTCAACAGTGAATGGAAGCAATAAGAATTAGAGATTGTTTGTTTGGAGGAATCCAAAAGCGGAGAGTGAGTGAAATCTGACCAGCGTGTAAAATGTGAGAGCGTCTGAGGGCGAGCCGGTTCCCCTGTGTGTCAGGAAAGAAAAGGTTGGAGTTCCTGCTCCGGCTGCTTTTTTTATTTAAACACATTGCTGTGATAAGCAGCCGATACACACAAGAGAAATATACTGTACAAGAGTGCAAACACTCATCTGTCCATTTTTTTTTCTCGGTTGTTTCTTCTTTTCTCCGCCTTTCATTGATGCTCTCCAGAGACACACAAACGGAGAATCTGCTGTTTCCTGTTGTCTTTCCCATTTCTGTGAAGTAGGATTCACTCGACACGGAAATGCAAACTCTCCTCCCGTCTGCGGCTCGTCCCCGCGGACGGCCGGGTTGCAGAATTGGATTTTCTTTTGGTGTTTTGGTCAGGCCTTGTAAGCCACTTTAGCTAAATCTGTTACCCACAGTCCTGCTCTGATCTGAGACCTCACTGTGTGAGTGTGCGTGTGTGTGTGTGTCAGGGTGAGTGTGCGTGTGTGTGTGTGTTTTGTGTGTGTGTTCGTGTACCTTTGGGTGTGTGAGTGTGTACCGATCTGGGTGTGTCCCAGATGTGAGTGAAACAGCTGACAGCGGCTCTTTGCTGGATCTAAACTCTTTTTTTTGTCAGCCTGAGTCTTAAACTGTCCAGCGATTAAATCACTGACTTCAGTCCAGTTGCACAAACTCTTAAATGCTCTGAGATTCTGCTTTAAAATCTCTTATTTTGTTGATCAAATTACATTTTTGAACTCTCAAACTGCTGCAGGATGTCTGTTTTCTCTCTTTAAGTAAAATAAATCTTGTCACTCTGCTTTACTAGCTTTGGAAAATTACAGAAACATGCTGAGGAATGGTGACTTTTATGGATGCAAACATAATCAAACTAAGTAGATCCTTTAACTCCTGATGGATAATAATTTTTATGTAACCAGGTTTGTCCCATTGAGATAAAAAATATCTCTTTCTCAAGAAGACGTGTCTAAAGAATGGCAGCATACAGTTGAAGAGAAAATATTCAATTATATCACATAGTCACAAACAGACCTATAGTAAAATACATTAAAGTAAAGCAGTCTGTGTGTGTAAAATCAAAGTCTGATTTCTGTCATGCAAACTCCTGATTATAAGCTAATTAAATGTTCTTTATGGCTAAAACTGTTTGTGATCCAAAATGGCTCTAATTTAAAACAGTTAAACACAATGAGCATCCAGTTCATTTAAAAAATTTAATTTGACTTCATTTTACATCAAAGAATAAAAAATAAATTACACCTAAAGTGCAAAACGACGTCAAAATATTATAATTTACATACTTGAATGGTTTCTATATACAGCGACATTGGGAACTGTCTGTGTTAAGATTATCTGCTTAAATATTTTTAATTTTCCAATCTTTTAGCTTTACAAAGCAAACATGTTCTTTAGTTAAAATTGTTTTATTATGTTAACGGTGTGGAATTTCCCCAATACAACAAATTTATTGTTAAAAACCTACAAGACGTATTCACAATGAAAGTAAAGTAAAAATTTAATGTACTTCTCGTGTTCCAAGTCTAACGTCCAAATAATGACGTCTTTGGATGTTTTTGTTAGCTTGACCAACATTTTGTCTGCTGGAGTCTCTAATTTCTAAGTGTTTGCACTACAAAAAGGCTTTACAAACTGCATTTGAATAGGAGGATGTATGCTAAGATGCTAGGCTAATGCTAGTTTGCTTCCTCTGTTTTCTTAGGTCTTGTTGATAATTTCTGCTCACAAAATGTTTATTTTGCTGTTATCACTTAAAGGGGTATGGAAAAAAAACATACAGAAAAGTGTGTTCACCTAATTTTGGCCTTTGCAAGTTGCTTGATAAATATTAATGGCAATATATGCCAATACATATTCCATTAAAATGTGAAGATCGTCTTGCATACTTTTCATTTTTTAAATTAAGTTAAGAAATTTGCCACTAATCTTCAATTCATTTCTTTTACTTTTTCTGCATTCTTTTTTTGTTGTAACGTTTACTTTTAATCTGAAGTAAAACGATCTTTCAGTTCTGCACCTGCTGTGATCCTCAGGAGGAACTCCAACATCTCATTCATGTCAATCACAAACCAGATAGAAAACAAACAAAAGAAGAAAGGGAATCCTCTTTTCCCCAAAACATAGCCGCTTTCATTTTTTTTGTTGATTTTAGTCATAAAATGCCCTGCAAGCCAACCATTCTGTCAGAATTATATTCAGCATCAGATGATCGCTGCTAAGAGTTAAATCCTCCCTTTTTGTGCAGCTCGGAGATCTGATCAGAGGGTTTTTATTCTGCTGTGTGGTTTTCAGAGGGCAGGCAGGGCGGAGAGGGACCTGTAGCTGCCTCCGCTTTGTCCCCGCTTTGCAGCACAACAAAGGAAATCTAAATGCTCTTTTATTTTATGTACACTGCTGTAAGATCCTCCAGGGCCACTGTGGCCCATATAAAACTGAGAGCTGTCAGATTCTGGATTGAGAGAGATGCCTTATTTATGCCGGCCACTCTGAGAGTCCTCCTGTTCAGGCTGCGGCTGCTCCGCTCCAACTTCTCCATCATCGATCTTCTGCAGACGCTGTGAAGTGAATGTGATGGGAAGCCATTATCTTTCATGATTATGCCAACAGAAACAAAGGGAATAAAGAGAGAAAACAGCTCCTGGAGGTTAGAAATGACCACAGTAAGGAAACAATGAGGCTGTGTTGTCCTGGCAGCGCTGCAGAGAAACTTTTATTGCAGAGTTCAAAGCACTGACCTCCTGCCCACACATGCACAAACCTTCACAAATACATAAATGCAGTTTGTGCTGCTGCAAGCCTTCAGCAGATCCTTAACAAGTCATAAGTCTTAAATTATTGTATCTAACATTAAGGCCTTATAATATCTTAAATTTTTATTTTTTTTTAATATTATGTTGGCCTTAAATTGATCTTAAATGTACTTGTTGCATGACTATTTAATCTTGTATATTCTATGTCTCTATGTCAGGCAAAAGTCTGAATCACATTCAAACATCTTTGCTTTACTCAAGACATTTGACTCTAGATTGACGCTGTTGCTAATTAAAACAGATTTGTAAAAAAAAACAAAAACAAACAAAAAAAAAGCAAATACAACTTGAAAGGAACTGAAATTTTAAAAAACTTTAGACTCAGTTAAAGCTGTTGGTTTATGATACAATACTGTGAGATAAAATGATATAAACCTCTTCCTGCATTTTAAAGAAATGTAAGATAAAAATGATTCTGTATTTTTTTCAGGAGACTGAGCTATTCGGTCTCCTGAGCTATTCTGCCCCCTATTCTTCTTTTGTTAATAGGGGACAAATATTATATGTTTTTACTTATTTCTCCTCCTTTTCACTTGTGGTTTGTTTCAGTTGTTACATACGCTATTATTGAGTGAATGAAATCAAAAGCAAAAGTTAATGAAATGCTGTTGGTAACTAGCTAGCGAGATACTGTATTTTATTCCTGGCCTGTACCAAACACCAGGTCAGAAATGAGCAACTGGCTATCTAGACAGAGAGTTAACTTGCTAGCTTTTTTTGGTGTTTATAATGGTTAAGTGCAAATTTACTGTCAGTTGCCAGGGTAATATTGTTTTCGCCACTTCCGTTGGTCCATTTTCTGCAAAAAAACAAACTTTATGCTTGTGTAACTTTATGCTTTCATTATAGTTTTTCAGCAAAAAAAAGGTTTGTTTCTGTGTACAGTGGTTATTGGCTTGTGTTGAAACCCATCCTGCATTACCATTTGATGGTTGGACAAGTTTGTTTTTTTTTTTGTCCATAAAGCGACTTTCAACAGCTACAAACAGTCCCCAAACGTTTCATTGTTTTTGCTATGCTTGATTGCAACCTATCAGGAATCCCCCAACCATTTTGGTGTTAATCTTATTTTATTAAAGGTCTTAAAAGTCTTGGTTTTGACTTACTGCAGCCTGCAGAAACCCTGTGCTGATGACTACCTGCCCTCGCACTCCGGATCCCCACCTCTCAGAGCTCAGCAGGGGGTTTGTGGCGTCTGAACTCCACCTAACTGAGCCTGTGTAGAGGTCGCCGTCCGTCGGCATTAATTGCCTTTCAGTGGGTTTGTGCATGAAATAGCAGACCTTTCCCACTCGGATCGCAGGGATGTTTGGAGGTGTTGGCTTGATCCGATGTTTGGATCAGGTCAGAGTGACTGTGTCTCCTGAGCAAATAGCTGAGAGAAGATGAAACTCATGCAAACTGGAATCAAACCCGGCAGACGGGGGGCACGGTTATGGATCGTTCCGGCGTGTGTGTGGTAAACCACAAGCAGCTCATAGCTGCCCATTGTGTGAGTGGTTTTAACCTTCCACCGGTATTGATCAGCCGGCATTGACTTCCCTTCCACAGCTGCGTCCGTGTGTGTGCGGCAACCTGAACGGTGATGGTGGATGTGTAGGAATGTGAGAAGGTGCATTCATGTGCACCTGCCTTAGTATGCATGCATGTGTGTGTGTGAGTATGTGTGTATGGATCGGGTTTTAAAAAGGGGCAGCGTTTGTCGGCGAGTCCCGGTGTTAACGTGATTGCGAATGACAAAGCGTCCAGGCGGGTTTGTTAGCTCCATAATGGGGAATCAATAGACACAACACAGATGTCAATACAACATGCTTTATTGCGTTAAGCTGCCTCACTCCCACACTGAGCTCTGAAAACACAGTCACACACACCCGCACACACACACACCATCTGAGGATGCATCTTTAGCTGCAGGTGGAGGTGCATGCAGGGATTAAAGTACATGAAAACTTTGACAGCTATAGATTGTGTGTCTGACAGGAGTCCATCACATTTACACCCTGACTGTTCTATAATTGTTGTTCTTCCTCCATTTCTATTATTTAACTTTCTCTTATTGTGTGCTAAACTTAATGGTGAAATAAAGAATCTCAACATTTGAGAAAGAAACCCAGCCTAATCAGAACAGTTTTACTACATTTCCCAAGGTTCCCGACTCATAATCTTTCAATTCCTCTTTTGTCGTCCGACTAAACTGAATTTAAGGAGTTTGAAATGTACGTCAGTGTGAAGAAAGCTCAACCCCAGTTGTTTAAGTGACTCAGTGGGATTAATGAAGTTTGACTTGTTAGTACTTAAAAACTGAACATGTTTAAGGAAACGAGGGATTTAACCTTCACTTACATTAACATCTAAACAAACACATAATCATCAGGTCTGATGTTTTCTGATGGCAAAAACAGAAATAATTATTTCTTAATTATAAATATTTCACTGTTTATTTTTTTCTTCTTCTCTTTCTTCTCAACAAGAAAGAGAAAATATGAAAGAAAGCAAAGTATGTATTATGTATCTAATACTTGGATGTATTCTCATGCTAGTGTTTCTTTATTTTGTGGATTTATTTTACTGCAAATGACTTAAGTAATTAAAAAAACTGAGTGTTTATTTTTGATCAGATATTTACCTGTATTCCTACTGATATTTTCTTACTTTGTCTTTCCAAGCTGCTGTTCAACTACACCCTTTTTTGTAGTTGCCAGAAACCTTCTGGCCTATATCTGGTTTGACCTTTCACCTCTCTGCTTGACACAAATGGAAATCTTTTGAATCAGTTAATTACCTGCCAGAAATTTGGCTTTGAAGCTTTGGCCAGTGTTTTTTGCAAAGGGTTTTTCCTGGAGCTTGATGTTACTCTCCTTTGTGCATTTCAAGATGAGATTTGAGATCATTGTCCTATTTCAACACCTGGTTGTTTTCAAAATTCAGCCGTTTTATTAATTTGAAAGAAAGTTCTAATTAGTTGAAGGTAGAGTGGATTTCCAACTATTTGCGTATTCTTTATTTTAAAAATTTTGTAGAGTGTATCTAAAACATTATGTAAAAGAAAATGCAGCACAATGCAACTTGGCTGCCTTTAGCAAAGCAACCAATCCAGGAGCTGCAATAATTTTTCTTGATGCGTATTGGCTGTACTACCAAACTAGAACGAAGAGCAGAGTTATTTAAAACTGAAAAAATCTGTAGTGCTAAGATGGTTTCAACGGTGTGTATTAATACATCTTTTGTGTTTGAACTAATAAAATATAAGTGTTTTTGGAGGGGATCCTAAGTATTCACATTAAGATGCTTCTCCCACCATGCTTGACAAGTCTGTTGTAGCGTTCTCTGCCACATCTTGACTCCTCCCAACATGTTTCTTCTCATTGTGGCTCGATAAAACTTTCTCTGCAGGACATTTGGCTGTAAATTTAAGCCAGTTTTGAAGGGTTGGGTTGTTGGTTTTCTGGTTGTTCCATGTTGCAGAAACCAGGTCCCTGGGCTCTTCCTCAACAGCTTTATGAATATTTTAACTCCATCTTCTTGCATTAAACAGTGGTTGGTTTGGCTCTAGAAAATGAGATTCAGCCAAAACTTCTGTCCTGAAATTAATCTTTTGCTGCCAGTTTTGCAAACAAAAGAGATGCCAAACCATAAACCCAAGTCTGAAAAAACTCAAACTTTCTAAAGTTTAAAATCCAATTTTCTCCAAGAGACAATAATTTTTTTTCTACGTAAAGTACTTTATTCAGATAAATGTTGCAGCTAATTGGATGCATTGTGTTTAATGTGTTATTTAAAGTCTCACTTGTTCACATTTTGTCTTGTTGGAAATGGTGAGTAACATTTCCCCTCATGGTCATTTCCTGCTGTGCAGATATGAAGGAATATTTCCCCCTAACTGCCAAACATGGCCGCCTGAACTCTGCTTCCCCTCGCCGCTGTCCACCAATCTGTCCATTCAACCAGCTCAAACTCCCATTGTTACCGTGGTAACATCCATAGGCCATTAGACACACATATAGGAGAGGAAAAGAGTGCAGGTAAACAGTGTCCTCCTGCACATGCATGCCGCATTGGACAGTCAACTTGATGGTTGGCCCTAATGGCCCCAAACACCATTAAGGGCTAAATTGGCTGTACTGGGTTTGTCTGGCTGCCCCATGCGTCCTTCTCTCTTTGGGTATGTAATCAGCGATCATACGTCACCGTTTATGAGCATAGGGCCGCCATGTCTGTCCAAGTACGCAGGACTGTGTGTACTCCTTTGGTACTTTGTATGTGTTAATTTTCCCCAACGCCTTGCTTCAGTGGCTGCATGTGTTTATAAAGCCGGTGTCCATTTTACACTCCTGCTAAATAATGAATCGCGGCCGCAGCGGGGGACCTTTTCTGGTTTAACACCGCCGCGCGGCCTTAATCGAATGCACTCAGCGTGCGTGGCCCTTTTGTCCGACAAGGTGTCCATCGATAGGCTTTCTACTCACTGCACATAAAGGCCATAAAGAACGTTGTGCCTATTCATTCGAATTCCTCCCTCCCTTGCCTCGTACTCTTCCTCCTTTCACCTTCTCCTCCACTTTTACTCTCTGTTTTGGTCCAAGATGAAATCTGGCGAGTTTGGATGAAGATGTTAGGGTGAAAAGAAAAGAGTATAAGGGAGGCTTACGACTGGAAAATAAACCCCATGAAAGCTCAGTTTGCTAACTTCAATATCGACCTTTATCAACTTTGTAAAATCAATGGTACCTGATCATTGTGTCTGCGTTAAGACTGTTGCCTTATAATCTGAATTTTAGCACATTTAGTCAATATGAATATGGTTTTGTTTTTATTTTTTGCTCTTTTACAGTCTGTTGTGTACTTTTAATATATTCTGAACTCATCGCTGTTAAAAACCAGAATTTGTTCTCGGTCAACTGGGATCAAACTATGAAATCAGCATAGAATCACACTGTTATTGATTACTGTCTCAGGTGTTGAATAAACCTGATAACCTGATTGGCTATGACTAGGGTTGCTCTTTTAAAAAATAAAAATAAAAAAATAAAAAATTTCTGTTCAGATCTGCAAATTAAAACAAAATTTCTTGAGAAATATTCTAAACTTTGTGGTTGGGAATTTTGGGAAATGTTTCATTTTTATCAGGAGTCATTGAATTGACTGAATACAGTTTTACCTTGTACTTCAGGCCTTTTTTAACAAGCTGACATCGTTGGCTAATTTGCATTTCCCTCCTATTACTGATTGTAGGAGACTAAGTATGCTTACTCAGCAACTGAAATAATAAAAAGTAGATTTTTCAAAATAAAAGCATAGAGAACTGAAATTTTCCACTTTTCGAGGACATCCTGAAGTCCGTATTTTTCCCATTGGCCATAAAATCCCAGCCTTGACCAAGTAAAAGGTGTTAAGCTAAAACTAGCTTCTTTAATTTTGCAAATGAATCCATCATTGAACAAGCAATCACCTTTAGGATTGAGTGACCTCTACACAATATATTGTTTGAACAAAAACTTAAGAATCAACTTTAATTGCCAAGTTTGTGCACAAACAAGCAATTTGACTTCAGTTCCACTTTGCCCTCATTGAAGACCTCTTTTTATATAGATATGTTTTTAAAAATCGTTGTTAACCTTTTATTTATTGCTTAACAATAAATAAATATTTTTAGTCAATTATTTAGCAGATAATTGCTAAATAATTTAGCAAATAATTGACTAAAACCTGAACTTTGCGAGCCATATTCTGAGTTGGGTGCCTGCAGATTGTCTGTCCTTCACCTTGCCATAGATACAAAACAATTGAAACCATCAAATTCGAAAAACATTGGAGGGGCAGAAGATTCAATGTCGATTCTCAATGGCTGTTACAACAGAAATGTCCTTCTGCATAGCAAAATTGTTTTTTGACACTGGGTTGTTGCAGAACTGACCATGAAACCACATTGCTAGATCACAAATTCGGTCCGTTTGAGCAACTCTGTCTGTTAAATCTGCCATAAAAATGTCTTCTTCTCTGCAAACTAATAAAAGAAGCAACACACAGAAATCTGACTGTTACAGTTTAGACTGGCCAGATGTTTCCATGCATTAAAATAACAAAAAGAATATGTTTTTACATTTGTTATCCTGTTCTCCACAAGGCGTGTGTGATGTAGCAGGTGTGAGTGTGCTGCATCTAATGTCCGTCACTGCCTGCTGCTGGTGTGTGTAATCCAAACGAGCCGGCCTTTTGTGCCAACCTGAAAGCAGCGATCTTGTTCCCCCGCCTGCATGAATAAGATGGAACGGGGCTTTAGAAAGGCTGCTGTCCTCCTTCACAGCTTTCTGACATAATGAAGCCAGCGTGTGATCTCACACACACACACAAAGAGCCTTCCTGTGGAAGTGTGAGCGAGCTCGTCTGGGTGCTCGCTTAAAGGTGCAGGACGCTTATAGAGATTACAGCCTGATTGCTGCGTTTGTCTGATCTGCGAGTGTTTGCATGTTTAGGTGCGACACTGTAATCCAATCTGCGCAGAAGGACTACGGGTGTTTTCCCTCTACATAGTCCAGAGGACTCGTTTGGAGAGCAAAATTGCAACATTTGTTACATTTTCAGCTACTGTAGTCCTCTTTCCCACTGCACTGTGTTAAAACCTATTCCTCTCCTCACCTGTGGTGGTGCTGCACCAAGAACCACTGAAGGAAACAACACAAACGCCTCTGAAGAAGACATTTAGCGCAACTTCCTTCTTCACAAAACAAGAATGGAGTAACATCAGATTTTAGCCGTTGTAGGATTTCTCTTGTCTTTGGTTAAAGACGACGAATCCTTTCTGCTGCTAGTGCTAGGCTAGTGTTTGTTTTGGTTGTATTTACCCAGAATGCCCTGCACTGTAGTCCTCTTCCTGCTTTTGGCGCTGTCTCAGGTCCGCTTGGTGTTCACATGTGCACTTGAACCACACCAAAGTTCACTTCAACCGGTTTGTCGACCAGAGTTCCCCTTTTTGTTTTTGATTGCACATTCACACCTTCCCAATAGAACTGGACTTTGTGGACAAACAAACTGGAATTTAATTAAAGCGAACTAAACAGATCTGATATGAATGCAAGCTAAGTTTGTATTGAGAAAAACCCACACACAGCAAACCAGCGCATGTCCTTTGTCGGGCGATTTCCATGCCTGCAGGTGTGTCCGTGTGTTTCTAAGCAATATAAATCGCCGCAGTAACAATGTGTTTCTTTCTGCCACTGATACATTTAGCTAATAAAGCCGGATGACAAAAGTGGGGTCAGATAGATTGGATTTCACCTCCTTTGTGTCCCGTCGGCTGGTGGTCAGCGCTGTTTTGGGGATAGAGGGAAGATTTAGACCCCCCAATTTAATTTAGCAGACAGGAGTTATGGTAATGAACTTGGGTCAGGGAGAAGAGAGCTTGAGATGAGAGAGGAGGGAAGGGTCGGGGTCCCCCCGATTTACCAAAGGAACACCACGTCCTTCCTGTCCCCGACCCCTCCCTCGGTCCCTCCATTGAGCTTATTGAGGGGCCAGCAGTGACTGCGTTTTTTTCTTTTTAGAGAGAAACGAGTAATACCATGCAGAATCTGAGTGGGGGTGGAGGGGTAGCATGTATGCACAGAGACAGAAGTAAAGTGACAACAATAGAGGATGGGGAGTGAAAGGAATTGTTTGGGGTGGTGGGAGGTGGACAGGCGGAGGGTCCGGCCCTTTTTAATAAATCTGAGTGCTCTGGTTAGTGCTTCAATCTCCTGTACTCAACTAGCCCACATCTCACACACACACACACACACACGCCCAAATCACATGCACTTACTCTCTATGACTCATTTTCACCCACATTTGCTTTCAGCAGACTACGAGCTCAAGGGCTTTTAGAAGGTGTTTTTGCCTGATTGTGCAGCTGATGCTGCTCCTAATTGGACTATTTTCCAGATTTGAGCTTAAAAGAATGAAAACCAGTTGCATTTAACACTAATTTGGACTGCCCGCCCTCCCATCCTTTGAACTTTTCTTTCGGTGGACAGTCTTTCCTTAATTGCCTCGGCTGTCAACAAACTGCCAGAAAGGTAAAAAGTAGATGTGTGCAATTTCAGCAAGCGTAAAAACAGACTGCGAGACGTGCTGGACGATGAGCCACTCCCATCAGATACCTGGATGAGACGCTCAAAGTGAAGAGAATCCAGCTTTGAAGCTTTTTAAGTGCCCGTTAAATGAAAGCAGGGAAAACAAACTACTGGCTGTATGCCTTGCATTTTTGGGTCCATTTTGCACTTGGAAGGTGTAATTTTCTTATTCGTCAAGCAGCTACAGTTGAGCTTAATAGCAGAAAATCTTTCACCTGTCAGACACATCAACCGTAAACAGCAGGCTTTGGTCTCGGCAAATAGAAAGAGCAACAATCTCTTCATAAACACTCCGCTTTGCACCAATGTTTAACCCCCATCCAGAGAACTTATTTCTTACAAGGAACTAGAACTCATAGATGTGTTAAGTTTTGTAAATAAGTGGACATCAGACCTATTCAGGAGTTCGAATGTTACTCCAAGTCATCAGCTGGCTTTTTCTCTGAAGCATTGGGGATGTGCAGTGAAGCAGCAAATCAGTCTCAGCTTTAATCCACTGGCTAATGAGGCAAATCAAGACACAGGTTTCCACCATCTGGTTTGGAGTGAAACAAAGAAGCTGCAGTTTCAACAAATGAATACAGTGTTGGCTAAATAATGAATCTATGAATGAATGAATGGATGCAGTGGTGGGAACACTTCCTGAAATCTGCTAACACTCTAACAGCAAAGCTAATGTTTCATCTAGAGGTTTTGCTAACTTTGAAAACGTTAGCAAAATGTTAGCTTAGCACACTTAGCTTCCCCTTAGTTTCTCAGATGTTCAAACTGTTCACTTGATTTATCATTTATCTTAGTGTATTTTGTAACTAAAGTTATTCTCCTGTGATTTTTAATTGTGTTTCTAATGAGAACTCCAGAATTGCAAAATTGTGTGGGGGGTTTTTATACAATCAGAATATAAAGTTTTTCACACATTTGTGATGGAAATGCAGCTACTGAAGAGAAACACTGAGGTAGAGGTACTTTCCTTCGGGGAAGGAAAACGGAGAGAACAGGAAGTTAAGAGGCTGCAAACCTCTAATGAATGGATCCTGTTCCTGTTCTGGGACGTAGGCCGAGTTTGATTCTCTCTGACGACGACATGAACTGCAATGCAACGCAGAAACCTAAACACAGTCAAGATTTCAATCTCTTCCTACGTTATAAGAAGAATAATCCACAAACAAACCAATTCTGATTGATGCTGTTAAAGAGCGCCATGGAAACAGAAAACTGGTAGAGAATAAAACTGCAAAACTGAGGTGGCCTCCAAAGTAACAAACCATGTGATGTTTGCTTTAAATGTTGGACATATACCTTATGAAATGCACTCATTTTTTTAATAGAGCAGTGTTTTCCTGACCTGGACTGTTTCATTTTTTATATAAAACCTTAACTTAACAGATATGAGTATAGAAAATACTAAGAATGTTATAACCAAGTTAACATGATTAATAATTTCATAGATGATGCTGCTGACATAAGTCGCTCCTTAAAACATGTAAATGTACTTTATTACTGTTTTTCTTTTACTTGCTTTTGTTTTAAATCTTTTATTTATTTATACCTTTCTTGTCTTACGCTATGTTCTATAAAGTCAAACTCAACTCTGTTAGCAGTTTGTAAAAGCATTTAAACTCAAAATATGCATTTTTAAAAACTATTTTGTAAAAAGAAAAAATTAACAAATTCTTATTTAAACTTAGACATTAGGCATTTTCTTTTTTATGCTTAAAGCAACTTTTTTGGTTTATTTGTATTACCATATTAAGTAAAATGTTTTCACTAGATAATTGTCTTCACAGAGCTTCTGTCCATAGCATGTACAGTATATTTATTACATCAGATAAACAGGAGGAAAAAGACTCTTCTTTTTGTCGTTTTTCTAAGCTTGCAATCCTTATCTCTGCCCCCATTTTCCTTTTCTTTATCCTCTTTTATTACCCTCTGCGATTTTCCAGAAGCAGAGGAGTGCTCAGTACAGAAATGAAATTAATCTGTTGTACTACTCCCCTCCCTCCCCTCCCTCCTCTCTCCTTCGTCTCCTCTTCCCTTTGCTCCGCAGAGTCGTCACTTTAACCTCTTTGTATTGGATATGAATCTGTTAGCCTCTCGGCCCTCTCTCTATCGCTTCAAACACACGCAGGCGTACCGTCGCACTCATTTAAACACTCACACTCTTCATTCCGTGCAGGTATCTAAACAAATCTTTGGAAAATCCTCACACACGCATGCCGACGTCCCTGACAAGCTGTCAGCCGGTGGGTTCCTTCCTCTGCCTCAGTCAAATCCATTGATATGAATCTGGGATGTTTTCTCCCAGCCTGCAGCAGCAGTAGTACAGCAGCTCCACGTTTTTAGCTCTGACAAATCTTTCATCAGTGCCTCTGCCTAGAAAATGGCTCTTTTACAGCTGTCCCACCCCCTACCCCTTCCTTCTTTTATTGGAGCCACTTCTGTAGACGCAGGAGATATTGCTGGATTTTAACTCTGGCCTTGGCTCAACCATCCTGCCTTATTAGCTGGATGGGATGAATGAGAGAGGCCTCATACTTCATATGAGAAAAGAAGACAGGGAGAT
The DNA here is from genome assembly GCA_010277075.1 of Poeciliopsis retropinna. Taxonomy (NCBI): domain Eukaryota; kingdom Metazoa; phylum Chordata; class Actinopteri; order Cyprinodontiformes; family Poeciliidae; genus Poeciliopsis; species Poeciliopsis retropinna. The sequence continues at coordinate 593,851 of VMRM01000042.1, forward strand.
GCATGGAGGGAGAAATGGGGGATGAAGAAGAGAAATGTGGGGAGTGAGCGAGGTTCTCCTTAATGGTCCCCCCCAGGGGTTTCAGCAGTCCCTGCCAGCTTGTTCTGCCACATGCAGTCATAGCACACTGCAAAAAACACAAATCTAACCAAGAATTTTTGGTCTGGTTTCTAGCGCAAATATCTTAATTCACTAGAAATTAGACACATCTGACTTACAAGTAAATTTTCATCCAGATAATTTACATCAGTCACTCCTTAATATCGATGAAAAAGTTTTAGTTCCATTGACAGATTATTTCACCTTTGGGAGAAAATGTCTTATTAGTGAATTAATCTGCCAGTGGAAATAACGCCAATATTACAGGGACCTATTAAACAAAAACACATTTTACACATTTTCTGTACTTTGATTTGGGTTGTTATTGCTTTTATAAAACAACCCAAGTAATAAAAAAAAGAAAACCATGTGCCATTTTTTGGCATTGAGTTAATGTTTTTTGGTTTTTGGAAAATGATACATTTCAAAAACCTCCTGATTGTTAAGTCTCGCTTCATCGTTACCTAGCAACTCCAGCGGAACTCCACCTGTCACCTAGCAACCTAAGCTGAGTTCCAGAATGTTTGGTCAGCTGGTTTTTCAGCTTTGCACAATGGCTACTGGAAAAGACGAGTGTTTTACTGTTGACTTCCCATCCAGAAACCACTTGGAGCATTCTCGTTGGTTGTACAGTAGGCTCCACTTCTGCTTTTCAAAGATAAACGGTTGTAAATTTGCACATCAGTTTGCAGCCATTTTCACAGTTCAGTGCAAACGTTGGGAGGGCATGCCCGACAGCAGTTTAGTTGAATTGAAGAGATCCTAAAACAGCTCAAAATAGGCAGAATGAACCAGACTAAAGTCTCATTATGGGGGGAGGAAGAATGTAATGGACATGGTTTGTATCCTGGTTTGTGTCCTAATTTGTTTTAGGAAGAAATTATTGACATAAAACTATCTTGCTGAATAGTTAGTTGCAAGTTGGTTATTGCAATACGATATCTGCACTAGAAACCAGAAATACTTGGTAAGGTTTGTGTTTTTTGCAGTGCAGGGAAACCGTGTAGATGCTCTCCCTCCTCCCCTAAAAAGAGTGGTATGAATATGGTAAACCCACTGTCCGCTCGGCAGCACGATTCTCTGATTCCAGAAAATGGCCCAGTGTCTGCCTCCCTCGGGGGGTGGAAGCTAAGAAGATCTGCATTTAGGCCCAGCACTCACTGCCTTCCTGCTCTCCCGGGGGTTTCAGTGGACCCCGGCTCGTCTCAATCCTCCTATCTGTCTCACCGCAGCAGCAGCAGCTTAAACACGGTGGCTGGAGCCACACGGTCGTCACTATCTGTGGCTGTTTTCACGCCCGGCCCACGTCGGCGTCCGTTTCGCCGCCATTCACCCCGGTCAGCGAGGAATCACTGACAGCCATCGTCATGTTCTGCTCCAACCACTCGCTCCAGCCTTGTCGGGGTCAGAGAACATGGTCGGATGGAGGCTCACTCCGACAGTCTGTCAGTCATCCATTACCGGAGGAGACCAAACGTTCAGTTTAGTTGCACCTCGTTGGCCTCGGCCTTACTGCTGGGAGAGACTGATACAATCAAACGGAGTAATGTTTCTGACTCAAACCTTCAAACTCTGAGACTTGGCACGCTCATGAGTGAATAAATGCTGGTTGTTTCTCTCTGTCTATGATTCAAACAAGATGTTTTCTCACCAAAGGTTCGTCTTAGGCGGGGAAAGAGCAGGAAGAAACAGAAATTCCCAGCTTTTGCAAACAGCTTTTTGTATTAGTGTGCATGAGTTGGAGCTTTCCAGTCAGCTTTTTGAATAGTTCATGATTTTATGATTAATTGCTGGGTTGAATTGTTAATCAATCAAGTTTAATTGTATCACATTTTTCATCAACAAGGCAGTTCAAAGTGCTTTACTTTTAAAAACACAAAATACGAAGTCACAGGACACACAATCAACGACTGGGAAAACCAGTAAACATTTTACATTTTGTCAAGAACCATCGACAAATATGTCAATCAAAACTTATTACATTTCAAAAACAATTGAAAGAGGTGGGTTTTAGTTTGGATTTAAAGAAATTCAGTGTTTCAGATGTTTTGCAGTTTTCTGGAATGTTCTTTCAGATTTGATATTGAACAAATGGCAACTGGGAGATTTTTTATATTTAAGGGAAGGGAATTTTTTTTCCCCCGGAACTTTTGTATTCGCATGTTTCTGGTACACCCGCAAATCTGACGCACAACCGACATCCGCTAACAACAGCGATGGACAATGAAGCCGCTTCTCTGGATCCGCTGTTCTGCAAAAACACAAAATCTTACCAAGTATTTTTGTCTAGTTTGTAATGCAAATATCTTAGTACGCTTGTAATATGACCCAACTAACTTACAAAAAACTTTCCTGCAAAATATAGGAGCTTGTTTTTGGTCAATAATTCCTTAATATTGACAAAAAGGCATTTGTATCACTGGCAGATTATTTCACTTATAAAAAGGCATTTTTCTAATGTTATAAGTGAAAGAATCTGCCAAATTTCAAGATGATTGAAATTTGGCAGAAGATGCTTTAAAACCTGCACAAGATGGGATGTTCTGTGACCTATAATCCCAGACACACATCTACAGTTGTTTTGGAATTAATACAATTTCTTGTATTAATCATCTGAAACCTCAGTCAGTTTAGATATTTATGGAAAACACTTTGAAGTTGCATCCGTGCCAGAAAATGAATCAGTTTAAATTAAATCCATCAATTCTACCAGGAATACGAGTTAAATATCAAACCAGAACGTTTCCCAAAGTTGCTGATGGCTACAAAAAATCACAGACATTTAATCAAACCCAATGTTAGCAGAGTCTTTAGCCACGCTGAGTGGATCTAACCAGACTAAGTAGATAGCTCAGAATTTGTGAGATGAATCATTTTTTTATGTTTTTCTTTAATGGCAGCTTTTATCCTGTTGCAGAGCGCCTGCAGTTGGATTTGTGCCGTCAGCCACATGTGAACTAATTTACATTTAAGCAGCTAAAATCACAGCTTTTTTACCTTTAAATTAGGACCAGACAATATGGATTTAAAGTTCTATCACAATATTTTGTGGTATCATTATGATAATAAAAGCACTGAAAAGGAGTATGATGTTTATTAGGTTAGAGTGTGGCTCTGAATACATGATGCAGCAATTATAGCCCCACAAACACAGATAGTGATCTTGGAAAACGCTTCTCCAGCACTCCAGTCACACAAAGAAGTGCATTTTGTATCACTAAACTGATAAATTTGAACATATTTTCAAATTTATTGATACTCTTGTTGAACAAACAGTGGATAAAACGGAAAAACGAACAATCCCAACAATATGGACAGTTTTGAGGGGTTTTAAACATCACTAATTGCAAATTACTGTGACAACGATCAATCAAAATTCTTATAATAAATTGATCAATAAACCCCCATCCCTACTTGAAATACAACATTGTCATTTTTTAGCTGAAAAACCTAAGTGTGTAATTCCTGCGTTTCTAATAACCAAAAAACAAAATTGCAAATTGGAATTATGAAAATAGATTTGCTTAATGGAAACCTGCCAAATCAAAACACTTAAGGTTTTTGCACTTGGTTTGGGGTGCTTTTTATAGGATTTTGGAAAGATTTTGCCTGTCACAATAACAAATTTTGCTGGACAAGAAATTATTGCGATAAATGATAATATTGTTGCTTTGGGACCATTTTTGAGTAACTTGGCATTATAATGCAAGAACACATTCTGAAAGATCAATAAACTTTAAATTCTATTCAACATTTAACACTGGAACTGGAAAATGTTTTAAATACACAAAATAAATAGATTGAAGAGATTGTTTTATACAGGTTTTGGTAGAAAGAGAAAAACGATAAATCATGCAAATGGAAATTGAGTTGATTTTAATTTATTATGAGATTAATTGCTTTATTGCAACAGGCTTACACGTTTGTGATGGAAACACAACTTATGTGTCTGACTTTGAGCTGAACTCGGTGATTTGGGTCCTGGCGTTTGCAGAGTCCATCTGCATGTGTTCCTTTCCAGCTCCAGTTCCCCCGTCCCTCCCGCCTGCAGCAGCAGGGGCTCCAGCTCCCCGTATCATCCCGACCCCTTCCTCCACATCCCCTTTGTCTGCTCGTCAGTTAGGCAGCCGTCCACGCACTGCTCCGTGGCGCAGGGGGTTGACCTTTGCCCTTAACCTCCCTAACCTCACCCCTCCCCTCTGCATCGCCCCCAACGATTCATATGCAAGCGACCCCATCCTCGCTTATTATGCTCTTTCATCTGTCCGCGCCTGGCCACGCTGTTGTGTCAAGTCTCAAGTTCAAGTCCCGGGACGAGTCGGCCACGCCGGGTCACGCCGCCCCTCAACAGACCAGATCTGGCAGGCAGCTCGGATCGACGGCGGTGGGGGGGAGAGTTGTGTTTGTTGCTCATTTCTTCTTGGGGGTCAGTGAGAGGTGGTTGGCCGGTGGTTTGGGGATGGGCTGGGGTCACACGCAGGGGTCAGTTCTGCTATAACAAACATGTCTGCTGTAGCTGGAGATTCCATCTGTTATCAAACGGCACCCGAATAATAAGACTTTAGAAACTAATGGTTCTCCTCTGCCTTAAATATGAAAACTAATAAAAATCTAAGTGATTTGAACCAAAGTTTCCACCTGCAGAAGAAGAATTTTGGTTTTATTCTCATTTTAAAAAGCAATAACAGACGTAAAACAAGTTTTAGCAGCACGATTCCTTCCCACTGGGTGATGCTGGACACTTTATTCCTCCATCTTTATACTAAGTATTTTACTCCAGTTTCTAGTGCAAATATCTTAGTACAGTTAAAATAAAACTAAACTAACTTACAAGTAACTTTTCAGCATGATGTAGGAGGTTGTTTTAAGTCAGTAATTTCTTAATGTTGATGAAAAAGTAACAGTGAAGTAATCTACCAGTGGAACCTTTTCAACAATATTAAGAAATTATTAAAATAAAGTTACTATTTGGTTTTGTGTCATTTCAAGATCTGCATAAAACACATTGAAAAACTTCTGACTGAATATGGCGCACCTTTGCTGTAGCTTTTTAAAATCAATTTTGGAACATCTTCAATCGATTCTGAATCATAATAAATGAGTAAATATAAATCAGTGACCGAAATGTTTGGTTATTGTAAACGGACAACTGAAATATTTCCAGTTTGAATTCCTTTTATATTTCGTCACTGATGAGACTTTTCCTGGTAACCTTCCAGTTTTCTTTCAGATTTTACTAATCCTCAAGTTTTATTCTGTTGATTAACCCAAAGGAGAAAAATAATGTGCTGTTGGTTGTTCGGTGACAAGGTTTTTCAGTCTGAAACTGGTTGGATTTATTAGTTTTTCATGCATTTTATGATGGTTTTTGATCTGCTGATTGATTAATCTCTAGTAAACTGAGCAGAAAGTAATAGGTTGCTTTAGATTTTAGGTGGATTTAAAGAAATGGATGAATATTAAAAGAATAAAGTGGTCATATAAAGTGATAAAGTTAGTCCCTGATGCATTTTACTCAATCCAAATGATTTCTTTGTCAGCTGGAGTCAACAGAACCCATTTCATTGTAATTTTCTGTAATACAGAATTAATTTTGTTTTTTGGTGCCGTCTATTGAAGCTCTGCCTAATTAGGGGACATGATCACATGATTATGGTATTAATTCAGCTTCTTTTGTGATGCTATAACCTCAGGAACAAACCGACTGCTCTGAATGCAGCGGACTCTGTCTTTATAGCCTCCCTTATTATTATATTTCTATTCAAATATAAATGTTGATGTTTGGTAGCTGACCATCTTCCACACACCTCTGGTCCTCCACACCTGCATCAAAGGAATATCAAACCCAGTAAGGGAGGTGATGTGTGAAAAAAGGCAACGATTCCAGAGAAATCTCTCTCAGAGTTGATCTTTTTTAAACTTTTTGAACATTTTGAAAACACCAATTAAAGCTCGAAACGTTACACAACCAGCTCCGTCTCCCTGATGCTCTGAATCTTAATGCACTTTTCCGGGAATGACCTCAGTGTTGATACTGAGGCAGAAAAGACGCTCAGTTTAATTTAGATCCACAGATCTAAATAGGATTATTTGTCATTGCACTCCAACATGCAGCATACAGATTGTTTTTGACACTTAGCATTGATTCTTATTTAAATAACTCAAGTTTACCATAAAATCACAGTGGAAGAGACATTTTGATGCAAAGTACAAGATGGTCAACCGATATGCTTTTTCAAAAAATGTCAATAAATATTGTGTTCTTTAAGTTCAACATAATTTCCATCCTCAGACCTTATACTTGATGCTAATTCTGGCTTTGTAATATAATTTAGATCCCAAATATTATATTATTTCACAATTTAAGAGTATGTTTGGACTTTCAAAGTTTAGGTCAATTGCTCAAAAAAATGTCAGATTATTTATGATTTATATACTTGATCATCTTAATTTCACACATAAAAATTCATTTGTATATTGCATGTATTTATTCAGTCCTAAAGCTTTCATTGTGTGAGTGTGAGAGGAGGATGAGCTGGGGATTATTGCAACACGCCATCTTTACAGCCTGAAATCATTGTGTTTTTGTCCAGAGGCTCCATTGTCCTCCACTGAGGGACCTGCTGCGGGGGTGGGGCGGTTTGAGGGGGTCAGAGGTCAGGGTCAAGGTGGGTGGGGCTTTGGGTCAGTTAGCCAGACGGACGCACAGACGGTGGACTTGACATTGAGTGGATGAGTGGATTAACAAGATTGGGAGGGAGGGAAGTCAGACAAATTGTCGTTTTCTCCTGCAACGGATTTTTGTTTGTGTCATAAGAATACTTGAAATAAATTACATTGCATTCATCGTGGAAATGATTAAATATTTTGTGAAATTGGGCTTAAAGCTAAACATCTCCCAATGCTTCAGCTTTTAATGGGTCAGTTTGTGGTTCATAATGGAAGGCGGACACATTTTGTGCTCTACCCATTAGAAAATGAAGCATATATGAAAGCAGTTATGCCCAGCGACCTTCAGTTTAAAGATGTAATCCAGAATGAATGAATTGAAAATAACTAAGCTTTTATTAGGCTAAAAAATACCCACAGCGGCTCTGGTTTCCTCCCAGAGATGAATAAACACTCGCTCTGCGTGGAATAATGACATAAGAAAAAAAACCGCCGCATTCCTCTCTGATTATTTTTTTTTTAAAAAGACATACAAATATATTTTATTTTGGTTTCTTTCTGCCGTTTCCTTTTTTTCATGTAGAAGTCTAAAGTGGCATTCCTTGAAGAGATGCACAGCTTCTACAAAGTCCAAGGCTGCGCTAAGTGGGAAAACAATTTCTTCAGGAATCTGACATTTAACCTGCTGCTTGTGTTTGTGGCATTCTTGCCGATAATGGGCCAGAGTTTGTTTTGAAAGCATCCCAATTGACAGCTGATTGAGCTGGCCTGAAGGTTATGCAGCAAATGGAGGATGACATCCAGCGTCTGTGAGCCAAAGCTAGGTAATGGTTCCTCTGACCTGGAAGCAATCACAGCACGCTGGACCAGTACTGGCCTTCTCAAGATGCACCCATGCTTGATGTTGAGCATGAAACATGAGCTCTGAATGCAGGAGGTGAAACAGGGCAGCTGACCTCATTTTTCAATGTATGCATCTGTAGCGTTTATTTATTAGTTAGCTCTTTTAAAGGGTGTGAGAACCTTGATGCAGAAAAATGTAAACAACAAAGTTCAGTCAAGAAGGTAAGAGATGGATAGTCAAACAAAACTGGTTATTTCTGATTATTAATACACTTTCTGTTTGATTCAACAGTTTTTTTGCTTATTTGAACTATGAATAGACAGAAACAATGATGATTTATAGGCATGCATCCGATATGTTACATAAAAATAAGAAGAGATTTATCTTGGGACTGGGGCAAAAGACTTGGAACTTGACTTGGACTTTGAAAAATGACTTGATTTGAAATAAAAATGAGTAACTTAGCAGGTATTTAACACTTTTGTACTTGTGAGCCAATAATTGCTGTGACATTTGGTCACATCCATAAAGTTACCTACAAAATAAGTCATAAATGTTTCTTAAAGTCACTTTTACTACCACAAAGTACATGTAACCGAAGGGCAAACAACTTTGCCCTTAAAGCAAAGTTGTTGCTTTAAGGGCTCAAAGGGAAGCCATATTTTATTTCAGTCTAAGATAACTTAAGTAAATGTTGTTAATAGAGAAATGTTTTTATAATTAACTAAAACCCTCATCTCCAGTTTCTGCTCTTAAACTAAAAATTGTTTTTTAATTTTTATTTTTTGCATAACATTATCTCAGGTATTAGATTTAACACCTGCTTTCACACAGCACCAGATATTGAGGGAAAATCTTTCCTCTTTTTGTGAGAATGGAGCTTTTTAACGGAAACAGTTTGGATGATGCGCCGTCAGCGCTGACAGAAGCATGCAACCTGTCATTGATGTCAATTGACAGTTTCTTCCTGCCCTCCCTGAGTGCTGAAATCACTATACTTCAGCTCGTCAGTCCTTTCCCTCCACTGTGGTGTTTTTTGCATCATATTGATGAAATTACCATCAAAACACGTATTATTTTCTTTAAAATGGAAAACTGGGTCAGAGTTGAAACGGCTTTCCATGATTCCTGGAGGATGTGTTTTCTTTATTCAGCGTGAGTTTGGGTCTGATGCCGCGGTCACCAGTGGCTACTCTCAGGCTTAATAACCATCAAATAACAGCAGAAATCCAATAGAGCTCCACTGCAGTCATATTTGAAGGTAAGATGTTGTAAAATTGATCCTCAGGCCCTGCAGTTGTGTTTATATCGCCTGACTTTAGCACATTTTGTCACAAACATTGGTTTATTTTACTGAAATTGCATCTTATAAAGTACCACATGCTAGTTCATGTTTATAAAATATTTAACAAATAAAAACCCAACAATTTTGGCATAAATTTGTCTAACCACAATTCAATGCAACAAACAACTTTTAGAAATTACATAGTTAGCTGTTTTTGGAAGGTTTGCACTAGCTAACTTTTCAAATGTTTTTTTCTCACGTTTATGCTTCATTCAATGATAATTATATTTATTTAGCATAAATGCTACCTTCTGATTCTAGTCGGCCTTGAGTTCTTTGGGTTTTTTGACAGTTCCTTTGGTCTTTTGTTGGTCAGAAACTTTTTCATTTAGCACTCACTATGCTAGCATCAAGAAAAGCAGCTTGATGGATTTGACTGGCAGCCAGTCAGAAATATGACAAATAGTATTTCAGTTTACCACTTTAGCTTATAATTTATGCTTAAAAAACATAAAATTCTTTTTACATTGTTTTTTTTCATTTTCCCCCCATAAAAGATGCATTAGAGAACAATCTTCACCGTGAGGCTGCAGGATTAGGCACTAAAGCAATAGAAAAAGCGGGACCTCTGGGGGAGCTGCTGAGATTCACAGCTCAGGTAGAACAATTTATCAATGGAACGAGTCGTAGTTTGGACTTATTGAAATGTGTCAATGAAAAGGTTACAGCTGAAAGACATGAAAGTCAAAACAGCCTTAGTGGCAGAGCTGCTGTGGAATGGTTTAGATCAAAGGTGTTAAAAGTGCGGCGCGGGGGCGATTTGTGGCCCTGGACTCATTTTGTGTGGCCCCGCCTCCATCCACAACTCGAGTAAATTACATAAATTAGGACAAAACTTCTACTTTTCAGTTAAAATCTTACAAAAATGTTAGATGTAACTATAGGTGATCATCTCTTTCCAAGCTTTCTGGTTTCCTTCTGTTGTCATGGTAACTCGGACCTCATTTACAGATTGACTTGTACTCTAAAGTTCACCTTGGTGCACCCAAACCTATGCTTCATGTCTTTGCTAAAACTTGGCTAAATACAGAAAATGTTTTCTGATGAAGAATCACCTTGATCCTGTTTTTATTGCTGAGAATAGATGAATTATTTTTTGTTTTCTTTGATCAAGCCTAAAATTATAAGTAAACTGGATCAATTACTGAGGAAATGTGCAAAAACAACGTGAAGGTTTGGATCTACAAAAAAAAAATCATATTACTTTATTTGTATAATTAAAATAGTTCATGCTTAGTTTACTGTAGAAATTAAGAATAGTTAAAAATCACAACAGTTTTCGTGATTTTACGTTGTATTTGTGACCTGAAAATTTTGGCCAACGTGACAAAAAGTTTGGACACCCCTTATTAAAGATTAAAGCATAATCATGTGTTGAAATGGCCTAGTCAAAGTCCAGATCTGAATCCAGTAAAGAATTGGTCACATGATTTAAAAAGTGAAGTTCAAAGATGCTCTGGAACCTCAAAGAATGGGGAAATAAATTCTGTGTCATGATTAGCAACGTTGCAGTAAAAAAATGGTTTTGTAAAGTTTAGATGCAAAGGAAAACATTTTACAAAATCTGGACTTAAACGTTTGATTGTATTCTCCCTTAGGCCATTGTTTGGTTTCATATACTGAATATATTTATATAATAACGGAAAAACCTTTCAATAAAGCATTTGTTTTATTTTCTTACGCTCATTAGTTGAGACACTCAGATGTCCAGAAGATTGAATCCTCCACACCTAAAGCCAGTTTTTGTTTCCTTCCCTTCACCTGAATCAGAAAACAAAAAAAAATAGTCCCAGTAAGAAGTGAGAGGAAAGTGGGAGATCACTGGTGGGAGAAGAAAGACGGTCCGAGGCAAAGGGACAAACAGAGCGACATCAGAGAGCGGGAGGGAAAGAGACGGCTCTTTGAATAAAAGCAGAGAAGGTGAGGATGAGTGCGAAGCGAGCGACAGACAGACAGACAGACAGACAGACAGCCAGGCATTAAAATTCATGGCCTTTTTTATTTTCCGTGCTGAAAATCAATACTGTCTACTATGGATGAGGTGAGATGTGGACAACAGCGGTTTCTGGAGGGGGCAGGGAGCGAGGAAGGAGGGAGTCATGGGGGGCTCCGTCAATATTAGTAGTGACACGGCTACTGCTGGGGGTGGCGGTTATGTGTGTGTGTATATATATTTATATATATATATATATATTTATGTGTGTGTGTGTGAAGTTGGGGGATGGGTTCATTAAGTCTGACCAGCAGAGCTTTTGGTCAGCTCATAGCAGCAGCAGCAGCAGGCCCTTTTGTCCGCCGCTCTGGACACACACTCCCCCAGATGGACGGACTGATGGATGTTCCCCCTCATTCCCTTTGTAATTTACAACCCCCTCAGAAGCTCCATCATTTAGGCGGTGGTGCGCCTGACTAATGTCTGGCAGATGCTCTAACGCCACACACCAACTATTGTCGCTGGGCTGGGGTCACTTCTCTTCTAATTCAGGAAATGGAGATTCTTGTGCGCTCAGAACCTATAAATCTTCCGCCATGAAAAGGCCCATCCCTTCTAGGCTCTGCGGTTATTACATTAGTTTCATTTTACAATTTAACTGCATGCAGACCCACCAGGACTGTACTGGGCACTGCAACCTTCTGAACAATGTGGAGCTTCACGGAGGTCAGCCAGATTTGAACTTCATAAAGCCTCTCGCTGTACAAGTTCGCTCTTTCCTCTGAATTAGGCTTTCTGCTCTCCTGTAATTATAGTTGTGTTGAAGCTGAGCACCAAAGAGACTATTAACCCAGCCACCACGATCCTCAAGGACGCCCTGCTTTTCATTCACCACCTACTGAAGAGCACAAAATGTGCTCCGATCATGACGGCCATCAAGGAAAAAGCTCTTATTTACAGGTGACTGTGGTGACCTCATTATATGTATTTCAACAGATATTTGTCTTGTAGCCTCTTTAAAGATAAATATGCCTTCAAATAAAACTGACTAGCAACATTAGCAAGCATTTAGCGTTGGGATGCATCGATCCACTTTTTTCACTACCGATATCTGAGGTTTGTCAACGGCTGATAGCGATCTGAAACAGAAACACAGCGCTGAAGTAACTTAAAACTTTTGTTTTCTTTAAACAAAGACATAAATGTAGTGAATTATAAACTTGACAACTCTGCACCAGTACACTTATAGCTTCACTAACTTGGTCAAACATAAAAAGAACACGACTTCACTGCAGTATGAAGCCATTATAAAATAAAATATAAAGAAACTGAAACTGATAAAAAACAATAGGTTGACATGTGAAAATATATTAAATCTTCTTTTAAATGGGTCAGAAAGTCCAATTAGGAATTCTAAATATAATGTAAAATGAATCATAAACACTACAACTCTTTATTTTAAACGGTGCTGAAATACTTGTTTATTTGCATCTTTCAATGTATTTCTAACATTGGACAAAAAGGCTTAAGTGACTAAATGAAAAATCTGCAGAATGTGCCAAATATTTTATCCGATTAATCGATTGCTAGTTGCAGCCCTACTGCTTGGAAGCAGCATTTTAGCATCTTGTGTCGTTTGTTTTCAGCTCTTTTATTACAAACCGTCATTTTTCTGACCGTGCAACATCTGACATGTCGAGCAAAAAAGCTCCTCCTGACTTGGACGAGGCTCTCTGCAACCGGCGAACATTTTGACATCCTGATGCGTGACATCACTGAGCAAACGAGTAAATCTGACACCGTAGTTAATGTCGGAGTGGAAATGCGAAGCGACTCGTTCAAACTATCCCTAAATGTCATGTTTCATGACGCGACCCATCGAGTCCCTGCCGGTTCTGAAGGTCCGGCGCTCGGCTGAAACCCCGGGTTTGTAGTTACTATGGGGATGGGTGGTGGAGAGAACCGGAGCGAATGAGGTAGGCTCTGGTTTTGAGGTGTAAAGCGTCATAAATAATGGAGGCTGAACCTCACATTGAAATGCAAAGGCTGGAGCTCAGGTCTGAGCAGAGGTAATGCTGGCTTTTTGAAATTTATTTTTCATAAGCATGATTCTCACACAGCATCCCTGGGCCCCCCAACACTTCACCACCACCCCACCTTTTCGGAAACAGACTTTAACATACGTTTGCATTCCAAATTTCACAGAATCTGCCAGAGAAGATTATTCTTTATTGAATTCAGTCATCCATTAATCGCACATCAAAAGCAATATCAAAGTGAGACTAGTTACTCTCAGCAGAATATTAAAACATTATTCTTCTGTCTGTTGAATGAAACTGCGGTGTGGTAATAACATATCTGCATATCATTTATGTGGAGCAGGTATTAAAAAGTTCATGAAGTGAATATTATTTTCAAATTCAGAGGCTGGCGAGACTTCACACGCCTCCAGAGTCTGTCTGCTTGAGAGTGAGATGGAGGAGAGTGAAAACAGTGTGTGTGCGTGCGTGCGTGCGTGTGTGTGTGTGTGGGAGGGATGAATACACATTGCTTTGAGTTGCATTATGTCCAGAATAACATACCAGCATCAACTGAAGGAAACGAAGGTGGACATTCAGCCAGAATGTGGATGAGAATCCTAACTGTGTGTGACTGACTGGAGACATTTATGTGTGTGTGTGTGGGTGTGTGTTTGTGGAAAAGAGAGATGTGGCCACCACAGTGTTTTTCCTCACATTGACCAGAGGACATTCCTCTTGCTCATAGATTTATAATGATTTCTCATGTAGATCAAATTTTAGATCTCGTTTGTGTTTTTCTGCCAATCTGCCAATTTTTTCCTTGATCTGTGAAACCATAAACCATAAAAAGTCAGATTTTGTTTTCTTTAATTGCTTCAAAATGACTAGGTTCTGTTGTTTCTGTAAACGGATCAACAAACATCATGTTCTGCAGTAAAATAAAAAAAAAACTTTTAATCCCTTTATTTTTCTTTAAGTTTCAAAATTATATTCCAGGTATGAACAATTATATAAATAAAAATTTAAAACAAAGCATAGCTAGGATGGACAATATAGAATTGCAGTTTTATAATGAGAGTTTGTTGTACTATCATGATGGTGATAAAACTGATGATTAAAACTATTATTGATAAACAGTTCGATAAATGCTCACCCCAGTCATAACATTATTTCAGTCTTTTATTTTTAAACAAAAAAGCAGAAGTTGTTCCACAGGCATAATATTTTTTTTTTCATTTGCTTTCAATCTCCTCATCTTTATAGTCAAGAGGTTATTTTTTCTTTCTTGTACTCAAGACAAAACGACGACATTCTTGTTTCAGCCAGCTGACTTGTGGTGTCCAGCAGCGGGTGGGGGAGGGGCAGCCTCACTTTTCACTGTTTCTAACCAATCAGAACTAGCAGGTCACACCTGAAAGTCAGCCAGAAACTGACTTGAACTGACTATTTACCCAGAATTCCCTGTGCTGTACCTTAATGATCAGTTTCAGGGTGAGTTGATTGACTTTTATACGATTTAGAAGAAATCAGATATTAATCATTTCTACTTCCTGGTTGGTTTAGACTGAAGAAAAGTTCTGAAAATCTTTTCCATCAATCACAGTTTAGACCCTAAAAGTTAATACTCAAGAATCAGAACCAGCTATCTCATCGCTGGACAGACACTCGCTTATATTTTTCATGTCTTTCGACAGAAAATGATGCAATGTGTCTGTTTGAGTGAGTAAGAAATCTTCTTATGCTTTTTGCATCTTTAAAGAATCTCTTAGCGCTCTTCCACACCTGAAATCCTGCAAGACCCGTTGTCTCCAGGTTTGCATCAAGGTTTAAAATCTGTGTTGATTGACGGAGTTATAAAGATTTCTACTTTTATTTTTCTCTTTTACTTTCTGTTACTGGTATTGGACCATTCTTGCCTGTTCAATAAACATATTAAAATTAAAAACTATTTTCAGTGCATAATTAAAGGTGAAATAAACAGGTTGGGAATAAAGCCTTGCATAAATCCAGACAATCTTGTAATTTCATAATTTTCTGTTGGATTGTAGTCTAAGTCCTTCATCAAAAGCCCTTCTGCTCATTTTTATCCATTGTTAACCCTAATGAAAAGTTGCAATTTATAAACAAGTTTAACATCAGATATCAGTCAGGAAAAGCCTGATTGGTGAATCTCTGTAGAATATTTGACTGGGGAACCAAAGTTGCAACATATTTTACATTTTTAGCTGTTCTCTTTCACACTGCGCTGTATCAAACCAAACTCTTTGAGCGACCTGTTCCCCTCCTCACCTGTGGTGGCGCTGCACCAAGAACCACTGAAGGAAACTTCACAAAAACCTCTGAAGAAGACATTTAGTGCAACTTTCTTCTTAAAGAAATGTAAACAAAAATGGAGTAGCATCAGATGTTAGCGGTTGTAGGATTTCTCTCTTGTCTTTGGTAAAAGATCATGAGACATTTCTGCTGCTAGCGCTAGACTAGCATGTTTGTTTTGGCCGTATTTACCCAGAATTCCCTGCGCTGAAGTCCACTTTTTCCTTTTTGAACCTTTTTGAATGCATACGTGCGTATGTGCGAATTCATGTACGCATTCGAACCGCACCAGAGTTCACTTCAACTGAACTTACACCTCAATAAGATTTTGTTTTTTTTAGTCCATATCAGAATTTGATTAAAATAGACTAAATAGGGTTGGTGTGAATGAACCCTTGGTCTCCGTACACTAATAATATGTCTACACATATTATTTTTCTGATGCTGTAAAGTTGCCCTGACTCTACAGATCTTTCTTTTCTTATTTTTAATATTTTTTACAAATCTGCATGGTTCTACTTACTGTAACTTGCTGCTGTTACGCCTGAATTTCTCCACCTTATGACAATAAATCTGTGTCCATATGGACCTTTTAAATTTCAATACAATTCTTTGTATTACACTGATTCCTCTTTTTCGTGGTAGTTTTTGAGATTTTTCACAGAGTTTGCATCACAAAATATTTGAAAAGGGGAATATTATGTAAAATCAACCTTTTGTAGCTTTATATCATCTTCTAATGTCATTCCCTCATAAAAAACATGCATTTTCTCCTGTAACTATCGGCAACTGTTATAATGACAGGTTAACTCTATCTGTATAAAGGTTGATTCACATAAAACTCTTTGCTATATAGACTTTATTCATATTTATCTTCTGATGTAAAGTATTGTAGTTGATTACTGCTGTTCTGTTTACTATAAATATTTGCCTTGCAGGTGAAAATTGTTTGAAATGTTCTTAAAATCAGCCTCACTCTAGACTGCAGGAGGAGAGCAACTTTCACAGAAAGTGTTTTCAGCTACCACCCTCTTAGTAGAGCTGATTTGGGAGCCTGTGAAATATTACCCAAATAAATTCAGTGTTTTGCTGTCTGCTTGTTTTGCTGTAAGTTTTATCAGCAACTTTCTCTTGTATTTTTTATTTATTACGAAACACCTACAAGCTCAGAGCCAGGGAATTTGTTCAAAACATTTTAAGTTACACGTACATAATCAGAGCAGGATCGGAGGGAATCGGCGCAACCTTTGCAGTGAATTGCAACATGAGGCATTGCTGGACCCAAAACAACTTGAATTTAAAAGCACAAAAACATGAACTCTTAGTTTGTTAAGCTTCTCCAGTATTTTTCTAAAGCATGTTTCTGGAAACAACCAGCTCAGTGCACCAAAAATCATGTGTTTTCCACCTGTCTCTGTCTCGTCTCTCTGCACCGTCTGAGCTGAGAAGCTTTCAGAGAGATGTGGGACTATTCTGTTTCATCAACATAGCAATCAGTGCCACTCTCTCTCTGACACACACTCTCTCACACACATAGCTTTGTGGGCTAGCTGGCGTCAGACCAGAGCATCAATAAAGCCAGCGTGAGTTTGAAAGCCATTTAGGGGCCATTTTGCCCCAGACCTACAATCCTCCATACTGCTCACTACAGCACCTTGGTGACCATCAGCATGACCCTGTGGAGGGAGAGACAGATGGAGAGATGAGGACGGGACTGGAGAGATGATGGAGAAATTGTGGATAAAGTTGAAAAGAAAAAAACAAGAGGAGGCGGAGGGGAGGCTTCTTGGAGAGAATCAGTCGGTAAAGTGAAAGACAGCGACAGAGAAGGAAATAAAATAACTACAAAAGTTAGTAAGTCCTGTGTCAAAAATAAAACTAGAGACAGCGCTCTATCTAGAAATACAAAATGTAATTATTAGGTTTTTAAAATAAAATGTTCTAGGCAATTTCTAGAGTTTGTTCATAGATAAATATATAATGAATAATTAGCTTGCTAGTTGTTCATCAGGTATCCAAATATCCATCGTCTGTTATTTGTAAAATAAATAGATGTTGGAGATCATTATGTAACAGGAGTCAGTTTTATGCAAAATCAGCTGCAGGTTGTAGATCATTTCTAAACTTAGATAATAGATAAATAATGAATACATTTTCTAGTTGATGAGTTCTTCAGCTGTCCAGATAGGCATCAGCTATTCGTCAAATATGAGACTTCCTACAACCGCTAAAATCCGACGCCTCTCCATTTTTATTTACTCTTTGTGAAGAAGAAAGATGCTCTCAGTGTTTTCTTCACAGGTTTTCATGTTTCCACCAGTGGTTGTTGGTGTAGCGCCCCCACAGGCGAGCAGGGGAACAAGTTGTTCAACGAACTCAAATGTTGACAATGTCACAATGTGACAATGACAGTGTGACAAATGTTGTCTGCTGGACTATCAGGTGAAAAAACCTCATATCACTTTACTGATACATATAAAAAAAAGTTATTAGTATTTCTAAATTTCCTACTTTCCTCACTCTTGTAATTTCTTAAGTAAAACATTTTAACATCTATAATGACACTTTGAGTCCTGGTTTTGTAAATGGCACCAATTAACGCTGCGGTGCTGACGGAGTCGGGTCATTTTTGGTTGATGAGGAGTTTAATTAGACAGGACGGTTACAGAGAGGCCACTGAGCTATAAATAACAGGCAGAGCTGCTCTGTTCCTCCTCAACTCCGGTCACCTCATACTGATCACAAACTAAATGCAAAGTCATTAATTATCCAGCTGTCGTCTTCATTAACATCCTACCTGCCTCTCTGATGAATCCATCACTGTCATTCCTCACTGGGAGATTTCTGAACAGTCATCTTTTCATCAACTCCTGTCTTTCTTCATCTTTTTACAACCAGTTTTCCTCTTCTATCCGCCTCTAATATTCTGAACCCATCCCGTCCCGTCTGTCTGCAGATATCCCTCCTTCCTCTGGCCTACATTCCTCCCTCCCTCCTTTCCTCCCTCGCTATTGATCCAGCCATAGTTTTCTGTCTTCTCCGTGCTGGCTGGCTGGCTTTAATCAATATAGATAATTGTCTGCTTTCTCTTCATGCCAAACACGCTGTGTTTTTTCTCAATGAATCCAGGTCTTTCCCTTACGCTAGCCGCCACTCCCCCTCTGCCTCCCTCCCACGCGGGAATCCCTCCGTTAATGACAGGAGATAACCTGCTTTCCTTACCGATTTTTATCCTCCCTCCCTCCCTCCTCCTCTCCTCTCGTTCCCTTGTTCATTGATTACCGTGAGATATAACCCGGTGTGCCCCTGTCAACAAATGTAAACACTCTGGGCCACATGGCTGCCTCTGCTGGATAAACACACAAATTTACAGATATGGGAATGTTAAAACTTAGTCTAACTCAGTAATGCATTATTTAAAAAGATCTACTAAATTACCTTCTATTTATTTACCTAACGTTTAGAAATTACTTTGATAGTTTAGTTTTGATTTTAAATCTAAAAGTTAAATCCACCTTTAAAAAAATAATATAAATATAAAGCAAAACCAAATAACACAGGGCTGCAACTGAAAGTTAAATTAGGAATTGATTATTCTGATGATTAATCAGGTAAAAAAAAAAAGTGGCACATTCTGCAGATTTTCCATTCAATGTTAAATCAATATTAGAAATACATTTTACATGCACTGGCAAAAACTAAATAAATAAAATCATAAAACAAGTAAAGTTTGCAATATTTCTCCTCCTGTTGAATAACTGTTGAGCTGTTAGACATTTAGCTGATTTTACTAGTTTATTTATGTTCATAAAAACTATTATCTGTTTATTCAATTATCAGCTTTTTAGATAGTTTATTTCCATTAAAGTTCCAACATGCAGCATATTCTGCAAAGTATTTATGGCTGAATGTTCCTCATCTTCATATAAAGCTGCTTGTATTTGTTTTTCCAACTATTAAGTAAAGATTATACAACAGATCTGTAGTTCTTCTAGTTAGTTTTACATTTTTATACCCTGCAGTGTAAAAGTGAGAGCTAATCTTTTGTAACAAATACATACTGATATTATGACATTAACAGCTAAAAGTGGAAGCCAATGCATCTGATTAGTGGTGAGTAAGCAAAACATTAGGACCAGAAAACACACTTCAGAAATGTTTCATCATAAAAACTTCTTGTTAATAAATATATTTGTTATATTAGCTGTGGGTTTAAATATGGTAAATTAATACATATATCTTTATTTCCTTTATTTCTCTCTCCTTGAAATTACACACAAGTAATATCAGCTCTAACTTATTAAACCAGTTATTGTAATAAAAAAATGAGAAGCGGAGCGCGTACATGCCAAACGACTCAGTTTTAAAAGGACTGGGTTTTATTTAGTCTATTACAAGAATAGAAAACATTTATTCTGCTCCCAATAAACCACAAAGGAGAATTCATAGCAGATTCATTTATACAGTTTTTATAAACCAGCATATCGTTAAATATTGCTAAACTCCTGCATTGTTTTTTTCTTCTTTGCTGTTTAATTCCCTTTTTCATGTTTATGTATTCCAATATCATTAAGTTAGATATTCCAGCTCATTGTTATCCAGTAAACAAACATTTTTTTTACAAGTCAATGATGAAAATCTAAACTTTTACCTGTTTCAGCTGCTTTAGTTCTCATGAATTCATTCACAACTTCAAAAAAGATTCTTTTTTTCCAGATGAAAACAAATGCTTAAAGAGAAAACATGAATGGTTTTCAGTTCCCATGTGGCGGCCGACACACCAGAGCGGACCGGCTCATAAAGGCAAACATTGGAGACCCACACAGCGTGCAGCCAGGAATCCAAACAGCCGGACACTCTAATTACACAGTGAAGCTGAAGGGAGTCAGCATTTGGGGGTTAAATACAACCCAACATAATGATCTGAGGTTTAAAGAACCGCCTCCCAATCATTTGGGTTTCATAGCAACATCCTCAGGATACAGAAATATTTAAGGAATTAAAGTGAAAAAGCTGCAGAGACACAAGTTACAAAAGAGAAACTGAAAAGTTTAAACTCAAGAAAGCATCATTAAAAATCACACATAGACGGTAATCAAAAGGATATTAAATCCAGTACATGTTGAGAAAAGAACTCCCACTAATTTTGGTCTATAAGGAATCAAATTGTTATAGTATCAGGAATAATTACATGTGAATTCTGAGTTTTAATTTGTTTGTAATTTACCTTAGTTATTTTCTTCTTTACCTGATTACAGGGGCATGTAATCAATAACTTATCCCATTATTGTTCTTCTGCCATACACATTTAACCATTTAACTCTGTTGCATCTCTCACCTCAGCATTCCAGATGCTTAAAGCTGAAAGTGAAACTGACAGCATGACCTGCTTTGTGATAAGTGTAGCTAATGATTCTCTAAGGACTTTATTTCACTTGCAGAGCTTTGAGATTTCACAAACGTTAGTTGATTTTTAGCATCAAACCGGGTCCTGACGCAGCAACAGAGGTAGGAGGCGCTTGTTTTATTAAATTTTATCTAAACGTTTAGCTTTCTGAATTCATATTTGGGTTTAAAGCTGTAAAGGTTTTGCACTGAGACGCAGGACCAAATTCAAAGATTAATTGCTGTTGCTTTGAGCCTTTTTAATAATAATGGCGTAGTTATGTTTTAAACTCCCTTTATTTTAAACTCATTAAGCTTAAAATATAAAAAGACAAACTATCTTATCATGAATATGTTCTGCTATCACTTGTTGATAAACCCTGTGATGTGCTTAGGCTGTAAATGCTGAAGTTTCCAAAATGTAACACTTTCGCACAAAAGAAGTTTATTTTTCCGGTCTATTATAAATCAGACTCCATCTCCAGTTTTCTGCTGTAAATTTTGAAGATACTTGATGAGGAAGAGCAAACTCACCTCTGTTTTCTCACCTGTCCTCCACTGGAGCTTCACACACCACCGACTCTAACCGCTGCATTTCAGCCATTTTGAGTCTTTTTTTGTGTGTGTGTGATCATGCATCGTGTTTGTGTGCGCTGTACGTGTTGTGTGTGTTGGTGCAGAGAGAATGGACCCTTATCCAATTTGTACTGGTCAGCGGTGTGAAATGGTGGTAGGTCGGTGGGCCAGGCGGGGGGTGTGCTCGTTCCAACGCCGCTGCGGCCGTGCTGCGTGTGTCGCCGTACTTTCATCTCTCTCTGTCTGTCTCTCTCTTTCTCACACACACACACACACACAGCGAAATAAAAGACCTGATTATAGTGCAAATGATAAGACATACATTGTGTTCAGTGTATTATTGTTGTGGGAAAGCATAATGGCGTCACGCTGACTTCCCCGTCGTGTTACAGTCTGAACACACAATCATATTCCAAGCAGAAAAAGATAGACTTTTCCATTAAACTGGTCGTTATTGTATAGTCTACCCCCTATGGATCTGATCCATACAATGACACCGACACACACCCGTGTTCTCAGTGTCGTTGTAATTATCTCTGTCCTGAATGCCTGTAATTGTGGCGCTGTGTGTGTGTGTGTGTGTGTTAGGTCAGTTGCCTTCACCCTTCTGTTGTGATTATTTGGAGCTTTTTTTATCATTTCTGTGTGTACTATCAGGTGAAAGATGGATTCAAACAGTCTCTTTCACGCAATCAGTTTTCTGGTAAATAAAATGTTTTGGCTGTGAAGTAGCTCTGAAGAGAATAAATAAAATGCTTTTATTCAAAAATCACCTGAAACAGGTGACCTTGATGCGCTTGAAGTTTTCATCATTCCCATTTTATTTTTCTTATAAAAGGATTCAATAAAGTCAAATGTAAAACAGACGAAATGTCCTCAGAAAATAAAGCAAAGCGAGAGTCGCCATTTTCAGAGAAACGTTTCCAAATTGAAGAAAATAAGTCGTGATCAAACAGCAGGAAAGAGTCTGGAAAAGGTTGTGGAGTGCGTCCAAACTCGCTTTATGGCTCACAATGGCTTCACAGCACCGCGCTCATTGTCTACATCTGTAATTTGTGTGTGTGCGCGTGTGTGTGTGTCCATGTGTCATTTGGTGAGTGAACATAAGTGGGTCTGGGGCGGTCTGTTGATGGAAGGAGTGTAAAAATAGAGAGATAACAGCCTCTCTGAAGCCAAACAGTCCAAGAAGGAGGGGGACGCCGTGGCCTTCAGCGCTCATTCGCCCCTTTGGACGGCCATTTTTTATTTTTATTTTTCTATCCATGCGTCCATCTGTCCTTCTCCACGGTTGGCACGACGATTCGCTCGGCCCGCGTCAGCAAAATGGAGTTTAAGTGGAAGGTGGTGTCAATTCTGGGATCTCGAAATAAAATGTCTGAACTGTTGTTGAGATGCTGAGGATGTTAAATCAGTGAAACGTTCTCTGTTTGGATTTTAAATAAATCAACATTTTGGCTCGATTGATCTGTAATCTCTCTGGGATCCTCCCTCATTTCTCTGAATGTTTGTTTCCAACATAAATACAACATGAAGTTTTCAGAATTATTCATCAAATCTACACTGGTAAAATAAAAGTTTGCAACAATTTAGTATATATTATGTTTGTTAACATTAATAACTCCTCTTCTGCACACAAAATTTATGAAAGATCATGAGAATAATCATTTTTTTTATTTAAACTGAATTAGATGAAAATATAACTGAAAATAATTCATTTCCATTTAAAGAAATTAACAAAATAAATGCTCATAAAAGAAGAAAAATCCACCATTTACTCACTTTTATTTTTTATCTGTTTTCATAAATCTTTCCCGGTGGTTGCAGAAAATGTAAAGTTTTTTACAGAACATGTTGGAAGAAAAATAAAAACTAAAACAGATACAGGCAAGCTAACATCTTGTTACTCTGCCTGCCTCTCGCATTTAGCCCTAGAGCTGCATGAATTGCAGCAACAAGATATTCAGTCTTGACATTTTAAAAGCAATATTTACTGGACTTTTATATTTTAAGTGCTTTCATTCATACGTTGACCATTAGAGGGACTTTCAACAAAAAGTTGCTGTAGTTTCCAATGACAGAGTCGTAATGTTGAGTGAGAAAAATGTGGATTAATCACAATCAAGGCTGCAGTGTGAAGCATTAATACCACAAATAAATCCCTTCGTAATATCAGGCACTGCAGAAGCAACACTTCCCTCTGAGATCCTTCATCACTGTTGTTGCTTTTCAGTTGAAATGTTGCATAAACTGCAAGTTTAATATAACTTATTAGTGAAAACAGATACATGCAAAGTAACGTCCTGTAGTAATAGAGGACCGATAGAAAGTAATGAATTGGACTCTTTTTGGTGTCATGCATTCACACTGACAGCTGATATGGTGGTTTGGATTGACTTTCATCGGCTTTGATGAAAAAATATGATCTGCATTTCATTAAGCAGGACATGATTTTACATTTTACTGATACGCTGTGACACTAACCTCATTCAGGAACCAAGAAAACCTCTGCAGATGCATTTGAACCCGGTTCTAAATGGGTATTTAATGAAGTTACTTAAACGGGCTCTAAAAGGTTACGGCTTAGAAACCATAAAAAGTTTACATCATTATGTTCCTGCAGTTTAAAGCTTTTTAAATGAAATGCTGCAGAAAGTGACAAAGTGATCCAGGTGGATAAGAAAGTAGTGTGCCATTTCCCCTCCCCTGCATGTTGCTGAGCATTGCCAGTCAGCTGGCTGAAAGAAAGCTCTTACACAACAAGACAAAAATAAAATATTTTTATTTATGAGAGAACTAAACTACTAAAAAGTTTAAACTCAAAATGTGGGTAAATACCAAAAAAAAAAGTTTTTATCTAAGTAAAAGTAAAAAGTAGTCATCCAAGAAATCAAATCAATTTCATTTTGTTTGAAACTTTAACAAAAGCTGCAAGTCTGTGTCTGGTGAATTTGTATTTAAAATAATTTGTCTTATCCAAAATTCAGTGAAATTACTAACAGTGGGTAAAGTATCCAGAAACTTTACTCAGGTAAGAATCGCAATACTTCGAAATAAAGTTACTCTCATGAAATTACTCAATTAAAAGTAAAACAGTATTTCTTTAAGAGTGAAAAGACTTTAACAAGAACTGCAGGTGTGTGTCTCTTTGTCTGGTGAATTTGTGGTTAAAACAAGTTTGTTCTTTATTTAATGAACTCACACTGGGTGCAGCATCCAGACATTTTACTCAAGTAAGAGTAGCAATACTTCAAAACAAAGTAAAAAGTACTCCAAAAATGAATATAGAGTAAGTGTTATTTCTGCTGAAGTCAGTGAGTCAAAATAAGACTAAATAAATATTTAAAGCCATAATATTCATGAATTTAGATTCTTTTGGTGTGAGTTTCTGTTCCAAACATAAGCGGTGAGCTCATGTAAAACATTTTTATTTCTGTGAAGTGGTGATCGTTTTCCTCCAGGTTATAAAACTCTTAGCGTCTCACAGGAGCGAAAACCGACTTCCACCTAAAACTGTGTTTAGAAGACGAAAGCAGAGAGCGCTGAACCCTCTTGTGGTCGTCCACTCCGTGAAATGCTGAGAGGTTGGGTTCACAGCGAGGAGAGCGGGGGGGTAAATCGCACCACTCGACCTGCCTCTCCTCACCCCCGGCCCCAAACCGTCCTCCCACCCCCAGGGGTGATTGCAGGAACCTGCATCCCCATCCCATCTCATCCTTAAATTTGGAATCCGCCGGCAGCATCCTGATCCCCGGCTGCTGGAACTGAGGACGGTCACGCTCCCAGATTAGGGATTTCTGATGGGACAGCAGCTCAGCCCTGCAGCCGGGGTGTGTGTGTGTGGGTGTGTGTGCGTGTGTAGGTGCGTGTGTGTGTTTCAGTTACAGTGTTGCCAGATTGGGTGGGTTTTGAAAATGTTTGGCTGGGGGAAAAAACAGCTTTTTGCAGGTTGTTCAAATTTAAAACCACAACATCTGGTGGGTTTTTACAAAATAACTGTCATTGTTGCCAATAGTTGTTATTGAAATCTCTAGAATCTGTTGAATGTGACATCATCAATGGTTAGTTGTGGGTTAATCAAGTGTAGGATTGTAAAACACAAATCCCAGGGCAACATGATTTAAAAGGAGAGAAGAAACTCTTTTGGGATATATTTGTGTATTGTTGTGTGGGTTTTATATTGTTTTTGGGTTGGAATCTGTCATTCAGATCTGGCAACGCAGTTCAGTGAACATCAGTGTTGCCAGATTGGACGACTTTTGAACACGTTTTAGTAACCTGCACGTTACTCTCTCTAGAATCTGTCCAGTGTGACATCATCAATGGTTAGTCACATGTCACTATTGTAAAACAGAAATCCCAGGTCATGATGTAAAGAGTCAGGGATGAATGACTATATGTAGAACTACAGTTCTATAGTACTATATGTACTGTAGAACTACAGTACTATAGTACTATATGTACTGTAGAACTACTATAGTTCTATAGTACTATATGTACTGTAGAACTACAGTTCTATAGTACTATATGTACTATACTATAGTACTATAGTAACTACAGTACTATAGTACTGTAGAAGTACAGTACTATAGTGCTATATGTACTGTAGAACACATAGTACATATAACATATTGTGTGGCAGAAAATGCATAATGTACTATTATAATAGTACATTATTTTTCTGTATGTACGATAGAAAAATAATTATTAGAAAAATTCATGTTTTCTATAAAACCTTAATTTTATTAGAAGTTGAGATTTGGGTTGTTTTTGGGTGTTGGACGTGTTTTCATTGTTTTTGGCTGGAAACTGTCAGATCTTACAACCCTGCTCAGTGAGCATCTGTGTTACTAGATTGAGTTGCTTTTGTTTGTCTGGAAAAAAAAAAAGCTGCTTTTTGCAGGTTGTTAGTTTCTTCTGCTTTTAAAACAGACAGTTCTTTGCAGTGGTTGTCATTGTGTGGCAGTAAAGCACAAAAAAATTACAAAATATCGCCACACAAAACTCCAGGGTCATTGTGTTCAAAGAGTAATGTCTTCTGCAGTCCCTGTGGGATCTGGTTCTGGTCAGAACATAATAAAGGACAACCAAAAATGTTGCAGATTGTCCAGTCTAAATGTAGGCAATGACATATCGGACACAAACTTTTTCTGTGTATGATTGTATCTGGGCTATTATGATGAATTCATTAGAAGTTGAGATTTGGGCTGGAAACTGTCAGTCAGGTCTGGCAACCCTGTTGAATGAGCATCAGTGTTGCCAGATTGGGCATCTTTTGAACATGTTTGATGGGTTTTTAGAAAGTTTCCAGAGGAAATTGTCAAGTTGTCATTGTGTGACAAGAAAGCATAAAGGTTTTCATGAAAGGCTGTGATATTAAGTTGAGATTCAGTTTTCTTTTTTAAGGCACAATAAGCAATTAATCAATTAATTGCGCGATAAATTAAAATGAGCTCAATAATTTCCATTTTCTGAAGAGCTATGAATCCATTTTATTCATAGTTTAGGTTCTGTTTTCTTTTGGATATTTAAAGTATCTTCCAGTTGCAGTGTAGAGTGTTTGTCTTTGAAAGGGCAAACTTTCATTATTAAGCTATAAATTACTTTGAAATTGTCTCATACAAGAGAACAATCAATTATTGTAATAATTATAGGGAAAATGTATCATTCGTAAAAATTGGTTATCGTCAGTCAGGTCTGGCAACCCGTTCAGTGAGAATATTCATGCACTTTTGCAGCGTGTGTCCATGTTTTTGGAGTGAGATCGCTCTTTCATTTGCACTCTGAGGCTTCCTGAGCCGACGGTAAATAAAAGCCACCGCGCTTTGTCTCTTGACCTCTCCAAACCAGAAAGAGGAGGCAGCAATTTTCTAAGAAAAAAAAACTAGGGGAGGGAGAGGGTGTTGGTGCGAGGCGGGGGCTGCAGGCAGCAACCGGCGGCCTCCGGCGTGCGCGGGTCTGACTCCCCCCTCTGAGGGGCCCCGATCGATACAAACTCAGAGCAATAAAGCTTTCCCCCTGTCATCTCCACAGAATACAAAGCAGAGCGGGGAAGGGAAGGACGGGGGGATGGAGGGAGGAGAGGAGGAGGAGGACGAGGCGCTGTTCCGCTAGCCACACCAATTTCCTAACCCCCTTTTTCACCTCCCTCGTCTTCTTTCTCCACCTTTCCTCCAAGCTCTCCACTTTTTCTTCTCCTTCCCTTCTTTATAATTAATGCCGTTTGAATAAATACGTTTAATAATTCATCGCTGTTATTTAAGGCGAGATTGACGGATTGACTGAAAGAAAGTGTAAGAGAGAAGCCGAGGAAAGATCACATCTGGGGGAAAAGGACAGGAGGAAGCAGGAGAGCAGCTCTGTGTGATGAAAGAGCCGGGTTTAAATAGACGGCTGAAGATGAGCTTGGATCGACGGGAAGGGGTAAAGAGGTCAAATAAGTGCTCTGTTTAATTGGGAGCCAATTTAAGTCGGGTCCAATCGATAAAGCTGTAAACCCGGCCGTCTAATGGCCCGCAGACCGCTCTATAGATCACCGGACGGCCAGCTCTCCTCCTTTACATGTTTCCCTGCACCTGTGGAGCTGTACGCGTTGGCCTGACACCATAACTGGTTTTGCTGGATGATCAATTGTCCCAGAAGTTAATGTGATAAATGATGATAATGTTGTTTTGAGACAATTTTCAACTAATAATGGCATTTTAATGCGATTACACCCACTCAAAGATCAATAAACTTTAAATTAAATCAAACGTTTAACACTGGAGCTGGAAATGTCCAAAATAAATAAGCAAAGCGACAATTTAAAGGAATTATGAAGTCTCTGGTATCACAATTATCCTTCAAAAAAGGGCTGGTTGAGATCAAAAGTCCAGTTTTTGTTAGAGAGAAAACCGATAAATCATGCAAATGGGAATTGTTGGCCTTGTTTTAATTTATCATGCAGATAATTGATTTATTGCATCTGATCCGCAACAAAACCCTGCATGAAGAATGCGAGCCCGGCTTCACACCACTGGGATTTTCCGCCTCAATCCAAATAGTTGGAACATAAATATCCCGGCGGTCACATGACAACCTCATAAGCCCAGATTGAAAAATAATATGATCTTCTTTTTGGGGCGGAGGAAATTCTGCGCTCCTCGGGGGTTCCGCTTTCGTCTTGTTTCAGTCCTGACATTAAAAAACACTTCATTCATTTCATGCAAAACATTTTTAATTCAACTGTTTCTTCCTTCTTTGGTGTCTGAATCGCAGGTTTTCCGTCGAGGCCTCTGCTTTTCTCAGACCGCTGTCTCGTTTTTCGGCCATCTCTCTGTCCGCCCCGTCGTTTCTTTTTGTCATTTACTCTGTTGCACACAATCTGCCCCCTCCCTCCTCATCCAATCGCTCACACTCGGCCCATCAAGGCGAGGCTGTGTGTCTTTGTTAGTCCAATTGTCACCATCTTCTCCTTTCCTGCTATTTCCTGCGAGGACGCTCCGTCACGCTGCTGCTCTCGCTGTTCCACACTCTCATTTTGGCCAATTTTTTTCCCCCACATTTGCTCATACCAGACGTCTTTCTTTGTATTTTGGTTATTTGTTGATTATTTTCCTTTGAATTTCCCTTAAGCAGACATCTTGTTTTGTTTGTCTCTTCTTGTTGTTTCTGTTTTTTTAAAAACACTTCTGGTCTCTCTGTGCCCGCCATTTTTCTTAAGTTTACGCCCTTCTACTCCAGCCTCCATCTTTGCGCCTCAACGCTGAGATTCTGGAGGAAGAAGGAAGTACACCACAGTGGCCATTTCCTTCTTCCCCTTGTCCTCCCTCCCGTTCTTTCTGTGTTTTTATCCCTCCATCCCTGCGTTGTGCTCCTCGGGGAGGGCAGTAATAATGGTGGAGAGAAGGAGAGAGGGAGGGAGGTGCGATTATTGTCTTGTCGGGAGTCAGAGGAATCGATCGGCACAGAAATATGTGGTGCGAGAAAGAGGTACTGTATCGGATATAATAAACACTCTGGAGACATATTCAAGAAGGCGCCCGTGCACGCTCACGTGCACATGTTGAAGATGCACGTGTGCACAGAACACAACACATTCAGTTCTTTTCCAATTGTGCATATAAAAAAAAGAAACTCCTCCACAAATCAGTGTCCAAACATGAGTTTACTCATTCACTCCCAGGCAGCTGCTTCTGTTTGCAGCTGATGCATACTGAGGAGGAGGAGGAGGACGTCAATATTTAGGTGTAGAAGACGTCCTCGGCTACTCACCAGGAACATTTTCATGCAGATCGGAGATGGAAACTGATCATGTTTTCAGTTTCTTTCAGGTCTGACCTGCCTTTTCAGTTGGTTTTCTAATGATTTTGATGAATAAAAGTGGGAGGAAAATGTCCCGTCCGGTTCTTGATCAAAGCATGTGTCACTCTGATTTGTTTTGTTGGTTGGTTCCAGTTTACAGACTGGAAATCTGGTTTAATACGTCCCAAAATGTCAGATTTTTCAGCGTTTGACTGTTTGGTTTGTTTTTAACCTTTACCTGAGTGGATGTTCTGCTGTTCTCCAGCATGTCAGAAAACAGAATCAGAGTGTTTAATTAACCCTAAACTCTTGTTTTCTGCTAACTGAGGAGATGCATGTCACCTGAAAAACAAATTTGAAACAAGGTGTAGTCCTGCGCTGATGTGAGAGCAGCAGACATTAGCATGCAGGACTTAGTTTGCTCCACTTCGGCACCTGCAGGGCAGAGAAACATGCTTATTCTTAATGATTAACACTCTCACAGGTGCACACACAACATCTGAGCAGAAGCCTTGTTCACACACACACACCCTGATCTTACACTGCTGTTGCCTGGCAACGGGTCCATGTGTCCTATGTTAGCGCTGTCCAGCGGCGCTGCGACCGCCGCCTCCGTTGACCACTGCTGCAGGGGAAAGACGAGTGGCGAGGGAGGGACAGTCGGAGGCGGAGAGAGACGCTAACTTTGGCTGTAATGATATAAACGCTTCTCAGAGGCGGAAATAATCCCGTTTACCTCGACGCTGAAGCCTGATGGCGAAACCCGAAACTCGTCTGTCAAAGTAACGGCAGGACAGAGACAGATCAAAAAAGCAGAAACATCTTCCAGGAAATTAATGGAAGCAGGTTAAAATTGCTCTAAATCACCGAAACAAAGTTTCAGTTCAGGGTTTAGTTAGAAAAAATGTTTTCCACTAACTTAAAATGTTTGTGTTTTATGCAAAATTTTACTTTATTTTTTTAAGGAAATTATATAAGCATTTTATGTTTCTCCACTAAGCTTTTACATTTTCAAACGTTCACACATTCACTCGTCAGGAAAAGACATTTCAAAATGAGAGCAGCTGGAGCTGGAATCAAACCGGCAACCTTCTGCAACAGCATTTAGCTTTAAAAGTTGC
The DNA here is from genome assembly GCA_010277075.1 of Poeciliopsis retropinna. Taxonomy (NCBI): domain Eukaryota; kingdom Metazoa; phylum Chordata; class Actinopteri; order Cyprinodontiformes; family Poeciliidae; genus Poeciliopsis; species Poeciliopsis retropinna. The sequence continues at coordinate 624,437 of VMRM01000042.1, forward strand.
TCTTTTGGATTTACAAGCAAGCTAAAACTTCACGTCTTGCACAAAATAAAACTCAATAAATCATTGCTGAAGGATAATTTAAATGTTAGGACGGGTTAGAAGAGACTGAAGATGATGAAAAATGACTGATTTTTGATTAATTGGGGCAAAGAAGAAATAATATTAACCAAAAGCCAGTGATATTTCAGCAGGAACAGATGAGATTTAAAACAATTTGTTAATCTAGATTACAGTCCAGCTAAATCAGACAACCTACCTTGACACTAAAAAGCTACAAACCTTTTATTGTTTCAAACTTCTGGCTTTGCATTTAAGAATAAAAATGCAAAACTCTGCTTCTGTTTAAGAGCGAAATCTGATCAATTCAAGTGCAGTTATTCCAATTAATTCAGAAAATTTAAAAGCAGTGTATTGGTTTTGCATTTGAAGGCCCAGTACAATCTTTTTTGTCAGGAATGCAAACCATTTTCATCCTCTCATTGAATCTAGTTTTTACAAATTGTGGTCGTTTTTCCATTATAATCAGAAGCCATCACCGTAAAAGCAAAATGTCAGTTAATTTACTCTAGTCAAAGTTTGTCTGCTTCCTGATTTACTGACCAAATATGGACGTTGAAATGCTTTTCATAGATGTGAAGAATAAAAGGCTGAAAACAGAAACTTATCGGCCCGTTCAAAGGCATCTGGAGGTATTTTTAATTGAAACACAGCTTAACTAAGATCAAAAGCTCTCAAACGTTCTGGATTATTTAGAGAGAAATTACCTTTAATTTGCTTTCTGTTATGAACATCATTTACTTTTTAATTTTAGACTTTCTTCTTTATCAAATGCAAGACTGTTATTAGAAATGTTTGAAATAGATCAGAACAATGACTTAATTTAATCTTTCTCTTATTCAAAGAGATTTGCTTGATGCAAACATAACTTTTATTTAGAAAAAAAACTGCAAATGGAAAAATTTTCTTTTCAAATTCCTTTGAAAAAGTTTCATTTAAACACATTAAAATCCTAATTTTATCCTCAACATTAAATAAAACACTGTGAATAAAACAGTGATATTGATTTTAGTATTTTTCTGCGCTGAATGTCAGGTGGGGGGGCAGACAGGTGGAAAAAAGGGAGGCAGCTTGTGTGTGTGAAGCATGAGGTGGCAGAGACCATGTGCCTGACCTTTGACCTCCACACGCCAAACAGCGCCGACCTCCCCTCCCCTTTCCAGTCCACACACAAGAACCCACGCGCCGTCTGTCACCGGCCCCTGACAGGCGTGACCGAGGCGGGGAGTTTAGGACCCCCTGCAGCCATTTTTACCCCCCCACGCCCTGATCGCCCCCCAACAGCACACTGGCCATCAATGCAACGGGGCAAATGCATTACTGCAAACTAATGCAGTAATGCATTTGTTTGCATTTGTTGACACTAAGAAAATAATCATTATTTTCTCAATAATTAAGAAAATATTGTTTACCAGAAATAAAAAAAATTGTAAATAATGGTGGAAAACTATAACTAACTGGAACTACATTGTTTTTTATAAAACTAAAATATACTGAAATTATAGTTATAATATCCTTTGTTTTTTTGATTATCAATCTAATTTATTAGCCTTTCTGACTGATGTGAAATTTATTTTTCAGCCGTTGCCAAATTACAGCGTTCTGTACGCCACAAAATGGCGGCAGCAAAAGTTGGGGAAAAACGCCAAAGTCGGTTTAATTGAATAGATGTTTTTGAAAATAGCATCTTCTGTTGAGTTTTCAAACACTGAATGTACATTTAACATTAAGATTTTACCAACAGTGGCTATTAAACAAATAATAGATTGGGGTTTTTTTATGTGTAATATTGCGTTTGTATTATTCAGCGTTATTAAAAATAATAATAATAATAAATCACGCTAGGTTTTTGCTCTTTGGGGCCCCCTGGTGGTGTGGGGGCTGTAAGGATAAACCTCGGACCGGCTCTGAAATTACACAATTTGACATTTCGAAAATGGAAACACACTAATTTTGAAAAAACATTGTTTTTTTGATTCAAAAGTTTTGGCTGAGGTGGGTTTTTTGGGTTTTTTTATTTTTATTATTTAATTTTTTGGGGCAGAATCAAAATTAGTGTATTTCACAAAACTGCAGTGTAAGCATTTTTTTCACATCACACGAGTCACATGATCAACAACCGGATGTTGAAGACGACAGGAAGTAGCTGGAACATCATGGTTGTCATGTTTTTAATGACTTATTGCATAAAGAAACTTATGACTTTTATTATTTAATGGAAACGCCGCAATTGCAAATTTGTTTTTACAACATTAGTGGACACACACCAGCAGTTTTTCAGTTTTGTAAATAACATATTGAAAGAAACTGAATTAAAAAAAACAAAACATTTTGCCTGATTTTATTATTTTACAGTTATGTCATTAATATAAATTATTTTAATTTCGGTTCTAAAAATAACATTTTCACATAACTTTATATTTTGGATCATCTGATCATTTTTTATAGCTACTTTTTACTTTTACTTTAGAAAAATATGCTTAATTATCTCTGCTTGAGTATAATTTTTTGGGTACTCATCTCCAGTTCAGACCAAAAACCGATCAAAATCAGAAATAAAGTTTTAAAGATGTTCCAGTAAAACCTGATCACGGTTCATCAGGAATATCTGGGAGTTGGGATGCAGATGAACAGATGAGGCAGGATTGTTTTACAAAATGAAATTAATTTAGTGGATTCTTCTGTTTGTGTGCAGTAAAAAGGTCTAGAAAAAGTCACATATTTGTGGTCAAAATAAATACTTTTTTGTTTAAATCCAAGCGTGAAGACTTCACTGATAGTTGCTGGAAATAGCTGAATCATAAAATCTAGAATATTACAGCCTGTAGATGTTTATGCTACTTTTTTTTTTTTTTTTTTTTTTGTAATCGTTGGAGATTTTTATATTTATTCCACAAACTGAAAACTTTCAGTCTCCTAAAATGTAATTTTATTCTGTGTTCACTGTAAGGGGGTGTCTTAATGGCAAATAAGTTCAGTTGTGCTAATTAATTTTAGCATTTAATATGGAATATTATGTCTTTTAATTGTTAAAAAAAAAAAAAGAATAACTGATTGTGAATTTTGTCTGCTTCTTTACATCTCAGTTTTAAAAGTTAAAATCCTCTATTTGATATTTTAGTTTTTGTTGTATCATTATATCCATTAACCACTCAGAATTTGTAGTTAAAAATGACATTTTACTACATTCAACAGAGGCTTTTTGCTCGCCTCCGTTCTGTTTGTTCGCTCCGAACACAAAGACAATGCTGCCACCTTCTGGTCTGATCGTGGAACTGCAGACTCTTCAAACCTACATTTTGCATTCATATTTAAAATGTAAATTAAATACTGAAATTTATTTGAGGTTGATGTTTATATGTATTTCACCTTTCATTTAAATTCAAAGGAGCAAAAAAATAAAATAAATAAAAACAAACGATTGGATTTTATTTATATAATTACGCCCTTGAATTTATTTATTTTTTACATTTTGAATTTCTCTCTAACATTGAGAGAAGTTCAACATTGTTAACAGTTTTGATAACATACAAAGCTCAAATTGGATTTTTAGAATATTTGCAACTGGTTGTTATTTCTCTAAGTTCTGGCCATTACAGAAATATGAAGTTTTTTTATTTTAAAACTAATACTACTGTAGGTCATTCATGTTTATTTCTGTTTTTATAGTTATTTATGTTAATTATTTTTATTTATTTGTTTATTTATCTGAACATCCAACCTCTTTCTAACAGCATTTTAACTTTTTCAGTATAAAATAAATAAAACGATGCATTTTAAAAGTATAGGATAGACAAAAGATTAGAGAAAAGAGCCGCTTTATCTGGGATGGCGGTACTGACTAATGTCTGGTGCTCAGCTAAGCAGTTTCAGCTTTTCTTCCATGTCCAATTACTGCTGCAATCCCAGATGTGACCACAAACAGAAAGAAGAGAGAGAGAGCTTTATTAGGAAAGTTTCCTGCCAGGAAAACTTTCTTATTAAACCTCCCGCTGCTTTCATGCAGCAGCTTCAGCACATTTACTCACTGCTATTTCTGGAACAATTTTTGGCTGCAATTCAGTAGTGGAGGCACTGATTTCAGAGAAACTCTGATTATAATTGGATGAAAAAGCACAAGATAAAGCTTAAAGCTTATAGGATTCAGATGCATGAACGCTTGCTTGTGGACTCTTTGGAGAAAACTGCTGGAAGACACTTAACTATGTTTTTGCAATAAAAATAATAATAAATTGTGCAAAACATGGTTTTGTGTAGAATTTACATAAATTAGACACAAAGTGGTTCCATGTTTGTCTAAAAATATAAAATGTGATTTTTTTTAAAAAAAATTTAATCCATCTGGTGTCAAAGTGTAAAAATAAAATTGTTTTTATTTGTTTTGTTTTTTTTGTTTTTTTTTTAAATGTATAAATGTTTGGTATCAGTGTGTGTATTTTTTTGTAATGCTGACTCCTGTGTGTGTGTGTGTGTGTGTGTGTGTTGTCTGCAGATATCAGGATGTCCAAAGCACCAGGGGAGGAGAAACCTGGAGCTGAATATCCAGGCGACGGTTCAGGTACAAAACAATTAGTTTCATGAAATAATAAATAATAGTAATAATATCCTTGATGAATTTAAGGAAATAAATACATAAAATGTACGAGGTTACTCATTTGATGCCGCTGCTCTTTTGCAGTACAAAGACTTTTATTACGTCACTCAAAAACAAAAACAACAATGCAAACAATTACTACTGGATAAAAACAGCATGACTGATTGTGAAGGATCTCCTGTAGCAGTCTGTATTGCAGTGATTCTATGAAAGCCTCTGACTGAAGACACTCTGTTTTGTGATGGAGAAGGATTTTCTTTAAAGTTAATTTGATGAAGAATGCTTCATTAAATGGATCCAATTTTGGGGGGAAAAAAATTAATTGACTGCAGGATTTCTTATTTTTTACCTTTTCTAGTTATAAATACAAATACTTTTGAGAAGAGAAAATAGAAAGTTTTGAATTCCCACAGATCTTTGCATTGTTTGGAGAGTCTTTTAATGGGTTCTGGAGATGATGGCAGCATAAAACAGCCAGTAATATCCCAAAAAATGAGTCTTTCAGCTCTCCATGTAAAAAACAAAAAAACACAGGATAAAAACACAGTTTATAAAAAAATGAACAGTTTATGTTTTAAAGGGCCTGTTCTCCTTTAACAAATAAAACAGATATAAATTAGCCTCCAAATGCATTTAATTCATTAAAGTAGTCAGTATTTAAATTGATTAACATATGATTCAGATAGCATTATGATCATGTATATTTTTGTGTTTTTCAGACTCTGACAGAAACAGTCCTGATGACCAGGTTGGTTTTTAAAGTTTCATAATATTAAATCCGACCACTTTAGAAATATCTGAACTTTTTATGTGCAATTTAAAGTCTTCCTGTAAAGTGGAATTGATCATTTTCACATATAAAATCATGAATCTCATGTTTTTGATTTTATTTATGGGGTTTTTATGTCTGCTTGCAATCTTTGAAAATTAATTTTGGTGTTTTCAAGGTTTGGAAAGTTTTGATTTCTGTCTAGAAGTCCTTGAAAATGTTGAATATTCAAACTGTAAGCGTTATTTTCAGTTGAAACCAGATATTTAAAGATAAAAAATCTTATTCACGTGTTTTGTTTGTTTTTCTCACAATCGAAAGTTAAATCAAACCAAGATTTTCTTGTTTTAGGCTATTTAAAATGACAAATTCCAGACAACTACGTTAATTTTTAGTTTTTAAGATATTAATAACAGTAATAAATTGTACAATGAATTGAATCCATGTTTTTTAGTTCATTTGTTTTGTTTTGTTGTTGGAAAAGTTTGAAAACTTATCTTAAAATGTTTTAAAATCATTTTACTGTGAGAAAAGTGTACAAACACTTTATGTAATAAAATTATGGAAAATGTTTATTCAATCTGCACATTCAAAGATTTAGAGCAGTTTAATCAAATACCAAAAGGTTAAGCTTTTTGTTCAAAGTGCTTATTTCATTTAAGAAATTATAGAACCGTTGAAATATTTTGCAGAAATGTTTGTAAAAGTGAAATGTTTACATGTGAATGTGTGTTTTATTTCCAGCTGCAGGTCCAGAAGATGAGAAGCAGCCCTTACAGCCTTTCTCCCACAGCAGCAGGCAACAAGGTAAACGCCTGATTCTGTTCAGTCGGTTTAACGCTAAAATAATCTGATATTCAGCAGAAAGAAATTAAAGTTATTAGAGGATTGATCTGCTTGTTAAATTTTTCTTTTAATGGCTAAGACATGAGAACCACGTTGAGTTTTAATCAGGGGGGAAACAGGGTGGAGAACCACAGCAGAGAGCAGAAAGGATGGAGAATGACTGGCAGGAAGAAGCAGCTGGAGGTCAGAGGTCAGCAGCTTGAGGAGAGGTTGACTGAAAAAGGATTCTATTTAACAGAAGAGAGAAAAAGAGAGGGGCAAGAGAAAGAAGAGAGAGAGAAGTTTTAGGGGAAACTTTCCCTTCAAACGAACAAAATTTAAGCTGGAAACTAAACTATCCATCCATCCCTCCATTCATCCATCCATCCATTCATTCATTCATTGTCTCTTTGATTGTTGACATTTATTTGCTCCTCAGTTTTTACTTTTGCATCTTGTGACTTTCTGAAAGTTTATTTTAAAGAAAATAAATGTTTATAAATATTTTTCTGTGGAAAAAAATGGCTCCACTTATAATACAATAGTGTCCTTAGAATGACTTTTCTTTTAAATGATCTGATTAGAGGTTCTTAAAGGTTTTGGGTACCAAAGCGTGTGTGCATGTGTGTGAGGGTGTGGTGTGTGTGTGTGAAGGACACACACACACAACAGTAAATATTTCATGGACAACCTTGTGATTTTCACTCTTTCCTCCAGAGTCGATCGTCTTTGGGTTGTGTTAGCTGCTCTTATCGTCACTGTGAGCTTCTGAAAGCCTCAGCTGAGGCGGAGCAACAGCAGAGCATCAAAGTAGCTCTGATCTGGACTCTTTGTGAAGGAGAATTTGTCTTTTCTTCCAGGTAAAGAGCGATGAGAGCTCAGAGATAACACACAGCGCCGGCGCTGCTGCTGCCGCTGCTCCTCCTGCTGCTCCGCCCTCCCAACAGCAGCAGCAGCAACAGGCTCAGCATCACCACACACAGCTGATGCTCGCCGGCAGTCAGCTGGCAGGGGTGAGAACACACACACACACACACACACTCAGAGAGCGAGAGAGCTGGGAATCATGCACAAAACTCAACAGCTTTTACTTATTTATGTTTAATTTTAACTTATAAAGTGTGAGGCAAAGCTAATTTTATTTATATAGCACATTTTCAGCAACAAGGCAATGCAAAATGCTTTACAGGATCTAAAGGAAATACAAACAAAATAACAAACCAAAAGAAAGAGCAAAAGAAGAAGAAGATAAACTAGATAGAGGTGGGCAGATTATCCATGAATTATACTAAAACAAGAGTAGCACTACTAAAATGTATTTTTGCTCAAGTAAAAATAAAAAGTAGCCATATAAGAAATTACTCGAGTAAGAGTAAAAAAGTATTTGGCAAAAAGTTTACTCAAGTACTGAGTAACTGATCAAATTGTCAATCATTAAATATTTTAAAATTACATCATCAGTCAAACCAAAATGTAAAGTTAAGTGGAAATTTTGGTGTTTTAAGGACAAACATGACAATTATTCATATAAGTCACAAAATATAACAAAAACAGGCAAAAGAAAGTTACTCCAAATCAGTTTCATTCAGTAATAAACTGATGAAACTTTAACAGAAACTGCAGGAATGTGTCTGGTGAATCTTTGGTTAAAACATGTTTGTTTTTCATTCAGTGTGTAGAGAAAACAGAAATTTTACTTGAGTAAGAGTAGAGATACTTCATAATAAAATAACTACAGTAAAAATAGAAAAAATATTTCTGAAAAAATTTCCTGAAATTATATTTCAGGAATATAATTTCTGAAATATAATTTCAGAAATTTTGAAAAAAGTATTTTTTCAAAATACTTTGAAAAAGTTTTTTTTTTTTTTTTTCAAAAAGGTTTGTTGAGTAAATGTAACTGTTTGCCACCCAGCTCTTGTAAGAGTTTTTGTTTCCCCGCAGCTCGCCGCTCTCCTCCCGGCCCAGCAGCAGCTGCTCCTCCAGCAGGCTCAGGCTCAGCTGCTGGCGGCCGCCGTGCAGCAGTCCAACGCCGCTCACGCCGCCGCCCACGCCGCCGCGCAGCAACAAGCCAATCAACAGCAGCAGCAACAACAACAGCCAACCAAACAGGAGCAACCGGTCCAAGCTCCGCCTCCACAGCTGGCGTTGTCGCAGCCCATCCAGCTGACCGCGCAGGTAACGTCAGACTCATCAGGAAAGAGGCTAGAGGTGTTCAGTGCTGCATATTTTCATACCAGTATCACAGATATTGATACTAATATTTATGATTTAAGTATGATACAGTGGAACCTCAAGATGTGAGTTTAATTTCTTTTGTTTTGCTTGTAAGCCGGTCTGCTCATATTTCAAACAAACAATCTCTATTCAAAATAACTAAAATATTTTTTATCCATTCCAGCCTTGTATAACATCCCCAAACCACGATAATTATGAAAAAATACAGATTATTTTTATTAATGAACAAACATAAGGTAGAGGATTACTGCCACCTAAAAAAGCTTTCTTCTAAATAAAAGGTAAAAACAATCATTTAAGAGCAAATCAAAAGCAATGGAGAGTTGAGGCTGCAAAAACATTTCAAGAGGTAATCTGAAACTAAAGTATTGATCCGAGACTGATTAATTCACAGAGTCTGCCTGGTGAGTATCACCTCTGAAAAGTGTGTGTGTGTGAGTCACCTCTTAAATATGTGTGTGCGTTTGCTGCAGGATATCCAGCAGTTGCTACAGCTCCAACAGCTGGTTCTGATGCCGGGTCATCCCCTCCAGTCGCCGGCCCAGTTCCTCCTGTCCCAGCCTGCACAGGCACAGCAGTCGCAGCAGGGTAAGGACACAAACTTCTCTTTGCTATCGCTGATCGATCGGATTATTTTGCTTTTAATTGGTTCGTCTCCCTTTTTTCAGGTTTGCTCTCAACAGCAAATCTGATCCAGCTACCTCAGCAAAGTGCAGGAGGCCTTCTCACAAGCCCGCCTCGCATGGGACTCCAAGCACAGGTTACTCATCTTTTTACAAGGAAAGAAAACATAAAACCTTCCTCTAAACAATCCACTTTTTTTATCCACTGCAGGGCCGCTCTGCTGTAAAAAAAAGTTTATATCTCTATCTGTACCACTTTAACATCACGTTTCAATTAAATTCTGTGTATTTTGGGCATTTTATGTGACAGACCAACTCAAAGTAGCATCTAATTCTTAAGGAGAAATATTTACAATGTTCAAAAATTTCTACAAATATATGAAAACAGAAATGTTTACCTTTCAGTTAATAAATAACAGTTTGATCTTGTTTAAATGAGAAAACGTTGTTATAACAATGTGCAAAACTTATAATGAGAGTTATCACTCATTAATCCTGGGTGAGAAGAACAAGCAGTAATTGTCCGTTTTAAAAGGATTATTTGATTGTTGACATAATAGTTGACTAATTTCATTATAGATTAATCGTTAACTAGACTCTCATGTCATTTGCTGAAGGAACAACACAGTTAGAGCAGCAATTAATCAAAAACAGAACAAAATAAAATCAACATTTATTTTATTTAAGATGGAAAAACCTTTTTTGTTTGTAAATATGTAATCCAGAAATCCTTCATTGGCAGTTTTAGCTTCACCTGGTTCAAATTATGCAAAAAGAAATTATTGAGTCTCCATTGATCCAAAAACAATCAGTGGATTAATACATAGTATTTCTTAGCTACAGGTTCATCCTTTGCTACAAATGATCAAGTGTACACCATTAATACCATTTTTATTTTCTTATTCAAAAAAATAATTGAATTTTTTGCATCTTTAAATGTATTTCTAAAATCGTACAAAATAGGCTGAAGCGGTTAACTGAAAAATCTTTATCTGAATAATCTATTATTTTTCTAATTCTGATGTTTCCTGTTGAAAAGAGATGTTTTCTGTTTCTAATCAGAATCAGGTGTGAACTGAGAGTAACTTTTTGCCTCCTGATGTTGCAGAGGGAGAAGAGCAGCGACGCAGGAAGCAGCAGCAGCAGCAGCGCAGCCTCTGTAGCCGCCAGCGGAAGCAGCAGCGTTGTAACGTCTGTCGGAGCCAGCTCTGCGTCCAGCAGCACCATGGCCTCCTCCTTGACCTCCGGCTTGAATCCCGGCGGTCAGACGGCTCACATGAGCGAAGAACCGAGCGACCTGGAGGAGCTGGAGCAGTTCGCCCGAACCTTCAAGCAGCGGCGCATTAAACTCGGATTCACACAGGTGAAAATGAGCAGTAGAGAGGCAAACAGAACATACACAGCTCAGTATGTTAACTCATGATCTACTCTGTCAGGGTGACGTTGGCGTGGCGATGGGGAAACTGTACGGAAATGACTTCAGCCAGACCACCATCTCTCGCTTCGAAGCGTTAAACCTGAGCTTTAAGAACATGTGCAAGCTGAAGCCACTGCTGGAGAAGTGGTTGAGTGACGCAGGTGAGGCAGAAGTTTCATTTAATTTATCAGGACAAACTTTTTCTCATGTAAGATCAACAGGTCCTGTCGAGTTCAGTTCAGTTATTCAAGTAGACAAAATTTCTCTTATGGCGATGAGTTGGCAGCAAGTATGTGGTAACAGTGGATTGGAACAACTGCAGATTAACAAAAGCAAACCTCCTGCATGACCAGGTTTAGTTTCACATCCACTGCGATTAATCTGAGGTTTAGAGGACAAGAAGGAAGCACAGAAAATATTAAACATCTGCTCCAAAGAGGTCAAAACTCAAAGATTAAGTTGTTGAGGTTTTTATGTTTTGGATTCACCAAGCTTTTATGGATAAAAAAAAATAACTTATCATTAAAATAATAACGCAGATTTTATAAAGAAAGGACCCTGAGTACAGAACCCTGTGGTACTCCATAACTCACCACATTAGGAAGCACTGAGATCTGAAACTGCTTGTAAAAACTGGTGTTTTTATTTTAATGTGATTTTAGTTTGGGTGTTTTTTAATATTTATGCAAATAGGCAGATTAAATTTAAATTACCTTACTGAGTTATAAAATTTCCAAAAGCTTCAAAAAATACAATAAATAATTCATTTTGTGGTTGTTTTGTAGGTGTTTTGTAAGCTGTAGTTGTACATTAAGAGTTTTTTTTTTAGGTTTTTGTCTCATCTTCATATTTCTGCATCTGTAAGTTATTCTGACTTCTGAGATCAAAACCATTTATTTTATGAATTCTTACTCATCTTCAGTTTATCCCCAAATAAATTAAGAATCTTTATTTAATCTTTATTTATTGTGAAACCATTTATGTTTTTGTTAAACATAGAGAATATTCTTTGATTTCAGTTTTTCTTTTTCCTTTTTTAATTTATAATTGATGACCCGTTAATTTTTATACGTCTTTCTCTTTGCTTTTCTCTGTTGCTTTTTTCTGCAGAAACGATGGCGGTGGACAGCATGCTGCCCAGTCCGTCCTCCATTTCCTCCCCCATGTTGGGCATCGAAGGACTTCCCGGCCGACGCAGAAAGAAACGCACCAGCATCGAGACGAACGTACGAGTGGTTCTGGAGCGCAACTTCAGCACGGTACGAGACGCATAAAAACTAAAAGACCAGTGAAAAACGTCAGGATTTGTTTTAGTTCAATAACATTTACAAAAAAAAACAAACAGGTTTTTAGAATTGATTTGGTTTGAATAATGGTAAAAATTCATAGAAATGCAAAAGTTTTATTCTGTTTTTTCTTGACCTTTGTTCAGAAGCCTGAGATTTTCAGTCTGGCAAAAACAAAAATTGTACATGAATTGTATTTATATGCTAATTATTTCAAGAGCAAAGTTTAACAATATGATAGTTTAGGTGTTTTTACTAATTTTAGCTGATTGCAATTTAAATATTTTATTAAAATCAACATTTCTCTGTTGATTTAATCTGAAGATTTTTTCTTATGTTTTTTTAACTTTAATGTTTTGATGATATTAACAAAAACTACACAGAGATTATTTAATTTCATTTGTGTGGTCATCTCAGATGGATTGGTGAAAAAATAATCCAGATTTTCCAAAGATTTATTTTTTTTCCCCCTCCTCTGCTGCTCCAGAACCAGAAGCCGACGTCGGAGGAGATCCTGCTGATGGCGGAGCAGCTCAACATGGAGAAGGAGGTGATCCGTGTCTGGTTCTGCAACCGCCGGCAGAAGGAGAAGCGCATCAACCCGTCGAGCAGCAGCACCCCACCCCTGCCCAGCCAGACCTCGCCTGTCGTGACGCACAAAGCCCACTGCTACAGCCCCCACATGGTACCGTCCAGAACCGAGCCCTACACTAGTTTTGTTCTGGTTTACAGCGCAAATATGTTAGCACACTTAAAATAAGACAAACCAAAGAGGCAGTTAACTTTTCAGCCAGAAATAGGAGGTTGTTTTTTTATAAGTCCTTAATATTGGTGAAAAAGTACAAAATCTTGTTCCACTGGCAGGTAATTTCACTTATAACTAGAACCTTTTCGTGAATATTAAGGATTTATTGGATTAGAGCTGACCTATTGTTCTTTCTATGTTTTTTTGCACAAAATTATTCTTAGATTATGAGATTTTACCATGTTGAGGGGTTGCTAGGTGACGGGACTGGGCTTGCTGCGGTTGCTAGGTAACGGCCAGTGCCTGCTGATTTGTGACGTTACTTTCTGGAGGTTTTTGAATGAGCTCATTTTCCAGACACCAAAAAAAACATCTGTTTGTTTTTAAGTGCTTGAACTGTTTTTAGAAGCAGCATAAACCAAAATGGAAATAAAAAAACGTGCAAAATTTTTAACGTGAGCCTCTTTTTCCTGCACAGTTGAATAGTAACTAGTTATATTTACTCAGCTACATTTACTTTTACTTTTAAATTTCTTGGATGGCTACTTTATACTTTGAGTAAAAATATGTTGGAAGTAGTTCTGCTCTTACTTGAGTCCAGTTTTTGGGAACTCGTCCCACCTCTGCTTGTAAGTCAGTTTTGTCTTACTTCAGGTTTGCTAAGATATTTGCACTAGAAACCAGACCTGAGCCACTTTTTGCAGTGACCTGAAAGTGGATGATTTTCTCTCTCTCCTCCAGATATCGAGTCAGAGTCTGTCCCAGGTCACCACCAGCCTCAGCACAACAGGTGAGCTGTAATTACTTGCTGGGATTTTAAACCCAAAGGTCGCTCGCAGACGGATGAAACGGCTCCTGATGCGTCCGCGTTGTCTGCCGCTTTGATGAAACTCTTAAAAATGATTTCGTCCAGAGAAAGACGGGAACAGAACACAGTGATATTTTGTTGACATGGAGCCACGGCTCACGTCTTGAGCTGTTTACCTCCATGAGTCACGACTCGTCCCGGTGATTTATCGGCCGCAGCCGCAGGCCGAGCAATCCCGGGCGTCTCGGATTTGACAAACGACCTGACAGGTAACAAACACAGCTGGAAATGTATTGCCCCGCTGAGCCGTGGCTCGCACCGCGTAGCCTCGAACTTCTCCCTGCTTTGGAGACACAGAGGAAGAAGAACAGCGAAATGTTTATCACTCTCCATTGTGCTTCTCCTCTTCATTGTAGGGGCCAGCTCTTCACCCTCAGCTTCCTGCCCTATGACCCCAGTCAGCTCGGTGGCCATGTCATCGTCTGCCACTCCTCCTCCTCCTCACAGCACAGCCAGCCCGGCTCCTTCCAGCCTCGGCACGGCCGGGCTCGCCACCGGGTCAGTCTCACCTCTAAACACAAAATCACACCTTTAAAAACTTTCAGGGACGATGGATGTTTCTCTACATGTCTGATGTTTGTTTATGGGAATCATTTCAGGAACACAATAATGGGAGTAAGCACAGGGATGAACCAGGCCCTCATTGGCAGCAATCCTCTAGCTACCATGCAAGGTAAACCAGTGTGTGTTTCTGTGTGTGTGTGTCCCCTCTGGTCTCCATTTCCAAAAACCACTTCCCATTTCACCCTTCATCCGCTCTGCCTGAAATTAATTTCTCTTGTGAAGCCTCAGGTGACAGTCACCACCAGCCTTCCTCCTCTTCCTCCTCAGCACAAAGTTTTTGAATCGCTCAGTATGGTGAAAGATTCAATTTCATTCTCATACAATGCCGCGCTATTATCACAGACCGGCAAGGGCTCCTTATGGCGGAGCTTAGGAGGCCGAGTCAGCTTACAGTCAACAGTTGAACAGACACAATCCCGTCCCTCACAATGTCCGCCCCTGTTGGCTAAATAACCGGCTTTCCCCCTTTCTGAGTGAGATGATCTGCCGCCAAATCAATTAAGCATCACAAATAAGCCCAGCTTTGAATCCTGCATCTGCCTATAGCGCCACAGAACATCTCTCTTTTGAGCGCCGCCGTCCTCCGGGCCTTGTGTTGATGAGAAGGATACAGTCCGTTATGGAAAGTGCAGCTCTGGCAGCGCCGCCGCTGATAGGGTTTCAGGCTGAGGGAGGAAATAAAAGAGGAGTCTGGGTGAAAAGACGGGGCTGAAATGAAGTGTTGACAGCAGAGGATTGCAGCTTTGGCTCCCTCTGGGGCCACACATGCGTTATATGAATGTTTACACTCATGGCGCTGTAATGGATTAAAGTGTTTAGTAACACACTGGAAGCAGAAAGATGCTGCCACTTCAACTGAGAGTTAATCTGTAATTTAGCAGAAAAGTCTTTTTAAGCCTTGAAGGGTTTATTTTTTAGATAAACAACTACAGCGTTTTTTAGATAAACGCTGTAGTTGTGCATGTCTGGTCCTCAGTAACCTTCCTTCATCCTCTTCTGACTTAATCTAGGCTTTTACACAAACACGTTGAAAAAATATCTTTAAATCACACAAACAGGATCGGTTTCAGAAACGTTTTCATCCTGATTGTTGTTTTAAATATGCCTAACCCATAGGGGGCAGTGTAGTGCAAAGCTAGACTTCTGTCATTGTTTCAAAACAAGAACAGCTTAACAGAAATTAAACATGGAGGCAAGAGGTCAATTTGTGTGGACAGATACATAGGCTAAGTTACTTTTAAATAGTGTATTAGAATGTAAAGTTAGTAAAACACAAGACAATTAGAAATTATGTCAAAGCTAATTTAAATAATAGAATTATTTTCATTAATTATTAAATTACTGAAAATGTAATTTAATAATAAATAAATTACAGTAATTTATTTATTATTTATGGCAGATTTCTTGTTAATATTTTTGTACTTCCAGTTTTGTCTGAAGTATTTCTAAAAACAGCCCAAGCACTTGAAAAAACACAATTATTTCTTATATGTTTAAGATTTTTGTCTGGAAAATTATCCATTTCAAGTGATATTTTCCTCTGTAATCTGCTGTTTTCTCCGTCATCCTCATTTCCTTCGTCCTGCTATATTCGTTCCCTCTTGCTGTTTGCTGTTGATTTATTTTCTGGTTAATGACATTATTTTATACGGAGCACCCTCGGGAATATGGGATTTTTTTTCCTTTTCTGTTCTTTCTCAATAAATCATTAAATTAAACCTTGGACTGTCTTGTATACAGTCAGTGATAACAAATGTCAATTTAAAACAGCACATATTAAAGATCATCAATGAAAACATGTTTCACTCAGCATTTTGCACATAAGTTTGTGGTGCATTTGTATCAGTAAAAAAAAAATTATAAAATATATTAAATATGAGATTGCAGCAGAAAGACTTTGCTACATGTCGCATGAACTGACTAGTACATTATTGCAAGAAAATGCAATAGTTTGGCGTGAGAATGCAAACAAACAAAAAATTCCCATGTTCTGTAGAGGGCTCTGTAATTATATTCTGTATTTCTTCTGCTTTTTATTCACTTTCTCTTTTATTTCCTCCTTCCGTCGTCCTTGCTTGGCTTCAGCGCTGGCAGCCAGCGGCGGGCAGCTTCCCATCTCCAGCCTGGAGGGGGCGCCGGGCCACATGTTTCTGAGTGGACATGGCGGTCACTCCGTCCCCGCCTCCCTGCACCCCTCTCTCTTTCTGAACCACCCCGGCCTCCTGCCGATAGTGACCAGCTCCACGCCGACATCCTCCATGTCCATGGGGCTGGTCAGCGGCGGCCCCAGACCCTCATATTGCCAATCCTCGCCCAGCGGCACCAGCAACCTCATGAGCCCCACTTCCTGCCCAGAGGAGTCTGTGTCTCCCTGTTCAAGCCCCGCCTCTTTCTGCTCCTTCAGCGAAGCTTCACCGCCCCCACTGGGAGGAGCCATGGCCGAGTGATCGCCGACCGACAGCCAAAGCGTCAGGAAGAGGAGGAGCTGAGCTTTAAAAATCAAAATCTACAACATCGCCTTTCAACCAAAGCCATCTCTCCGTCTGATCCATCTCTAGATTGTCTCTGTTTTGCCTTTTTCCCCCTCTGAAGTCTCCCGAAGCCAAAAATACACACAGACCGACGAGGGGAAGGAGGTAGAGAGGGTAGGAAGGATGGAGAGGATGGAGAGAACCGCAGAACGAAGGAGGGGAACTTTGAAACCAAATAATGACCTACAGCTGGAGAGGAGTTTTTTTTTTGTTTTCACTCGGCATCGTGAAATAAACGCCAAAAAAGAAAAAACGAAACTGAGGAGAGACTTGTCTAATAAGCTGAGAAGCTCTGAGGGAAAAAACTGAAATGTTTGTGTTTTCCGAGAGAAACCCAAACATTGCAAAGAAGTAAACCAAAATCTCCAAATACCAAAAACTGAAAACCAAAAAAGAAAGACAAAAAAACAACCAACAAACGGAGAGAAAAGCTTTAGCTCAAAAAAACTTTTATTATTCTGTGTCAAACATCCTCCATTCCACTCAGGATTCAGTTCTTTCTCCATTGTCAGTCAGAACATCTATTTTTCTATCATTTCTAATCATCGACATTTGAGGAATTTATAATCCCATGTTTTTACAGCTGCAGGATATTTACCTACCTCTCACTTTCCAGCTTTACAATGATCCGCTTGCCTACATTTACACTGCTCACCTTGACGATAAGAAGAAGGCAAAACTATATTAATCCTAAAAAGCTGAAATTAGGTGTCTGATTTTTTTCTTTTTTTGGTAAATTCATTCATCTTAATATTGTCAAACCAAAGGAAACACCCCAAGCTCAGCCTACAAAGAGGATTTACCTTCTACTCAAGCAGATGTGGACATATTGTCGAGGGATTTCTTGTTCTGGTTTTTTGTTGTTGTTGGGTTTTTTTTTTTTTTTTTTTTTACATTATTTGCCTTCTTTGATTTATTATCCACCACCATCCCACCATCATCATGTCATCCTCCAGACCGTCACTCTTGGATACCAAAGCATCGCCTCTGGCAGCATTCGTCTCTGGATTCGCCCGGGAGACGAGTGTCCAGACAAACCTCACACACAAATACAAGCATAAGAAAGACCAAAAAAAAAAAGAACAAAAGGAGGTGAAACACCGACGTCCCCCCTTCCACCAACACCACCTACAAAAAAAAAACAAAAAACCTGCCCTCCAACCCATCTGCCCCTCTCCTTTGTCTCCAAAGATCAGATCAAAGGGCCAAAAACAAGCGAGGAGGAGCAGAGGAGCCGAAGGGGGGGAGCAGGACGAAGAAGAGGAGCAGGAGGAAGAAGAGGAGCAGGAGGAAGTGCGCTTGAAGCAGCGGACCAAAAAAAAAAACTACCCAAAACCAAAACCTTCTTCTTCTTCTGCTTCTTGTTCTGTGTAAGAAGTTAAACCAAAAACAAACAGAGTAAAGGGGGGGAGAACGGAGGGGTGAGTAACTCCCGTCTGTCTGTTCGTCTTTAACTGTGATCGCTGTTTTCGTTTCAGCAGACAGAATCACTCCCTCAGTCCGAATCCGGCCCCCTCCCCGGCTTTGTTCGCTCCATTCCTGGACTGATTAAGGAATAACCTCAACAAACTGACTTTCACAATTTATATGTTTGATTTGTTTTGTTTTTTTTTATTTGCTTTTCCATTGTGTGTCTGTTTCCCCGATGCTGCGTTCAGACCTTCCCATCGCCTCTTCTGTTGCTCTTTTTCTTGAAATGTTTGGAAACGACTGTGAAAATGTAGCTTCCAAGATTTATGAACGGGGGGAGAATATGCTGTTCAGTTCATCCAGAAAACCAAAATCTTATTTTTTAAACAAAACACAACCAAACCAAATAGAAGAACCAAACCGATGCACAAGCTGAGTGACTGTGTCCGAATGTCTGATCGAAATTATGGCTGAGTTTCTGTTTTTCAACCTGGACTTGTTTCTCGTTTTTGTAACAAAACAAGATATTTTTCCCATATTAGAAGAGAAACTAGTACTTTTTCATCAATATTAAGGAATTATTGACTTAAAACAAACTATTTATTGCTGAAAAGTTACTTGTGAGTTAAATTTATCTTATTTCAAGTGAATTTGGATATTTGAAATACTTAAGGATTTTGTTTTATTGCACTTTTTATTTTTGAACACAAATCAACGCAAATATCAACAATTTAGTGTTTTTGCACTATTTAGTGAAAAATCTGAAGAGATGAGAATCTTTCAATTTGACCAAATATGGTAGTTAAAAATATTACATTTGTAATCAGTGTTGCTTTTTACACTGAAGATCAAACTAAAGTCAAGAACAGATGGAGAAAATCAGTCCAGTGTTGAAACCAGCAGGTTTTATTTTACAGCAGAACTGCAGGCCGCCGGTGATGAAGATGGTGATGAAGATGGTGATGAAGATGGTGATGAAGATGGTGATGGGGGTTCGGGAGGGAGGCAGATTTTTAACATCCACTTTCAGTGGGAATGTAAACGTTTCTTCTTTGATCCGATTCTCATTTTTACCGAGGCTGGGACTTTTATCCTCCGATGAAAACCGAAGACAACGATTTCTGAACCAAAAGCTTTAAAACTTTTTCCTCTCTCATGTGTTCTTTGTTGGGGAAAAAAAGATATTTGTATTTATTGTATGAGGGAGATGTGTGCTTTTCCTGGGTGGGGGGAGGGTGTTGAGGGAAAAAAAGTGTAATGTATTTTATGAACCTCTCTGTCCCTCACTTTGTTTATTTATTGATTATTTATGTATTTATTGGATTCTATTTAAGTCTTTTTGACCTTTGTACTCGTTTTCAGGGGTTCGTGTGAGGCTTGTACCTACAGAGAGGCGTTCTTCAGATTGTTTCAAACCAAAACAAACTTTAGTGACTGTTTTTAACTGAGAAGGAGAGCGAGGAAGAGGAGAAATGTAAACCAGGAAACTCACTGCTGACTTCTGATGAGTTTTTCCTTCAGACTTCAGTTTTAAGTTACAAATTCTTCTTTAAATTCTAATAAAACGCCTTAATTTTTCTAACTTTCATATCATATATATTAATTTTTCCGCTGACCTTCATTTTCCCCAGTACGTTTTTATTTAAAAATGTTAGTAAATCTTTCCAGGTCCAAATAATTGATCTCATAATCTGTTGATTTTTAGTGCTTTACTGCAGTTTCCTTGACCAAAACTTGATGATTTGTGGAGGTTTGCAGCGTCCTGATGTTTGTATGCATCTGCAACCATAAAACTCAACAAACAAAAGAAGGATTTCAAATTGCTTAATTGTTCTGACTGGAAAATAATCAGAAAATAAACACAGGAATGCTGTTTATTTAGCATAAAATACCCCAGAAGCAAAATCACATGACATCTGATTTTAGGTTGAAGTAGTAAAACTGCATTTCAGCTCCAGGAAAAATGAGCAAAAAGTTCATATGTTCATTCAGTAATTGACAACGTCTACATTTTAAATGCAATATATGCTGCAAAATGTACCCTACGATGTGTCTTGGTAGTTTTTAATAGAAAATAATGTAAAAATATTCATTTTAAAGAGTCGTACCCCAAATTCAGGTTCAAACCCAAGATCTGCTTCATGAAGGGTTTCATGCTTCTCCCACTCAGGAACTTTAGATATTATTTACATTTTTCCAATTTAATTGAATCAATCAGAGCAGCAGATGACTCTCATCAATGATTCAAACAAGAGATTTTCTCTAATTTTATCCATGTATTTTACAGCAGAATTTTTTTTTTTCTGCCAGATTAAATATAAGTTTCATTTCCACTCTTTGGCACTCTGCTGCTTCAGTGCCGAAAAACATACACATTTAGTTTTAAATCCAAATTTTCTAGGATTTATGCAACAATTATTTTAGCCACTGCTTATTCTATCAATTATTTTGACGATTAATCGAATAAATTGTACATGTTTTGTTACAGTTTTGGCTTAATTACTGCTCTCAGTCTGATGTTCTTTCAGTCTGCATACTCCAGTAAATTATTTGATTACTAGATTACTTGATAGTCAATTCATCACAATGAATTAATTGTTTTAGTCCTAATTATGATCCTTTTTAATTGCATTCTAGTAGAAATTGTTATAAAGCAACTGAAAATCCTTTTTAACATCTAATTTGTCTCTTTTTAGTACCAGATATCTGTCTAGCTGCAGCATGAAGCATGTTTCAGAAACCATGCTCCACATTTCTCACATTTATCAGTGTTTTGACACATTTCTATTGTTTTTTTTTTATATCCTTTTACTTGATTTTAAATCCAGAGTGAATTTCCTCCATTTACTTCTCCTCTGTTCTCCGGAAAGCTTTCCGATTCCCCTTCGTCCCGTCGCGGGATCAGGACTCAAAACAAATACCTCTGATGCTCTGATGAAAAAAACCAAATAGACTTTCGAGCTTTAAAGATGAAAAGTAAAACAAAGATGTGTCTGAACTCAGGAGTGAGGGATGTGAACCGTTTAAAGGCTTTAACCTCCATTTTCACTGAGGTGCTTGAGGGTCTGACAGTGAGGACGGTGTGTGTGCGCGCTCATCATTTCTGTCAGAGGCGTTTCAAACCCGGGTTTTCTGTGTTTCTTTTTTATTTTTTTGACTCCATCTGTTTGTGTGCCTGTGCAGTCGGACTGTGGTGGCGACCGAGAATGATACCAAAGTTAAAAGCCGCCACAGCGAGCCGCTACACCACAAACACGCCGTTCCACATGTATATATATATATTGTTAGTGACGAATTAAAGGAAACGAACGCCTGATGTTCATATAAACACGGATACAGCGGGCGTTTTCTACTGTAGTTCTTCTGTGGATGTGAATGTTCATTTTACTGCAACCACCTCCATGAAATAAGACTTTCTGATGGCCTCAGTGAGCGACTAGCAGACAGAATAAATGAGAGAATAACTTCTGGCCCGTGTTCTTGATTTATCGAGGAGAAAGCTAAAAAATATTTCCTTTCTATTTTTTCTACAATGCAGCTTAAATCCAAAGGTTAAGAGGACAGCAAAGATAGATTTTACTGCTAAAGAAAAAAACCTCAACAGTGAAAACCAAAGAGCTCCACTTTGATTTCTCCGCATTGTATAACCCTCACGATTTTATGACGGGAACTCCTAAAGTGTTCTTTAATAAAGCCTAAAGATGGTGGTGATGAAGCTCAGAGAGACACCACTCTGTATCTATGGGGGGGGGGTTCTGTTTTTATCATGCTAACGATATGCTGTTTTTTGACCTCAAGACTCTCTCTGTCTGAGTTTGTTTCTGAAACCTGGTTCTGTTGGGAACGTTTGGGTTAGAACCCGTTCTGTTACTGTCCCTTAACCCATCGCTATCTGTGTGCCTGTTGTTTTCTGGGGTGTGGGAGGGAGGGATGCTGGGGGGGCAAGAACAAACCTGTAAGTGTTAGAAATAAAGTGCGAATTTAGACCAAAGTCATTTCCTGTCTCCGTGTGGTTTATTTCCTGTCCGTCTCCGCTGGCAGAAATTAAAATTTTGGTTACATTCACACTGCAGGCCTTAATGCAATTCAGATTTTTTGTGAAATCAGTTTTTTTGCATCCTTTCAAATATGACCTGTATGTCATCTTCCATGTGAACTGCAAATGACCTGAAAGTTTTTCATATGCGCAGTAGAGGGCGCACTAAGACACGTAGCGAGCGTCAGTGTTTTGCCAATCGCCAAAAAGAAGGAGAAGAAGATGCGCTGTTTGGCCGTGGATCATATTCGAAAAAACCCGATGTGTGTTGAGATTATCATGAGAAGATCAGATTCAGGTTTTATTTGGGCAAAAATAAATTAATAAATTGGATTAGGGTCGCTTCGGGCTGCAGTGTGAACGTAGCCTTTGGAACATTTTACTGGAGAAGTGAAGAAAAATAAGCAGATTTTTGTAATCCGAAAAACCAGAAATGGTAAAAACTAAACACACCCTTACAGCCTCGAAAGGGTCCAGCAGAAATGTCAAAACTTTTTGTCTCAAGGGTCAAAATCTCCAAGTCAAAAAAACTTGAACTCCAAAAAAAAGTTATTTTACCTGCTCAACAGTAAACTAAGCAGACAACAGTTGTTAAACAGATCAGATCAGTTTCTAGTTTGGCCAAATCAGGATCATGAAAGTTAGCAGAAAGCTTTTGTGATGATAAATAAACTTTTAAATGTTAGGGGTTGGAACTGAGCTGGAAAAATGATTCAAGCCTGTTGCACATCCCTCTCTGAGTCCAGTACTTTTATTTTGTAATAATTACACAATACTTTTGCACAGAAACATAAAGAGTGAATCCTAAATTACCTAATGAGACAAATTATTGGCAAAAAAGTTAATTAATGGGTTAGTTGTACTTTAAATAGGACGATTTATTATAAGCCCGAACACATCTAGAGGACACACCTTATAAATTATTTCCTACCATTGTTTTTGTCAAGGCTAGTTTAATTTTATTATTATTATTTTTATTGTACTTTTATTCCAGTTGTTGATTCTTTTGTGTGTGTCCTGAAAGGCCTTTTAAATACAAGGTTTTTTTTAGAAATTCTCTTGAACCACAATTCAAAAATCAAAAATAATGTCTGATATTCATTGGCTAATTTTCAGTACATTTTTATTTATTATTACCTTTGTCAGTTTCAAGTTATTCCAGTCAAAATTGGATGATTTTTAGTCATTAACAGAGAGGTACCAAAATTCACAGATTAATCTGATTTAAAGTTAGAAAAAGTTATGTAAACATTTGTTTGTCTTTGTAGAAACTCCAGTTTTTTTCTTTTTTTTCACTTCTTCCCACTTTTGTTTTGTTCATAGTTTCAGTGAAACTTTTCCCCCTTTGTGTTTCTGTGTTTGTTGGTTTCCAGTGTGGCGAGGGAAGGAAGGCCTGAAAAATTCAGGGAAGTTTGAGGCAGGAAAGGACAGCAGCCCTGCAGCCTGTCATGGATCCTACAGTGGATTTTTAATGAGCTCCTTACTTCTGTTCTGGATGTCTGGCAGCGCCACAAAGCTTACAGGCGAGTTGTTGCTGTAAAGGCAACAAAAATCGAATCTGCTTTCTTAAAACTGCATCTCCTCAGCAGTCTGTTTCGACATGCTTCTCATCTGTTTTTCATGAGCTCCATCTTGGATTTGTAATGTCACAGATGAGCCAACAGGCTCCTTCCTCCAGAGGCCGCATCACCGCTCTGAATCTCGTCATTTTGAAGTCATTTCTGTCACTTTTCTTAATTTTTCCAGATGCTTCCTTTATAATATTTGCTTTCCAGCAGTGAGAAGCCGCCAGCGGTGGTGAAATGAAGTCGCAGATATGAGGCTTCTGTGTGAAACCAGTTCTGACGGCTTCCCTTGGTGTCATTAAATAATGATGCTGCTGTTGGTTCTGGGTGGTTCAGATCTGGGTGGGCTCCTGTGAGTGTGTGGGTGTGGGTGTGTGTGTGTGTGTGTGGGTGTGTGTGTGTGTGTGTGTTTCCAGTCAGAACCAGTCCCTCTTCTGGGAACGATCGCGCTCCAGCCCACAGGAGTCCCCCAGGAGCAGCTGCTGTTTCTCTCCCCGCTCCGTAAACCCTGAATGAACCTCAGTGTTTGCACCTTTTCACACTCTGTGGGCCAGATGTGGATCAGCCAAACCCAAACGAAGTGTCAGGTGTGAGGCGGCAGCTCCACATCCAACCACAGAGGTGACGAGAAATGCTAAAATGTTTCAAAAACATCAGATTATTGGTTTTGTTCTTTTTTCATTACAAGTTTCTCTGAGCACAGTTGTGTTCAAAATGACATCATCAACCAGATCAGTGACAGTTTCTAAAAAATAGATGAACAAACTGTTAAAAATATAACACTGAGCGTCTTTTCAGTCCCTGCAGGATTTCTCAGTTGTTCTTGCAATCAAAATTCTATATTTTGTGATGCTTATTTAGAAACTTTGCATGAAAGTTTGATATTTTGCTTATTTATGACAGTAAATGCAGTTAGATAGTAACTAGTTACATTTACTTAGTTACAGTCACTTGAATAACTGTTTTGAAAAATGTTACTTTTCAGAGTATTTTTACTATCCTGTACTTTTTACTTTTACGTTAATAATTTTATTACCAAGTATTGCTACCTCTTTAAATTTCTATATTTTTGCTGTGGGAAAAACAAATATCTCTCAACCAAAAATTCCCCAGACACACACCTGCAGAATTTGTTAAAGTTTTGTAAGTTTTTTTTTTGTTTGTTTTGTTGTTGTTTTTTTTTTTAAAAAAAACTGATTTGGAAAAAAATATTTTTGCCTGATTTTATTTTTTGCTACTTATATGAATTATTGCCATTTTTGTCCTTAAAATATGAACATTTCTCCTTAACTTTATATTTTTGTCCATCTGATAATGTAATTTTTAAATATTAAGTGATTGATAATTTGATCAGTTACTATTTAGTAGACTTTTTACCAAATACTTTTTTATTCTTTCTTGAGTAATTTCTTGCATAACTACTTTTTACTTTTAATTGAGTAAAAATATGTTGAAGTAGAGCCAGTCTTACTTACGAGCAATATTTTGATGCTCTCTCAAACATTTTGTTACTCGCCAGATCCACCGTGACTACAACGTTACATCAAGTCCGGAGTTAGATATACTGCCGCCTACAGGTGGGAGTTTGCAGATCTTGAAGCAGGTTTTCACAATTTTTGCAAAAAAATATACTATGTTTAAGTTATGCTGGTATTTTTCTCATTAAAAAAATCAGGAAAGCCCTTTTTTATTTTCTAAAATAATCCCCGAGTTAGACTGAAATCTGAGAGAATGCCTGTTTTACAAATGCCACCAGGGGGCGCCATTAACCACTGCCACTACTGCCAGACCTTTACACGCAGCAGTGAATCCCCTCTTAGTTTTATTGTTTGAATTTAACAAAATGACTCTTAGGAAATGGATGCATTTTATTTTTTGTGAGGTTCTGCATAAAGTTAGAGATTTTTATGTCTTTCTTCACAACTTAGAATAGAATTAAATAAACTAGATGGAAAAATACTTTGACTTATTCCACAATGGGATAATAGAGTAATTGCAGGCGTAAGACATATAAAGATAATTAAAGTCAGTTAAATACAGAGTAGCTAAAAATGCAACTTTTTCCTCTTTCTTTCTCTGGTTTTTCACTCTTTTCTGGTTCAACTATTAGGATTTTGTTGCTCATTTCCTCGTTTACTTTCAAAGATCTTTTCTACATCCAAACCGCTGGAAGAGTTCTTCTATTTACAAAGCCATTTCAGTGAGTCAGAGAAGGACACAAAGATACTGCAGCCTTTTATTAATCTTGTCTGCCAGCCTCGCTTCCTTTGCTTGGCTTACTATACTTGTTTCTACTTTCTGGTAAAAACTGGATATTTTCCAGTAGTTTGGAAGGTGATTTCTTGGAACTTATGTGGTACTTCCAGATATTTCCTAAAATAAAATAAAAAACTTTTTCATAAGTTTGCTACTCTGCAGCAAATACCCTGCTGCAGGGTAGCAGAGTATTTGCTACTCTAGTAAAGTACCATCCATAGTCTTGTACCATTACCATTGGTAATGGTACCATTGCATTGGAAATGGTACAATGGTGGTACTTTGCTACAAAATCAGGATACTTTCCAGTAATTTGTAAGGTATGTCTTGGAACTTATGTGGTACTTCCAGATATTTCATAAAATAAAATAAAAAACTTTTTCATAAGTTTGCTACTCTGCAGCAAATACCCTGCTGCAGGGTAGCAGAGTATTTGCTACTCTAGTAAAGTACCATCCATAGTCTTGTACCATTACCATTGGTAATGGTACCATTGCATTGGAAATGGTACAATGGTGGTACTTTGCTACAAAATCAGGATACTTTCCAGTAATTTGTAAGGTATGTCTTGGAACTTATGTGGTACTTTCAATTATTTTTCTAGAAAAAAAGAATACCTTTTCATTGGTTTGAACGGTACTTTCTGGTACTTCACAGGAAAAATATGATACATTCCAGTAGTTTGCAGGGCACTTTCTTGTAACTTACAATGATACTTTCTGGTACTTTGCTATAAAGTATGATATGTTGAAGGGTACTTTCTTGGAACTTACCTGGTACTTTCAGGTGTTTTCTTAGAACAAAACAGATTCTTTTTATAGTTTGTAGGCACTTTCTTGCAACTTATGTTGGTACTTTCTGGTGCTTTGCTATAAAAACAGGATACATTTAAGAGGTTGCAGGGTACTTTCTTGGTATTTACTGGGTATTTTCTTATACTTTTCCACAAAACTGGCAATCTACCTGCTACAGGACAAAATCCTACCTCCTGATTTCCCCTGACTCTCAGTATGGAGTCCATCTTTATAAAGCTAATTTTAAACAGCATTATTTATAGTATTCTTCTTATTTTAATGTATTTCATCGTGTTTCTGATATCCGCTATTAGAGTTTATTTCTTCAGATATCCAGATTATTTTCCAACCTCTTTTTTAAACTTTGTTCATGAGATTAAAAATGTAAACTCCTAGAGTTCTGCCGCTCCGGTCTGAACGGATGTCAATGAATACTAATCATGACTCCACAGGACTTTCCCTGTAAACAAACTCTCCATTCTGCTCTCAAGTAAATGTAAATGAGCATTTCTCCGCTTTGAATACGAGAGGCGCTTCGTAACAGTTGCCGTGTTTCGCTGCATTTCACATGTAAATTCACGCCCAACAGTTTAACTGTTTACTCTGCAGAACCAGTACAGCAACACTCCTCACACGTCGTGGTTATTTTGGGTAAATATTAAAATCACAGGGCAAACATGTTTCACTGTTCGCCATCGTAAACCTTAAAGGTAATATTTAGAGTATTTCCAGTTAAACTATCATGTTTAATGTTTATATTAAAAGCAAAAATTTCAGATTCAAATTGTCGAGAAAATGTTAAAATGTCACTAATTTACAGTAGAAAGTTTATGAATGGTTAAGAGAGCCTTCAGTGAGTGGAGATCAGCTTTTACCCAGGTGTTTTACCTGGGTAAAACACCTGGGTACGGTACTCTTCAAGCAGGTAGAGTGCTTGCTGGTAATTTCCTGGAAGAAAGTGGACATTTTCCCTGTAGTTTACAAGGTAGTTTCTTGAAGCTTAATTGATACTTTCTAGCACTTTTCCTCAAAACATCCAGGGAATTTTCCAGTAGTTTGGATGTTACTTTTGAAATGTACAGGATACTTTCTGACACAAGATAGGATACTTTTTCAGAACATGTAGGTTACTTTCCTACAACAAACTGAATATTTTCCAGGAGTATGGATGTTGCTTTTTTGAGACATACACGTTACCTTCTTGTACGTCCCTATAACATAAGATAGTTTCCAGTAGTTTACACTGAATTTGTGATGTATTTGTTTGAACATACAGGTTGTTTTCTTAATGGGAACTAACTGGGAGCTATCAGACCTTCTCATGATAATAAACCAAGTGAACAGTGTGGATGTAAACGTCTGTAGTTTCAGAGGTTTTTATGTCTAAAGATAAAACTCCTGATGATGGGAACTCTCGTCAGTTTTTCAGCTTTCTGCATCAGAGCCTGTGGCAACACGCCTGTAATGTAAACATACGTGAAAACCC